>JANBXA010000372.1:34335000-34995000 GCA_030556225.1 Cricetiscus sungorus | reverse complement strand
AGATGCTCATAATAAAATCACTTGTTTTGAATGGTCAGGATACTTTGCAATCAAGATAAATCTTTCTCCATTTCTCACTCACATATTCAGAGTCCTGAGAACAGCTTCCACAAAAGCCATGTCTGAGATCAACCATTTAGTATGTTTTTTTGTCACAGACCATCTGGAGATTTAAGGGGTAACAACATTCCAGGATGAATATTGAAGTTGTAGGTCACAGGATAGTGTCTTACTTATATTCCCTGGTGCTGCAATAAAATGCTCTGACAAAAATGAGAAAGGATTTATTCTGTATTTAAGTTCAAGTATAAATTTTATAGAAAGAATCTACAAAATCAAATGAAGATTTTGTTTTAAGGGTTTTCATAGCTAATTCATTTGTAACCACTTTAAGGAAACAACTAAGTCACATTATAGTCAAGGAAGATATAATACTGTATTTTATTTTATGTATTTTTGGTGTTTTATTTTCTACCTGGGTGTGGTTATTTAACTTAAATTAAATAAATAAAAATTAAATACACTGCAAGCATTAATTCCTTAAGTAAAACAATTACATTTCAATCCTCCTGTGTGCTTAGGCTTATTATCTGCCTATCACTTAGTTACACATTATCAATGACAGAAGAGAAGTATGCAAAACACGTGGTACTAGAGAAGCCAACATGCAACAGGAGTTCCCTTGGAAATATGAACAATGGGAAAGTAAGATATAGTTAGAAATGTTATCATTTTGTCTTTACTCAAGTAATTCTGTTCTTTTTACTAGAGTCAATTATATAAAATAGTAGGGCTGGACATATATTCTGTACTATAATGTGGAAATGTTTAAGGAGGTTAAAATCATAGTCCTATTAGCAGCCATCAAAAGTTCCTATTCTATCAGGCAAGCTTAATGGGTTAGATCCATTTCCATTGAAAAGTTATATTAAAATTTTGGGGGTAATGGAAGCCAGATGCCAGGGAATTATGAGTTGATATGATCTAGTAATTTTATTCTTCATGCTTTATCAAAAGGTGCTAAGAAATGAGGAACAGAAAAATGGATGTCAAAGAGGCTCTATCTGTGACACAATGTGTGAAGCTCAGCCAGCATTAGATGTGAGTCATTCATGAATAATTGAGATTGGCAGAATAAAGAACTGGAGGCAAAAAAAGGCTGCACCTGTATGCTAAGGTGAAACTTCTGCATCAGACTTGCCACTGAGTAGCTAAAAACCTTGGTTGCGTACCTGAAAGTACATTTTCTAAGTTCAGTGACCTCTGAAAATTAGAGATACTGAAATGGCTGGTCCACAGAACTTCTGTAAGGAAAATATAAAACCCATACCTGAAAGGATTTATGTTTGCTGATTCCATATTTTGTTACTTTATGGCTTTCAGTAAAACTACACTCATAAATATGATGTAAATGAATCATGATAACTATTTACAAAATAAAGTTAAATCAAAAGTCACAAATGAAATTCTGTGTGTCTCCAAAGTTTTATGTGTAGAATTACCAGGTTAACAGTAATTACTCTTCTAAACATGTATCCCAGAAATTATAATTAAAAAGTAAAAATCAATAGGAGGACATGAGATAAAAGTAAAGGGACAGAGGAAAAGAGGGAGACAAAAAATTGTTAAAGCAGATGTAGCTCTAATGTCTTTCAGTAAAGACATGCCAGATTGTGAGACATGCAAACTTTGGGATTGTTTGTGTGGTTATTAGGGGGGTGCTGTTTGTTCTTTGTTTTTGTTTTCTTGAGAAAAAGCAATGAAGAACTAGTATATGCTTCAATATACAAACCTTCAAAACATTGTGTCCAATTCAAGACTTTGGACTGAAAGGATAAAAATAATATCAAACATTTAATCCTTTCAAGAGCAGAATTCTATGTGTAAAATTTCTAATTGGGCTTCCTAGTATGCTACTCCAAAGTTCTGTTATTTCCCACCACTACAAGAATGAAAAACAATGCTAATCAAACAAGTGAACAACCTGTATAACAAGAACTTTGTATCTTTAAAGAAAAAAATTAAAGAAAATACCAGAAAATGAAAAGATCGCCCATGCTCTTAGATAGGTAGCATAAACATAGTAAAAATGGCAATCTTTCCAAAAGCAATCTACAGATTCAATACCATCCCCATCAAAATACTGGCAGAATTCTTCACAGACCTTGAAAGAACACTCCTTAACTTTATATGGAATAATAAAAGACTCCAGAGAGCCAAAAAAATCCTGTACAATGAAGGAATCCTGTACAATAAAGGGCATCAACATCCCTGACTTTAAGCTCTATTATAGAACTACATCCCTGAAAAGAGCTTGGTATTGGCTCAAAATTAGAAAAGTAGATCAATGGAATTGAATTGAAAGCCATGATATTAACCCACACACATATGCATACCTGATTTTTGACAAAGAAGCTAAAATTACACAATGGAAAAATAGAAAACATCTTGAACAAATGGTGCTGGCATAACTGGATACTGGTATGTAGAAGATTGCAGATAGATCTATATCTATTGTCATACACAAAACTTAAGTTCAAATGGATCAAAGACCTCAAAATAAACCCAATCACACTGAACCTCTTAGAAGAGAAAGTGAGAGGTACCCCTGAGCAAATTCATAAAGGAGATCACTTTATGAACATAACACTTATAGCACAGACGATTAATAAATGGGACCTACTGAAACTGAGAAGCTTCTGTAAGGCTAAGAACACAGTCACCACAACAAAACAGCAGCCCACAGAATTGGAAAAGATATTCGCCAGCCCCACATCTGGCAGAGGGTTGATTTCCAAAATATACAAAGAACTCAAGAAGCTAGTAAACAAAATACCAAACAATCCAATTAAAAAGTGGGGTACAGATCAAAATAGAGAATTCTCAAAAGAGGAATCCAAAATGCCTGAAAAACACATAAGGAAGAGCTCAACAGCCTTATCCATTAGGGAAATGCAAATTAAAACAACTCTGAGATACCATCTTGCACATGTCAGTAACTAAAATCAAAAACATATATGACAGTTTATACTGGAGAGGATATGGTTAAAGGTGAGCACTCCTCCACTGTTGGTGGGAGTGCAAACTCATACAGCCACCTTGGAAATCAGTATGGTGGTTCCTCAGGAAAATGGGAATCAGTCAACCTCAATATCCAGCAATTCCACTCTTAGGCATATATTCAAAGGATATACATTCATACACCAAGGTCATCTGTTCAGCTATATTCCTAGCAGGAAGATTGAGTCAGGGCAGGTAGGGGAGGGGGCAGAGAAAAGCAAGAAAAGAGATTCCTTAATAGAAGGAGGGAGCCATTACAGGTTTAGAGAGGAATCTGGAACTATGGAAATGTCCAGAGTTATACTAGGATGACCACAATTAATAATCTAAGCAACAGGGGAAGAGGCTATTTTAAAAGCCTTCATCCAGTACCTGGTGGAAACCTAAGCAGAGACCCACGGTTTAGCCCTGAGCTGAATTTCTGGAATCAGCACCAAACCCCAGTAACTTGACTATTATGATACATGGCAATGAAATGCAAATGATGAAAATGTCTTTTCCTCCATGTACTGGAATGACTTTTTATTGGTATTTCCTTCGGAAAAATCTTCTCTGGCTAAACAATGATGGAAACCAAAGACACCAAAAAGAGATGGATGAAATACTTGAATGTTAACATGGTGACTCTGTCACCTAAAATTTAGTTTCATATTTACTGGGTATCAAGAGAAATATGAGACGACTCAAGAAACCTTTGGAGGAAGTAGAGCCATACAACATGTGTCAGGTAGTTAAATAGATTTCATTAAATACCTGTTCAGTTTCTCATACAGAGGAAATGTTTAACTTGGCCATGAAACAGTTTCATCTGACATATATTATTTTGGATCACCATTTGCTGATTTCAATAGATTCTGAGAGGAAAGCAATGAGGGTTATCAGTACAGCACAGAGAAGCAGGCAATATTGTTTTGTGGTTAAAATAGAGCACAAAAAGACAAGCAAGGCTAATTGTTTCCTTCAACTTCAATTCCCAATAGCAAAACACAGACTAACTCACTTCTACAAGAGATCTGCTTGCCAATGACACCAAGCAGTGTTTGTCAAACACTTAGAGAGAAGGAGCCCCTAAGGTGGACAACTGTCATGACAGTTTCCAAATCTCACAATAGCTAATTCAAGCCTTAGAACCCAGCGACAAGATGCTCACTGTTGTCCTGTGCCAAGAAAAACATACTTAAATGGTGTGTGGTGGTGTCTCTTTCCAACTAAACATGCACATGGCTACAGTTTCATAGTGATCGAAGAAAAATCTATTAAAGACTTAACACTGGTAATGAGATAAAGAATCTCTGTATCTCTGCTCTGCCTAAATTATGGGTAATAATTAATACATTCTTTTAATTAACTTATTGTTCTTTAAACACTTTTGTCATGGTGTAGCTTTTTCTAACATATGTACTTATGTACTTAAAAAATTTCATCACAAAATGCTACAGGTATCAATTCACCCGTATTGAAAATCAGAAAATCACCATCTGGTGCAAGTAACTTTTGAATCTGCAAAAATAATCAAATAAAAACAAAATGCATCCCTAAAAATCTCAGAAAGTGTGATATCATGAAGATAGCACTCAGTGTGATTCCCTATTTCAAATTAATGAAGCTTAAAAAATACTAGAAATAAGGAAACAACACTTTAGCTTCTAATGAATGTAAACATTTTACTATAAATATACAAATAAGCTTAATTTGCAATGTAATGAAAAGGGAATTTAAAAGAGTAACTCACTGGGTTAATATAAAACACATGATTCAGAAAAAAATCCCTTTTCAGAGGCTGAAAAGTCATTATAGTATGGGAAATGTAGATGTGAGAAAGACTTCCTTTTCAAATATTTGAAGAGATGAATATAATGAAGATATTTTATTCTATTAAGATACTTATTCTACATCAGCAATCAAAGAATTGCACATAAAATGAAAATACTACAAATGAATCCTTGAAAATTTAGAAGGCTGCATATTACCTGAGCTTTTTACAGAATGGACTGATCAATAACAAAGCAGCTAATGGTCTCTGGTATCAATCCAAGGAAAATTATGCTTTAGAAAGAAAGACAGAAAGGAAGGAAGGAAGGAAGAAAGGAAGGAAAGAAGGAAGGAAGGAAGGAAAAAAGAAGGAATGAAGGAAGGAAAAAAGGAAGGTGAGAAAGAAGGACAGAAGAAAGGAAGTAAAAACAAAGAAAGAAAAAATCTCCTCTAAGAGACAAAAAGCAATAAGGAAAAGGAATATTTCTGCTTTACAGCCCCCAAAAGGTCAGAAAAGTATAAAATGTCAAACCTACAAAGTTGGATAAATATGGGTAAGACATTAAATGTTAATGATGCCTTTGGGTATAGACTTTCACAAAAAATCATATATACTTTCAGTACTGTAATTAAGAGTCCATGATCCTTCTTGTCATGACAAAATGACTCCACTAGATTTGTTACAATGATTGTCTTTAACATGTACAGGAAAATCAGAAGGCAACTATTTGCTTCCATGGTCAACTGGTGTAGTCAAGAGAAAAGATATACTCTGCTGTAAGGAATAGTCAGGATCAATAGTCTTGGCATCAATAAAATCAGGTTTGAATATTTCATAATCCTACAGGAATTAATTCCTAAATCTGGTGGTGGTTTGCATAGATGTGAAGTTTTCATCATTAGGCAGTGTTGCTACTTGACAGCAATTAGGAGGTATGGCCTTATTGGAGTAGTCACATCACTGAAGAATGGATTTGGGGTTTCAAATACTCAAGGAAGGCCTACTGCCTCTCCTTCTCTTCCTGTTGCCTACCAGAAGTAGAACTCTCAGAGACATCTCCAGTACCATGTCTACCTGCATGCCACCATGCTTTTCATTATGATGATAATGAAATTAAACCTCTGAAACTGCAAACCAGAACCAATTAAATGGTTTTGTTTTTGTTTTGTTTTTTTTCTTTATAAGAGTTGTCATGCTCATGATGTCTCTTCAGAACATTGACTTATATAGTGTCTCTGACTATGAGGGTTAAAATAAGAATTCAAATATGTTTCTGAGTCTGTCTCTGCCTCTCTCTGTCTCTGTCTCTCTCTGTCTGTCTCTGTCTCTCTCTCAATGCCTGAGACTTTATTGCCACTTATTTCCGCGGTCTTTAACATAGTCCCAACTTAACTGGGACTTTATTGCTCCTTACAGGAGACCTTATTGCCTCTTTACCAAGGGCCTTAATTTGGTCCCAACTTACCTGGGGAACTTACCAGCGCTGCCCTGACTGCAAGAAGTTCTGATCTGAAAATTCCCCGTATGGGCCACCATTTGCATGCGCCTACCCCTGCCAGCAAGGAAGACGCGACTACGGGAAGAATTTCTTCATGCAGTTTTAATCAGGATCCTTGAACATGTTCTTCTGACTCACAGGGCCCCGGGGGACCCCTGCACAGGCTTAAATCCCCTTGCGCTAACCAACCCCAGTGAGCTACATGGACCCTGCAGATAGGCTACTCTAATGCGGAAGCAGACAGGCTGAACAGACTTATTCAAATAAAGGCTTGTTTATGCTAGAGAGCGCTCACCCTCAGGAAGGTGGAAGGCGGAAGCCAGCGCCATCTTTAAGGTGTGGCACTTCGCAGCTCTCTACAAGCATCATTATTACTTTCCTATATGTTAAAAGTCATGTGCAGCATTCTCATTCATAGTTAAGATGATAGAAGGATATAGACCTAGAGTGGCAAAAGGCAGAGACTGTTCCATAGCAATGGGATGTATTTTGTTTATAGTCCACTTTACTCTATTCCTGGTGCTGCTTAGCATTGTATTGAGACAGAAATTTCAGGGGCTGGGGATTATCCAGTTCTTTCCATCAGAATGCATATGATGACAAGATGGAAATGACAACAGCTATGACTAAATTAGTGGCTAATCCAAAGTGATGGGCATAACTGATTAGCATATCCAAAAGTAGGACTGAAAGCTAGTATTTAGAGGTCTACACCTGTGACCACAGCTGCTTCCCTCTTCTGTTGTCTGTGTTCTGTCTAGCTTGATCATTAGACAGTGTCACTGTAGCCACTCACCTGGGAAAAGGTTCAGTAAAACCTGTATTTTCTGATAAACTTCTACTTGCTTATGACAAGCACATCAGTCCTTCCATCTCTCCAAGAAGATCTAAGGAAGATTCTGGAATTCCTGTATAGTTGGTCAATGGTTTTTGATTAAAGCCTGAGAGTATATGGAGATGGTCATGAGGTTCTGATCAGTGGGAAGAGAGAGGATAAGACAAACTAGGCTTCTGCTCAGCTCATGAGAAGTCAAAACACATTTCCCATGTGCCCAGGGGAAACTATGCATATTTGAATTAAATATCTCTTTCTGGATTTATTATACTTTTTATATTGAGAGAATAACAACATTTTGAACAACATTTCTTCTAGATAATATAACAAAAATTGCAATCTGGAATGTTAAATCAAAATTCCAGTGTTGAGTAGCTTTAGTATTAGTATTTGCTAATAATTTGTAGTGCTGATATTAATGAAGTTGAAAATATCTTATTAGAACTCTAAGGAAAAATTTGAATTCACAAGCAATTGACAGTGTAGCAGCACTCTTAGAAATCTTGTGTCCAGACTCAGAAAGTGAGTAACTCTATTATTATCATTAAGCTGTCCTTTGGAAGTTGTTTCCTCCAAGTATCCCTAGTTGTCAAATCTACAACACAAGAATGATAAAAGTAGTAACAATAAGTGAACTTTGTGTACTAATCAACATGTTTCTAGCACTCAGCATTACAAACTACTAATGAGAAAACTTCACAAAAATCTTAACTCATAGGATATTAATGGTAATCTGAATACTATTAACACGTTAAAAATGTTGGAGGGGCACTCAGTGGATAAAGTAAATAATTATCACAGTGGTAGAAACATGCTTATAAGTTTATAACAATGCTTGGAAATATGTTCCATTTTTCTGTATTCAAAATAGTCATGCTCCCAAAGAGAGGCCTTTAGCGGATGTCTTCAAAGCAGAAAGAGGACCGGGTATTGCAGAATATGCTGTCTTCAATGAGTACTTGTAAGTAAATTGTTTCTTTTCTATACCATGAAACCAAGAGTGATCAGTAATCTAGGGGTGGCTACATGGAATATGCTTCTGGCAATTTTGAGAAAACCTGAAATATAAGGTAGTGTTACTTACTCAAATATTACTCAACAAAAAGAAAAAAAAACTTAATTATATTTAATTTTATCTTTAGAAAGTAGTTATGTGAGGATTCCGAAAGGACACTGGGTTTTACCTGCCAAACCTTAAATGTGTGTTTTCTAACTTTGCAGACATTGGTTCAGCATCAATCTGCTATACATCACAGACTGGAGAATTCAAGTGACAATGTTGGTTCACATTTCTAGTTCAATTTGTTTTTCTTGTGTTTCTGCTTATGTTGATTCCCTATGGTACAGGTAGAATAAAATGCTAACTTGAAAACCATACTTTCTTTTAGTCCTTTTTAGTAACTGAAACCTCATCTAGAATTACAGACTTTTAATAAAATTTTCTATGCTGCACATGACTTGTAGTAAGAAGCTGAGCACATCCACCTCCTGTCCTTGAATAGGATGCTCATGAAAACCATATTTTACTATACGTAGTTTATAGTACAGACATGGAAGATTGAAACATCTTGTATTCTACTTGTGGTGGTTGGGATGAGAAAGGCTTCCAAAAGCTAATATGTTTGAATGATTTGTCTCCAGTTGGTAGATGCATTTGGGAATTATTAGAAGGTATATTTGTGTTGAAAGAAGTGTGTCACTAGGGGTGGAAGAAGTCTGTCACTAGGCAGCCTTAAGATTTCAAAGCCCCTCATATTTCCAGTTCTCTTTCTCTCTCTCTCTCTCTTTCTCTCTCTCTCTTTCTCTCTCTCTATTTCTCTCTCTTTCTCTCTCCATTCCCCCTTCCTCACTCTCTCTCTCCCTCCCTCCCTCACTCACTCTTTCTCCCTCCTTCCCTCCACCCATCTCCCTATCCCCCCTCACTCTCCTGCCTCCTCATTGTTGCCTCAACAGGGCAACTCACAGCTATTGTTTCAGCACTTTTCCTTCCTCCCTGCTGCCAAAACCCATACCATACTGACCATGGACTCACTCTATAAGTATAAACATGTTCCCAATTAAATGCTTTCTTATAAGTCTTATTGGTCATGGTGCTTTGTCCAACATATAGAGCAGTAACTAAGAAATTACTATTTCATTTAATACTTAATTCATTCATGGGACCAATATAAGCTGTTGCCCAAGCCAAATGGCTATTGTTAGATATAAGATCAGAAAGTAAATGTGTGGAGAATGTGCACACAATGGAAACACAAGTTTTTCCAGAGGAATATGTTTTCACCTCTCACATAGTTCAACTTTATTAAACAAAATTTATTACACATCTTTTGTTTTGTTTTGTTTGTTGTTCTTCAGCTCTAAACAGTGAATAATTGTTTCTTCCTTTCATTGTGTGGCTACAGTAATTGTTTTAAACAAATGCCTTGTAAGGTTCTGACACACCTATACAGTGTCTCCCATGATGGCAATATTCATTTGGACCAATCAAGAATACAATCCTCTGGTAGGAGGATTGAATTCCAGAACTTATCCATCCAACTGAGCTTGAAACTGCAAAAACAAACAAACAACAAACAAACAAAATTGTATCTCACATTTCCCACTGTGAAAAGAATAGAGTGGAGCTTATTTTCTGAGTTCATGTCACTCCATTCCTCTCAGGGCTTAAAAAAAAACTGCTGCTTTTCTTTCTTGATAAGAACAGTACACAGTCATCAAAAATAAGGCTATTGTGGGGAAAGTACAAAAATTGAGAAATAAGATGACCATACAGTTTTTCCAGGGTGGTTTGACCTAGTTGCACAATAGACTTACTTGGGAAATTGGTGAAAGTATAGATACACATATGGTCTGTAAAGATTCAAGCTTGTTCAAGGTTTTTGTCTTTGGAAGGGGTGTTTCCTAACTTCCTGAAACACAGTGGTAAACCTGGTAACATGACAGAGGGGACTGAGAGTAGAGGCTGAGAGGAGATGGGCTCTGACATTTAAAGATTGATCAGGTTACTTTCAGAGTTAACCCATTCACTAAACAAGCAAAAAAGAGTCACTTTAATTATATTTCTATTAAACATACTAGTTTAAATAGCCCATATATTCCCTGGGCACTAATACAACATAGATTTCTTTTTACAAAGACTTTATGTAAGCTGCATAATATATTTCACAAGAAAGCCAGGAAATCCTAAAAAAAATACTAAAATAGTTTTTGAAAGTAGGAAAAATATTTATTCAAAATATGTATACATAAGATCAAAATTTTATTTAAGCTGTTTCTAATCTTATAGTCTAAATAGACTAAAAACAACATTTTTAATTTGATTAATACATATATGTGGCACTTTGGATAGAAAATTCAGTATAGTCAAGATGATAAAATAAAAAATAAATCAAAAATAACAAAGCAAAATACAGAATTGTGTGTGTGTATGTGCACGTATGTATGCGCATGCATATGCACACGCTAATGCATGCTTACACATATGCACACAATGCATGTGGAGACACATGAATAACTTTCAGGGAGTCACTTCTCTCCTCTTACCATGTAGATTCTGCAGGTCCCTGTCAGGCTTGAAAACAAGTCTCTTTACCTGCTGAGCCATTTTGCCGGTAATCCATTTCAGTTATGTTAAATAGTGAGACCTGCTATTGGCAGATGCAATTGGTATTGTTTCTTGGGAATGGTCAAGTACATGAACTTGTTATGGACAGTGTGTTTTTAAGTACTTATAGTGAGGTTGAGTCAAATATATCTCTCTAAAACACAATCTCTGTCTAGTTTGTGAAAATTCCTCTGTCACTAGGAAGGAGCCTGAGGATCTTTTTATCACCACCAACGCATACTGCCCATCAACCACCACAGCAGAAGACTTGTTGAAATAAACAAAACAACACTGCATGATCCAAACAAAAGCAGAAGAAAATAATTTGTATCATAACTTCAAAATACAGAAATTCTGACAAAGATTTCTCTTTGCTTCTTGCTAAAATGCCAAGTAAATACTATTAGTTCATTAATCCTATGGAAACTATCATTCTCACTGAGACAGCTGATCAGTTTTTAAAAAGTAAAAGCCATATAAATAATCCATAAGATTTACAGTTTCAAATTTCAGATGATTTCCCAAAATTCTTATCTGTTTCTACTGCAGTAAACATATTTGATACTTTTCAATGGTAATTCTCAAAGCAATTTGAAATGCAAATATTGAGATATTGGTCACTTCTAGCATGTTACTTGGCATAATGCTGAAAACCATCCTATTTTAAATAATCACATATATTGTTCTTTAATCCATATTTCAATATTTCATTTACTTTGTTCAAGCACATTGAGTTTTTGGATGAGAGAGTTCTCTGATGTTCTGCAGCATCTCATGTTTAGTCTGCCTTTGATTTTGAGTCAGGAATGATGATATTCACATAAACGCTTGTAAGAACAATTTACATATGTTGAACTAGAATTGTCTCTTTGAGCTCATGTTTCATTTATGGAAGTGAAGAAAGAGTAAATGGAGTTGTTGCACTGTTATGCCTGCTGTGAGTCTCATGCTATTCAGAACAGTGAATATTGACTCTTATAAAGGTTTCTTCATTCCATAGCTGTGGCTAACCCACATGATGCACCTTTAGGAGTGTAGCATCAATGAAGACACTATCATTTTAGTTGCCTTCAATACTATTTTTGTATGCTGCCTTGGAAAAAAAATCTTATCTCTGTGCTTATGTTCTGTGAGTGTACTGACATGATCCCAGGGAAATCAACATTCTACTGAAAAGTTATTTTGACAAATGCAAAAACACCAACCATTAGAACATTCAAATTTATAAATTGCCTGAAGATAAGGGTCTCATAAGTAGTGATAAAACTCTCTGGGGCCTCAACTCTCATTGTAATTATAAAATTTTATTCTTTTCCTTTATTTATGTTATATTCCTTCTTATGGGGGCCACTTTTGTACAGTAGAGTCCAGCTCTGCAAGCACAACTATTTAGGTACACAGAATATTTTTCAAATGTGTTATAGTACCAGTTAATTTATGGAAACGGGGTGGCTGAGAGGCATTGGAAGCAGAAAAAATTTGAAAGAACAACCCTTCATAAACATTAGTTGAACATTAGTGTGTGACCACTCCTGTGAGGTAAATGGTGTAAATTGTCTTTCAGGAGCTCAGAGGCACATAAAAAATGAGGTTTATATACAAATGAAGGTAAAAATTTAATAAATAAACACATAAGTAGAGTTGAAGTTAAATAGCAGCATTAACAAATCCTTTACAAAAAGACAATAACTATGTGGCCTGTTTGTCAGGGGCAGATTCAGAGTATCCTACCTAGAATCCCCCAGTAAGGAACTGTGAGGAAACAGGTTAGGGGGTAAGAGAATGTGACTGCATCCTAAAATAAAATCTAAAGAAAATCATGAGTGTAATATTATTCAAAGAAGAAAAGAGAATACAAGAGAGACAATGAATCCCACAAAAAATGTCACACACCACAGAAAATATTGGAAATTTATTGTATAATTTTTTTCCAAAGAAGGCTAGCCAAATACATTGTGTCTCATATATTCTAATAATTTGATATTGCCTCTCCTATTATAGAGAGTTTAGTTAATTGTTTGAATTTGGGCAAGCCTGCCACTCTGATGGAAATGATATTAAATGACTTCTGAACTAATCCTAAAAGGCAGTGTTCTTTTGACTAGATTTCAGAATACTCACTCTTGGAAGCTGTGTATTCTATGGGAAAGCGAAGGAAGAAGTGTAGGTATGGATGACAAGACACTCAGCTGAGGTCCAACCAGGGAAAGGAGATGGCTCTGACACTACATTCCCTCTATCCTACAACTGTTATGCAGCAACAAACCAGGTGCCATGTAAGTATTGACTAATTGAGCCTGATCAAACATAACCACAGTAAGACACAAGAAAGTAGATGATGGCATCTTTAACCACTATATTTCAAGGTGACTGATTAACAATCTCTAGGTGGGATGATTATTATATCCTTTGATTTTCTTTTTAGTGTTGCGGGGAAGACATTGCTGGTGATTTAATTCTGGGTATATGTATGCTGATCCCATACTCTGCCAACAAGACACATAAGCCTTTTTGGTGAGATTTTGTAATGGCCCTTGGAAATCATAAGGCCATTGTTAACTCATTCTGAAATATGAGGGGATGGGAAGGGAGGGTTGCCAGGGTGCATGTCACAGGGGAAAGTGGGTAAGAGGGAGGGAGGAATGGTTGGAGAGAGGAAGGGAGAAGAAACTGGGATTCCACATGTAAAATTTTTAAATTATATTATTAATAAAAAAAGAAGGAAGAAAATGCTGCTGGATTAATTCAATATACATATACATATACATATACATATACATATACATATACATATACATACACATACACACACACACATACATACATACATACATACATACATACATACATACACAGATATTTAAAATGCTTTGACTTCAAAATTTAAGCCTAAGGACAAGTTACTGGGGAAAAAGATTTCTAATTTTGTTTCCACAGAAAATGAAAAGCTGTGGATTCCTTCTAGACTAATGTGGTTTGATCAAACAAGACCCCCTGAAGCAAAGTCAATGGGAAAATGCAGCCTTGCAGACTACTACATCCAGGATTTCTGCTTCTTCTTCAGATTACTACATGACAGCGTCCCCTACCAGTAGGTAGCAATTTGGAAAAAATGACGCCCAAATTCCCAAATACTGTTTATAAATGTTTGTTTTCATTTAAAAAAAAAAGGCATGTATAATTATGTCCAACATAAAATAAATAAATGTTTGAAAAATGTATGACAATAGATACAATATAAATGATATCATTAAAGCTATAAAAATGTTATATTTCATAATATATTATTACTAACATATCAAATTATATCTAATATTATTAGGGATAGCAATTTCAAAGTTTTAATAAAATAAATCATTATTTTGAAGTATTGACATAAGTCTAATATGATGTGAGAACAGATTTCTTTAATATGAAAATCGCAGGTGCTGTCTCTAACACGCTTAGTTTACTGGGTACATTTATAATTGGCAAAATGATAATTTCACTTAGACATTAGTGGAAAAAACATATATACAAATACTTAATTATGTACGCCATTTTTTTTTTCTGTTTTCAGGTCAGGGGATTGAATTATGTCCCATCTTATAAAGTAAAGAAGATGTATTAACATAATCAGAAAACAAACTAATCCTTATTAAGAAAGCTTGAGTTCATATGATTGTGAACATTTAATGGCCTTTAAAAATTATGTCATCCTTTTGGGACTCTTCAGACTTGCAATTATTATTATCACTTCTTAGACCAAAGGTACTTAGTAAGTACTCTGTTTTGTGCTGTGCTGGAAGATTTAGTGAGTCTCTACCACTAGGCTTTATAATCTTCTGAGTATTCTTTAAAACACAATAATGGATTGTTGTTCTTGCTCTGATGTTATTTTCCTGTTGCATGCAGTCCAGAGGAGTACATATTCCTAAGGAACACATGGGGTCTAACAGTGTTAATGTTTGGGACCATGTTTCACTCATTCCAAAAGCCATCGACAATTACTGAAAATTACAGGCTCCTGGGGTTTGGTGGGATCTTAGGTTCATAGTAATAATAAGATGGTTAACATGTTCTTTCTCCCCATGGAGCAAAAGCAAAGTGTGAAATTCATATTTCCTGTTCCTGTGATTTATGTTGCTGAGAACAAATCCCCTTCTGTAGTTTGTATTCATTGTGTATGACCTTATGCTTAATTACCTTCACATTTGAATTTGGTTAATTTGAATGTTTAATGGTAGTTACAGCTATTTTTTTCTAGAAAAGAATTTTAGGAACAAAGAGCTCTCAAAACAAATTATCATTGTATTCTAGATGTAGGATTTTAAACATCTCTGCATGATTGAACAATGTTATTTGCAAAATACCTCTGATGAAGGACTCCTCAAAATAAATGTTGCTATTTAGATGTCTACCATTTAATATAATGTAATATATTAAACACATGAAAAATATTTAATTTTATATTTAGTATAAACATAAAAAACATATCACAACTCACTAACACTCCCCATGCTTCTGTTTTTTATCCCGTGTTTTTAATTTTCTATATTGTCAACATGTCTTTTCCTATAAAAAGTCAGGTATCAATGATCTTCAGCCTTGAAGACCACACAATCTTTATCACAAGCACACAATACAAATAATAAGTACAAATGCTAAAGGCTTCCTTTAAGAATTTGTTTGCAAGTGCAGCCCCTCACTGGCTTGTCTAGTGAGCTTTATTTAACAATCGCACACACTCCATGTATGATGTCACAGGAACAAGTATTTACTCATGCTCCTTTCCTGTCAAACCTTTTATTAGGTCTCTAAGGATTACTCAGACTACCCTGCTTTGCCTAAACTTTTACACTCTTGAAAATGAAAAAGCTTATGATATTAATAAAGATGCCAAGAGAGTATCAATTAAGTTCTGAATATAATATTTCTACCCCTTGTGACTCTGGGGTACAACACAAATGCATTAAGGAAGATTTCATGGGTTGCACATTAGGCTTTAGTTTCTATTTCTACCAGAAATCTCAGTATGGATTCCTAATCCATCCCAGTCTCATTCATTCCTTTGTCCTCCTGAATGTTATTCCTTGTATTCTTGGATATCCTTTCTCTTTCTCTGTCTAGTGATGCCCTATTTGCCTCACATTATATATGATGTGTGTCCTGCTACAGCATCCCAAAGCCCCAAGCTCTTTTCTCATTTTATTATTGACACAAGTTTGCTGTTGTTGTTTTGGTTTGGTGTTTGGTTCTCAAATAGTGTTAATGACACTCTGTTTTCACTGAATACTTTCCTCTCAGCATAAGAAGCCCTATACATGACATAAAACAAATGACACAAAAATTAATACATTAAAATAGCCACAGAAGGAAATGTTATAATGAATTCCATAATTTTATATATTATATGCTACTAAATGATGAGATAGCCCTGACATAATCATACTGTATTTTAATCTTACTGTTTTCCATAGAGATTATGGTTGTTAAAAAAATTGGCATGATTCTCTTGAGTCATTTTCTATTGCCATATTTAAATTTATCTATCTATTAACACATCTATTGTTCTGTTTTATTTTATACAAATGAAGTCCTGTTAAACAACTCCTTTTAATTAATAGAGAATATGTGTGGCACCTAAGAGGAAGGGTACAAGCTTTTGCACCCCAGACATTCCATTCTGCTAATTCTCTTCCTCATTTGCTCTGATGGGAATAAGTCAGGTTAAGATTGGAAGATTTCATATTTTTCTCTGAATTCACAATGAGGAAATAGGGAAAGTGGCCTCTTAGTTCAAAGCCTTTCTTACTTGGTTTCTGTATTTCAGAGGCATGGCACATAGTTACCAAATCTTCTACTAGAAGAAACCCTTACTTTGTAAAGATAAATTCAATCAGTGATTAATTTATACTTTATAATTTAAATCAGATTTTTATCATATTTAACGAACACAAAAATCTAAGAAAATATTCCTTGGTTTAAGTATTATAGAAATATGCTATATGTTAAAACAAGCTTGTGTCCTGTATTAAGACAAAACCAAAAGGCCCAAAAGATCTTTTCTCTATTTGTAACTCTGTCTTAGGAGTTCTGTTGTGATTTTAGGACTATAATTAAATGAGAAATGAAAGTTTTCCACAGCTCCCAAAACAGATACAAAGCATCATTAGCAATCTCCCCAGTTTCTCTAATATTATTTAGACACTAAGAAAAAGAAAGAATGTGAAATGATGGGTGAACACTTCTTAAAGCACAAGTAGCTCTCCAGGAGTAAATAATGTTAAAAGGCTGACACTACTTGGGCAGAGAATATGCTATTCAGCAAATACTTCTACCCTCAATCCTATACCAAGTACATTGTGAAGTGGTTGTTTGCCAAAGCCTTTATTGATTTTCCCTCAAGTTGAAATTCCTCAAGGATATACCTGTTCCCAGAATCACCAAGTCCTTGGGATGGCTGCATTATATGCAATGGCTTTGGCTAAGAGACAAGAGGCAGCCTCTCTACTATTGATAGGAGTCTTAGCTGGGGTTCTCCTTGTGGATTCTTGGGAGTTATCCTAGCACCAATTGTCGCTAAGCTCATAGTGGCCTACCACTGTAATCAGTTTGATGAATACCCCAATTATCATCATAGAGCACTCATCCATTAACTATTGGAACCAGACACAGAGATCCACAACCAAGAACAAGGTCACTGAGAATACAGTCAAAAGGGGGGGTGGTGGAATTGGTAGCATACCCCTTTAATCCCATCTCTTCAGAGGCAAAGGATGGTAGATCCCTAGGTGGTAAGTTCCAGGCCAGCCTCAAAAAAAAAGGGGGGGGGATGAGAGAATATATTAGCAATGGAGGTCAAGATAATGTTGGAGAAATCTACAGAGATAGCTGAACCAAGCTTGTGTACACTAATGAACTCTAAACCTACAACTGTAGCAATTTCAATACAGCATAGTTCATATTTTTGCTTGGTAACGTATGCCATCTATGAACATCTATAATTTTCGGCACCCGTTATCATATTCCCAGCCCTTTTAGTCATTGAAAGACTGGGTCTCCACTGAGCAGAAAGAGCAGATAGCTGCTCTTTGTGGTTGCTGTAGTTGGTCTCATTTGCTGGATCTTTTCAACTAAGATAATTGTGCTATAACTGCAGACACTTTTAGGTGTCATGATTCAAATAACAAAGATCAGCAGCAACTTATTATTAAAATTCTATCTTATTGTTTAAATTTCTGTCATTTGGATACCAAAATTTCTAAAATTGAGATAGAAATCAGTAATGTTGAATAGTCCAAATACTACAATAAATGATGAAATGGTTGACAATGAATTAAATGTGAGTAGCTTTGTTTAATAATTCTCTTTATTATTCATTTTCTATAATCTGACCTTCTCCTACATTGTAATTTACACAATCAATACACCATTAAGTAAGCATATATACATATATATACACATACACTCTCACTCACATGCAATTAAGGGAAGGCTAGGATATGCCATATCTATTTGGATTACTGCATTAAAATTTTAAAAGAAAAAGAATTAAGAATCCCTATTGAAACTATTTGAATTTATTTCTGAAGATTTTAAGGAAAGCAAGCTGATGAGAATTTTCTTTAAAGTGGCATTTAATCAATGAATATACAACAATGAAATATGAGAATCACCATTTTGCAAACCACAGTATAGTTAATTGATTTGGGCAGCAATATCAGTGGATTTTAGACCCACATGTGACAATGAATAGATAAGGATTACTCCTCAGACCCCACTGATATATTTAGTACCATTTATACCATTTTCTGATATGTTAGCATCATTTATTGAAACATAACTCTTGACGGGGCATTACAAGGTAATAATTTCTACTAACTTTCCATTTACTTTGCTTATGTTCTTTTTTATTGTTTTTTATTTAAATTTGAAACAAGGTTGTTTTACATGTCAATTTGGGTTCCCTCACCATCCCATTCTCCCATCACCCCCACCAAACCCCAGCCCATCCCCTATCTGCTACCCAGGGAGGGTGAGGCCTTCCATAGGGAGTCTTCAACTCTGTCATATCATTTTGGGCAGGGCCTAGGCCCTCCTACATGTGTCTAGGCTGAGTAAGTATCCCTCTATGTGGGATGGGCTTTATAGGGACTACTGAATGCATAAATGATATTTTCTACTGACTCACTTAAATACATAATAGGATGGTAAATAAGCTTGGTTTTATCACAAATTCCAATGCTGTCAACTGTTACCCACTCTATAATTCAACCTATGTTGATTAAATACATAGGAATATTTTTAAAGTTTGGTACTTACTTGGAGAAGGAAGTGAAATTGTCTCACCAAGATATGCTTTAACATAGTATCTATTTTCTAGATACAAATCATTAGACAAGTATATGCAAAGATTACTTTAACAATGACAACTTTAAAATTCTTTATTATTATGTTGTGTACATTTTATTACCTTTATTGTTGTTCTTTATAAAGGTCCCACCTAACAGGCTGATTGTAAAGAAGATCATGTGATACTCTTGCCTCTCTGTGATTCTATTTCATTATAACTTTCTAAATCAAATATACAAATATTTGGATGCTATTGGAAAAAAATATGTATTTTTAAAACCTGTCTGAGACCCATGTGCTTTTAAAACTGTTACAGAGATAATCTTTAGCTTTGAGTTTCTGTTATTGGATTAACTAAAAGGAATGGTCATCTGATTTGTTTTCTATTGCAGTGATGAACAGCATTACCGAAGGTAACTTAAGAAACAAAAGGTTTATTTCATCTTACACTTTACAGGTAACAGTTCATCCCTGAGTGAAGTTGGGGCAGAAACTGAAGGCAGGAATCTAGATGCCAGAACTGAAGCAGAAGCCAAAGAAGAGTGTTGCTTACTGGCTTGTTGTCTGTGACTTGCTCTGCATGTTTTGAATACAATCCAGGACTACAAGCCCAGGAATAGCACCAGCTCTAGTGAGCTGGGCCTTCCAGCTTCAATCATTAATCAAGTAAATGTCTCCAGTTTTGCCTGCAGGCCAATCTGATTAAGGCATTTTCTCAATGGAGGTTCCCCCTTTGAGGATGTCAGCTCTTGTCAAGTTAACAGAAATATGAACCAGGACAGATGGCATATTGGAAAAATTCCATGGCTCTGCAACATAACAAATACCTGTATTCTCTTCTCTGAAAACAGACAGTACCATGAGTTATAAGATTTGTTATTTTTTCTCACAAAGGCGCATTTGTAAATTCAATTTATAGTTATAATCTAATAGTGTTAGATTATATGGTTATTTTAATTTCTATTAATATTTGTGTTCTGAGCAAACAAAAATTCATTTTAATATATATAAATTTCACACAGTATCCAATCTACTGTAGGTGCATATACAAATTATATCCCAAAAATATATTTTTCACTTGTATCTAACATAAGAATGAAGAAAAATATTCAATTTGTTTAAACCAAGTAAGAAAAATAGTATTTTTTAAAAGCCATTCCACATATATAATAATATCTCCTTAAGGAAACTAAATTTCACATTCAGGATGTAAGCCCTTCATGAATGTAGTTAGGAAGACATGTTTAATTTATGGTGATAAAATAATATATTAATGTCTTCAATATAATATAAAAACATTTCTACTGATTAGCTAAACCTCAAACTTTTGGAGAAAATTATATACTTACAATAAAACCTTGACTTTAAATATCTTAGTGCATTTATGATTATAAAGGGAA
This sequence comes from Cricetiscus sungorus, assembly GCA_030556225.1. NCBI lineage: Eukaryota > Metazoa > Chordata > Mammalia > Rodentia > Cricetidae > Cricetiscus > Cricetiscus sungorus. The sequence continues at coordinate 34,974,516 of JANBXA010000372.1, read as the reverse complement.
ATGTTTGAATAGTAATAAAAACCCTGCAGCATAAATGAAATTTTCAAATTAAAGTACATATCTGCCTTTATTATAATGATAATGCCCTTAAGGGATCTTAGCACACTAAAATTATTTAAGACAATCAGCCATCATTAATAAAACTACCAAATATTATATTACCCAAAGAGTTTTAACTTCCAACAGTGCAATTTGATAGCAACTGTCAAATACCTTAAAATTTATTATAGCCCTTTAACTGTTGTGTCACTGTGTGCACTCACCATATCAAAATAATTAAAAACATGTACATAGTAGCATAATCATTACATTATATCTAAAAGCTCAAGAAAAGAGCAAGATACATTCTAAAACATCATTTTACATCCTACACCATCTTAAAACATAAAGGTCAGTTTTGTGAAAGTCAACTTCTCATCAAGGAAAGCTGCTCATGATATATTGTTTACTATGAATAGAATATCGCAAAGATATGTGATGCTAAACTTCTGTGTTTTTTAATGTAAATCTGTCTAACATGTTTTACAGTATGTATGTATATATATGTATATATATATGTATATTTGCATGATTTACAGTGTATATGTATATTTGCATGAGTTATGAAGAAAAATAATCACTGTGGGATAAGATTTTGTGACCTTTCTTGCTTATTTAAAATATTCCTTATACATATTAAACAGGAATTGAAAAAGCAAACCACTCAATAATTATTCGAAAATAAGAATAAGTAAAATTGGCTTTTGAATCATATTTTTATGAAAAGTTGGGACTGGGATGTACTTCAATGGCAGTGTGTGCTAGACTGGGTTCTACCCTTAGCCTATACATGCATGCACAATACCATACCCCCCACACCCACACACACGCACACACACTCACATACACACACAAACACATGTTTGTATGTATAACAAATCTCTATACCTTTTCAAACCAGAAACAAAACTTCACATTCTACAGATTACATACTAATAATTTATGATTATGGTAAACAAAAACCCATCCAATTTCTCTTTGGAGAGTCTCTACTTGCAAGCACTTACATAAAAATTATATAGAGGCAACACCAAATTATTTTTCTCCTCTCATTTTTGATGTCACATTATCACATAATGGTTAAATTGAGGTAAGTTAATCAGATCTTTAAATGTTACAATGTTCTTTAGTTGAAAAATAGTAGTGATAATATAGACTTTATAGAATAGTGGTATGTATTGAGAAAAGGAACTCAGAATTTACGGTGATTCTGGTTCATACCAGTAAATACTAAAATCTCTACAAAATCATATACTGTGTTTACATTATCCCCCAATTTAAAACTCAAAAAAAAAAACTTCAGATATTTAGTCTGTCATCTCAAAGTTAAGATTCTAAACAACCACTTGAACTTTCATAACATTTTCATCACTGCTTTCCTAATTATTCAGATTTTAGGGAAGTCTTTCTCAAAATGATAATCAGAGTATAGCTGGCTTTCTTTTGTGTCACCAACCAGCTCCCAAATTATGAACAGAGATTTATTAATAGTTATGAATGCTTGGCCTTACCTTATGCTTGTCCCACTAACTTGTATAATTCAATTTAATGTGTTTCTCTTTATCTATGTTTTGCTTTAGAACTTTTGTGCCTTTTGTTCATTATGTATGTCCTGCTCCATCTTTGTCTGGCTAGCACTTGCTTGCTTGGCTGGCCCCAGGCATCTCCCTGTTTTCCCCTTGTTCTCTTCCCTTTTTCTGTTTTATAGTTTAGATTCTTCCTCCAACTGAGGCTTTCTGCCTGCCAGCTCTGCCAACAAGCCTTTTATTAAACCAATCAGGCGCATTAAAATAGCAACACACCTTTATATAAAGTAACATTCCAAAAAAAAGAGTTGAGATTTTGTCATTATGAGTTTTGAATAAAGAAGCGGATGGTCTTGACCATTTAGCTAATGAGCTAAACAACATTATATCAAGATGTTGTCACTAGTAGGAGCAGAAACTCATTGATGTAGACATTTTCAGCACCAAATAAACATTCAGAATGGTTTTGCTAAGATTCATCACACTTTAACTGATGAAGGAATGCTAACAATTTCCTACTTAATCGTAAAAATAACCTCTAAAGACAAGTACAATGGTATCACTTTTTATAAATTATTAAGGACAATCATATCAATGTTTAAGCAAAAACATCGCACTGTTTATGGGTAAATCCTGGTAGCCTAAAGGAGGAAATAGCAAAACATCACAATTTTAAATGTGGAATGTAACAGAAATAACAATGTATTAAGCAAAGAAACACACTCCCAAGAATGAAAGTTGACTAGTAAGCTGAAGGAAGTGTCCCTAAAACCACCTCGGAGCTTGGAGTCAGAGAAGAAGTAAAACATATCCAATAACAAAGTCAAAGCACTAACTTCAAGGAACTATGGAAAACATTGAATTTCATCTTAGAAGTTTTGCTTGTGTTTTTTAAAATGGTATTTGTTAAAATTTAAATGTTAGTTACTCTCTCAGGCACCTTTGAATGGTAAATAATTGGTTTTATATAATAATTTAACTAAGTTATAAAATGGTGAACAAATTAAGACTAAGGAAGAAAATGTTTAATAATTATGATGGGTATGATTTTAGAAGGAATGATCCAAACACCTGTATCTGTAATATGTTGTAAGACAAATGTAGGGTCACATATGTCTTTATTCTAGCTACCTTTGTATCTAACATTTCGAAATTAAGTTGAACTAATTCTTGTTAATAAGTTCAAACTATACATAGTGAACATTCAATGGAATATAATGAATTTTGAAATAACCTCAATGTTACAAATATGACCACATTTTTTATAGATTTATATCCATGAAGTCATTTGCTTTTAGTTAGTGTAATCTATCCCTTAATTTAATTACAGGACAAATCCTTGTTTTCTGTGACTGGCTTCTTTAGTGGTAAACTTGTTTCTATTAATTATCAAATAATTTAATATCAAATTTATTTCATAGTATTTTGTGTAAAGTTTCAAATATTTTGAATAAAAGGTCAGATCCTATAAAATTTCCAAACTTTGTGAAACTATCATCTAAATGACAACTACATTCTCAGATCAGCATGATAGTTTTATAGATTCATCAACTGAAATGATTCTCATCTTCCTGCTTCTGAAAGATGTTACTGTTTAGGTACTGTTAAGAATTCCACTAGATTGTGAGCTGTCTATGCACTGGATAAATCCATTAGAAGTACATTTTGAACATTTTAGAGAGATAGTGATATTATCATTTTCTTCTTCTGAATAGAGAAATAAATTTACAAACTATTAAAAAGTAACTTGGTCATGATATTTTGTCAGAAACTGTAATGTCTGGCTGAAATCCAATCATTTCCTGAATCTCATCTTGCTAGGATTTCCCAACAACAGAATTATACATAATCCCTTTGGGATCTTTACCTTGCTGAATATTCAAGAACTTCAGCTAATGGCAACTATAGCAAAGCAAACGTGAGTACAATAACCACATTTCCATTTTTACAACTGGATCTTTTGTGAAAGACCAACCCCTCTGTAGTTATGGCCTACTCATACTTGTACACCAAGCACTTTAATTCTTTATGTGTCATTCTATAAACATCAGAGTTAATTCTCTGGGATTATTCCTAATTATGAACTTCCCTAGTCTACAATATACAGTACCATGCATCATAGTTATGAGTACCATTTGAACAGTTTGTAGAAAAAAAAATCAAAAAAATAGAGTACTGTATCCAAATTGTACACCACTGACTCCCTAACTCCTATGAGGTTTCATTTTCGTTTTTTTTTTTTTTAAATTAAATTGCCTATTGGCCACAAGAAATCAGCATGACATAATAACCCCAAATGTGCAGTAGTATTACACATACCTCAGTGATAACGAGCAATTCTCTAATTGGACTTAAGAGCTACTCAACAATAGGAAAGCTATACCTGGTATTGCAAATCTAGCTTAATACTCATTTCTTGTGAAGTCATGTTTATTGAAGAAAACTACACAATTACTAATACACTAACCCAGAGAAATCCCTAACACCAATCTATAAAGATTTGTTCTTACACTGACAGAGAAGTGTAGTCTTTACTGATCATCAATGAAATTCCTTTATGAAACGGATGGGGACCATTACAAAAACCCACAACAGATCAAAATGAAAAATTGTGGAGCCCAGTCTTGGTAGCTACATCTATAAAACACTCCTGTACTTAATGCTCAGGAAATATTTCCAATAGGTGTAGATTGACTACTAAAAGCCAAAGGACCAGAGAGGTTTTATGGAGGGGGTGTTATATAACCTAGTAGTATAAGAAGCAATACCCATTAGGTTTCAGCAACATGACTGTCTATCTAAACATGAGCTGAACAAAAACAACAATGACAGACATGTTAAAATGATTGGGGAAAATCCCTCAAGACCACACTCCTACATAAGAAGACTATAGGCCACTGAAGAAAGCTGGCAGGCTGCCTCTCCTGGTAGTCTTGCCCAGGAAAGAGCATACCAACTGACTTCTTGGGGCCAGTCAGGTAGTCAGTCAGTCAGTCCTAAAAGCATAGATACCAGTAAGATTATGTGGAATATATATATATATATATATATATATATATATATATATATATATACATATATATATATGTTATATGTTGTGTATATATATATATGTTGTGTGTGTATATGTGTGTGGATAGATAGATAGATAGATATAGATATAATTATACTTATGCAGTAAAAATCCCAGAAATTTGAAGGACAGGGGGAAGGTGTATATGAGAGAGTTTGAAGGGAGGAAAAGGAAAAAGAAAAAATTATAATCCTAAGAAAAATGAAAAGCACGATGCTTTCTATATGTGCTGATAGGTTAAACCCACATCCTTGTAAAAGGCCTACTACTGAGTTACATTCATAGATCTTTGTAAACTAAATTAATAAATACTTATTATTGTTCATGGTTAATGCCTTGTGCCTTGTTCACCTTTTTAAATCTTCTAAAGTACCTAACTTACTGATTTTTTGATAGAAATAGTCAAGGAAAAAATGAATTAAATACTAAATACTGAAAAGTATTAAGACTCAATATTAAAAAACAATAAAATTATTTACATGAGTAAATAAACCTTGGAATTATATATGTAAAATGCCATATCTGACCATTTTTTATTATCATGGTTTTCATATATTTTAAAGTAAGATAATATATATGAAAAACACTTTGCTTACATTTTATATAAGTATTTATTGTGTGTTAATCAATGAAAAAGTATGATTAACTTACAATCACAAGAATGTTATTATCCAGTTACTAATAAACATGTTTCTCTTGAATATATGAAAATGTTCATTCACATGTTTTCAAAGACTAAATTTTCTTGTAGCAGCAACAGGGTTGGTTTGTTATCTGCAGGGAAAACATACTATGTGTCTGCTGAAATATAAGCCTCTTGCATTAAATATAGTATGTAAAGCAGTGAGACTTATAAATATGTATATTGATTTAAACCCAGATCATCAAAAATTATTTTTCATCTGCTTTTGCTGTTGTTTCACTTATTTGTTTTCTCTTTAAGATAAAAGAGAAATTCTTCTAGTCAAGAGCTACATTGGGAAACTTATTTGTTATAATTACATGAAACCAGTTGCATTCCTTACAAAAGGACTTTTATAAATGCTACTTGCTTATAATTTGGTCTGAATACCTGCACAGGCTTTGAAGGGACCCTGTCTTTAACCCTGATTTCTCAGTTCTTGGAGCAGTGTAGAGAACTCCCATCATTTTTCTCTTGTTGGTTTTAGAAACAGCAAACTACTCCTTTGGTGCATATGAACTTACTTTTAAAAAAGAAAGAAAGAAAAGAACATATGCCCTAACAAGATTTCAGGCATAATTCCAGCCAATAAAGGGGTTTAGATAAGCCTCACATACACAGCTCATTTCCATGACACTTTCATTCAACCCCAAACTGGCAACCCTTTGTGATTCTTTCCTCTATATTCACTTCATAGCATTGGACTCATCACTAATCATAATATAGGATTTTGCTTAGAATTTTGATCAGCTTAAAAGTTTGCTCTAGCTCAGCATATACAATATTCTTAGCTCTAGAGGATGTTCCACACTCTAGGAATTAATTGATCCAACTATAATTCTAAGCCATTCTAAGCAGAAAGTATACACTTGTGATATTACCTAGAAGTATAAAATTTCCAGATGGCTTTGAGCTCTCTGTGATTAGTTGTATCTTTTTAGTGATGAATTTTTCCTATGGTTTGTATCAGTGTACCCCAAATTGAGGTAGGATCATTAACATTTAAATTTTAAATGTTTATTTATTGAGAATACAGCAAATTATATGCAGTTGTGTCTCAGCAAATAATTAGAAGTAATTGGCAGTTTATTTTAAGACACACTGGCTATAAAGAGGGCAAAAGGCAAGAAATTATCTCTGCATTTTACTTATTACATATACAAATAAATACATGTATATTTAGATTACACACACACACACACATTGTATAAGTAGACCTATTCAGTAATTTATAAGATGAAAATTTTTTAAATTTGAAGGGAACAAGAAATAGAATATGATGTATTCATCCACATATTCTCTCATTTTTTTTTGTTGTTGTTAAATAATGTGATGTGTCCTTAGCATGCCATCCATTTTATCATTATTATAAAACTGAGATGGAGACAATCAAATCAAAAATGAAATTCCTCAAAGGAGAAATAAAGATCGGCACACCTATAAATAAAGGGAATTTATATGGAAGATAATCATTAACAATTTAGAAGCTGAGAAGACATTTTTAACATGGAGAATTTTATATATTTTGGGTAATGACACTAGCTTTTATTCAGTGAGCCAACTCTTCATTTCTTTATGAAAAATTTCTAACACTGATGTTTACATGTTTATTATAACAGCAGAATTTGTGGACAGCATGTGAGTTCCAGATGAGCAAATGGAGATGGAATTTTACTTTATTTAGTGTTTTATCTTTGCCTACTATTTCCCAAGGGGGTACTTTGAAATATTTTTAGATGTCAAGGGAAGTGAGCAGCATTCTGATAAAAAGGTTTGATGTTCTGAAGAGATGAAACAAACATAAGCTATGAATGTTTATTTCTCTGTATGTTAATATATGGGGGAAACAAGAACTTGGCAATCAAGGGAAATGGTTTTTCTAGAATCTGAAGTGCAGGGCTTAAAAAAGTAAGTCATAAAGACTGTATGAACAGGTGAGAAACCTAAAGAAATCATTAGAAATGAGAGCAAATGAGATCAAAATAATAGTGAGGATTGAGCGATTAAATAGTATATGTGCATTACTTAAAAACTGCCAAACCAAGACTTTATTTCCAAATTTATATAAGGGGTATTTTTTTCTTAGACAAAAGTAATAAAATCACTTACTCTCTTCAGGATTTATGAAGAAATTATAGAAAAAGCCGTAAAATTTCTAGGTATAAAAATATTGTGTTTGTATGCTAGTGAATCGACAGAAAGAAAGCTGTGAATTATAAGCTAAGTTCTCTTAATTGACCTACCTTTTACTGACTAGCCAGATTTCTAACAGTGCTCAGTCTCAATGAACACATTGTAATTACAATACATTGTTGATCAAACTTGGCTAAGAGTCTATTCTGAGAGGCATATATTGATGTTGAGTTGTGTATCCAGCAAGATTATCTTTCAAAACAATTTGGACAATTTTCCTATTTTATTTAAAAAGTTTGATTATAAGAGTTTTAAATATAAAAGTTTGATTAAATTATTTATAAAATACAGGAGTACACAGAACTAGTTGTTTGTATGAAATATTTCACCACTTTGCAAACATTCAAGAGTGAAATTTTTATTATATGCTTTTCAGGTGAGGTTGGTAAAGATTGTTAAAATTGTGAGAATATAAATAGACTCTGATCTCCTATTATACCATGAAGAGTTCTGAATTCAGGATTTATCCAAAGTTAAAATAGTGGGGGGAGGTGACAAAGGGGGAGAAAAGGGAAGGGGAAAGGAAAAGGAAAGAAGAGAAGAAAACAGGTGCGGGAAAACAAAAAGGAGAAAAGAGAGCAATTAAAACAAAAAACTATAAATAGACTCTGTGATCTGATAATGGTTAATGGATACCAGGCATCTTGAAAATATATTATGTACACTTTACCTTGCACTGAAAAATGGCAAGGTACCATTTATGATGAGTTTCAAGTAGGCATAAATATTTATAGTATGAATTTAATATTATAACACTTTCCTGTGTTATTTTTTAAAACAATTCATCTACTACATATGGTTCAATTTCAATGTACTTTTTTGTAGTAATAAACACCTCCAAGTAAATGATAACCACCTGAACAACAGGCATACAGGCATAGCATTGATAAAAATAGGGACATAACTTTCAGAAAATTCCAGATATAACCAGCACATTCCATTCTTTAAGGTGTATATGGACAATGAGAAAAAAATACCTTCATAAAAAAAATTCTGAAGGATAACATGGAGATTTTAGTAAGAATGTGGAGGTGGCTGGGCAATGGTTGCATAAATCTTTAATCCCAGCATGTGGTAGGTAGAGGCAGGAAGTTCTCAGTGAGTTATTGGCTAGCCTGGTTTACTCCCTTTTGAGTTCTCGGACATCCAGGACTGTTACACAGAGAAACCCTGTCTTGAAAAAATATTTAGAAAAACATGGAGGTTATCATTCGAAAACCAATTTATGAAGAAGCCATGGTGATTATTGTTCCTTCTGGAGTTTGGGAAGACATATTTGTGACTCCAAGATGCATAATCAGTATTCCCTTTCATTGGTTTTTATTATCATCACATTTGGCAGACTTTCCTGCTCTGTGTGTGGCCTGCAGTGGAGTGGGAGTCGCAGTCCTGCCTGACTCAGAAAACCTTGATATTCCTCTTTTTGACACCATCCAAATGCAAAGGAAATCACATTTCTTAGATGTGATAGCATGGAGATATAGTCCAAACAATTTCTTGAGAAAGAAACTTTGATCTTGTTTAGTCATGAGATTTTGATCTATTTTTTAAAACAGCCACCATGCCTCTAATTCAGGCCTTTATGATGATCATAGACGAAATTGTTCTATTCCTAACATAGACTGTGCTCTTTATAAAACTGACTTAATGAAGTGTATTTCTGAGTAGGAGGACTATATGTGATAAAGGAAAAAGTAGAGTGTGCAATGATTGCATGCATAGCAGATTTCTAGATGGGCTCAAATGATTAATTAGTGAAGTCCTATTCTTAGTCTCATGAAACTCTGAAGGAATAAATGGAAGTGATATTTAGGAATGGGAGAGATGAGTGGATCAAAGACTGACATCTGATTATCACAGTGCTAATATTTGTTTCAATATAGTTTCTTTCTTTTCCATATAAAAGAGATGCCATTCTTCTTGTGATTAAGTATTAAAGTGTATAGGAAAGAATGCTTAAGAATATGTGGCTATCCAGTATTTACACAATATATTTACATACTTTGGTATCAATTAATCCTTTTAAATGTAATTGTTTATCAGGATTATGTAGCTAAGAGAGTAGCTCAGTGGTAAAGTTCTTGATTAGTATGTGACAAGCTCTGAATATGGTTCACAGAGATAGAGGAGGGGATAAAGAAGAGAGGAAAAGAGAGGAGATAAGGGGAAGATAATTTGAATCAGGAAGATTTCTGTCACTTTTTCATATTATAAAATTACATAGATCTATGGGTGTTATGACATTTGAAGGATTTATATATTCTGTGAAACCATGTGGACCAATTGTTTTATTCAGAGTAGATTTTGATATTTCTTTAAAAAACTGTCTCTAAACAAAATATATTCTCAAAGATATTGAAATATAGTATAAATTTGAAAACTGATTCTTGCTGCAAGAAAACACTCATGAAAATGCAGATTTGGGAAACATTAGAAAAATACAATAATGGCAAGGGACACACAGACATGATGTTAAATACATTTAATTTAGATGTGTAGTAGATAGTAGTGCACATCCTATTCCATACAGGGATTACATTAGTAAGAAATAACCACAGGGACAACAGCAATATAGGAGGTCATGAAACTGTATATTGACAAAGATAAACACACACTAAAGCTTCTCATCCTTCTTCCCAAAGATGGACATTCAAATATCCTTGATGGCCAGGCAAAACTGTTTTGAAACAGTGAAAGTAAAATTGCACTTTTACTTGATATATTGTGTCCAAGATATTTTGTCAAATTTAAACACACATCTAGAAGTAGTTTTTAACCTGCAAATTTATAACCTAGGTTGTACCAAGTGAACTCTTTATGTTACTCCTCTGTATGGTAAAGGGAAATAAAAAGATAGCCTTATACAGTGTGAAAATAACATGTGGTGCATGGAAAGAAGGGCCTGCAAAAAAAAAAAAAAAAAAAAAAAAAACAAGTATTGCTTAAAAAAAAAAAAGTTGCATAATGTAGTGCCACAGGCAAAGTAGAGTGATTGTGATTCCTGATACTGCAGACTGTTGAATAAAGAATTGGTTTCACTTTCTGGAAGAAAAAATGAGCTCAGTTTCTCATTACAAAGTGTGTCGGTAGTCATTTATTTAAAAAATATTTTTAAGTTGAGAGGGACCCATTGTGAAGAGTATTAGTTTTAAGTTCTTTGACTAGGGAAAGATATGCAATCAAGTTCTCTATCTGTGCCTACACGATGACAGCTTATTTATCAGATGCATAAACACTGAGCATGGTCATGTGACTAAATTTTCTGTGTTGGAGTAAAAGTTGGAGCAGTGGTTTTCTCATGGAAAATTGACATTCCTCCTTATGATAGCATCAAGAAACAAAGCTTCTATCCCAAAGCTCACAGAAAAAAACACCTTGGATGAACTGTTTATTCAAAAGACATTTTTATTTAATTCTTAATATAATTTACAAAATAAAATTTATAACATAACATTTTCAATAAATAGGATGATATATAAGAATATTCTGTCATTTTCATCTCAGTGCATGAATATATACATGTATACATAGTTACAGTAGAGGTATATATGCAATTAAAAGTAATACACATATAATACATGACTATACATGTATATATCTTATTTATATTTTGCATATGTATTACATATGCTTGTACTCTCTATTTATATATTATTTGCATATATAAAGGAAGAAAACTATGGTATAAAAATCATTACCATTTTCATGAAGCTGATAACTTTTTACATATATTAAAATCTTATATAAAGCTAAATAACAGGGAATAAATAGAATTGAAATATATATTATGAAAATAATAGCCAAGGGAGTATATAGTTCTAAACATGGACTTGATGTTGAAAAATAAAAACGACCCCACTCCAATCTGAATCTTACTTGAAATAATCAAGGAGTAATACATAAAAGTTTAGAATAAATAGATTGATGGTGCTGCTGATGATTGTGAGTTAGTATGTGTGCACATGTATGAATTTGCAGTGGCAAAAGGAGAAGGATTTGTTTATAGCTTAACAAATAGCATTTACTTCTAACCTACTTAACTTGTTTCCATTCCAGATTTAAATGAAACCTAAAGAAAGATGACCATCTTTTCTTAAAAACTAAAGCTCCCAAGAATGTGAGTCAATGTTTTTGCTTGTTTTTGTTTTGTTTTGTTTTCAATTTAATATAAGTCAGGCTGATGTGGTGACAGAGATACTCTTCCAGCCAACGTTGGACTTCATCTTCAGATGGAGTCTTTCCTGTCTAATCTGCCACAAGAACACAGCAGAGAGAAGGTTCTGTTAAGATCCTTCCTTAAAAAAAAAAAAAAAAAAAAAAAAGATCAACCTTCTTAAATTAAGGAATAGAAAATTGAGCAAGCATTCTTCAAGAGACTGTCAAAATCACTTAGAAATCAGAGGAAGCTACTGGGGTTTGCAGATTCTTTAACATGCTCTGTTACGCTCTTCCTCTTAGTTTAATAAGGGGTTGCGTATCCTTACAATTAAAAATAATTGCCTAGTGTAAAAACTGTATTGTGATTACAGAAACACAGGAAGAATTCATTGATGACAAGACGAAAACATCATTCGTTGAACACCTTTGAATGTTGCAGTCTTAAAATATAATTGTACCTTCCTCCAGCTTTTCCTTTTTCTTTTAGTCTCCTTTCTTGTTCTCAGTAGAAGTATACCTATGTGTTGGACTGGGAAAAGTGCCATGATTTCCTTTAAGTGTATTTAAATTCATGAATATCAATGTTGCTTTTTCTTTCTCTGAGTCACTTAAAAGATGAAAGTGTTTTCATTGCCTTAAAAAAAAAAAAACTTTAAAAACCCTTGCTAATTATCTTGCTAAACAATTCCTATTCAGCAGGTGAATTTACTTGTGTAGATGAATGCAGCTGGAATAGAAGCTATGTGATATGAGAAACAGTTTATTCTTTTTATTTCATCAAACACACATCTTCATTAAGAGGAATAGCTTCAGGATGAGCCATAGTTATAAGAGTTTAATGTGCTGGATGTTCCTTTTGAGGCTTTCGATGAAGGCTTATGAAATTCACTTTTTTGAATAAAACAATGAGAATGAAGATAAGAGAAATTATGAATAATGTTAAATGTAAAAGCAAATCAGGGAATTCTTGACACAAATGTTCATAATCTCCTAAAAGAAAAGCTACTTAGAAGGAAAATGTCATTAGCAAAACATATAAGGGTGAACAATACCTGTGCAATGGGGGAGCGCATGAAATTTTTTGTTACCTTGCCATTCATTCATAAGACCTGATCAACTTTACTTGATGGAGAAGCATCAAGATGTTTGTAAACTCAATTCTTTATATACCTTTATCAAATACAGAGCTAAAAGATTGTGAGTGAGCAGTAGCCCTATTCTCTGAAGAATTTTCATTTGGAAAAATAACTAATGGGTAATAAATTTTGTTGGCAGTTTTGAAAAGGAAACAATTAATTCCCACATGAGCATTGCTTGGGGGGGTCTATCAAACTTGCTGGACACTGGTAGCACTTTAAACCATTCAAATGAGTTTGTGGAAGTGCATATAAATGAGACACTGATTTGGACTTAATTTATTCATTTTCTAAATAATATGCAAATTTGTGTAAACCTAGATTTTAAAATAAGATTTACAAGCTGTAAACTCTGCAATCTGACAATTTACATGTTAATGTGGCAATTCAATTCAGCAAACATTTACTGAACTTCTAGCAAAACACTCTGCTGGGTATTTTGGAAGCATTATCCTTGCCATTTAGGGAGCATGCAACTAGGAGGTGAGATAAGCAGAATTAAGAACACTTTAGCCCCTGATATTATATCCATCTTAACAGTTTATGTATGGTGAGATAGCATATATGGTAATAAATATTTCATAGGTGTCTTTTCTTTATATAGAATATATATTTAGCATTCCATTCCTATAACATTTAATAAATATTCCTAAAGCTTTAGGGGTAAGAAATTAACATCTTGCTTACCAAACTGCTCAAAATTGGTACATTTTAGCTACTCTGGATTCAGGATCTACATTAATATTAATATTTTATATAATATTAAATTTGTTTCATGTTGTGGGATGTGGCTTTAATTATCAAGTTGGTAAACTGTAGCTTGATTCTACTAACTTTAACTTAACAATCTTTAGCAGAAATATTTGACATCAACATATGTAGCCATCCATCTCTAGAGTGACCATACAATATATGAAAGTGATAAGAAACAACGTTCATTACAGTTATTATTACTATAACAAAACACAATGAACAAAGTAACATGAGTAAAGAATTTATTTGGTTTATACTTCCATATCACAGTTCATCATTAAAAGACATAAAGACTTAAACAGAAAATTCGAACAAGTCATGGACCTGGAAGGACACCAAGAATGTGTGCTTCCTGACTTGCTTCTCATGGTTTGCTCACACTAATTTTTTTAGAACCCAGGACCACTTAGGGATATCACCATACACAATAGGCTATACTACCTAACATCAATGACTGAGAAAAGAGTGTCCTACACTCTGGCTTACAGCCCAGTCTTATGAAATAATTCTCTCAGTTGTCTTCCTCTCCTCTCTGATAACTCTAGCTTGTGTCAAATTGACATAAAAGTAGCCATCATAGAAACAGTCAAAAGGGGAAGGTTACTTAAAAGCAAAGTGAAGCAAACAAAAACAAAAAAGACAACCAAAAACAAAAACTAGCAGCCAAAGAGTAGCAAACACAAAGAACATTTTCTAGCAATGCAATTAATATATTTAGAAGGTATAACCATGTAAATATAGCACATAAATTTTAAATTAATAATATGTGTGGCCTTGTGTATACTTTTCTTTTTCTTTTCTTTCCTTTCTTTTCATTTTTTATTTAGTTATCCTTTTGTGTGTTGTTTCTACTACTAACCTTGTCAGTTGAAGAGGGCAAGTAAAAATTACATATTCTGACTTGTTTCTGGTAAGCACATCTTGCAGTCCCTTTCCTTAGGGTGGCTTAGTCAACTCTCAGAATCATTATGAGCATAAAGTTTTTCTGTCTGTCTGTAAAAGTGGAATTGTTTCACCAATGGTAGCAGAGTAGTTTCTAATACATACTGTCATTGTCTGTATGGAGATGGGCCAGCCACAGTTCTAAGAGAAGAATTATTCACTGCCAAGGTAATTGATCCAAAGCATTTGAGAAGATTTACATATAGACAACTTCAATCCCCCTTGGAAGGACAGCCACTGGATATGTCAGGTAAGAGTGTTTACTCATATGGATCAGATTTTCAGTTATACCCAATGTGCTCAGGATTACATTTAATCATTTGGTGTTTTAGTTTTTTTATGTTTTTTGGTACCATCCAGGCAAAACTTACTCTTCACTGAGAATAGTCAAGATCTTAAGTATGTTTCAACTCCATATGATAAAATATTTAGCTGGTAGTGATACAGAAACATTAGGGCATGACAAACAAACCATTAGGAGACAAGGTTCTCAGAATACGCATTATCATTCTACTTTTAAAAGGGGTCATGGGATACCTAGGAAGATTAATGCCTTGATAGGTTATGAAGGTGTTAAGGATGAGTATTTGCATGAGAGACTTTATCTTTAATTTTAGAAACAGCCTCCTTCCTACCTGTCTTGCTTAAGAATACAGACAAGTGAGAAGACAGACAAGTAAAAAGGTACTTTTAAATAACCTTCCCCTTTTCACTGTTTCATAGACTCAGGAAACTAAAAATATACAAACATTTAATTACAAAACCACTAACTCAGCAGGATACAAGCTTTGAGCTGTTTTCCAGAAGTGGTAATGAACTTGTGAAAAACAGAGTATTGTGCAAACCAGATCTAAGCAAAGTAGGCAAATGTAGGCAAGCCCGCAGTAGAAGAATAAAGTATCTTTGTCAAACATAGCAATGGAGTCAGCCAACAATGGCTTCCTGCATGGATGTATGAACATGAACAAGTATACTACTCTGTAGTAAAGTATTCCGTTGACATCTAATAGCACATATTCTCTAATGTACGTATTCTAAAGAAAAAGGACCTTTTCAAATTTTCTTACGGATTCTTTATCCACACATTTTATGTTTTTGTATATTGGGGTCTTTTTGTAGTTTTTAACACATCACAATGCCTGTCATATATTAAAAATATTAAAAAGTATCAAACATTTAATACTTTCGAAGACATCAGGTTTGTGGGTGAGAAAATCTAGAGATCTTAGCACAATTTATACTTGAAATTCTAAGTCCAATTCTAGAATATACAAATTTGACTTGTGACATCTAATATATTTCCTTAGATTTTCCCATGTGTCTTATCTATTTTTAAACCTTTACTTCTCCACCCTGCTGACACATGCCATGATTAAACATAGATTTCTATAAAATCTAACTATGGCCACAATAAAAAAGCTTCACATCTGTATGAAGGGGAGTGGAGTAGGAAAACAGTTTGTACTGGGAAGTGATGAATACAATGGTTGATATTATTTTTTGGTTCATGTATTCATATTTGCATTTTATATTCAACATTAATACATGTGTGTCTTCAGTTAAATAAGAGATTAATTTTCACTTCTGCAGCACAAAGTTTTGGTGTAATACCTCTGATCCAGTCATCTTTGCCTCCATAATGTAACTAGAAATAAAATATATTTTTAAATTTAAATTTTTACTGAAATAGGATATTCTTGAGTGGCTCCTTAGATACTTCTCTCTCTAAAGAGAAAATTAACAGAAAAACAATCTAGACTGTTTATTGTGAACACTTATTTTTAACCAACAGCTATCCAGTTTGTCACAAATACTTGAAGCCGCAATAATTACAAACATGATTTTCTTTCAAGTAAAGTCAATGGCCTTGGTCCATGAACTCAAATTGTTAAAGAACTTTGGGACATTATTGATGAATCCTGTCTTTTGATAATTCTGGTAGATTTAACAGAGTAACAGAATGAGTGTGGCTTCTTATATTTCAAAATTTTAGTTCAAACCTGACCTTCTGTTTTATAGCTAAAGAAATTTAATGCTGTTGAGACTAATTTTTCTCATTTTAGACAAAATTATTTGAGAAACACTTTACCTTATTTAATGTTTGGGGTCAATTAGCAAAACAAAGGATAACCAGTTTCTACACCTCAGTGTGCAAAATATAGTAGGCCTTAACAAACTCAGCAAAGCCTTTATGTGGAAGTCACACCCTACATAAATGTTCAGTCTTTGCGTTATTCAACACTACTGCAAAAATGAAAACAGTATAGGATTGACATCATTCTGACATTGGATTTCTATTTACTTAGCTGAGCAATAACATTTCCTGTCTTTTTTGATTTTATGTACTTTTAACAAAGATGTGTTCTCAGGAAGACCTCAGTATCATTATGCTGAATAGATAGACTGCATTAATCTTTACAATCCGTATGTTAGGAGCTCAATGATAATTTTTGTTCATTACTCAGAATTTTCTGTGAGCCTTTTCTAAATATATAGGATACATTACTTTATGTTTCTAAAGCAAAACAATCTGTCATAGAATTTCTTTATGAGCATGCACACACACAGATACACACACATATTAAAAACTATAAATTAATGCTGACATAAGTAGTGTTTGTTTGACATTGAAAAAGAGTAAAATTCCTGATAATTTTCACATGCATGTGCACACATATATACACATGACAGGCATATGAACACATATAATGCAGACCTTTCTGACTGACTTTCACTCTTAGGGATCTACTTCTGCATGCATTTTACTCACACACACTTGTTCTTTCATTAAATTTGTAAATTGGAGGCTTAGCTCTGAATTAACAAATGTTCAACTCAGAATACCTTTGAGTATGTTTATGAACCTGAGTTTCACAGAAAGAAGGTAGCTTCTCCAAATGTCAGCCAGGAGATGAACTAGCCATGTCTACTGCATTCTTCCCTTTTTTTTTTAATTGAAAATTTCCCTTCAATCCTTCCAGTGAACTACTTCCCTTTCAAAATTTGTTTTCCATATGTATCAAAGTATGGTTGACTATTCCAAACTATTTAAACATCTGTTTCACTGAAGTACGGAAATTGTTTTTCCTTCACCACATGAAAGCATGCCCATGAGAAAATAATTAGCTCCATCTACTTGTTTTTGATTAACAATATTTAATACCTACTTTAATAGTAATCTTGAAGCTAGCTATTTATTCATTAATCCATAATGAGAAATATATCTTGCCCCAAATATCTGTTTCACTAATGCTCTATGTTGTTATGGTCCATAAGATTATGCAGTGAGAACTCAGTGGACAAATGAGATTAACTCACTAGGGTCACACATTACAATGGAGAAGACCCACCAGCAGTACAGTGATATTATTTGTTTTTTGAATAGTAACTGTCCTTACTGCAAATTCTCTGTGGAGCCATCTCTCCCTTTCTATGGTGGGATTCATCCAAAAAACTACAGCAGTATATTAATTAATTACTAAGCAAATATATCTGTGGATGGTCATAAGATGGCTTTTCATTTAGTTATATAGTTCTGATGTATAAAATATATACTGGATCCATTTATCCAACAAGGACTATGGACCCTTAATATCCTGTCTTGTACTTTTGTTGAGACTAACTGCACATAACCAGCTCATTATTTTTTTCTCAGAGCAAGTTCAAACTAGACTAAAGGCCTTTTGTAAATGTATAATAACTTTAACACCTTACAGCTATGCACAAGATCAGAGCAGAAGATGTCCAACCAAGGTTTCTAAGAAAAGCATACCAATTCTTCACTTGCCAATCCACTAACAATGGATCTGTGTCTCAAAATAGTCATTGGGCATTGTGCCTCCCCCCAATCTGGTCATAGTTTGTCTCCTATGACTATGGGTCCTAATGTTTCCATGACAATGGCTTTGCCCTTATTGTTTAACCTAGGAATGTGCTTCTGACCAATGACAGCTATTTTTGCAACTCCTTCTTTTGCTTCAAGCCTCCAGGGAAAGAGTGAGGCTTAGAGACTATACGAGAAAAGAAGAAGCTAGACAAAGAAGTGAGAAAAAATTAGAGTTAGGGCAGGATTGTTAGAGGGGAAACAGACAATAAAGAAACTGTCATAATGTAGCATGTAGTGAAGAATTAATTTTACTTAAATTCTTCTATGTCCTGTGTTTTCCATAAGCTTTCTATCTGAACATTAAAAGGTTTGAGGGGCTGGAACCGAAAGACTTCGATAGTATTTTTCAAATCAAGCAGAATATTTGGAAAATGCTTTAAATTAAACAATACTAACAAATGAATAGTTTGTACTAATCAGTGGACAAACATAGGCAAAAATCATAATTAATGGATAGTAATGTGCATGTTTGATGTAAATGGCAGTTTTCAATGATCATTTTACCTTAAAATCTCATCAGTAATATCTCAAATATGGGCCTATATATTATTAGCTGAACCCTGCTAATATCAGGATACTTGTAGTTTTATAGTTCAGTCTCAGTTATTTTTAGACTTCCTGGATTATTAAAGGTAGATAACACTATGACAGAAGCAAGTACCAAAGATGCAAGCATCTATAGTCATCACATCAACCACAGAAGCTCATAATATTTCTAATTGCCATTCATCAGTTAGTCCCTTATCAAAATAAAAAGACACCTTTCCAACAATATATGACTCTTCATTCTCCAGTTAATTAACTCTACTTTAGTCTATCTAGTCACAGCAACTATATTTGCATTCATATTTACAGGATGAATTAATCAGAAATAACCAGACATTTTAGATCACAAGGCAGTGGAGGAACAAGGCATTAAATAGGAACAGCTTTTATTGCTATAACTGTGATGCCACAGGGATTTTCATATTCTTATAATAATCATAATTCTATATAATTCTGAGCCTGTTACTTCACACATTGCCATATAGATTTCCACAGACATAGTTGTGGGTTGGTGGGATATATTCCCTGTACTTTTATAACTAGTACCTCCATGCTGATATTATAAATCTCATTTAGATACTTCCAAATCAAAGAATGGAAAATGGCTGTTTTCATATTTATTTCAAACAGGCAACTACAATTATTCTATTTGCTAATTTATATTGACTCAGACAATCCTGAACATTGTTAATTCCAGTGGTTCCTCATGTTTGGCAGAATAATGTGCTCCTCAACTCAAGATTGCACACAAATTCTCAGAATATGTAAACATTTTATAGAATATAAGTGATGTTAAATCCTCCTGAATTATGTTTATAACTGAGGACAGGAGATAATGCTGTTCTCCCCTAGAGGACCAACTTTTATCAATTCAATCAACACTGGAAGAAAAAAGATTGGAAATGGAAGAAGCTAGAATGGAAGCATGGGAAAGTTGACTTATTTCACTAGTTTGATGACATGGATGAAGGTGCAATGGCCCACATCTGACAAATATGATTAAAAAAAACTGAACTTGAATAGCTATAATAAAAATAACAAAGATACTTTATGCTGGAGAGGATATGGAGAGAGGGGTATAGTCCTCCACTGTTGGTGGGAGTGCAAATTCTTACAACCTTTTTGGAGGTCATTCAGTATGGAGGTTCCTCATAAAAATGGGGGTCAATCTACCTCAAGATCCAGTAATCCCACTCCTCGGTATATACCCAAAAAAGTCACATTCATACAACAAGGACATCCGTTCAATTATGTTCAGAGCAGCATTATTTGTAATAGCCAGAACTTGAAAGGAAACTAAATGCTCCTCAAATGAAGAATGGATGGAGAAAATGTGGTACATTTACACAATGGAGTATTGCTCAGTGAAAAAAAAAACAATGGATTCCTGAAATTTGCAGGGAAATGGGTGGAATTAGAAGAAACCAGCCTGATTGAGCTAACCCAGACACAAAAAGACAAACACGGTATGGTCTCACTCATATATGAATTTTAGACAAAAAGCAAAAAGATATTAGCTTACAATCTACACTGCCAGAAAAGCCAGAAAACAAAGAGAATCCTCAGAGAGACATATATGGTCCAATGGAGAAGAGGAAAGGGACAAGATCTTTCAAGCAAGTTGGGATTGTGTGTGTTGTGGGGGAGGAGAGGAGGGCAGAAGTGGGCATGACAGAACAGAAATACTGAGACAGGGAAAGAATAGAGGAAAGCAAGAAAAGAGATACCATAATAGAGAAGCCATTATAGATATGAGAGAAAACTGGCACTACGGAAATGTTCAGAGTTCTACATCAATGACACCAACTAACAACCTAAGCAATAGTGGAGAAGCTATCTTAAATGCCTTTCCCCAATACCTAGATTGATGACTACATTATATGACATCCTAGAACCTTCATCTAGAAGCTGATGGAAGTAGAAGCAGACACTCAGCTAAACACTGAGACAAACTCTTGAAATTCAGTTACAGACAGGGAGGAGTGATGAGTAAAGGGGTCAAGACCAGGCTGAATAATCCCATAGAAACTACTGACCCAAATAAGATGGAGCTCAGGCACTCTACTCTGATAACTGGGAAACCAGCATAGGACCGACCCATATTCCCTAAATGTGGTATTAGTTGGAAGGACTGGGCAGTCTATGGGGCCTCTTGGTAGTGGATCAGTATTTATCCCTAGTATACTAATAGACTTTGGGAGCCCATTCCACAAAGTGGGATACTCCTTTAGCCTAGACACATGGGGGAGGGCCTAGGCCCTGCTCCAAATAATATGACAGACTTTGAAGACTCCTCATGGAAGGCCGTATCCTTCCCGGGGAGCAGAAAGTAGATGGGAAAGGGGTTGGTAGAGGGAACAGGGGAGGATGGGAGGGTGTGGGAAATGGAACTTATATGTAAAAGAAGCTTGTTTCAAATTTAAATAAAAATTTTATAAAACAACTAATCTCAGTCTCACATTGAACACAGTTTGAGGAATTTATGTGGAAAGTAATCAGAGTGACAGCGATCCTTGGATCCTCTAAAAAAAAGAATGCAGACTTCCTGATTTTAGCTCATTAAGAATTCTGTTATATGCACAATACACTCTAGTGCATTAAATATGTGAAATTTCATAGAAGTTAAGAAGAATGAATGTGGTCTATATCTTTATCAATTTGAGTCTGTTTTGCGAGTACCAGGAGTTAGTGTGTTGCAGATTTTAAACTCTAGAACTTCATTTTTTTAAAAAATTATTTTTTTTGAGATAATATTGTAAATGTATCTTTTACCCTTCCCTTTTCTCCCTCCTAATTTTCTTGTGCTGATCTGTTTAATATGATTAAATTCATCATTTGTTCTAAAGAAAAAAGGTTTGAGTTCTCTTAGAACACAATTGATTTAAAACATGTTAATATTTTTAGTTATTATACACTTGAAAACTATTTTTGCAAATTAAGTAAAAAGATATTTATTCATGATTCATCACTAGAAAGCAATAATGATATATTTTTGTCCCTTACCCTATTTTATCTCCCTTCACTTACTCCACTTTTTATACTCTATATCCTTCCAGAAAATATTTTAAGCTCTTCAATTAGAGGTAGAGTAAAATATTCTGTAAGATGAATGGCAATGAATAATAACTATGGTTTTTCCAGCACCTGTTTGCATTTCTATCCCCCTATTTCTGGAGAGAAATATTGCTTCTTTAACAATAGATAATACCTTTGTGGAATTGTGTAGTCAATGTTTGACTGCCCCTATAGAGATATCAACAGCAAAAGATGACGAAAGTTGTTTCAAACATAATCTTTTAATTTTTTAGGTTTAATTTATGTATGTCTGTCTGTGTGTGTGTGTGTGTTATTATTGTTGTGATTGTTGCTTTCTGTATGTGGAGGGTGATGACCACAAATGTCAGAGAAGGTTTCAAATGTCCTAGACCTAGAGGTGAATGTGAGCTGCGAATTGGAGTCTAGTTCTCTGTAAAAGCAGTAAATGCTCTTAACCACTAGAGTTACTTCTCCAGCCCCAGCAATCTTGCATTTTTAAATCACTAAATTTTGAAAGTTTTTCTTTAACCTAACCATTCTATTTGGAGTTATATCTAAAAGAAGAATTCTGTCATAGCAAAACTGACACTAAGTAACCTTGGGAAAGAATTATAGTAACCTGTATCATGTGATG
This sequence comes from Cricetiscus sungorus, assembly GCA_030556225.1. NCBI lineage: Eukaryota > Metazoa > Chordata > Mammalia > Rodentia > Cricetidae > Cricetiscus > Cricetiscus sungorus. The sequence continues at coordinate 34,951,912 of JANBXA010000372.1, read as the reverse complement.
GTGTGACTGACTGCCGCTGATGAGTTAACATACATTTTAAAGAACTTTCATCTTTGAAGATAAATTATAGTATATAATGTTCATCTGTAACTTTTTTCTATTTGGTAATACACTGAATAAAAAGAGATGATTCAAAACATGTTATGTCAGTTAACAGTTCATTGAAAAGATAAAGACACCCCATGATTTCAGATGATTGCAGCATAAAATGAAATGCAACATGATCTTGAGAGCCAAAGTTCCCAGCAATACAGACTCATAAGGAAATATTTAAACTAAGATCACCACACCACAGTTATCAGTATGATGAGATCAAGAGTTTCACAATAATGGCTGCCACTGTGTTTCAATTAATCATTTCATCAATAAAACAAGAGGCAAAATCTATTACTGAAGTTACCAGGCTCCAGAAACTCATATTTTAACATGAAAAGAATAAGAACTTAGAAGAAAATAAATAAATACATCATAAACTAAGAAATATGCCTTTAAAACTATCTGTAAAGGTTACCAAGGCACAGTCTGCTGGAGCCAAATTAGGAGTCAGGACAGCTTATGAGGAAAAGACTCCAATTACCTTGTATTAAAAGAAAGGTATTAGGGAAGAAAGCAGTTCCAAAAGCTAGTCTCCCTTACCCAGATACTGAATTCTGCAATTTGTACTATGAGTGTATGTATGGAAGGCTATAAAAAGTGAAGCAAGCCTATGTAAGGAAGCATTTAATCAATAGCAAAATTACTACATTTATAACAAAACAAATTGTCTTACAAATGGCTAAAAAAGAGAGAAAATGCTTAACATCATGTACAAGTTTATCATTCTATGTATTAATCAAAATAGATCTGGATGATGGAAGGAATAGGAATATTTTCACAAAGGTTGTGATGCTTTTCTTGTTTATCAACTTCACTATATATGGAATGAACTCAAATCCAGAAATGGTGGGAACACCTGTGCAAGGCCCTTTTCTTGAGTTACTCTAAGGAACCCTGATTATTGCAAATGCTTAGCAAGAAAGTGTAGAGTTAAAACCCAGTGATAGAAAAGTCCCTTAGGTGAAAAGGATTTCTAATTTTCTTTCCACAGAAAATGAAAAGCTGTGGATTCCTTCTAGACTAATGTGGTTTGATCAGGCAAGACCCCCTGAAGCAAAGTCAATGGGACAATGCAGCCTGGCAGACCAATACAGCCATGATTTCTGAGTCTTCTTAGGATTCCCCCATGACAGCACCCCCTACCAGCAGGAAGCAGTTTGGAAAGAACCATGCCCAAATTCCCAAATATTGTTTATAAATGTTTGTTTTCGTTAAAAAAAAATAAAGTCTTTGTATAAATAAAATAATAGTAATAATAATAAAAAAGTAGGTAAAGAAAAAAAAAAAAGAAAATCCCTCAGGCAAAGTAGCACCATGCCTAATCATTGACCATACCTAATTTCCAGGAAGCACTCATTTTTGATGGTGTTTGATCACTATAAAAAACTTGTCAAGTGATGTGTTTTTCTTTGGTTCTCATGCCTGTATCAAAGTCAGCCAATGGCAGACACTACAAAAAGGTTGCAGGGCAAAGACTTTGAGTCATAAGAAGCAACAACCAGAAGCCCATACTTGCCACTTATAAGGAGTAAACACATTATGGATAAAAGTTAATGATTTGAGTTGCTATTGACCAAAGAGAAGAACCATCCATAATTTTCATTTGCTTTCTCATCTGTCACCATGTTCACATCTTATCTTTGCCCATGCCACTCCCTTTCTCATATACAGATTTTTATGACTACAATGCACTGTTTTTACCTCTTTTGTCCTCAAGCCTACATGGAGTTTGAAGCAGATGTGTTTTACTTATGTCATTTCTGGAACTTAATCATGAGAGAGAAATATTACACGTGAATTTCATCTTCATTTTTTTTGTATTGGCAAACATTAGGGATCTAAGGGAAACCTGTTACCTGAACCTCTAACAGAGATTAGAAAATGGCAAGAAACCTCTCTACTAACTCGAACTTTTGAATGGTGTTCAATGTAGCATCTTATAACTCAAAACCCTGAGATAAGGGGATTATTGTAAAACATCTTATCATACTGCTTCTATAAGATGTTATCATAGGATAAAGTATTTCAGGAGATACTTAGGAAATAGAGTTTGATTTAGACAAATTTATGTTGAACCCTAAGACTATCATTTTCTAGCTGTATCATCATAGTGAACATTATTATATCTCTGTTATTAGTCCTTTTCTTACCTACATAGGAAAGATAATGGTGCTTATGTACAATTTTCACTATACACCAAGCATTAATTACATTTGAGGAAAATGATGACTAAAGATATTTGAAAACAAAATTAGAAGTTCTTTTTAAATCAAAGTCTATGAGTACACTACTAGACCACTAGCTAAAATATAAAAATACAAATGACACCTTCTTATATAAATGTAGGATCTTTTGTTCATAAGTTTACTATTATATTGTTGATATTTGCCCCTGTGATACTCAGCCACATATGCATAAATACATATAAATACAAAGAATACAAAGTGGAATCAGTAGCGCTTATATATATATATATATATATATATGTATATGCATCTATGGATACATATACATACATATATATATATAAATGCAAATTCAAGAACAATTAAAGAAGAGGGCATGCCTTTGTTAAGGACTAGAGGAAACATGAGAAGAATTATGGGAGGGAAGGAAAAGAGGGAAGGGAAATAATTTTAATAGAGTATTCATTTTGAAATTCTCAAGAAATAAATGTAGGGGGAAAATATACAGTATTGATAACACCTGCTTAGAGATAGTTTTAAAAAAAGCACAGAAAGTCAAAATTTAACTTGTTTTTCCTTTAATCAACATAAATGCCAAGAAACTGCCATATTTGACTTTGATTAAATTGTGTGTTTGCTTTGGCATTCAGTCCAAATGCCAAGTTCATCACATATCTCCAGGGGGAGAGATTACTATCCTATCAGGCAGGCAGGAGTACACCATGACAGCAAGAATGCCTCAGTCTCTTCCTCTCTGACCTCTGCATTCTATATTAACAAACTCACTTCTTATTACAATTCAACAAAGGACAAACAGTTTTTAAATTTTTAAATTAAGATAGTCAATAAATGAGCAAAAATATGAGTATTCATTATGAATGAAAGTCAAATCAAAATAATAGCAGGTCAACATTTGTCATATATCTTTTTTGTAACTATGTAGCAGTGTACAGAAGCACTCTTTTGCAAGCAAGATAAACAGATCGGAATTTGGATAGGATATAAATGGCTTTAATTATATGGACCTGTTATGCTGCTATTTAAATACATTATACTGATTGTTTAACTAACATGATGGAGGCTATCTATGTTCATGCTGACTCCTATTTTCACAGTTTATAGCAGTACTTGCTTTAACTCTAGAGTATTAGGTAAATAAATCAGTACAAAAGTCTACAAAGGAAACAAGATAAATCTTATGATACATTCTTATTTCAAAAGATAGTACAATCAGTGGTTGAGTGAAAATTGAGATAACTCCATCATGACAACATCTACATGTTTGTGTTTTTCAGAATGGCTATTCTTGCTCAAATTCTTAAGAGCATTCAGTGTGTTTTCTTAAGTCACAAACATGAGTAGATTATTATGTATAATGAATTTAGTCAGTAATGCGGGCTAATTTGAGATAAAAGTGAAATAACTATCCTTACAGAAGATAAGAAAATGTATTGGAACCATGAGAGGGCATAGTAGGTAAAAGTTCTTGCCAAAAAATACCGATGACCTCAATTCAATCCAGGGGTCTTTGGGATTGGATGAGAATAGACTCCAGCAACTTGTCTTCACACATCCACATCTAGGTAAAAATCTCTCTCTCTCTCTCTCTCTCTCTCTCTCTCTCTCTCTCTCTCTCTCTCTCTCTCTCTCTTTCTCTCTCTCTCTCTCTGCATATATATATATATATGCATATGATGAATAAGTAAATCCAATAAAAGGGAGAAATGTATTTATTGATTGTTGGTTAAATGCATAGTACCAATTTTAAGAAAAATAGAAACATTTTTAAATGCCAAAAACCCAATTACAATATGTGTTATGATGCCATAAAGTATAAAACCTGTATCAATTCAGTAGCTGGTGAATTGGAATAAAGCGAAGCCAGCACTTTCTCTCAGATTTATTTTTCAGATGGATGAATTTTTACCCCTAACATGTTATTAAAGCCTTTTCTGGAATCACAAATGGATTCAGAGCAAAGAACATATTGACTAAAATTTAATTTCTATTATTACATTAAATGTTGTTTTGGCCATCAAGTGCTAATTAGTGACATGCAATTGACATAGTTGACTTCAGTGTAGCATTCATACTGTGGGTTTAGTGGAATTACTGAGAGGAGAATGTGTTGGTATGGGTTTCCTGAAGTGTGTGATCATGTGTCTGATAATGACATACACATAAAAACAAATACACATATAAGTACTTTTAAAAAATATACACATGTAGACTGATAGACTTATGTATATACATATATGTATTGTATGTTTATACAATGACACACATCCAAACATACATACATATACACATGTAGACAAATACACATATATACATATGAGTATATATACATTATCTATTGTACAATGACACACATAAATATAAATGCACATATATGTACTTTCTTTTTTAATATATGTTTTTATTTGAATCCCCAAAACAAGTTTCCCTCCATCATCTTCTTAAAGCCCCTCCTCCCCACACCTTCCCCCTGACTCTCCCTGCTTCCACTCCTCCTCTATTTCTATTTAGAAAAGAGAAGCCCTCCCATGGGTATTGACAAATCATGGCAAATAAAGTTTTGTAAGACTAAGTACCTTGCCTTGTATTTAAGGCTGGGTATAACAACCTAGTATGAGGAATAGGGCCCAAAAAGTCAGTAAAAGACTCAAATAAAGCCCTTGATCCCACTGTTGTATCATAAGAACAACAAGCTACATGAGTGCAGCATATATGCAGAGTGCCTAGGTCAGTCTCATACAAGTTTCCTGGTTGTCAGTTCAGTCTCTATGAGCTTCTATGAGCCCAGGCAAGTTGGTTCTTTTGGTTTACTTGTGATGTCCTTTACCCCTCTAGCTCCTTCAATCCTTCCTCCCTCTTTTCAGCAGGGTTCTCCAAGATCAGAATAATCTTTGACAGTGGGTCTCTGCATTTGTTTCTACCAGTTGATGGATGACTATCAGGCTAGGTACCAGTCTATGAGTATAGCAGAATATCATTAGGCACCAGTACATTGATATTTTATTTCTCCAATCTTGCTTAGGTTCCATCTGAGATCTCTGGGCCATCTAGACTCTGGGTCCTGGCATGCCAGTTAGTGTCAAGGTTGGGCTCACTTTTATGGAATGGGTCTCAATCTGGAACAGTCATTGTTTGACCACTCCCTGGATCTATGTGTCACCCCACCCCAGCACATCCCATAGGCAGTGCAGACTATACATTAAAGGTTATGTGGCTGAGTTGGTGTCCCAGTCTTACTGGTAGTCTTACCTAGTCAGTACACAAGGTCAGGATCTATTGTTAGGAGTGTTAGCTGCAGTCATACTTGTAGATTCCTTGGAGAATCTACATATACTCTTGTACTTTCACATATGTATACACAGATATAGACACAACCATAATATACTTTTGTACATATGCACACATATATAACACATACATAAAATTTACATATAGAGTGTACACATACATTGTACATATGCATAATGGTACACATATAAACATTAACAAATACATATGTACTTTCACATATATGTAGATAAATATATACACACATATGTACATACAAGTACTACACACAAACATATACATATACATACAAATATACACATATATACACAAAATACACAAATGCTCATAAACACATACATACTCATAAATATACACTCACACTGGAACACATCAGGTCACCAATGTCTAATGATGTAATCTCAGTATTAAAATATTAACAAACAAAAAAATCATACTGCTTTCTATATTAACAAAAGAAATGCCTGCCAAAATAATAATTGAACAATGCTCTAAAATGTGTCTAAATTTTAGGTTTGTAAATATTTGGACAAAATGTGCATTTAGAATTAATGAAACTTACAGTATTAGCAATCTAGGAGTAGGTATCACTGTGAATATCACTTAGAATATAACTGTGAATGAAGAAATTTATGGTTTTAACCTTGCACTAATACTCTAATGTATAATAACAGATAAAAAGCTAAGTGCATCCTCTGGATTACCAGTTTTCACAAAGAAATCTAAGATGAATTATAAAGCTGTAGCAAATATTATTTTGCACTAGATTAAAAAATAAAAAGTTTAAGGTTGTTCTTTGCTAGTATTATGAACAAAATTTAGAGCACCTTATCAATTGTCCAGTTCCATAGGCTTATAATTCCATCTCCAGTTCCAAAGAAACAGCTAAATTGAAAAGTCTGAAATGCAGTCAATGGGTAGTTGTGTAGTATCTTTCTGTGTTAAGTTTACTATCAAGAAGTGCCTCTTCTAACATAAACAATAGAAAGTGTTCAAAGGCTAATTTTGTAATTTATTAACCAAGCACATTTTTCATTTGAGTTCCCCACAGATGGAAGACATCTAATTGGATTGGTTTTGTATATCTCTCCTTTTAAAATGAAAACATCAGCAAATTAGTAAAATAATGTTCTGACTCATTGAATAATACCACCACCACAGACAGACTTCTTTATGGTAATAGCACCTACACACCACACTCTTTCCCTTTTCAAAACATAAGAGTTTGAAAGGCATTAACTAGTGCCATATTAATCTATTATATATAAACACCTTTGAAGAAGATTAATGAAATTGCAAAATTGCAGTACAGTCTCTTAGAAGAATCAGTCATATGACACTGTCCATTTATAGAAACAAAAGAGAAGTTCACCTGCTACAAAGCTCCACAGAACACAACTCTCCAACTTGTTTAGTGGTCAATTTAAATAGAGGAAAACATTACATGGTCTAATGCACTGCTAGTTTGTTACTTTCCCAAGATTGTTATTAGTTTTGAGAGAAAATAATTCTTGTTCTTTATTTTAAATCATTACATCTAATTTGATAATCACTACTAGTAATTGCAATTATACAGAATTCCAATCAACATCATGCCAGTTAAAGAACTGTAAAGAGATGAAGCATATCAAATTTCTAAGCATTAGTGGAACAATAAGATAATCTGATGAAGAAGTGTATTCACAAAATTATTTATACTACTCTGCTGCTTTATATTAAACTGTAGCATTCACACATCATGATAATAAAAAGCTCCATGACAGGCTTATATGTGTATTAAACAATACCTCTATCAGTAAGATAAAGTAGAATCCTTCCATACGTGTTTAAGATGACTAAATCTTACTCTCAGCATGTCCTTCGGGGGGAATCTATGAAAAAATGTTGCTATCATAAGAGACAGTAACTTTGAGAACTTTAAGCCACAATGACCTTGCATGAAAAGAGGGTAACTTGGAGATACTGCTGATCTTGACTGTGAGAAAGACCTGTCTATTGTCTGTTTCTGTATTCATTTTTTAAAAAGATTATTAGGGGGATTTTAAAGAAGACAATAAAGACAAAAATTTTAAAAAAAATTACTTTACTTAATTTAGGTAGCAGGGCTATGTCAATGTCACCCCATCTGAGTTTGTGTAAGCATGACCTATAATGTTTGTAGATCAATAACATTTCCTAATTTCCCTCATAGGATGTAGAGAGCTGTGAAGTGCGGCACCTTAAAGATGGCACTGGCTTCTGCCTTCTACCTCAGCAAGGGTCAGTGCTCTCTGGCATAAACAAGCCCTTATTTGGTTAAGTCTGTTCATCCTGTCTGCTTCCCCGGTCGAGTAGCCTATCTGCAGGGTCCATGTAGCTCACTGGGGTTGGTTAGCGCAAGGGGATTTAAGCCTGTGCAGGCGTCCCCTGGGGCCCTGCGGGTCAGAAGAACATGTTTCCAGGATCCTGATTAAAACTGCATGTAGAAGATCTTCCTGGAGTCACATCTTACTTGCTGGTCAGGGTACACACGTACAAATTGAGGCCCATACAGGGAAATTTTCAGGTCAGAACTTCTTGCAGTCAGGGCAGTGCTGGCAAGTTCCCAAGGTAAGTTGGGACCAAATTTAAGGCCCTCAGTAAAGAGGCGATAAGGTCTCTGGTAAGGAGCAATGAAGTTCCAGGTAAGTTGGGACCAAGTTAAAGACCATGGAAATAAGCAGCAATAAAGTCTCAGGCATTGAGCAAGAGGTCGTAATGAACCGAAAGTAAAATTTTCAAAATGGGACTTCTCAGTCACATCCAGTTTTTCTGGCTCTTCAGGAGCTACTTTTGTCAAAGAAACTTAAAATAAAGAAAAGCACACTAGAATAGCATAGTGAGTTCTATGCTATTGCACCTTGGTTCGCAGTTTCGGGAGACCTCACGGTAGTGTGCTGGGACAAATTAGGCAGGGATCTTGATTTTGCTTGAGAACAAGGGACACTAAAGTCCGGAGTCCAACCTGTTTGGAAGTTAGTGTGTAGCTGCATGGAAGACCAGAGATACTGTAAAGAGGCAATGGAAAAAAGGGAAAGCTGTGCTAGAAATGGTACAAGAAGAAAGATCAGAAGAGGTTGAGAGCACAGGAGAGTCAGGCACAGACGAAAAAGATTCTGAGGAAGAATTGCAAGCCCTCATAGAAAAGGTTCAGAAACAATCCCTTAAGGGGCAGAGGGAGAAGGGAGAGGAGAAATGGCAATGTGGGGAGGGGAGGGAACCTCCTGGAACAATGCCTTTGGTGTCTTCTCCTGATTAGAGTGAGGAAGGGCGGGGCTGAGGTACAGGGCGTTCCTTTTGCCCTGAGACTGGAAAGACTTACGAAATGACTTAAGTTTTGAACAAGTAAATCAGATTGCCATAAAAGCATGGAAGTCATTATCTAATAATGATAATGATTAGAGAGGTGAATGGTAACCTCACTAAGATACAGCAAGGCCCAATGGAACCATTTTCAGATTTTATGGCCTGTTTGGTAGAGGCTACAGGTAGAGTTTTTGGCATTACAGCAGCCATAGTTGCAGCTATCTCTTTTGCAGTTGGGGATTCAGTCACAGCTGCCATGGCTATGAGTGCATTGGTGCAGACAGCCTCTAAGCTGAATGAGTTGTCCAAGAATGTGGCTACTGCCTTGGATGCTCAATCCACAATTGGTACTCAACTAAAAGGAGGTTTAATAATTACAAACCAAAGAATTGATCTGGAGCAGGAGCAAATAGATACCTTGTGGCAGCTGGCCCAATTGGGATATGAAATGAAATATCTAGATTTGTGTGTTACCAGCATTCAGTATGAGACCTTTACATGTGCTGCTAATTTGTCATGACAGTTGTCTAGCTATCTTTTTGGAAATTGGTCTGCTGACTTTGATGACTTAATGGTACAGCTGCAAGTGACCATCGTTGCAATAAATTCAACATGTGTGGATGTGGGACTGGCTGCCGGATTGTCATTGTGGTTCCCGTTGCCATGGATCATCTGAAAGAGTGGGCGGGAATGGGAGCCATGGCTGTACTCTTGTTGCTTATCTCCTTCGTGGGCCTGTGGTGCCTTTGCAAGATGAGGTTTGCTCAGAAGCGGTATGCAGCTATGGTTGTCCAGGCATTTACAGCGATTGAGGCAGGACAGTCTCCCCAAGCATAGCTTGCAGTCATGAACAAGTATTGATCCTTCACGCTCAGGTTGTATGGCTTAGCACTGCACTCTGAGTTAGCTCTGGAAGTGAGCAACTCTGAGAAGGCCAAGTCTGGTTGTATGTGGGTTGGTGTCCGAGGCCCCACCTCCAGGAAAAAGATACAGGTGGGTGTGGCACTGACTTGGCTGACTATCAGGATTCAGGGTCATTACAATGTCCACTGCTTTACTGGAGAACAGACCACTACCCTTGTCTGTTGTATTATTAAAACAAAAAGGGGGAACTGTAGAGAGCTGCGGAGTGCCGGGCCTTAAAGATGGTGCTGGATTTTGCCTTCCAACTCAGCAAGGATGAGCGCTCTCTGGCATAAACAAGCCCTTATTTGGTTAAGTCTGTTCAGCCTGTCTTCTTCCATCTTAGAGTAGCCTATCTGCAGGTTCCTGGTAGCTCACTAGGGTTGGTTAGTGCAAGGGTATTTAAGCCTGTGAAGGGGTCCCCTGATCTCCCACAGGTCAGAAGAACATGTTCAAAGATACTGATTAAAACTGCATGAAGGAGATCTTCCCAGAGTCACGTTGTCCTTGCTGTCGAGGGCAGGCACGGCACAATAGGATGAAATCATTGCTGCTAACATATTGTGACTATCTATACTATGTTGCAAATATCCATAAGGGATAGACTGACCTATGAAAGTGAACAACATTCAAGCCATGTGACCCAAATATTAAGTATAAAGATAGTTTGCATTCTAAAAGTTTATTACTGAAAAATACAAATTAATTCCAGCATAGTTTTCTTAAACAAATTGTTCCTATGTCTACAAAGTTACAGCTAGGGAAAAACTGAATAGTTATTTTTAAAAATAATTTGGCTCTCAAGCCACCAAGAAATAAATATGGATTTGCTTGATCTTTTCTTAGCAAAGGCTTGGCAAATGTTTAGTGGTGTAGAAACTTGAATCAATGGGTTTTAGTATATGTAGCTACAGGTAATCCTTAGGCACAATCACTGCTGAGATTTGGAATACCAAACCCAAGGCAAATTAACATAATTCAGATAAGCAGATATGTATAAGTTTGATAATACAATGAATTGAAAGAACAAAAATTAATATTCCCTTAACGTTACTGGTGGAAAAAATATTATAAAAGCCACAGCGCCAGGACAGTTGTTTCAATCTAGTGTCTTCAAGATATGAGAAGGAAGCTATGTACAAAAACCCTTGCCATAGGCTGATAAAAAAGATCTGCATAGCAACATCATCAAATGATATGCAAATGTGCACTAGGAAAATTTCACAAGGCCCCAATCCAAGATGAAAATCTATGTAGTTAGTTTGAATTTTTTTTCATGGTAAAGCCTCCACATAAGTTATCCAGAGTCAAGTAGTTAAGTCTAAACACATGCGTGTAGGAGCAATGTTAAAATGATTCAGTGAGCAGAAAGAAGAATGGTTAGCAATTTATATATGACTTTTTATGTAGCTGCATTATTTTATGTAGTATTATTTACAATTATTTGAAACATAAGAGGACTACAATAATTTACTCAATGGCCATTCAGTTTCAAATGTACACAGCTAATTTTTTTTCTACTCCTGTGCCCAGTTATTTGCAGTGCCATGATGTTGGCTTATATTTTCATTTTCAGAAGAATCCTTTGAATCATCTTGAACCCCATGTTTGTTTTTCTTTGATGGTATTGGCTTTTAGGTGGTTAGAGCTTATTGGCTTTCTTTTCATGCCATATGGCTGAAGTTGCATGCATACACAGTCATTTGTATTTATTATTTAAATTGAAAGTATTATGAAATACCATATCAAATAAGCCTAGCACAGTAAACTGAATGTCTTAGAAGAGAAAGTGGGAGTAACCTTGAACAAATCGATACAGGAAACTGCTTTGTGAATATAACAGCAGTAGCATAGACACTGAGGTTGAAAATTGATAAATGAGACTTCATGAACCTGAGAAGCTTCTGTAAGTCAAAGGACATAGTCAAAAAAATAAAAAAATAAAAAATAAATAAAAGGCAGCCCACAGAATGAGAAAAGATGTATGAACCTCACATCTGACAGAGGGCTGCTTTCCAAAATATACAAAGAACTCAAGAATCAAAAAAACAACTAACACAAGTATAAAGTGGGGTACAAATGTAAATAGGAATCTAAAATGGCTGAAAGTCACTTAAAGGAGTGTTCAACAATCTTAGCCATCAAGGAAATGCAAATCAAAACAACTATGAGATAATGTCTTACTTCTGTCAGGATGGCTAAATTAAAAAACACCAAAGAGTTTATGGTGGATAGGACGAGGAGAAAGGGGCACACTCCTGTACTGATGATGAGAGTGCAAACTTATACAACCACTTTGGAAGTCAGTATGGTGGTTCCTCAGGAAAATGGAAATTAATCAACCACAAGATCCAACAATTCCACTCTTAGGCATATACCCAAAAGATGCACATTCATACAACAAGGACATCTGTTTTACACTGTTCATAGCAGCATTATTTGTAATAGCTAGAACCTGGAAGAAATGTAGATGCTCCTCAACCTAAGAATGGGTGGAGAAAATGTGGTACATGTATGCAATGGAGTACTACTCAGTGGAAAAACACAATGGAATCCTGACATTCGCATGAAAATGGATGTAACTAACGAAATCATCCTGTGTGAGGTAACCCAGACACACACACAAAAAAAACCTAACATGGTGTTTACTCACTCATATATGGATTTTACACATAGAGCAAAGGATTACCAGCCTACAATCCACACCACCAAATAAGCTAGGAACAAAAGAGGACCCCAAAAGAGACAGACATGCATGGTTCCCTGGAGAAGGGGAAAGGGACAAGATTTCATAAGAAAATTGGGAACATGGAGGAAGGGGAGAGGGAGTTTAAAGAAATAGAAGGGGAGAAGAAGCAGGGAGAGGTAGAGGGTATGAGGAAACAGAAAGATTGAGAAAGAAAAAGAATAGAGGAGAACAAAAGAAGGGATACCATAATAGAGGGAGATATTATAGACTCAAGGAGAAATCTGGTACTAGGGAAATGCCCAGATACCTACAAGGATGAACCCAACTAACAATCTAAGTAATAGTGGAGAGGCTACCTTAAATGCCCTTCCCCAATAATGAGATTGAAGACTACCATATATGCCATCCTAGAGCCTTCATCTAGTAGCTGATGGAAGCAGAATCAGACACTAGCCAAACTCCTGGAATTCAGTTACAGAGAAGGGGGAGTGATGAGCAAATAGCTCAAGACCAGGCTGAAGAAACCCACAGAATCAGCTGACCTGAACAAGGGGGAGCTCATGTATCCCAGTCTAATAGCTGGGAAACCAGGATAGGACTGACCTAGATACCCTGAAATTGGGTGTTAGTTAGGAGGACTGGGAAGTCTATAAGACTCTAGTAATAGATCAGTATTTATCCCTAGTATGCTAATGGACTTTGGGAGCCCAACCTACATAGAGAGATACTTTCTCTGCCTAGACATAGGTGGGAGGGCCTAGGCCCTGCCCCAAATGATATGACAGACTTTGAACACTCCCAGTGGAAGACCTCACCTTACCTGGGGAGCAGAAAGGAGATAAGATGGGGTTGGTGATAGGGAAGGATGGGTATGTGAGGGAACTGGGGTAGCTATGTAAAACAACCATGTTTCAATTTTAAATAAAAAAAGGAAAAAATAAAATAAATTTAAAAAGAAATTTTTTAAAATAAATTTAAAAGTGAATTTATATATATATGCATGAGCATCATTAGAATTCACAGCTATTTTAATAATTTGAATAAATATATACAGTGACATATAGAATGATATGATTATTTCAGTAATGTACCATAAGGTTTTTCTCCCCCAATTTGGTAATTTCAAGAATACTTACAATAATTATCCTACTAAATTTCCAAATCTTCATTTCAGGAACAGAATATTTTATCAAAGATAATATTGATGTTGTGAGAAACCTGCCAGAGGCTCTTCTAATACCTAAAGACAGCAATTAAAGTCATTAACAACTATTGAATTGTGAGCTCTTAGCCAAGACTTAGTGAAGCTAGCAAAAGAGCCAAATTAATTGCCCTGACCTCAAAGAGCTGAAATTGAGCAGAAGTGATTATGATAAATTATGACAAAGGACATAGAAGAAAAATTTAAACTTCACTCCTATTTAACAGAGGGAAAATATTTAATGGATGGTTACATTTTTTTAGCAGAACTTAGACAGAAATCAAGCAAAATTTCAACACTAAGAGAGTAAAAATGAAAGAAACTCCAGAAACAATAAAATAACAATGGTGAGCCTAGTACTTATTTATCTGATTTTTTTGGGGGGAAATGGTCCCATACTATACCCTTGGCTACCTCAGAACACAGAATGTAACACAGGCTAGATTTAAACTTGCTAAAATCTGTCTGTCTTCTCACATGCTGGAAATACATACAAAACAAAATGAAGCCATTCCTTTTTAAAACTTCATAATATACTGTGAAAGAAAAGTGTCTGCCCTTAAGCTCACAAAGGACACTAATTTGTACAGTGTAAGCAATACAGCAATTTCTCAGAAAACTGGGAATTGATATACCTTAAGAATTGGTTATATTAGTCTTAGGTATTTAATCAAAAGACAATCCAGCCTAGCAGAAGAAAACTTGCTCAACTGTTCACAGTGGCTTTATTTGTAATAACCAGAATCTGGAAGCAACCTAGATTTCCCTAAACTGAAGGATGGATAAAGAAAATGTGGTATATTTACACAATTCAGCAGTTAGAAAAAATGACATCATGAAATGTGTAGGCAAATGGATCAACCTAGAAAACCTTATCCTGAATGAGTTAACCCAGACCTAGAATGAAAAATAGGATATGTACTCACTTATAAGTGAATATTAGCTTTTAAGTTAAGGATAATCATATGACAATTTGCAGACCTAGAGAGGCTGAGTATGAAGGAGGGCTCTAGGCTTGGAGACACATGAATCTCCCTGGGAAGAGAAAATAGATTTTGTGGGTGAGCTAGTGGCAGTTGGGAATGGGAATAGGAGGGACCAGGTGAAGTGGGAAAAATTGAAAGGAAAGAGTATGGGGAAAGTAGACTGGAGTTGGAGGGCCTTGGGGAAGTGATGTGGAAACATAGTGCAGTAGGACCTGTCTGGAATCTATGAGGGTGACTTTAGTGAGGACTCTTAATAGTGGAAGATACAAAGCCTGAACCATTTGTTTCTGTAACCAGGCAAAGCAGCCAGTAGTTGGACTGGGACACCAATTCAGCCACAAAACTTTTAACCTACAATCTGTTTTGCCTCCAGGATGTGCTGGGAAATGGTGGTGCAGAACCAACCAACACAATTGACAAAGAAAAAGAAAGTCAATGAAATGATTCCTAATAATGTTCTCCTATAATCATAGATCAGTGCCTAGCCAGGCAAATGATCAGAGTGGTTGTAGATACCCAGAGCCAAACATTAGACAGAGATATAGGCCAAGTTGGAGTACTCCATGGGGTCCCTCTCTTGGGGGGGGGTTGGGGAAGAGACTGAGGAGAGATTTGGAGAGATCAAGAGATAGATGACACTAGGAGAGTTTGGCCCAAGGAATCAAATAAACAGAGATCATGGGGATTCAGGAAACTGAAAGGACAATAGTAGAAGTTATACAGGTCTATGCTAAGTATTCTTCATATTGGTTACGATTGTTGGCTTGGTATTTTGGGACTCTTGACAGTAGGAGTAGGGGGTATCTCTGACTTTTTTGCCTGATCTTGGGACCTTTTGTACCCTACTAGTTTGCCTTACAACTCCTTGATGTGAGTTTGTGCCTCATATTATTGAATCATATTTTGCCAAATTCACTTAATGTGGGGAGCTTGCTTGTTTTCTAGGTGGGGGGATAAATCTGGGGAGTCAGTGCTAGGAGGAGTAGCAGGAAGGAAACCTATGGTCAATATGTATCCTATGAGAGAAGAATTTTTTTTCATCCTAAGAGGATGGTCAAGTCAAAGGAGGTAGTTTTGTTTGTTGAGAACTGTTTTCATTATAGGAGACACAACTTAATTCCTAGTTCTTCAAGAGACTCTGTTTCCAAGTTTTCTCCATAGGGGCTTGCAATCTCACCCAACCTGCTAGCAACAGACCCTAATTCAAAAAAAATAACCATGTAATTTCCCAAATATCTTCCTTTCTAAGACTCTATGCAAATCACATGAGACAAATTCCTCTTTACTTCTTAAGTGTGTTGTTTAAGTTACACTCACGTGAATTTAGAGTGTCAGCAGAAGGTGCAACTTGCTGTGCTCCACTCTTTCCAGGTAAACATGCAGCCTTGCAATCCAGTGAGTCATTTCTAGGCAAAAAAGACAGTTAACACTTGACATTACTTTTAAAGAAGTTGAAAAACTTCATCACAATCGTTTGAAATTAAAACCTTCCTAATGGAGTAACTGAGAATGAAGAGTGGTCAATTTCTTTCTCTCTCTCTTACTCTAACTTCCACATGTCTTCATGCTTTTTTTTCACAATACTTGGTTTTCGAAAAATATTTTCATTCATCAACTGTTTTTAGTGGATTATTGAGCAATATTTTCCTCAGGAGAAAAGGGGGGTATATGCAGTGTTTACTTCTTTCTGCTTCTGACCACTCTATTTTTATCAAATGAACTCATTCATCATTCTTAAACAAGGCTCCCTTGTGACTCATTCATCATGCCATCTATTCTGTTTTTGACATAAACGCCCATCTTTTTTTCCTTCATATTCCCATTCTACACATCAAACTCTGTATCCCTCCCACTATCGACATTCCTCCTTCTATTCATGAAGCTATCTGCATTTCCATAAATGTCTTTTTTATCTTAACATAAGTGTGTTCGAAAACAAAAGTGCTATGTCTGCAAATTAGGTAAATGGTGTTAGCATTTTGTGAATATTAAGGTAGAGTAGGATAGGGATTCTCTGTTACTTTTATTGCAAGCAATCATGGTAATTGTTGGGGATCTACAGCTCTGGGAGTACCAAGCCATGCCCTCAGGATGTCAAACCTACAGGTTTGTCTCAACCTAGACTTAGCCACCTACCCCTTCAAAAAGGCCTCCTTCCCTGAAGAGTATTAAATGGTCCTCCTCATGGATTCCCCATGTAGTTCTTTCCTCTTCCTCTGGGGCCACCTGGGAATGTTTTGCTCATGTTACAAGACCAAACAGCAGCTCAGAGACTGGGAAAAGATCTTTAACACCCTAGGTCTGACAGAGGACTATTCTTCAAAATATACAAAGAACGAAAAAAAAAAAAAAAACTAGTCACACAAAAAAACAAATAACCCTATTTAAAATAGGGGTACAGAACTGAAGAGAGAATTCTAAATAGAAGAAAAAAAAAAAAGCTTAAAGACACTCAAGAAAGTACTCAACATCCTTAGCTATCAGGGAAATGCAAATCAAAACAACTCTAAGATACCATCTGAATCCTGCCAGAATGGCTAAAATTAGAAACCCCAAGGACAACTTATGCTGGAGAGGATGTGGAGAAAGGGGAAAACTTCTCCGCTGCTGGTGGGAGTGCAAACTTGTACAGCCATTTTGGAGATCAGTATGGCAGTTCTTCAGGATAATGGGAATCAGTCTATCTTAGGCAATCCCCCTCTTAGGCATATACCCAAATGATCCACATCCAAGCAACAAAGACATCTGTTCAATTATGTTTGTAGCATCATTATTTGTAATAGCAAGAATCTGGAAGCAACCTAGTTGCCCCTCAACTGAAGAATGGATAAAGACAATATGGAACATTTACAAAATGGAGTACTACTCTATGGGGCAAAAAAAAAATTGGAATCTTGAAATTCTTAAGCAAATAGATGGAACTTGAAGAAACCATCCTGAGTGAGGTAACCCAGTCATAAAAAAAAGGAACATGGTAATTACTCATTCATATGGTTTTTGACATAGAGCAAAGGATCACCAGCCTATAATTACACCGCCAGAGAAACTAGGTTATAAAAAGGAATCTAAGAGATTCGTGCATAATCTCTTACAGAAGGGGAATGGAACAAGACCTCCTTGAGTATATTGGAAGGGGGGACAGTGAGTGGAGAAAGAGAAGGGGAGAACAGGAAAGCATGTAGAAGAAAGAGTTAGGGGAGTAATAGAGGAGAGAAAAAAAATAAAGGAGAAAGAGATATCATAAAAGAGGGATCCTTTGTAGGTTTGAAAAGAAATCAGACTCTAGAGAAATGTTCAGAGACCTACAATACTGACCGAATCAACAATTTGAACAAAAGTGGAAAGGCTACCATAAATGCCCTTTCCTGATAATGAAATTGATGTCTAACTTACTGACCATCATAGAGCCCTCATCTAGTAGCTGATGGAAACAGAAGCAGACATCCACAGCTAAACACTGAGCAGAACTGAAATCCAGATGCAGAGAGGGTGGGCAAGACCAGGCTACAGAAACCCACAGAGACAGCTGACTTTTTGAAAAAATGGCAGCTAATGGACCCCCAGACTGATAGCTGGGAAACCAGCACTGGACTGATTCAGACCCGCTGAACATGTGTCTCAATTAGAAGGCCTGGGCAGTCTAAGGGACCTCTGACAGTGGAACTAGGATGTATCCCTGGTGTACAAAAAGACTTTGGGAGCACATTCATCATGGAGGAATACTCCCATGACCTAGAGACAAGACATAGTCCCTACTCCAAATGACTTGACAGATTTTGTTGACCCCTCCTAGAAGGCATCAGCCTTTTTACGGAGTGTGCGTGGGGGGAATGGAATGGGAGGGAGGTCGGGGCGGGGGCATAGATGGCAAGAAGAAAGGGAAGGAGGGAAGGAGAGAGGGACGGGCGAAGGGAGAGAGACCTGGGATCGATAGGTAAAATAAGAAGAATAAATAAAATTCTGCCTGTTCTGACGTATTACATTGGAATGAAGGAACCCACCAACCTGGCATCCAAAATTTATCAGTAATAATGTATCTGTTAAATTGTAACAAATAAATACAGTAAATTACTCATTTAACTACTGGTAGACTTTGCTTACCATAGACTGAAAAGTCCTTTCTAATGAAAAAAGTTTTCACTTGAATATAGAAACCATTTTCCCCTCCCCCCATTTTCATCTCCCATCTCCCATTCTACTTTCAATTACTTCCAAGATTTGTCTTTACTTTCTTGTTAGAGTAACTGAACAGTGGCTGACATCCTGACCACAGACATTTTCTTATTGGAATCATCACCTTAATGACCTAATATTGGATTAAAGTTCTAAGTAACATCTATATACTTTTTGTGGCCAACATTTATTTCAACTCTCCCTCCTCTTCAAGAGCTGTACTGAGAATAAATGACCTTTTTCATAAGCTGACCTGGAGTGCTACAAGAGACTTAGAATATACACAAGGGAGTTTGCTGGCACCAGTCCACTTTTTCTAAAATCTGTCTGTAAGGACACTTCAACCTCCAATTGTTTAATTCAGAAATACATGGAGCCACCCTTCCATCATAATGGAAAAGCAAATATTCTAACCAAATCTGTCACAGAGATAAGTAAGGATAGCTACTCCAGGCAGGAAGTTTGAGGAAGAAACTGAAACAGAATTCATTGACAAGTTCTAAATCTCTTTACATCCTCTCTCTCTCTCTCTCTCTCTCTCTCTCTCTCTCTCTCTCTCTCTCTCTCTCTCTCTCAATCTCTCTCTCTCTCCCTCACTCCCTCTAGATCAGCTTTTTTTCCTGTTCATTTTCAATATACCTCTCTAGGGACTGACTGAACTCAGGGGGTATATCTCTCCTACATCAATTAGCATTCAAGAAAATGCCCATAGACATGCAAACAGACAATTCAAATTATGTTATTTCTTAATTGAAGTTCCTTCCTCTCAGGTGAGAAATTTTTATCATAACTATGAAACTAATCAGTACCCCCCAAACCATAAACATATACATTTGTCTCATTTTCTAAATGTATTAAAAATGCAACTATGATTTTCTTTTTGTATTAATAAATAAAGCCCCAAACTGCTTTATGGATCCTCTAATTTATTGTCCTGGAATGTCCTATTTCCTATCTTTTTTTGTATGGATCCCTAAAGTGCATAACAAAATCCCAAATAATCCTGCTAGGTTACTACACAGACTTTCAACCTTGGCTCTCTGCTTGCAGAATATGGTTTCTTAGCAGCTGCTGAAAAATCCTTGGTCCCTGTCTCTCTAGGGCTTGTCGCTGCTACTGGTTTTCTCTGAAATGCTCTCTCCTATGCCAGGAGAACTACTTCCTTCTTACACCAAATCTTCCTGACAGTCATCCTTTTCCTTCTATTTAGAAATGGAACACCTTGGCATTGCCTATCCCTATAATCACTATAAGTTTTATTCAAAGCACTCACTACCATTTAAAACACATTTTTTCCCTAAGTGATTTCAGAATTACTCTTTTCCTTCCCTTATGCACGAAAGTTTCTTAAGTTTTTGTTCTCATTGTTATGCTTCCAAAGACTTAAATTATTCCTCCCATGTGGCTGAGAATTAACTAAATTAAGTTGATGAAAAGAAGTCATTAGATTTCTAAGCAATTGATGGATGAGATTTCACCAAAAATTTAATACTCTTACATCTTCTTTAATGTCAGATGTATAAGGACAAAACCTGGTCCTTCCCCTTTATTACGATCTGTTTCTGTTGCCGCAGTAATGTGTCCCCAGACCTATCTTCCTGAGGCAGAGAAAGAGCATCCTATTGAATATGGGGGAAAAGGAATATTGAGTAATTTTTATCTTCAAATAACTGAATAAATTACTTATTAATTTTTCTGGGAAAAACTTAATTCCAGGGCAGGAGCCTGCCATGTTTTAGATACATGACATCCCTCTTATGTACAGATTCTTAGCTAGAAAACTATAATGACAATAATGACATATTTTCTGCCATTTTTCTATGGAACTGATCCAATAAGGTGTGTGTGGGAGGCTCTATAAAATAGGACTTGAATATACAGAATCTTGCAAATAAAACAGGACAAATTGTGTCTACAGCTTATTTAGGGTGAAGTTCAATTCTGATAAAAGCATAGCTTATCCTGTACATATAAACTTCAGCTTTTAGTGACTCTGACATCTAATCTACCTTGTAATATTAATGTGCGACCTTACACTTAAGCTTGGAATTTTAAATTTCAAACCATCTCTAAATCACCATTTTTCACTATGATAGGCAGTCCTAACATCTAAAGTAGACAGCTTATATTGCTCTATTTAAATATATATAGTCTATTAATAAA
This sequence comes from Cricetiscus sungorus, assembly GCA_030556225.1. Taxonomy (NCBI): domain Eukaryota; kingdom Metazoa; phylum Chordata; class Mammalia; order Rodentia; family Cricetidae; genus Cricetiscus; species Cricetiscus sungorus. The sequence continues at coordinate 34,930,885 of JANBXA010000372.1, read as the reverse complement.
ATTAACAAGAATATATATAATATAATAATTTGAATACTAGGTTGTACTCTAAGCTCTGTCCATGTAGTAATACTTAGTTCCAAAATATTAGAGTAGAATTAGAACCTAGTCAACATCTCCATTTAAAAATGGAAGACTAGGAATTAAGAATATAATTAATATTTACATAGGAAGTGAGAGGTCTAATGAGTATATGGTAAACCAGCCTGACTCCATCTTAGGCTTCAAAGGCATATTACAATTAAAAAACTAAGACAATGTAGATATTCTTTGAATATCTATAGAATTATAGAATTCTGCTTTCAATCCATCTGGTCTTGGATTTTTTTTTTTTTTTTGGCTGGAAGGCTTTTTATTACTATTTCACTCTCCTCATTTGTTATACATTTGTTTAAATTGTTGATTTCTTGGTTTAATTTTGGTGGTTTTCTGAATCTTAATATTTATGTGTTTCTTTCCTCTTTTACAGCTTAATGGAATACAGGATTTTAAAAATGAAAAGACAAAAAAAAACCCTAAATTTATACCTATTTAAGATTAAATATGTGTCTGAAGGATTGGATTATGCCCTACCTATAAACTTAACTACAAAAGGTTTTGTATGTCTGTTCCAGGAAATGATAACCATGTCTTTGTATAAAAATTTTGCTATAACCACTTTGAGGTTGTTATAACAACCCCTCTCGAGGTTGTTATAACGAACGTATTATGCTTATACTCTCCTTCCATAATCCCACCAATTGCCTGCCAAATGCCCATTTGGTAATATCCTACTCCTGATCTATAAAAACTTATCTTCTCCATGATTTGAATCAGTGGTTTTCTTTCCCATAAATGGAATTAACATGTGCTACCTAGGCAGCTCTGTATTACAAAAAAAAAAAGAAAAAAATTAATATACCCATAGATATATAATATCTGGTATCAGCTAGCATTCCAAAAGGCCAAAATGTCAGATCTTATAAAAAGACATTGCCAAAACATTTTAAAAACTAATAGTCACTTCCAAACAATGTATCTAAAACCCTAGTAAAACCTTGCAAAGTTAGCTTCTTTACTATAAGTAACGGTTTGAGACGACTGGCTCTCCCAAGCAACTCATTTTGTCTGTAATCACTTTGGTGAACTGAGACCTTGGAATGTTGCAGAGTGACTGCAGTAATTCACTGTAATAAAATACTAATGACAAGGATCAATCTAATCTGAGGATTCTCTGCCTGGTGTCCCTCTACAATGAGCACTTGAGAATGTTCTCTTGGTTGCCATTATATATTGGCAAAAAAACTGACAAAGACGAATGAGCAGGATTGTGTCTTCCTCCAGCTTCCTCCAGAAACAGTTTGTTTCTTCTGATATACATACAACCAGTCTAGAAGGAAGAACACCTGATAGCACTCTGATCTTTCTTCATTAGGGTGTGAGCCTCACAATGATTCTAAACTGTCAGACTGAAAAGTTCTGAAGGAAGAATGAGGAAACTCTGTGGCTATTTCACCCTGCTTCATAGCAAACTCAGGGAAAGTTTAGAGTATGTTCCCCATAAAGATTATGTATAGACCATCAACGTTATTCTATGATCACAGCAGCAGATAGAATGTGCTGCAAAAATGATATGATGCACAGTTAATTACCAGAAAGCACATGGTTTGAGTCATCATATAACTGTGATGGAAATGTCACTCATTAGTTTGCACAGTCTAGATATTTTCTTTTTAAGTAAATAATCTTGGGATTTCTAAAAATGTAAAGGAGATGAGACAGATTTGCACAAACTAGGACAAAAGGGAGTTATGTGTTTGTTCTCAAATATAAAAATCACAACCCTACAATTCTTACTATAACCCACCATTATTCACACAAAGTAGCTCTGATTGTCTACTGAAATGGAGAAGTTATGTGATCATGAGGACTAGGGCAAATCAACAAATTATCACATGTGAAAATAATGCTTGCATATTTCTAGATTAATAGAAAAATAGAAAAAGCAAAGTTCAAAAATGCTAAATCTGATGATACATGCTTTGTGTGCCCATGTATAAAGATTGGTCAAAAGAATAAGAAGTCTCATGATATGTAAGATTATGTTATAAAACTGAACAATAGTATTACATTGAACAGTAATGCTTTTTACAATGATTCATGATATGAATCATGAATGATATTCAATTTTAAAAATATGTGTTATATTGATACTTTTGAAATTCAAAGACATTCTTTAGTACTGGTACTTAGGTAAATAGGATAGAAATTATCTTCTTAATGATTGTTATAAGTAACTTCCAAGAATCATTTCCACGTCATTACTTCTTTTTCACACAACTAAAGTCCTGGCACATATGTCTGTTTACAATTCACTCTTAAGCACTCACTTTTTCTTTCAGAAATGAACTTACTGTAATGAATGAATAGCTTAAAACTTGAATAGATGCTTTCATTTATTCACTCACATATCCATTTTCATGCATTAATGAATTACTATAATTAGGGCTCTAAATTAGTAGCTGGGGGAAATTAACTTAAATAAATAAATAAATAAATAAATAAAAAGTAAATAAGTAGTGTGTACTTATCTACCCCTGATATTAAGAGTCCAACTTTTGAAACCAATTTATTTCCTTCATTGAACACACAAAGAAGTTCAAAACAAAACAAAACTCAAAAACAAAACACTACAAATCCCTGTTTCAGTGTGACTTTTCTGAATAAATAATACCAAAAGAAATTATCATACCAAATGTGACTTAGAAATACCTTGCCAAATCTCTCTTCATTCATGTTCCTTGTCAGTATGCTGCCTATTTTAGCAAAGGGAAATTATCATGAAGGTGAAGGGTTGTTTACTTTAGCATTGCATGCCCATCCCCAAGAATCATACCTGTGCCATTCTATGGGCATCCAGTCAGTCAGTTCCCTTTATAGCTCCAAAGCAAGAATATCATGACACAAAAATTAGAAACTAGGTACTGTCTCTCAAGAACATTTGCTTGGGAGGTTGTTCAAAATCACTTAGAAAGCCCCACTGTGTGCCAAGTGTATAATTTATGGTGAACTCCCAGTGATTTACAGGTACCACATAACCACTGTTTCCTGCACCTCCTTCTGTCTCAGTTTCCTCAACTATAAAACTGACAGTGATTACAGTAAGTATTGGGGCTGCTTTTGTGTACAAATCAAGCGATTCTGAGAAGTCTATAGAAACCCATTGCCTACTATAGTGTGTAGTTAACTAAAGCTCCAACACCTTGAAACAGATTTTTCATCACTCTACAGACGGGTAAAACACATGAGGCTGAGTAACTTTGTCAAAGGCTCTCACTGCTGGTGTCAAATTTAAAATGCTACTTTACCATTCTTGTTATTTTCCTATTCTTTGCCTATGTCATTAGGCTCTAGTCACATCCTACAAAGCCTTCAGCTAATGTCTTATAGATGCCCCTTCTTGTAGTCCCACCTTCATTTTGTATGCTTTTAACAATGACAAACTCTGAAATGATTTTTCCAAAATATATCACAGTACTTCCTTCTACTGACTTAAAATTTGAGTGACTCTCACTTGTGTACAGAATAAAATGCAAGAATTCTTAGAAGAGTGTCTCAGCTCTTCATGTAAAACAGACTTTTATAGCATTTCCACACTAGTTCAGACTCTAGAGAATTGAATTCAGAGGAGTCACCTTAAAAGTTAAGGTACATCTGTGTTTCAGTCTTCAATGACCCAGTCGTTAGTTGTACATAAATATCCAATTATTTCGGCTTCTCTGACTCTTAGGGATTATAGTATTTAACATATTACTTTAGAGCATAAAATAGACATTGAGTTTATATTATTAATTTTATTGCCATTGCTCTTATTATTAGGAAGAAAATATTGACATTTATAGCACAATAACTTGGTAGATATCTAATAAAATAAAGGTATAGAGATGAATGAGGTATTAGTTTTTAAAAATATTTTGTGATGTACTTGCTTTAATAATACAAGAAGAAAACATTCTTAGGCTTATTTTTTATTCATTACAATATAAGATTAGAATTGATCAAGGCAAAAATAGCAATAATTTATCTTGATATCTCTATGTGTCTATCATCTGTCTAACTCTGTCTCTATCTACCCATCTACATATCTCAAACTGCATTTATGAGTTTCTAGTAATAATTAGGAACATTTTAAACCTTAATCCTTATTTGAAAGATAAAGAATTGTGACTTGATTTTATAGCTCTCCAAGAATACACTTCCCTGCTAATGAATGGACTCATATAAATTTTACACACACTTATATTAAATATAGGTTAACTGGCAGATTATTTTGAAATCCTCAAAGTGATTAATCAAGGCTGTTTCTTTTAGTGATGAGAGAGATTCAATGATATTTTAGGACCTTAGCATTTGGATAAATTAAGATCATGATAGTGAAAACTCACTTGAACTCAGGAATATATTTTGGGCATAGGGAAGCTCACCAACAGTTTCTGGAAACATAGGCCTGGACTAGTGACACTAAGCTGACTTGCAGCTATCTTCAAACCAACTGTCTCCGGATTACCTAGAAAATGAGCAGTTTGGCTTGTTTTGACCTGAATATATTCATACTATACAAGATCATACTTTCTGTGTTTATTCAAATATTCATTACAAAACCCACTAAGTATGAAACAATTTGTCAAATGATAAACACAAAGGGATTAACATTATGCTTTTCCTTAGTCTGTGGTTTTCATGTAGAAGATGGGGCTAAGGAATGTGACACCTTTTCTTGAAAACAATACATATTAGAGATAGGCATGTTTATAGCTGTGTTAGTTAGGAACAAAAAACCAAACTCAAAAAGGAATTAGACACACAAGGTAGGCACTAGGAGAAATTATGAGGGACCAAGGGCTAGTGAACAGGCGGAGGAAAGAAGTCCCATAATAAAAGGCTAAGATAGTTGAAGAAGTTAAAGGTCAAAGGCAGGATGGAAGAGCATGGGTCTTTCTGAAGTTCCAAAAAGAATCAGGCAGCTAGTGTGGAGTAAGGTCTGTATCAGAGCAGTTCTGAAAATTATAGGAATGGGCCTGAACAATTAGGAATCATTGGCTGGAAACAGCTTCTGGGAAACTTCTTTTAGCACCAAACACCCAATTAGATCTCAAGAATAATGTGTTGGATTGTCAGTAGTTTATGATCAGTAGGACAGACAGAGGGCTCACTTTCTTGGAAGCCACAACATCAGTTTTGACAAACAATTGGCAGGCAGAAACTATTTAAGTTAGGCAAGCACATAGTAGCCATGATCTAATACTATGACATATCACACTGCACTATGAGCCAAAGAGAGTGATGCATTGGACCTCAGTATATATTAAAAGATAGTCAGTTCAGCAGAGAGTGTGTTGGATTCACATAGGCAATAATCAGAGGGCCTCTACGCATGTCCATATATTATAGAGACAGGGATGCTATAAAGTGCTTATTTATAATAACTGCTGATATAACAATAAGAAAAACTGAATAATAAAAAATCACATAAACAACAGATTTGTTCACATTATTGTCTCTGCTCATATATCCAGGTAATTTTTCATCAACAGGTAACCAAGCCAATGGTTTAGTATATACAACTTTCTAATTTATCTGCACATGAGTGGAATTGTTTTATTTTGTGTTTGCAAAAGAAAAACATCAGCAATTTTCTTTTTCCACTTAATATGATTCCTGAAAATTCTTTCATGTCAGTACATATACATATGCCTCATTCTTCAAAGAGATTGTATAAAATTTTGAATGAATACATGCATGAATTGATAAAGGATGAAACCATGTAAATTCCTAGTATCCAATATTCCTTTCTGCAACTTGAAATATTAGGGGCAAGATAAAGAAAGTAATTGAAATAATACAGCCCCATTTTTCATAAAAATAAGGCATTTGTGATATATAATAAAATTTGGAGAGCAGAGAAAGGAAGTAAACTTTTCATTGATTTTTTTCCCATAAAATTTGAGGGTGAATTGTTTTGTGTGTGTGTGTGTGTGTGTGTGTGTGTGTGTGTGTGTGTGTGTGTGTGTGTGTGTCTGTGTGTGTGTGTGTGTGTGTGTGTGTGTGTGTGTGTGTGTGTGTGTATGTGGTATTTGTTTTCTTTTTTCTGCTGAGGTCTCAAATAAAAAGCTATACACAAGAAAAGGAAAACCAGCTTCCCCTAAAGCTTCCTAGATGAAGAAATGGATACTACATGAGCATATTGTCTGGAATAAAACAAACAGTTCAATACTTAAATAGTGTGTGTTTTGAACTGCATGGCTGAATGGTGCTGTGTTATTATTAGCTCAGTCTGGCAGAAGGTGGCAGTCCAGAGAAAAGGGAAACCACTTACTTACTTTTCTGATTCAAAAACACAATGCAGACTTTGAAAGTAAATCATGTTTGTGGGATATTTGTAGATTATGTAAAGTTATGTGTTGTGATTGGTTTAATAAAAAGCTGAATGGCCAGTAGATAGGCAGGTGAGGGTAGGCAGAAGTTTCAGGCAGAGATAGAACTCTAAGTTAGAATCTGGTACAGTGATATTTCACCAGTGAGACAGACGGTGAGTGTATAGGACATGCATAATGGAGCGAGGTAGAGAGAGGAGGGCAGAGGTGGGCATGATGGAGCAGAAAATTGAGTCAGGAAAAGAGTAGAGGAAAGCAAAAGAAAAGAAACCATACTAGAGGGTGCCATTATAGGTATAAATAGGTATCTGGCACTAGAGAAGTATCCAGAGATCTACAATGATGGTGCCAACTAAAAATATAAACAGTAGTGGAGAGGCTACCTTAAATGTCCTTCCTCAATGAGACTGATGGCTACCTTATATGCTAATCAAGAGCCTTCATCCATTAGCTGATGGAAACAGAAGCAGACACCCACAGCTGAACACTGAGCCAAACTCCTGGAATCCAGTTGCAGAGAGGGAGGAGTGATGAGCAAAGGGCTCAAGACCAGGCTGGAGAAAACCACAGAAACAACTGACCTGAACAAGGAGGGAACTCATGGACCCTCGACTGATAGCTGGGAAACCAGCACAGAACCAACTCAGACCCCCTGAATGTGGGTGTTATTTACAAGGACTGGGCAGTCTATGGGTAGTGGGTCAGTATTTATCCCTAGTATTCTAATGGACTTTAGGAACCCATTCCACATAGAGGTGTACTCTCTTAGCCTACACATATTGGGGAGGGCCTAGGCCCTGCTCTAAAAGATATGACATACTTTAAAGATTCCCCATGGAAGGCCTTACTCTCCCTGGGGAGTAGAAAGGGGATAAGATGGGGGTTGGGAAGGGAATAGGGGATCAGGGGAGAGTGAGGGAACTCAGATTGACAGGTAAAACAAGCTTGTTGCATAAATAAAAATGAAAAAGATACATGTACCAGAATGTATATTAATAGGCTAAAAGTTCTCCTTGTCATTATTTAGAATCTGACAGTCCAAAGAAAAAGAACCATTATGTGTTTATACATAGGATATTATCTTAATAAATTATGTAATTATGCACACATCTTTTTGCCTACAGTTGTAGAAAATGTAGTTTGTTGGATTTTAAATATTTTGAGTTAACTATTAAATCTCCAGAGAATTTAGAACTGATCCTCCCATGATTACATGTCATATCACAAGGGGATCCACAGAAACATACAAAGCTAAGAGGTATTGAATCTGAAAAAAAAATTAATTTAAAAATTAATACATTTCATTTTTTTATGTTGTGAGGTATAGAGACACATGATCACATGGAGTGATTAAATGATAAATTGCAAGTCTTGATTCTCTTCTTCTATCATGTGTTTCCTGGGGGGTTTAACTGATGGGGGATGTCATTCTGTAAATATGTTTCTCTTACTGGTTAATGAATAAAGCACTTTTGGCCAATAGGAAAGGAAGATAGGAAGGACAAGGAGACTAGGAGGAAAGAGGGAGGAGGAAGGAGGAGTCAAGATGGAGAGCCTGGATAGGTAGAATACCAGCCACTCTGGCCGGTAAGATGAGCCAAGTGGAAATACTTATAATAGTAGAAATGGGTTAATTATTAAAACAGAGCTAGCCGATAAAAAATGATAGTAACTGGCCAACAGCATTGTATCAAATACAGAGTATTTGTGTGTTATTGGGGGCTGGCGTGGCGACCGGTGGTGGGGGAAAAACCTGCTGGTAACATTGAACTCCATTTCTTAGGTGGGGACTTCAAGCTTTTACCCACTGATACATCTCATTGGTCCCTGACTTAAGATTAAAAAAAAAGTTTAGATAGTTAATATCCTACTATAATGATATGTTAAGAAGCCTTACTTGTAATGTATTTAGTGATTATTAGAGCAAAGTGTTTGGGCCCTTTTTTGTTGAAAAACAACGTTTGTATAATGTAAATATGTATTACTCTCATTGGTTGATAAAAAAAATAAACTGGTCTATGGATAGGCAGAAAGAGATTAGGCTAGGCAGAAGAGACAGGCTAGGAGGTAGATTCTGGGAAGAAGAAGGACACAAAATTCCATGAGATGCAGAGCAGTAAGTATGGGAAGGATGTACATAAGGTACATGAGTCTCAGGGAAGCACACAGATTAATAGAATTAGGTTAGTTTAAGTTATAAGAGCTAGCTAAAAATGTCAAGCTATTGGCCAAGCATAAACAATTATAATTAATATCAGGTCTTTGTGTGGTTATTTGGGAGTGGTTGGCAGGAAAGAGAAAATCTGCCTACATTTCACCTCTATAGGAAGACTACCTTAGAATGAATTTTGACTTTGTCTCTCTATTACAGAATTTTCTGATATATAAAATGGATATAATGATAATTACTTCAAGATTTTATCTAATGGTAAAATTGGTTTATATATGTAAAATATTAATTTCATTACATTTTCCTCGACATTGTTTATTGTTAGCTTAATTTCTATGCAAGATGCACATACTATCCAAAATATCTTACATGATAAATTTTGGGGTTTATTTGGTTTTTATGAATAGATGAAATCATGATTGGACACATGGGTAAATGACTAAGAGCATGTACTCTTCTTGCAGAATACCTTGGTTTGATTTCCAGCACTGACATTGTGACTTACAACCATCTATAACTCAAGTTCCAGTGGATTTGTGTCCCTCTTGTGACGTCTGTGGGTACCAGACACACATGTATAACAGACATACATACAGAAGAGCACTAATACATATTAAATAAAATAAATAAATATTTAATAAAAATGATAGTTAAAACTATCTGAGTGACTCAACAATTCACTTAGATAGCTAGGACAACACAGACAATTAGCTGCAGAATCTATCTTTTATGCCATCAAAGCCCATCATCCATAGACCTTGTGACTCTCTCTAAAGAATATTTTCAGGGCTTAAGGGAAATAGGAAGGACAGGGAGTGAAGATCAGTTTAAAAACACTTTTCTCTTGCCATATTTTTATCCTTTGTGTAATATTTATTATGGAGCAACAGTATTGTATTCAAGCACCCCTTTCCAAGGACCTCCTAGATTTGTGAGATTATTATCCTCTCTATGTATAAAATTAAGATGCTACTATTTTGTAAATATTTATTTTAACATTTATTTCACTTCATTTTATATATACAGGTGTTCCCCTGCATGTATGTATGCATACCATAGGCACATATGGTACCTGCTCAAGCCAAAAGAGATTATTTGATTCCCCCAGAACTAGAGCTACATGTAGTTGTAGGAAGTCATTTGGGTTTGGGGAACAGAGCCCTGGTTCCCCCGAAAAGTCACCAGTGCTCTGCTAAGCCACCTCCATACCTAAATATTACCACATTTTTATTTGCATATATGTTTGCCTGTCTGACTCTGTGTGTATATCAAATGCCTAGGGTGTTTGAAGAGGCCACAAAATGGCATCAATGTGATTAAGACACTAGATTATTTAAGGCATAATCTCCCATCCTCATCTGCTTTGTGTGCATGTGCTTTTTTGCTATACTCAAATCTGTATGTGCACACTAGCATACATACAGCACACATAGATACATAACATATAAACACATTTACACAGATACACACACATAAGAAGTTACATACATACATGCAAAAACAGAAATAATGAGATGATATAAGATAGATAGATAGATAGAAGGATAGACAGATAGATGGATAGATAGATAGATAGATGAAGAGTTAACCTGTATAGGTTTTTCATTTAAACAATTCTACTGATGGACTGAAAATGAGCCTCTGAGCTGAAAAGTCAACAGATCTCTCCATTTATTAGTAGTAAGACATTCATAAATGTTATAATAAAAGTTCCTTGTGAAATAAAATTTCTTTGAGATGCTTCTTCTTGTAAAATTTAATGGTTTTGTTTTATATTGAGATGAGACTGTACTTTTGTGACAGAGTTCATTTAAAAAACTTGCCTGAGAGGAATCTTATCAAAACTATAAACTTTTGTGCAAGTAAAGTTAGGAAGCATGGGCTAGAAAACAAAATGGTTGGTCTACATATCGCAGAGGCTAGTAACTTTGCAGTAGCACTATTATAATTTGTCATCCAAGTTTTGCCTTGTCAGACTTCCAGAAAATAGATGGACAGCAACAACAGCAGCTCATGCTCAGTCTCTGGCTGAAATGAGAGCCCATCTTATCAACATGGGCTTCTATGACCCTTCTAATTGGACAGCAATTCCTGCTTTCTTTAAACTTCAGAATGTACCCTATCTGATGTACTTTGTCACTTAATAGGAATACAAATCTTCTCTTGAGTTGGTAGGTCTATTTGGATGCTGCATCTGTTTCTGAGTTTGTTACAGTCAAACCCCCTACTGGATATTGTCCATTTACGTGCTATCATTAGACAGGAATTAAACATTCAGTAAGCCACAAGTATTTTATCTTCTTTTAGTTCTGGAAATGTCATAACAAGCAAGAAGGGAAGGAAACAAGAATACCAGAGATTCAGACTCAGCAGTATGCAGCCAGTTCCTCCTCCCTGTCAATACCATCCATTTTTATTCTAAAGGTGCATATCATATCTTAATGGCATTCAGAGGTAAGTCTCTAGATATAATTAATATTAGATGAGGTCATGAGACTTGGGCCCCTGTAAGCATTCACGAATTATGCTACCTTGCCCCTGTCACCTGGAAGAATGCACTCAGGTATTTCCCTGGTCAGTTGAGGTGCAAAACACCCCTTTAAAAGACAGACTGCCACTCTGCCTACTTACTCTCTCTTTCCCATTCTCTTTCCTGCTGTTCCCCTGGAGCAGACAGGTCTTTCCCTGTCTCCCACTTCTCTTCTGTTCTCTGTCTCTTTACCTCTTTTCTCTTTCCTTCCCCCTTTCTTCTCCTTTGTAATACAACTTCTCACTATGCTCTGTCTGCTTGGCATGTTTGTTCCTCTGCCTCACCTGCTATAGAATCTCCTAAGGTCCCCCTCAAGCTTTATCTTAACAGCCACTAACATAGTACTACTGGCTTGATAAGACAGAACTCTAGATATCACATTTTCTCAGTCTCTCCTTGCATCTTCTGTGAAGAAAGGGTTCAGCAAGATACCACGGCTCCATGCCTAACCCTTAGATTGTAGACATGTACTGGTAAATAACCACTGTTTGCTCTTCATTTTTATTTTTTGTACTACAATTACAACTTTAAGCCACAACAGAGAGCCAATATTCAAAAATTATAGAAACACCGCTGATTATAGATATATTCAGTCTTATCAATAGAACATAAGAAACAGCCTAGTCAGTACAGTTCTTGCCTTCCCAGCTCAAGGACGTGAGTTCAATCCCCAGAACCCATGTGTAAAGACCCAGACATGGTGGTTCACCCTGGAGATAGAGACATCTCCTAGATTATGCTTTTCAGACAACATAAGCCTACCTGTTGAGTTCAAATAAAAGACTTTATTTAAAATAATATACTGACAAACAACAACAATGCTATATATAGCACCCTTTGTTTGCTATTATACCATATGTGATGGGAGATGTTATTCTGTATATATGTTTCTCATACTGGTTAATAAAGCACTGTGGCCAATGAGATAGCAAGATAGGCGGGGCTAGGAGACAAGCAGGAAAGAGGAAGAAGTAGGGAGGAGTCAGGATGGAGCCCAGGGAGTAAGGAAGATGCCGCCACAGCACCCCGATAAGACGACCAAGTGGAAATACTTAGGTAAGTAGAAATGGGTTAATAATTAAGGCAGAGCTAGCCCATTAACAATAATGGTAATTGGCCAACAGGATTATATCAAATACAGAGTCTCTGAGTGTTATTTGGGGCTGGCATGGCTGTGGGCCCAGACTGGCGGGCTGGCAGGCTGGCGGAAACATACATGCTACACATATGTATGTGTATATGCATCTGTACATTCATAAGCAATCACGAATATATCAACAAATATGTTTATACAGCAACACAAACTATGAAATGGCCCTGTTTCCAAAAAGTTACCCAACGGTCTTTGGCAATCACACTTAATAAATTGGCTTAGTAGATCAAAAATGATATAATTCTAATTTGGTGGAGATTCTCTTTTGCTTTCTACATTCCACATATTCATTCATAGCTACAGGGAAGATCTCAGAGTCTCAGGACACTCAGTCTTATTGTGACTCTGCTTATGAAGTGTTGATTAACACTTGTGACACACTATTGACAAATCACACATTCCACACACAGAAGACAAAGTAGTTGGTTCAGTAAATCAGTGTTCATAAAAGGACTGAACAGATCTCATGCACATGGCTTGAAGGACTCAGCCTTCTCCAAATTAAAGTTTGAAGTTATATTGACCCAGCTCTGATGAAGATAACTGGCTTTTTTTAATTTCTATTATATTTCCACACACTTCACATACAAAAGGGCAGCTTGCAGATCTCTCAATCTCTTGAACAGAAAGCCAGGGAATGTGGGCTGTGTAGGGTGGCATATTAGTGTGGATGCCAAGAACAAATGACTGTGAACTTATGCACAGTAAAATTCAGGAAGTTCAATAGCCCTCTAAATTCCTCATTTCATTTCCAGAGACCAAATTAGGTTCCTGTATTTATTTACTAACATTTTGTCCAGAGTCTTTTAAGAAAGAGTTATAAATTATCAGCCAACATTCTGCCTGGGTGTCTCTGTATTAGGGAATGAACATTGCAATTTACTGGTGGACACTCCCTGCAATTAAAAAATACTAACTCTGTGAAGTCACTGAGTAGTATTAAGAATTATGTACTTTGTTTAATACAAAATTACTATGTATTACCAAGGAATCTTGGATGAGATGACCTGGAAATGGACACAAGTTCCTTATGTGTATAACAGAGATAATATTGCTTTTCTAAGCCTGTCACTGAGGGGTAAAATAAACAAGAAAATTGGAATAACTTGAAAAAAGGAAAATAGCTCTCTTTCTCACTCTCTCCTCTCTCTTTCTCCTTTCCACCACTCTTGTCTCCAGGGGCGGGTTTCTGCCCCTTATCCTGCCTTTTCTCTCTCTTCCAATAAACTTCCTATGTGAGAAAAAAGAAGAGGGAAATATAACATTATGTTGCCGGCACTTCTGTAGAAACCTGTATGTACTAATATGAAAGTTCCTGAATTATATCTTCTCTAGATTGCAGCTTTTATGATCTTATCACAAGCCAGTAGAGGCCATACATTGTTTCTTCAGCATCATAAGCTCCCTTCAATCCTGCACCATTTCAGCCTTTATCTCAAGGGTATATTTTAAAAATAATCCTTTCACATTCATAGACAATTGTGTTCTGTTTACCTGGGTGTTGGGAGAGCGAGATGGAGGGGAAAGTGGGTAGTGCAAGAGTCAACCAAATATAAATCCGTGTATAAATTCCATCATAAAAGCCTGCCAATTTGTGAGCTAATTAAAAAAATATAACAAAAAAATCCATCCATCTTGTTCTATGACTGGGGCAGGAACAGAAGAAACATTGGGAAAACATGCTATTTGCCAAGCAACTTGGTAATCTATGATATCATATTTTATTTTTTTCACTACCAAATTAGAAAGGTAGCTTCACAAGGAAGCAATTCTGAACAAAAATATAGAAATTTTGGGCACACACAAAACCAACTCCATCTTGGGAGAAAATGTATATCACGGGGTGGGAAGAGTCTCTAAATTCCCAGTACTATTCAGACACTGGAAGTTCTTGGTAAATCTTGAGGCATAAACTCTACCATGTGCATTACCTACTTTTTTGTTTCTGTTATTAAATAATTGGTGGAGGCAAAATAATTTTCTGAGTGCTGGAAGAAAAGTTTGTAAAACAGAAGTTTCTATATGCATGACAACAGAACGAAGCAATAGGATCCCTCAAACAAGAAACAATTCACTTGGCCTGCTTTATTTCTATGGAAACTTGTGGTAGCATCCACCTCATCCAATTTATCTAATTAGGGAACCTTAGGACACCTCTGTTATAGCTATATCTCTGGATCTCTCTCCTTTGCCTAACCTTATTTCTTTCATTATACACATTTGTGGTTTACATTGATTATCTGATTATTTTTCAATACACTTTAAACGCTGTCTTCTCATCTAGAAAAATAATTAATTAGGGTGGTATCATATACATGAGTCCTTCCATATTCACTAATTTAATTTCCAAATACATTGAAGAAGAGTGTTGAAAATTGCTCTGTAAGATGCTAAGTCTGTGCACGTTCCTCCTAATTCCAGGATTTTGGGGGTTTTGGCTGTCCTTTTTGTTTGTTCATTTGCTTAAGACAAGGTCTGATATAATCCAAACTGGTTTTGAATGGGAAAAACTGCCCTAAATGACCATGAATCCCTAACACTCCTACTTCAAATTCTAAAGTATAGGAATTTAGGTGTGATTTTACAGACTGACCCATTTAATCATTAAGCAGTGTCTTTAAACTGATAGGGTATGTGTTCAGAGAGTTTGAACATAGGTAGATTCTATCTTTTCTTTTTGTAAAGCCAGTGAGCATGTCTCAGTGTAGTTTTCTGTCAGTTTCTACTCTAATAGTAATATGAAGGGTTCTAAGGACACAGGGCCACAAAGCAAGGCTTCCTCTCAAATATATTCTTCTCAAATACTAGATTTTGGGGAATTTGGTTGTGATTAAACAGAGAATGGAAGCATCAGAATTGGGGTTTGTGCTGGTATAAAATACATCTCAGAGCAACATCTACCATATGAAAACACATGAAGAATATAAGGAACAAAAACTTCAGGACAAAAGATTTCTTCAGAGTCAGATGTTGACAATCATCTTGTCTTGACCTAGGCACCTCAGTCTCCAGACTTGTGAGAAATAAATATGTGTATTGTTTATACCAAGTTTTATTGTTGCATTTTTATAATAGCTGACTAAGTAAGCTGAAATAGAAGCCTTGACAATTCATTCAGCTTATTCATGTCCTCAATTTTCCCAATGGGTAAATGAATTATAAAAATTATCTTTTATAAGTTTATAATAACTAGTTAATAGACTTGTAGAAATATCCAAAAGAATGTTCTTTAAATCATTTATTCTACATAAAAGGTAAGTAATATTATAAGAGTCCCACTGACCTATTAGTTAAAATAACACTTTAAAATTATATCCTCATATTTTTAATATTACCTTATAAATCTGTGCATCAAATGAAAGTGGAACCAAATAACAGATGACAATTAATGTTTACATAATAATGATTAAATAAGTATAATAATTACCTTAGGATCACTCTTGTTTTTGTTAAAGAAAAAGTTAAGTAGCCATATTCTATCACTCAAAAAACAATTTTAATAGGTGCATGGAAACATGAACAATAGGATGAAACAAAATATAACCTCTCTTCTCTAAAAGCACTTAGCAAAATTCTTAAAATTTCATACTCTAAAATCTTAGTTTATAGGTGGGTTTGCAGATTTCAGGCATTATTTGGAGAAACAAATATGTAAAACCCCATAAAAAGAAAGAAGGCAGCATGTTTTACAGAGAGCCAACAGCTATCCCCACCTGACACCTGACCAGTGAATGCTGGACTAGTTCATATAGATGTACAGAGGTGCAAGTAACCATAATTACTGACCAGATAGTATCTCCTTACTCCTACTCTGCCTGCTAATGTGAGTCAAGCCGATCTTCAAGAGTGTCCAGAAGAAACATTTCTCAGCTTTGCTGGACATTGAAATCAGTGTGGCACTTCCCCAGGATGATGAGAATTGATTTACCACTAGTTTTACCACTCTTGAAAATATACCCAAAAGATGCTTCATTTTACAAAATAGACACTTGCAAAACCATGTTCATTGCTGCTTTATGCATGATATCCAGAAACTGGAAACAACTTAGTTATTCTACAACAGAAGAATGAATGCTATTTTACCTTCTACAGAAAGGCTGTGACTTTTCTATTGCTATTCCAGTCAGCAATTGTGAATCTGCAGTTAAAGGCCTGTTTCTTTGTGAGCAGCCAGGTCACTAAGGCCTTAGTCTGGTGGGAATTCTGTTCCTCCAGACAATGGCTCTGTTTTTGTAGCTTAAGGTAGCTTTAACTAAATTTCTACTGTTCTATTTATAAATGAGACTCAAAATTTAAAATCTAGGGTAAAAACCTGAGAATTCAGGCAGTTAGAGTAGCAACTAGCTAATGTTCTCTCCTTGTTTGTTTCCCTGAAAGAGAATAAACATTTGCTCCATCTTGCTAACCCACCCACCTCCCACAAAAGCTTGCCAAACTCAGTCCTTCCCTGCTATTTCCTGTTCCTGTGCATCTTTCTACCACATGTCCCCCCCCCCCTCTCTCTCTCTCTCTCTCTCTCTCTCTCTCTCTCTCTGTGTGTGTGTGTGTGTGTGTGTGTGTTTGATTACTTCCTGTGAAATAGTTGCTGATCAAGGCTAATTTTATTTAACTAACACAAATGCAAACTTGGGGTTCACAGTGTGATCAAATATTCCACTACAAATGGATGAAAATATGATACATTTATACAATGGAGTTATTATTCAGCCATTAAAAAATGAGTACTACTCAGATGGAAAAAAAAAATGAAATCTTGAAATTCAGGAGCAAATGCATGGAACTAGAAGAAACCATCCCACATAAGGTAACCCAGACACAGAAAGACAAACATGGTATAAAGAAAGGGAGAAAGAAAATAAATACCTTAATAGGAGGAGCCATTATAGATTTAAAGAGAAATCTGGCACTAGGGAAATGTCCTGAGATTAACAAAGATGACCTCAACTAAGATTCTAAGCAATAGTGGAAAGGCTACCTTAAATATCCTTCCTGAATAATAAGATTGATGACTACCTTAAATGCCATCCTAGAGCCTTCATCCAGTAGCTTATGGAAACAGAAGCAGAGATTCACAGTTAAAACACTGAGCCAAACTCCTGGAATTTTGTTGCAGAGAGGGAGGAGTAATGAGCAAAGTATTCAAGACCATGCTAAGGAAACCCACAGAAATAGCTGACCTGAGCAAGTGCAAGTTCACAGACCCCAGTATGACAGTTGGGGAATCAGCATAGACCAAACCAGGCCCCCTGAACATGGGAGTCAGTTAGGAGGCCTGGATAAACTATGGGGCCTCAGGCAGTGATCTCGTATATCCCTAGGGCATGAATGTGCTTTGGTAGCCCATTCCCTGTGGAGGGAAATAGATTATATAATTATGGATGGGGGGCTGGAATGGAAGAATCAAGTGGTGAGGAGGAAGGCAGAGAAGGACAAGTAAGTGGATCTGTGGAGAGACAACTAAAATTAAAGGAACTTTGCGGGTAATATGGAAACATAATACACAGATGCTTCCTAAAATATACACTTATATGAGGGGCATCTAAATGTAATAGCCAAACAATAGGGGAGACAATTCCAATTGACCAATCCTTCACACCAAATGAATCTTCCATTATGATGATTGGGTTATGACTAATTGAGTTGGTAAGATGGGAATCTTCAATCAACCGAAGCTGTTGCTAAGACAAATGGGATATTCTCCACAAACTCATAGCAAGGCCCAATTGCTGAAACAACATAATTCAATGAACATGGAGAAGTCAGTTGGTGCTGCATAAAGCCTTCACCTCTATATTCTTTTTTTATATTTTGATATTATTTTTAAATTTACATTTGAAATAATCTTGTTTTACATCTCAATCCCAGTTCCTGTACCCTCCAGTCCTCCCCTGTTACCCCACCAACCCCTATCCTATCCCCTCTCTGCTACCCAGGGAGAGGGAGTCCTTCCATGGGGAGTCTTCAAAGTCTGTCATATCACTTGGAGCAGAGCCTAGGCCCTCCCTCATGTGAAGTGGGCTCCCAAAGCCCATTTATATAATAGGGATAAATACTGATCCAATGTCAGAAGCCCTGTAGACTGCCTAGTCCTCCTAACTAACACTCAATTTCACGGGGTCTTGGTTGGTCCTATGCTATTTTCCCAGCTATCAGTCAGGGCTCCAAGAGCTCCCCTTTGTTCAGGTCAGTTGTTTTTGTGTGTTTCTCCAGCCTGGTCTTGACCCCTTTGCTCATCACTCCTCCCTTTCTTAAACTTGATTCCAGGAGTTCAGCTCAGTGTTTAGCCGTGGGTGTCTGCTTCTGCTTGCATCAGCTACTGGATGAAGCCTCTAGGATGACATATAAGGTAGTCATCAATTTCATTATTCAGGAAAGACATTTAAGGTAGCCTCTACACTATTGCTTAGAGTCTTAGTTTGGGTCATCTTTGTAGATCTATGGATATTGCCCTAATGCCAGATTTATCTTAAAACCTATAATCATTCCCTCTATTCTAGAATATTTGGTATAGTAAGATATTCTGCACACTACTACAGAGAAACATTTACACCAGTGAATTCACAAATGGTTTGATCTACAGTGGTGCCTTGCCTGAACTATGTACTAAAACAAGGATGGCACAAAGTTTGTGTGGGTAACCAACCAATGTTTAATTTGGCTTAAGTTTTACCCCTGGAGATTGAACCATAACACTACTGTCTGACCAAGAACCAGAAACTAGGTAGCCCAGGGCCCTGGATAAAACCAAATACTAATGAGCTTAAAAAAAAAGACTAGTGATAAAATGACAACTCCTAATGACATTCTACTATACTAATATATAAATGTCTTGTTCAGGCAACATTAGAGAAATTCCCTCAAATGCAGAGACTCACAAGCAGACATAATGCAAAGTAGGAGAGATCTTGGAACACTTGGCCCTAAAACACAGTTCTCTATCAAATCCCTCACCTTGGGAAACAGGGAACCCTGAGGTATAGAAAGTAGAGAATACAAAGAATGTAAGAGCCAAAGGGAAAGGTGGAAACCAGAAACAAACAAACAACAACAAATTCAACCAATTATCCAAGCTTTTATGAACTCACAGAGACTGAAGCAGCATGTGTAAGGCCTACATTCATATGCACTATGTCTTCTGCATGCATATTATGGCTTCCTGTTTAGTTATGGAAATCCTGAGTTTGTAAAAGTCTTGGTCTCTGAGTCTTGTGCCTTCTTTTGGGATTTTTTCTTCTGTTTGTTTGTCTAGTCTAAATGCTATGTAATAATTTTTGTTTTATTTTATTACAATTATTATTAACATTGTTTAAAATCAGTTCTTTTCATGACAGACAGGAAGGGAGAGAATCCAGCTGAAAGAGAAGATGGGGAGGGACTTGGTATGGTGATGTATTTTTTATGATAAAATAAATCTTGCCTGAAGATCAGGCATGTGATGGCACATAGAAACTAGACAAGGTGGAACACACGTTTAATCTCAGCAGTCATACTAATTAGCCATAGAGTCTGGATGGTGGTGGTATGTACCCTTAATCCCTAGAAAGATTATAAAACAGGAGTTCAGGGTTTCAGTTTCAGGTCACAGTGAGGAGAAGATCACTCAGCCTTGATATAGGTAAGAGCTCTCTAGCAGTTGGTTGCTGTGCCTTTTTGATCTTCAGCTTGAAGCCCAATATCTGACCCTGGGTTTTTATTATTTGTACTACAACTGGAAGAAACAGAGGAAGGGGAAACAGTAATCAGGGTATATTATAAGACAAAAGATTCTATTTTTAATCAAAGGTGAAAATATAAAAGCTATAAAAAATAAGTAGGAGCATTTAAGGTGAACTTATACTGATGCAGTTGTTGGAGAGTGCACTAATAGTTTCATAAGCTTTTGTAAGTAATTATAACATATACTCAGAATTGGAACTTCTGTAAATATGTTTTGTGATATGGATATACAATCTCTCCTTTGAAGGACTTAAGTGATGAAAACTAGGTGCTCAAGTGATGGAACCAATTATTAAAAAGTGACTGGACCATGTGGATTCTTTCTTCACTGCTAGACTAATTTCATCTGTGGTTTCATACTTTTTTGTCACTATTGCAAAGAGATTTGTTAAGGACATGCCCTTGGGAGCTGTACCCTGTCCTGCTTCCACTCTTAGACTGTTCTAATCTCTGAGTAGCCTGAGTTATCGAGCTCTACTGTGTCATGGGCTCTGTTGATATTCCCCTTCATTGTGTCCCAGAAACAATAGAGGTTTCAGTATTATTGTTGCATAAAATATAATTCAAGAGGTAATGGAAATGGTAAATAGCATCATTTGTTTACTACACAGGATTATTTTCCCACTTGGATAAATAGCAAACCTCAAACTTCAAGAATAAATAATACTTTCTACCATTTTGGAAAAGGAAAGATGACACAATACTCCTTACGAGATACAGAGTAGAGAAGACAAGAAAATCTCAAAGTTTTTCTTTCTATATATGCTTGCCACTTTGAATTATTACATAAGATTGGCAGCTAGCAGAATATTCCATTGGAATGGGAGTTAACTAAAAGTGTGGAAAGAACAAGGGAAAGGGAAAAGAAATGTTAAGATGATAATAGATTGGGTAAAGGCAAAAGAGAGGAAAGATGAAAGAAAAAGGTATGTGAGAACAAAGAAAAAAAAAAGGAAGAGGCATAGAGAAAAATGTTTTCTACTTTCTGTAGGACTTGTGAGTTTCTGGCTATAGTATGTGGTAAAATGTGGTTTAAGTTACACCAGAAAGGTTATTGTTTTGTTTTGAGGTAGTGTCTCACTGTGTAGCTCAGGCTAACTCTGAATTCCTAACAAGCCTCCTACTCTATCCTTCTAAGTGTTGTGATTACATGAGTGAACCACCTAACCTAGCCATGAAGAAGGATTTTTCAATATTCTAATTCCTTACTCTGAATGATTTTCATGTTGACCTGTAATCAAAGTAAACTGAAATAGTGAGATAAGAATGACTGTATTTTCTTTTAAAAAGTTAGTATAGATGTTATTTTAAATATGTTTATCCTATGTTGCATTATATCAGTTTCCTAGTTTCTTATATTTTTAAAAGGATTGTCAGAAGGCCACCAGAGTAACTGGGTTTTAGGTTTATGAATGTCACTGTGAAGAAATACCTCAAAAAAATACAAAAGAAAAGAAAAAGAAAGAAATAAATTATTGTCCATGTATAGCAACAATGAATTAAGCAAGGTCTGGTAAAAACAAAACAAAACAAACAAACAAAAAACCTTCTGTGGATATTTTGTGATATCTCAGGAGTAATTTTTGGAGGAATCTGTGTGATAGATTACACAATCTGAACTCTAAATACTCAAATTTGATAGTACCTCAGCTTTTCTGGAAATTAAGCTTCATAGTTTGCAAACCTGCC
The DNA here is from genome assembly GCA_030556225.1 of Cricetiscus sungorus. Taxonomy (NCBI): domain Eukaryota; kingdom Metazoa; phylum Chordata; class Mammalia; order Rodentia; family Cricetidae; genus Cricetiscus; species Cricetiscus sungorus. The sequence goes on along the minus strand of JANBXA010000372.1, from coordinate 34,909,214 downwards.
TAATTGGGGCACATTCTAACTTGACAGGAGGGCTGAAAATATGGATCCTCCAAGTGAGAGAATGTACATACTCCTAGTTAGTTGCCTATAAATTCTTGAAGAATTAAGTGCTTCTTAAATTACATTCTCAGACTGGCAGTAATCATAATCCAAAGGAAACTCAGATTTTAAAGAAATAAGGTTTTTTTTTTTTTTAGTCAATAGAAGATACTCCAGGTCTCATGATTTGAGGATCAAGGATATAACAGCTTTGAGGTCATTTCTGAAGGAGCTGAGTCTGTAATCACAGTTTGTTTGCTGCTTCCTGCTCCACCATCTCGGTGGAGCTAAAGTTGGCAGTGTCTGTTGAACATGAGACCTGTGTCTACTCACATTAAACCTAACCCATAATGTGCTATATGAAAGTTAGTAGAATAGGCCTGCCTTTTCACAAGGCCACCATCTGTGCCCAGATGGAAGGGTGGATAGGTTAAGATGAACAGGAAATTTGGAAAAGGTTCAGCTGTAAAATTTAGTGCAAATTTTCTGATAATAGAGCAGGTATTAAATTCATGAGACACTGAAATTGAATTGCTGAGACAAGAGCCATTGTGACTAGAATAGCAAATGTCAGATCATGAATCTATTCACAAGGCAAGGATCAAAAGATGATTAGTGCAGGTGACACTCCCTCAGCTTTGCCTGAAACACTGGGGTTCTATTTTCTTTTGAGGAGACAAAGAAGGCACAAACACATCTCACATGATGTTGATACTCTATGTTCCAAACTCCTTTAAAGTTTGGGAAGTTAAAGTATAGCAAACTTGTCAATTAAAATTCCATAATCTCTTCCTAGCGTTATCTTTGATGACTCTTAAAAAATGCTTAACTTGCCTAGCAGTAATTGGCATGAAGATGCTCAAAATATTTCTAGCTCTTTTTGGTCAATGACAATAAATTTTGGATTTTTTGTCAAGGTGTCATATACATTAATATGCCTTTATAAGTTTTGTAGGAAGATAAGAGATTTAAAGCATGAGGGTTAATCCTATACTGAAATCTAGTATCAAGGCTTAGGAATTGTATAATGAAAATGGTTGTATCCTACAAGTTTCTCCCTAGAATACTAAATCCAAAAGAATATGTAAGGGTATTCTATAGAACATGGTTTGCAACATTTATCCATGCTTGGATTAATTCATTCTGAGAAATACTTTAGGATATCCCTACCAGTTGTTGTATACTTAGTATAGGACATGATTGTTAGAATACAGTACATGGGTCTAATATTAAAAATCACTCTCATCTAAAATTTCTTTTATTGTAATACACACACTACCTAATATTTATTAAAATGTTATTGCCAAGTTTAGTGACTTTTGTAGAAACCAACTTATTTCCAGGTCCTAAAACTGTCACTCTCCAGCATCCAGGAGGCATACCCCAGGTAGGCTTTCCTTTTCCTTCTTCCAAAGCTTGGAAGTAATTTTCTATGCACACAGTAGAAGATAAGATTGTTTATAGTGCTTGTAATTTAGGATATAATATGGTCAGACAATAATATAAAAATGGAAACAGAAGTTGGATCTGGAAATGGGATAAGTGACTACAAACTAGAAAATTCACTCTCTAGGCTTCAGGAAAAGAAAAAAAAAGTGGGTTAATTTTGTGCCTTGACTTTAGTGAAACTGTTTCTATTTCTGAACTCAGAGATAATGAATTCATCTGGTTTTAGTCACTAAGTTTGTAAAATATCACAGTACTAAGGAACTAATACACACTCCGCTGAAAGTTTTGACCTTTAGTCTAGGATAAGCATATCCAGAAGAGTAATATACTGAAATAAACAAATAATTCTAGGAAGGATGTGAAGCCCAAATGCAGGAAAGTCACTAGTTACTGGGCAGAATGTTTTGATCAAATTACTTTCATGAGTAAATTATTTCATAAAGCACAAAATAGACATCAACCAGTCCACATAGGTGAAGGATATTCAATGCTGCTTAAATTGTATAGGGATACATGAAGTGTTATCATCCTCAAAGGTAACATGAATTGCCTATGATCTTATCTAGTCCAAGAAGAAACAACTCACCTTGCTAAGTTTTAAAAAGTGGTTATAATCAGAAAGTCATACTCATTTTTTCTGGAATTAATCAAGTCATCATTTCTGACATAGAATCCAGGAATAGCTTTACGGTTCTTTGAACAACTTACTTAAGTAAAAAGCCAAGAAGCTGTTAGAGATCCTCACTAAGAAAACATAACAGTAAATTTAGGTCACTGAGGAAGTTCTGTGTGTGAAATATATGGGTTTATGCAAAGACATAACATATTTGTGTTCATGAGGCAAATGGTATATACTTGGGAAATTATCAAAAGTTCAAAGTATCTCTATTTTAGTAATTTTGATAGTCAGAGGTGCATTCTTTGGTATTAATAAAAAGATAACCTTTTAAGTAGACAATCATTATTTTTAATTACAAAAATATTTCATTGTAAGAACATAAAATTTCTTTCCATGTTAGCATAAAGGCAAAATTTACTTTATTTTTTAAAGAAATACACTGCTAAATTGCTGATTTCTTCTTTAATTGTTATCATATGTGTGTATGCATATATGTATACACATAAAAGATACTGCGTCCATCTAGTGTTTTGTGTGTGTGTGTGTGTGTGTGTGTGTGTGTGTGTGTGTGTGTGTGTGTGTGTTTCTAGAGCTCACCACTTGGAATGGGGACTCTATGTAGCAGCTTGTTACTGAAAATAACTAACTTCCTCTGTCATAGCAGCCACTGACTCCCTGTAGCTCTTCAGCTAAGATAGGACAATAATGAATTTCTCCTGTCCATGTTGACATGTCAACTGCTATTGTCATTATATCAGTCTAATTCAAGGAACTATTTTGTTGAGATTCAATGGGTGTATTTTTCATGTCATGTTTAGAGCTTTCTAGCAACAGGCAACCTCAGACTCTGGCTTTTACAATATTTCCACTTCCTCTTCTTTTGGATTCCCCTTAAGCCTTACCTGTAGGTATTTTGTTTGTTTGTTTTTGCAGAGGATTTATTAGTTGGTATTGGGCACCCCAAGGTCAATTATTCTCTATATTTAACCAATTGTGGATCTCTGTAATGTTCTCCATTTGTTGCAAAAAAAATAAACTCTTTGCTAATGGGAAAGTGCAACTCTCCTTTTGAGCAAACTCTTAGTTCAATTGGGCAGGTGTTGGTAACTCTCAAGATAAAAATGCCATTATTACTCTACTGTGGAGATTTTGCCAGTCCAGCTATTGTTATGATTCATAAGCTTCATAGTTGTTTAGGACTACTGATTGTTTCTCTCTCTTGGAAGTTTGCACAGACCCTTTTGATGTTATAAGAGCCAGTTTTGGGGGAAAATGTCTTTTATCTTTTAAAAAAATATTGAGAATACTGTTAAACCTTTGAAAGTGAACCATAAAAACACACAAACAATTCCTTAAGGGTTTGATCTTCTTATAGGTCTTTGTATTCAGTACCTTGACTTTCAGTTTTTGAAACATTATGTATTTCAAAATGAAGATGACCTCCATTGTTGGCCAAGAGTATCAAGGAGTTCCCTCAAATACAACAGTTTATTTTCATTGATCTTGGTTGCCCAACAAAACTCAAAGTTTGAACTGTAATTTTGAAGAAACTACACTCTGTCTGGTCATGGTACATAAAGAAGTTAATCTTGTACTGATGTGGAATGTTAATTTCTGATTTCTAGCTTTCATAGTCTAGAAAGGTGTTATGCAGATTGTTGGGTGAGAGGGTTCATCAATAATCTTTTATTATTTTTTCTGTGAACTCCATAAATCAGAGTAATGATTAGCATAGCAAGATATATCCATAAAAGCATCAGTAAGACATGTTATGGGGATAAGTGTTAACAACTGCCTTCTGAGTAGATATAAGTCCCATTCCAACACAGGAAGTACAATCCTTGTTTTTTAAATCTGGTAAAGACCCAGCTTACGACTGTAACTCTTAAGCTCCAAGGGTGAATCTTTTCAAATATTTTAACTAAAGTGGACATTATATGAAATTACTCCACGCATTTGGTTTTGAAATGTCACAGACAAATATATCTCTCAGTCATCAGTACAAAAGATTCTTAGTACAGTTGATGGTATAGTGTACAGAAACTTATGACTAGTTCAGAGAATGAGTGTCCATAGAATAGTCTGGCATAAACAAGACATCTATATCACAATCCTTATCTCTAATGCTCATTGGACATTGCAGTGAAGGGAATAAAAAGACAGTAAGAGCTAGTGGTCAAGAAAGAGCAGAGAAAATTGTGTCTTCTGAACATGCCAGTACTTCTGCATTCATGTATTCAAAACAACTATTGTTGTTTATATGAGACATGCACAAGTTCAAGATGGTCAACATTACACCATGCAGAACACAGAAGGATCTACTGAGTCCCATTTCTAGCTTAAGAGCTATTGAGAGTTGATTCTCCCTCCTGCAAGGGAGGGAGAATGTACTTTTTTTTTAATGTGGCCACTTGAAGGTTGACCATGTTTTAGTGGGTGGAAACACCAATGTACATAGGAGAGCAAAAATAAAACTAATGGCTTATATTTTCTTTAAAAAGAAATAGAGTTGGGGACAATGAGGGTAAATCTGAAGAGAGTTGGAGGAAGAAATGGGTAGTGAATCAGATTAAAATACATTATATACAGATATGAAGTTCACCAAGAATTAATAAAATACAATTTTAAGATTGGCATTAAAGGAAAAAAAGAAAACAACTCACTTAGGATTTACTTTTCATGGATGAATGGACAAGGAATGAATTTTGACCCATGATTTAGAATTAACCAAAGCTCATGGCTACTGTTCTTTTACTCACCACACTGTTTCCACTTCAAGTAGTATTTACCACCTTCAACTAATAATATCATAACTTTGCATGTTCTAACAGTCACTGTTCCCTTCTGCCTCCTTGTTTTTCATCACCTTATCCATTCTGAAATGCATAGTCACTTGATCTTCCTATGACCTATCATTTTTACACAAGACACTAGAATAGTTAGTACCCTGACAAATGGTGCTCACCCACAGCTAAACACCGAGCCTGACCCCTAGAATACAGTTACAGAGGGGGAGGAGTGATAAGAAAAGGGGGGCAAGAACAAGCTACAGAAACCCACAGAGACAGCTGGCCTGAACAAGAAGGAACTAATGGACCCCCAGACTGATAGCTGGGAAACTAGCATTGGACATACTCAGACCCCTTGAACATGGGTCTCAGTTAGAAAGGCCTGGGAGTCTAAAGGAACTCTGACAGTGGAACCAGGATATATCCTTGGTGCACAAAAGAACTTTGGGAGCACATTCCCCATGGAGAGATACTCCCTTAGCCTAGAGGCAGGATGGAGGGCCTAGTCCCTACTCCAAATGACTTGACAGATTTTGTTGATCCCTACTGGAAGGCATCACCCTCCCTGTGGAGTGGGTGGGATAGGATGGATGGGGGTTGGGGGCTATGGGAGGGTGGTAGGGAAGGAGAAGAAACTGGGATAGATATGTAAAATATGAAAAAATAATAAAAAAATAAGGAAAAGAAAAAGTCCCATTTAGCAGGTCATGGAACAAATTTAAGCAAGGCCTTTCCATATATATCTCTTTGTATGATGCATTGTCTACAAAATTATGCAAAATTTGTTTTAAATACTTTCCATGTTTCAAGCAAATGATGATTTCTTCTATAAGAGCACAAACATAAGAACATTCTTGTTTTAAAGATTTTCTTCTCTAAAAAGTGCCCAACAATAATTAAAATGAAAATGCTAATAGTACATGAATATGGCTACTATACTCATGCTTGCTTCTCTTCAAAGGCATCAATATACCTGTTCCATTAATTATTATTTATGGTTTTTATTAAGTTTGCCTTTTTCGCTTCAGATGCTGCCTCCTTAATTACTACAGTTAAAATAGTCAATGGGAGATCTGTGGCTTTTTGTTTATGCTCTAGGCGACTCTGGTGACTACTATGTCCAGCATCTTGTATCCAAACAATATGGAGGCCTAATGATGTAATAAATTGTTGGTATATGCCACTGGATAAATTGGGCTCACCATCTCAGCCTTTCTCTCCTTTTGCATGTTCCTTATCTATTTTATTCAGCATTATGCTGCCCCATAGTCCTCCAGTATATAACTAGAAAGATATCTCATATCAGGGACTCTGTTATTAATACCCCATGAAATCTGGATTATTAGAATATCCTTTTGGCTGCCAATGAAGAAGTGTGACCATATGTAAGTAAAATTACATCTTCAACTTCAATACTTCTATTTGTACAATGATGATGTGGTACTAAAAAGAAAAGTGTGATAAATATAACATTTGGGACAATGATCTGAATTTGGTTTGTTGAGTTTTTACACTTAGCACTCCTACAATCTGTAGTGTAAAAAATAAAATTACAGTTTGGAATTCTGTAGTATAATAAAAATGGGTAATCAATTAATGGATTTGATTTTTGCAATGAATTAAAACAGTCTTTCCCACTATACCCAGTGTTTTCAGATTTGAGATTTGGTCAAACTCTATTAGTATTTATTATCTTTATTTAGAATTTCACTAACTACATCATTCCTTGGACACTTTTGCTATCCTGGTTACTTTCTGAATATCTGCCTTTTTTGCTTAGTATATGGATCCTCAAACTGTATTGCTCAGAAAGAACACTTCCAAATATTCCCCACAGATTTTACTGTATCTGTCCATTTCTTTTCTTCTGTTTAACTTACCTAAACTCACTTTTGTATGTTTAAACTCATGAACTCTCAATATGCCCTTTGCTTTGTCCTCCAGTTCATGGTCTGTGCTTATCTCACAGAACCAGATTTGAGTGAAATGTTGTCATTACTGTCATACAGATTTGTCATCCCTGTAGCCAGTAGCTCTGTTGATCATATTTGTGGATACAAACTTTTCAGACACGAACAATGTGAAAAGTACCCACCATCTATTATATAATTAAAACTCAATTATTGCAGGATCCTAATCCTTTGCCCTATGTCTAAAGTCCATGAGTGAATACATACCATGGTTTTCTTTTTGTTACTGGGTTACCTCACTCTGGATAGTTTCTTCTAGTTCCATCCATTTCCCTGTGAATGTCAGGATTCAATTGAGTAGTACTCTATGTGTAAATATACCACATTTTCTCCATCCATTCTTCAGTTGAGAGGCATCTAGGTTGCTTCCAGGAACTGGATATTACAAATAATGCTGCTATAAACATAGTTGAACAGATGTCCTTGTTGTATGAGTGTGCATCTTTTGGGTATATGCTCAAGATTGAAATTACTGGGTCCTGAGGAAGACTAATTCCCATTTTTCTGAGGAACCATCACACTAGTTTCCAAATTGGCTGTACGGGTTTCCACTTCCACCAGCAGTGGAGTGTGCCCCTTTTTCCACATCCTCTTTTGCATAAACTGTCTTTGGTATTTTTTATTACATTTTGCACCACCAAAAAAAAAGCTAGGAAACAAGGAGGACACTAAGAGAGACATACATGGTCCCCTAGAGAAAGGGAAAGGGACAAGATTTCCAAAGCAAATTGGGAATATGGATGGAAAGGAGAGAAATTAGGACAAAGAAGGGAAGAGGAGGAGAGGAGAGGTGAGCATAAGGGAAAAGGAAGATTGAAATAGAGAAAGAATAGAGGAGAACAAGAAAAGATATACCATAATAGAGGAAGCCATGATAGATTTTAGGAGAAATATGGAACCAAGGAAATGCCCAGATATCTACAATGATGAACTAACAATCTAAGCAATAGTGGAGAGGCTATTCTAAGTGCCCTTCCACAATAAAGAGATTGAAGACTACTTTATATGCCATCCTAGAGCCTTCATCTAGTAGCTGATGGGAGCAGAAGCAGATGCCCACAGCTAAACACTAGCTGAACTACGGGAATTCAGTTACAGATAGGGAGGAGAGATGAGCAAATGGGTCAAAGGCAGGCTGCAGAAACCCACAGAATCAGCTGACCTAAACAAGGGGGAGCTCATGCACCCCAGTCTGCTAGCTGGGAAACCAGGATAGGACTGACCCAGATCCCCTGAATGTGGGTGTTATTTAGGAGAACTGGGCAGTCTATGGGGCCTCTAGTAATGGATCAGTATTTATCCATAGTACACTAATTAATTGACTTTGGGAATCCATTCCACATAGAGGGATACTTTCTCAGCCTAGACACATGGGGAAGAGCTTAGGCCTTGCCCCAAATGATATGACAGACTTTGGAGACTCATTATGGAAGGCCTCACTCTCCCTGGGGATCAGAAAGTGGATGGGCTGAGGTTTGGTGGGGGTGATAGGGAAGGATGGGAGGGTGAGGGAGCTGGGATTGACATGTAAAACAAGCTTGTTTCAAATTTAAATTTAAAAAGGAAAAACTATATTATTTTAGTTTTTCACTATAAAAGGATGCAACATATAAAAGTAATGGTTTTTAATCTAAAGAAATCAAGTTTCTAATTTGACAAAGTTTTCAAATGTATGAATGAATTAAATTTAGGGATAGTCATTATCAGTAATTTTGGATTGTCTTTTGTGAATTAACCTCTATCTTTTGAAATCACTGCCTTAGTTATGTTTTCAAAATGTTATATATCTATCTGTATAATATATATTTACATGTCATTCTGAATATATATTATATATGCATGTAAATATATATTGTGTATCTTCTTTATATTACAAAATGAAATTCTCCAAATTTAAAGTATCTTAGCCACTTCAATGTTAGAAAGTCCAAATAATATGCCAGTTACAGCATGTTTCTTAAGCATGTTGAAAACATTATGGCTTGACAGCTCTCTTTAGAACTTTATGTGGTACTGTTATTGGGGGATTTATAAGCCTAATTGAGCATGAGATAATAATTAGTAATATCAGCTCTGCAAAGTCCTATAGTATCAGCAAGGCACTAATTGTTTGATGCTCTTTTCATTATTACATGTATAGAAGTGAGATGTCAAGTTATTTGTGACCACATCAATATCTGGTAACCTTTTTGTAAATGTAATGGTTACATGAATCTAATAATATGAATTCTATTCTAACATCAAAACTGAATTAGAAAAATAAGATCTTCAATGTTCTTAGAACCAGTGTAGATATAAGCACATTTACATATTTCTGCTCACTTTGAGCAAACCCAAATACCTCCTGAGGTTCTACATGAGTTTAGAATGCCCAGAACAAGGAAAATTTTGTCCTTGTTTCTTCTTCACTTTTTATTAGAACTATCTTACTTTCTGAATTATGCTTTATGGATACTCCAACTAGGTGTGGGTATGTAATTTTGTTTGACTAATAAATGAGCCAAGAGAAAATGTCTTCCAAAATTAAACCTATGTTTCAAGTATAGACCTTGTCTTTTAACACTGTAAGACTATGCATAGTAAGTTGGATGATAATAGTGACAGCTGTGTTGGAAGGATTTTTCTGACTGGTAGACTGCAGTCTCTTCATGGCCTGACCCCTCCCTCTGCAGCAGAACTTCCTGCCTACACCTGTCCTTATCTGGAGAACTTCCCTGGGCCTGAGGACTGAACTTATCTGAACTCTGTTTCTAAACTAGATGCCTGATTCATCTTTAGCTTGACCTTGGCAGATTCCTGCAAAGAAGACTAGTACTAGGAGCTTTGCTATAAGAACCGCCTGCCACATACAAAGCATTGTAAGAGGTGTATGCCACTAAAAACAAATTGTGGTTTGTCTCCACCTTCCCAACCTTATATATTCCTTTTACCTGGAATAAAGTTAAACTTATTCACTGGTCTGTCTCCTAGAGTGATGTCTCTGTTCATGCTCATGGGCTATGTAAAAAGCGTTCTGCTACCCTTCTGCCTCTTTGCTCTCTCAGACTGATGGGCAACAGGCCAAGAGAAAAGGGGTAAACATATAATGCTAGATTCTCTTAGTTCCTTGAACTGAAGCAAGCCTACCTCATCTGACAGTCACTGGATTCCAAACATGTACGTAACACCATTAAAGTTAGCAGAGCCTTCCAACTTAACTCATATCAATTGATGCTGGACTCTTGTAGGTCTTTGTTCAGTATTTGTGCATACATATCAACCAAGAAATATTGATATAAGCTTGTTTTAGTTGAAACCCTAATTAGTAAGAGAACAGATTTCTGTTATATTCAGGAAAAAATAGAAACAAAATAAGCAAACAGAACTTAAGATGAAGGCCAGAATTGGATGAATCAGCTAATGGAACCAGAATGAAAAAGGGAAAACCTAGAAACTGAAATTTTAAATTTAGGAGAGGTGTAGGAAATGAATTTACCTGTGTTTAAAGGAAATAGTTTGCTGCCTTGAAGCAATTAACTATACAGAATTCTCTTATCTGAAGGGAAAGGAGCTCTTGCAAAAGTAAAATGCAGCAAGGGCCATGTTTCCTTCATTGTCTCTGTGTCTGTCCTATAGAATTTCTCTGATTCCATGAGTCCAAATGCAAAGACTTAGAGACATGTTGTGACTTGAGTTTTTGTTGAAAAGATTTGGTAATTTTACAGTTAAACTGCCCTAAATTAATTAAGTGAATTTTTATAAATATGTATTCTACAATGTCTATATTTTCTCTCCCCAATTTGATACAAAAGAAAATGCAGGATATTTTAAGAGAGTATTTTATGGAAAGAACTTTATTTCTGTAAATATTTAATATAACTAATGTTCTGGACTCTTGCCATTCAGAAGAGTCTTGGGGGGGGTGTTAATTGCTCAAATTGTTGCAAGTTAATTTTTGCCAGACAGAGTAGAATGGTCTTCTAGCACATTTCTGCCTCTGTGATTACATGTTTCACTGGAAGATGAATGTTAATGTCCATATTCTAGTTGAGAATGAGTAAGTCTTGATCCTTGAATTCATTATTAAAAATGTTCAAATGTTGCAAAATCTGCTGAGATTGAAAGCCAGATGCCTTTTTTAAAAGCCGTGATAAAATCATGACAATTCTCACATAAGAACAGTTCTAATAAAAGCTACAAATTTTTAATATCTCATAAGCATTACTTTATTCTTACATTGCTACTCAAGATTTCCCTTGTAATCTTCATTCTGTGTAGTTTTGGAGCTACACTAGAGTGTCTTAGAGATCCCATAAAATTTACCAAGTTAAAAATGTTGCTCAGTTGCTACTGCATAATAAAACCCTAATTTTTAATAAGGCTATGGTTACTCATACCTGTAATACTGGCTCTTAGAATGCTTAGGCCTTCTGTGCCTTCAAAGTCAATCTGGCTACTGAGTGAAACTTTCACTCAAAAGTAAAACATGTGATGCTGGAGAGATGGCTCAGTGGTTAAGAACATTACTGACTGCTGGAGGGGGGGAGCTAGGCTTAATTTTCAGCATCCACATGGTGACCCACAACCACCTCTAAATCCAGTTTCAGAGGATTTAACACTGTCTTCTCCTATAGAGGCACAGACATGATTCACATAAAGATATATCTGAAGGCAGATTGATTCCCCTGTGACTAGATTGGGACCTAGCTCAATTGTCATCTGAGAGTCTTCTTTTGCTGCTGATGGATGATGGAAAATGGTATTCTGTAAATATGTTTCTCATACTGGTTTATAAAGCCCCATTGGCCAATAGGAAACTAGATAGGCGGGGCTAGGAGACCAGGAGGAGGAAAGAGGAAGTAGTTGGGAGGAGTCAAGATGTAGACCAGGGAGGAAGGAAGACACCAGCCAGAGCTCCTGGATAAGATGAGCCACGTGGAAATAATTAGTTCATTAGAAATGGGTTAATAATTAAGACAGAGCTAGCCCATTAACAATGATAGTCATTGGCCAACAGGATTGTATCAAATACAGAGTCTCTGAGTGTTTTTGGGGCTGGTGCAGCTGTGGGTCCAGACCAGCAGCAGGCTGGCTGGAGGGCATGGCGGGCCAGCAGGGGCGGGGGGGGGGGAACAGCCCATAACATAATGGTGTCAGAAATGGGATTGAGAACTTTCACTTAAAACTTAACAAAAGCTTAAAAAATAGTTTTTAGAAACAAAAGAACAGAGACTAACGAGACTTCTTGGTAGCAGCATTTTCTCAGTTGGATTAGTTTTGTTGTAAACGGAGATTTGCATGGCTCCTTAAAGGGAGGTTTCCAAAATTAGCATAAGCGGCAAAAAGCCGCCTTGCTTTTAAAGAGCTCTACTAACAAGTCATTGGTGTGTACAAGAGCTGCAATGAAAGTTTACACTGTTTTAAAAAATATGCTGGGTTGGGAGAGAAAAAGAAACAGGATACAATGGTTTAAAAAAGAAAAAAGGAAGTAGAATGGATGGATTTGGTGGCACACGCCATTAATCCCAGCACTTGGGAGACAGAGGTGAGCAGATCTCTGAGATTTTAAAATAAACCTGGTATGCATGTATTCCAGGACAGATAAAAATTACACAGAGAAACCCTGTCTCAAAATATGTAAAAATAGAAATAGAATAGAATAATAAAAAAGCCATGAAAAGATGGAAAACACAGAGAAATTTTGGATTCTATACACGCTTCTGTTGTCTTTAAATTATTTGAGTGCTGAGAAAATAACTACTGATAAAAGAAATGCTTCTGGATTAATTCAATTTATATATTTTAAAAATGCTTTCACTCCAAAATTAAAGTCTAAGGACAAGTTACTGGGGAAAAGGATTTCTATTTTTTCTTTTCACAGAAAATGAAAAGCTGTGGATTACTTCCAGACTGACATGCTTTGATCAAGCCAGACCTCCTGAAACAATGCCCCAGATTATCCAACATTCAAAGCAGTAGAGACAAAGCCTTGCAGACTACTTCCAAGATTTCTTGATCTTCTTTGGACCCCCATGACAGCGCCCTCTACCAGCAGGAAGTAGTTTGGAAAGAACGACCCCCAAATTCCCAAATATTGTTTATAAATATAATTATGGTATAGATATGAATACTTTGCTTTGGAATGGATTTTCTTTTATTGATAGACTTCAAGGTCAATTTTATGATATGTGTATTTCTCCTCTTGTTTAGGTATTGTGTTTATATAACTCATTGGAAAATGTAATGTATAATTTAGTACAGATTAGAGTATTACCTATGATAGTCAAAACTTAGAGTTAAGTTAGTTAGGATTTCTAGATATACAGAGATGTATTTGAGATGGATAGGCATTCTTCAAACCTTTCAAAGACCCACAGAATATGGCATTTAAAATGGTTTAGGGTTTTTCTTGACAGTGAGGCACAACTGCTCCTGGTGACATCACCTGCATCATAAAGAAAGAAAGATGGACATCGACGAAACGCTTAATGAAGTTTGCTTTTAATATGGCAAGACTAGCCATTTGAGCAAGGTACTTCTCTTGTCTAGATTGTTTGACTTTATGTTGTAGAAACTGGACATACAGGACCTACAGAAAATTGACTGCTGATGCAAGATGGACATTGCTACAGGATTCCTATTTCATGGAAGAAGCAGCCATTCTGCAGGACACAGAGAAAACTCACTGACAAACTGCCAATACAGGTGGACAGTTTAAAGTTTCCTGCTTTGCTGAAAGTCTGCCAGACACATTATGGCCTATGGGCTGAAGATGGTACATTACAGAAGAACTTCAGGTAACTGACAGGCTATGAGTTGTCTCTGTCACTTCTAGAGTTTATATATTATCCTTCTATGATCTTTGATGGAGTTGAAGACAGATAGTTATGGTTATATGGTTATAGCTTTCCTTAGTTTGGATTAAAGATAAATAACATATAGAACTTTAGACTCACAAAGATAGGATAGATGATATTTTCTTTAAGTCTTACAAAATGTTAATGGACTAAATATTGTTTACTGTGATTCTTATTTGATAACTGTTGTATGATATATTTTGCTATGTCAAGTTAAAACCTTTCTTTTTATTTTAGACAGAAAAGAGGAGATGATGGGATATGTTATTCTGTAAATATGTTTCTCATACTGGTTAATTAATAAAGCCTGTGGCCAATAGGAAACAAGATAGATGGGGCTAGGAGACTAGGAGGAGGAAAGAGGAAGTAGTTGGGAGGAGTCAAGATGTAGAGCATGGAGAAAGAAGATGCCGCTGACAGCTCCCCGATAAGATGACCATGTGGAAATACTTAGATAAGTATAAATGGGTTAATAATGAAGACAGAGCTAGCCAATAAACAATAATGGTAACTGACCAACAGGATTGTATCAAATACAGAATCTCAGAGTGTTATATGGGGCTGGTGCGGCTGTGGGCCAAGACCTGCAGCAGGCGGGCTGGCAGGCTGGCGGGCTGGCGGGCTGGCGGGCTGGTGGAAAACAGACATGCTACAGATGGAAATACATGTAGACTCAGAGACAAACATTGAGCATAGTTCAGGGAATCTTGCTGAAGAGGTTGTAGAGGCCAGATGGGTCAAGGACACCCCATATACACTCAAAGACTCAACTACCTTGGGTTCACAGGAGCAATCAGAGAGCTATCCAATATCCAGGAAGCCTGCATGAAACTGACCTACGTACTGTGCATAGATATTACAGTTGTGCAGCATGGTTCTCTTGTGGCACTCTTCACAGTGGAAGCAGAGGCTGTTTCCCACTCTTTTACTGGATTTTGGACCCTGCTTCTCATCCTGAGTCACATTGCCAGCCTTAACACATGGAGAAGTGTACAGTCTACCTCAACTTGATATGCCATTTTTTGTAGATACTCATGGGGAAACCTGCTCTTTCCAAAACATAAATAGGGGAATTGGACTGGGGAGTGGGAACAGAGGGGGAATGGAGTGAAAGGCTGTGGGTAGAGAAGAGATGGAAACTGGCCAGGATGTTAAAAAATTTCATAAACACACCTGTACACACAAAAATAAAATATTTTTTAAAAAATATTATACATAATTATTTATCATTTTGTGCTATAGCTCCTATTATATCAATATGGCTTGCATTAACTGTTGAGCAAGTAAGAAACCATTGTACATACAGAAAACATGTTAATTCTAGACAACCATATGGAAGAGGCAAGTGAAAAAACTAATAAAAGTTATAAACATATGGTACTATGAGGAAAGTTCATAGTACTGAGTGGCATCATGAAGAATTTGGAGCATCCCACACTAGTGATTTGACAGCACACCTAAAAGCCCTAAAACAGAAAAGAAGCAGGCACACCTAAGAGAAATAGACAGTAGGAAAAAATTAAATGTAATTCTGAAATCAATAAAAGAGAAACAAAGAAAACAATAGAAAGAATCCATAAAATAAAAAGTTTGTTCTTTGAGAAATGAAACAAAATAGATTAACCCTTATCCAAATTAACTAAAAGGCAGAGAGAATACAAAAATCAATAAAATCTGAAACAAAAGGAGGGCATAATGGGCACTAAGGAAATCCAGGGAATCATTAGGACATATTTCAACAACTTGTACTCCACAAAATTAGAAAATGTAAAATAATGAACAAATTTATTGATAGATACCAGTTACCTAAGTTAAATTAAGATCAGATAAACAATTTAAATAAACTGATAACCCGTAAAGAAATTGAAGTAGTCATTAAAACTCTCCTAAACTAAAAACCCCAGGAATAGACAGATTTAGTGCAGAATTTACCAGACTTCCAATGAACTAATACCAGTACTCTTCAAATTATTCCATAAAATAGAAAGAGAAGGAACATTTCCAAATTATTTCTATGAGGCCACAATCACCCTCATACACAAACCACACAAAAATGCAACAAAGAAAAATAATTACAAAATAATATCCCCTAAAAATATTAATGCAAAAATATTCAATAAAATACTGGCAAACCAAATCCAAGAACATATCAAAAATACTACCTGCCATGACCAAGTATACTTCATCACAGTGATGCAGGGATGGATCAACATAAGAAAACTGGTCAATGCAATTCACCATATAAACAAACTAAAAGAAAAAAATACATCTCCTTAGATGCTGGAAAAGCCATTGGCAAAAATCCAACACCCTTTCATGAGAAAAGTCTTGGAAAGATCAGGGATGCAAGGTTCATAGCAAACATGATAGGAGCAATATACAACAAGATGATTGGCAACATCAAATTGAACTGAGAGGAACTCAAAACAATAGCACTGAGATCAGGAACACTAACATAAGGCTGTCTACTCTCTCCATATCTATCAGGATTATTGCTGGAGCAATAAGACAGCTAAAGGCAGTCAAGGGGATACAAGAAAAGTATTTGGAAAAGCAAAAGTCAAAGTATCATTATTCACAGATGATATGATAGTATACATACATGACTCCAAATTATCAGTGAACTTAACAACTGATAAAAACTTTTAGTCAAGTGGCTAGATAAAGATTAATTCAAAAAAGTTAGTAGCCCTCCTATATACAGATCGTAAATGGGATGAGAAACAAATCAAAGAATCAGCACCCTTTACGTAGCTTCAAATAATACAAAATATTTTAGTATAACTCTCAGCAAGGAAAGACCCGTGTGACTATAACATTAAGTATTCCAAGAAAAAAAAAGAAGACATCAGAAGATGGAGAGATCTCCCATTAATCCCAACAGTAGGATTAATATAGTAAGAATGGTCATTTTATCAAAACCAATCTACAGATTCAATAAATCTCAATTGAATCATAACACAATTCTTTACAGACCTGGAAAAACAGCACTAAACTTCATAAACAAAAAATTCAGGATAGCTAAAACAATCCAGTATTATAAAAGAACTTCCAGAACTATCCTGATTCCTGATTTTAAGCTCTAATACAGAGCTATATTAATAAAAACTGCATGGTATTGGCATAAAAATAGACACAATGATGAATGGAATTGAGGACCAAGATGTAAACTCACACACGTATGGCCAACTGATGTTTAACAAAGAAGCCAAAATTATATAACAGACAAAAAAGCATCCCCAGCAAGTGGAGCTGGTTTAACTGGATGTCGGTAAATAGAACATAAACCATTCCATATTTATCACACTGCACAAAACTCAAGTCAAAATGGATCACAGATCTCAACATCAATGCAGATACACTGAACCTGATTAAAGAGAAATTGGGAAAAATCTAAAACCCATTGGCACAGGAGACAACTTCTTGAGTAGAACATCAACAGTACAGACTTACAATTAATAAATGGAACCTTATGAAATTGAATAGTTTTTGTAAGACAAAGGATACTGTAAATAGGACAAAATGGCAGCCTAAAGAATTGGAGAAGGTCTTCACCAACCTAACATCTGAAAGAGGTTTATCTTCAAAATATTTAAAGAACTCAGGAAACTAGACATCATAAAACCAGATAAACCAATTAAAGAATGGGCTACAGCTCTAAACTGGGAATTTTCAAGAGAAAAATCTCAAATGGCTGAGAAACACTTAAGGAGATACTCAACTTCCTTAGCCATCAGGGAAATGCAAATCAACATAAACAGCAGAGATTCCATCTTACACCAGTCAGAAAGGCTAAGGTCAAAAACACTAGTAACAGCTCATACTGGAGAGGAAGTGGACCAAAAGGAACACTCCTCCATTGCTGGTGGAAGTACAAACTCACACAGCCATTTTGGAAGTCAATGTTCCAATCCTCAGAAAACTGAGAATCAGCCTACCATGATACCCAGGTACACCACTCTCAGACATATACCCAAAGGATATTTAATCATATAAAAAGGACTTGCTCATATATATTTGCAGAAGCTTTATTTGTAATAGACAGGACCTGAAAGCAAACTAGATGTCCCTCTGTGGAGAAATGGGTAAAGAAAATGTGGTGAAATTACACAACGGAGTATTACTCAACTGTTAGAAACAAGGACACTAGGAAATTTGAAGGCAAGTGGAAGGAACTAGAAAAAAAAATCTTCCTAAGTAAGGTAACCCAGACCGATAAAGATAAACATGCTATGTACTCACTTATAAGTGGCATTAGCTGTAAAATAAAGGATAACTATACTACAAACCACAGACTGAGAGCCACAAGTTGTTAACAATGAGAGTTCTTGGGTGAAGTCCCAGATTTCCCTGGCAGGGGAAATAGAAGAGATATTGCAAGTGGACTGAGGGAAGGTGAAGATGAGAACATGAGTAATCAGATATGGGAGAACAAGGAGTGGGAGAGTCCTGAGGGAGACTGCTGGGGGACATTTTGGGGTTGGTAGAAGTCTGACACAGGGGAATACCTCCAGAATCTATAGGGAGGACCCCACCTCAGCCTCCTAGCAATACTGGATAAGTAGCCTGAAATGGTCATCTCCTGTGACCAGATTGGTGCCTGGACCAATTGTTATGAGAGTGGGAGCATACAGAAGCTGATGGAGGCTGATGTAGGGACCCACAGCCAAACATTAGGCAGAGTTTGGGAATCCTGCAGAGGGACAGAAAAGAGGGTAGGAGATGTAAAAGACACTACAGAAAGGCTCACACAATCAACTAACCTGGGTTCATACGGGCTAAAAGAGACTGAGCCAACAATCAGGGATCTTGATGAAGACTGACCTAAGCAATCTGCCTATATGTTATAGTTGTGTAGTTTGGTCTTCTTATGGGACTCCTAACAGCAGGAAGAGGGCCTGTTTCTGTGTTTTACTGCCTTTTAGGACCTTACTCATCATACTTAATGCATGAAGAGGTGCCTAGTCTTACTGTAGCTTGATATGCCATGTGTTATTGTATTCATAGGAGATGTGCACTTTCCTGGACAGAGACAGAAGATGAGGTGATTGGGACAGAGAGAGATTTGGCAGGGTGGTTTGGGAGGTTGACTGCAGCTGGGATATAAAATAAACAGATGATAGAATAAAAATAGTCAGTATTTAAATAAGAAATCTGCCATAAACTATGAAAATGGTCATTTCTGATTTCTTCCTTACTGTATGCCCACAATGCATCTGTCACTATTTTGGCCACTCCTGCTCTTGGGAGAGCCCCTAATAGCTCTATTTTTCTCCTACTTTTCTATAATCCAACCTATTGTCACTTCTTTCATTTCTTCATATATTGGTCTAATCACTGTTCTAAATCTCTTTCTAGGAGCTACAGTTCATGGTTCATATTTGTAAGCAGAGAGACCTTAGTTATGGAAACTCTTAACATATTACTCTCTTGCTTAAAATCCTCATGATTTTTCACTGCCCCCAAAAGAAATCTTCAGATTATTTACCAGATTTGAGCCTAGAACTGACTTATATATACTTTTTTTTAGCTCTTTAAGAATTTCATACATGTTTTTAATGTATCCTTAACCCTTACCCAACTCTGCCCATTTGTATCTCCCCTCTCCCCTACCCATAACTTTGTGTCCTTTGTGCCCATTGAAGGTCTATTTGTTTTGCAAAAATATTCTTGAATATATGACCTTCTACTATAGCATGGTAGACTTATTAGTAATCATGATTATCGTATACAACTTGATAGTAAGACTCAGTTACTGATGATGAGACATGCTTGGGTCCTCAAGGTGCTACTGGGCCTGATACTTCATCTCTAAAGGCTAGCTTTAATAATGCTGGAAGGTGATATGCAAGCTACTGGAGGACAAACATCTTCATCAGTTTTATGAAGGTGAAACCCCTGCTATCCTGAGAAGTCATTACCTCTGCTGTAACAGTGGCATAAATAACATTGTATTAAGCAAACATCCACTCTCTGATAGATTTAAGATCAACTTCACATAAGAAAAATCATACCATACCTGGAACCACTGGGGTCCCAAAACCTATGAGTAGATCATCATTGACCTTAAAATTTTGATTTCTTCTTAATTCACTATTTTGGTTCTCAGTTTTATATAGAGTTTGTGCATCCTGAGTTATATTTGAACCTATTTTTAGGCTGATTATATTGATATAAATTGTCAAGAATACACATGTGTTTTCTACTATTTGGGATGATAATACAAAACAAAATCTAAAATATATGAGGCACTCTATCACAGCAGTGAGTTATCTAAACTAAATTATTAGAGTGTTAGAGGCTTATATCTGAAATAATTCTATTGAAATCTATTCATTTTAGCACATAGAATTAAGAATGTTTAGGCTCATAAACATTGAAAAGGTTTAATTAAAGCAACTGCTTTAGTCCAGAATATTAAGGATGTTAATGCTTATAAGTACTAAAATAAATTTATTTAGTATTATTCATTTTTCTTTGTTGATCACGGCCAGTATCCACACTTTTACATCTATAAGCCTCCTATACATTTACACAAAATATTTATCTTAAATATGACATTGCTTCTTCTGGAAATAATCTAGACATTCTTTCTATCATTGCAAACATTTAAAATTTTTTTCATACAACATATTCTGATCATGGATTTCAATTCTCCAATTGCTTCCAGACACCTTCTATGTCCCCATTACACAACTGTATGCCCTTTCTTTGCCATCTCTAATTACCTTCAACCTCATTTCCCAGGCTATTAACTTTCTTAGAGAAGATTTCCTGAATTTCTTTACTGAACATGATACATTTGTTTCTTTACCAATAACTCTCATAGAACTCTGTAACCTCCCTAAAAACTACTCCTTTATTAACATTTTCCCAAAACTATCGTTCATTTTCTGGGAATATGCATTACTATCATAATAAACTTGAACTCCAGGATTTATTATGGCGATGCATCATTATTAGTTTTTCAACCTATTCTTTAAGAAACTATTAGTATATTTATTAGAGTTTATATATAATATGTGAAGAAGTAAAATGTTTATTATTAAAACTAAGTTATTTAATTTTTAATTTTAGAAGTCTGAAATTTTGTAACCTCAATGTAAAAGGGACTCATGTTTGAATCTGTTCTGATGAGTGTTTAACAAAGATGGACTCTATATTTCACTACAACCTATCTTTTAATAAAGTCAATGAAAAGCAAACAAATCTCAAAATTCATATGATCAGTTTAGGAATTAAAGTAGAATCAACTTACAGTTCTTACTCATATTAATTTGGATTTTATGTGTATGTTCTTACCATTGTCTCTTTAAAGCAGAGGTGGGGATATTTGTTTTCCTTGATATAAAGAGTCTAGTCAGAGTATATAAACATCTTTCCCTTCAGGATGAGATATAGATTACATAGAAGGCATGAGGATTTGTACAAAGCCTACGGTTATAAAGAATTAGTTGCCTCAAAGTTTCAAGTCTAGAACACAATGCATTATAATATATTTTCAAGAAAAAGGAATCCTGTATGCTTAAAATGAACAGGAGACTTTCCTACAGACTTTTTAGACATAATTCATCACACGGATCTGGTCATTTAAGCTATAAGGAATAAAATAATTACGTATTTTCTATATGCATTATTATAATTTCAACAGTCTACACACATTCTAACAAATTAATAATGTGACCACATATGTCTTTAAACAAAATAAATTTGTTTATTGCACATATGCATGTTGAAGCAGAAGTATGGAGGTCAGAGGATAACTTGTGAAAGTCGGTTATCAACTTTCATCTTGTTTGTCCTGGGGAAGTAATTCATGTTCTCAATCTGGGCAGCAGGTACTGTTCTTCAGTGAACCACCTACTTAGTTTGACAGTTACTTTCAGTAAAGAATGCTTCAGAGACCTGCACAAGATAAAGATATGTCACAACTTGGCCCAATCTTAAGGAGAACATTTTTCATGGGAAGGAAGACTGTGTATAATATAACAAGTTTGTTTTGTTTTGTTTTCTGTAGAGAAGAAAAAGTTAACCCTCACAATATGAATAAAGTGTACAGGAGAGATTTAAGTTACTCAAGTTTGGCAGAAGCAGGGTCAATCTAGGGCTTAGTGTTCTGAAAAAGAAAGATCGTGAGAGTTCCTAACAGGATGCATATTCCATAATTTGCAGTTCTAGGTGTACAAATGAGAATGGGATTTAGGAAAGAGTTTGTTTAAAAATAAAAAATATATACATGAAAAATGCATCAACAGTTGGTCTTGGTTCTGTAATCTTAGCTATTCTGAAGGCTGAGGCAGAAAGATGGAAATATCAAAGCCAACCCCGGGGAACTTAGTGATATCTTTTCTCAAAATAAAAACTTTTTTTATAGGCTATTGTGAAAGATATTCTTTCTGATTTATTTCCTTGTCTACTTGATATTTGTAATTAGGAGCGTGCGTGCACGCGCGCGCGCGCGCGTACACACACACACACACACACACACACACACACACACATACACACACACACACAAACTGTAAAGACAGATGGAGAACTGAGATTTTCTTTCCTAAGGATAGCTTCATAGGTTAAATACCCTGTTAGGCTATATGGAATGATCATTGGTGAATTAATAAATGCTTAAACATGTACATCCCACATATGTTTAATTACTTAATTTTAATAACAGTACAAGAAATAGGTACAATTATGTTATTCTATGTGTCTGAGAAAACAGAGTCAGACCAAATAGCTAGTCCCAGAGATAGTGAGTAAAGATCCACTTTGATCTCACATACATTTGATTAATAATCTGCACTTTTAATAGACACCTATAATTCTTCCTTGGTTTCTGCAGAACATCGTTATTGACTATAACCCTAATACTGTCTCCCCTCCATAAATAGTTTCCCTTTTACCTTCCCCAGTCTACAGATAAATATTTTGATGAGAGTCCACACAGAAATGACTCATTGGCTAAGAACCCTTGCTGCCACTACAAAGACCTGAGTTAGTTCCTAATACCCATGCCAGGTAAGGTCACTACCACTTGTAATTCCAACTGTAGAGAACATGACATTGTGTTCTTGCCTCTCCTTGTACCTTTTCTTATGTGTGTACACTGTTCCCACAGAAGCATACACATACACAGTAAATTAAACTGAAACTACAACACCCCAAAAAACATGTTTTCTTAAAGTGGGACAGAAGTTTATGCTCACGCACAAAAACATACATAGAGAATTGTACACACTTACACATATACACATTTACCTTCACACTCAAAAGTATACCATTGCAAAAAGTGTAGTGGATATAAAAGATGAGTGACCTTCAACCTCCAATGATGACACAGCTAAATCCAGTATGACCCCCAATGAAAAAAAGATAGACCAAGTAATAGGAAAATAAAAAAAAAAAATCAATTTTTTCAAAGTAGCTACAATATTCCATTAGCCAGAGTGATAATATCAACACAGATAAGTATCGAGGATTTTTCCTATGACAATCCTCATTTCAAGACAAGCCCTTCAACTTAGCCAGCTATTACACACCAAAGCATTAAAGATTAATATCTATAATAGCTTTTTTAAAAAGACAGAATTTACCCCAGCCTGTTTTTTTTTTTTTTTTCTCCCTCAAGGTCTAAATAGAGGAGAAAATGATATATCCTGCCAATATGCAACCAATCAAACATAAATTCCTCATGACTAAATTTTCCACTAATATTTACAGATAAATCATGCCATGTTTTCTCTCCAGGCATCTAGGAACATCATTGTGACTGTCACTCTCAGAACCAGCAGCTAAGGAATGGCAAATACAGATTATGGAGACATGCTAATATATTTTGATGAATAGAGAAGACAGAAACAGTGGCTTGAAAATGTAAAATACTTTCATCAGCCATATATCAAGCTCATATTTTATATAACCCAATCCTTCATTTATTCAAATAAAATACAGCCATTTTGCAAAGGTAGTATCCTAGCAGAACTTATAATACATATAAAGTGGAGGCTCTTTATTCTGAAGACTTTCTTTTACTGACTTGTAAAGCAAATGAAGACATTTTCATCCATTTGTTTATCCACTCAGCAAACACTGCTGTATTCTAAGGTGATGAGGCAGACCAGTGCTTTACACACTTTAATGTGCATTTAAATCAACTGTCATACCAGAGAATGGAGATTAGATCTGGGGTGCGTGATTCTGAATTTCTAAGAAAAGCAGAAACGAAATGGTAGACAGTGGGTCACCCTTAGCATAGATCAGAAATATCCATCTGAAATCTCTACATCAATTTAAGTGTTTTCTGTCAGTGCCATCAACACAATAGCCATTAGCTACTTATCTACATTTAAAAGTGTAATATGGATACATACTGTTGAAAAAAATTATAATGTCTGAGTATTTTAATATTTTAAATTTTAATACATTCAGAGTTATTATTTAACATTAAATCTTGCTGTGATTGGGAATACTCAAATCCTCGCAGTTGAGAGGTGGAAGGATAATTAGGGTCTAAGATCATCCTAGCCTACATAACAGGCTTCAAGTTAGCCTGTGCTACAAAGACTTTGCATTAAAAAACAAAAGTCAAATTTAAATAATTAAATATGTCCATTGACTCTTATGTTAGCAAATACACATTTTTGTGAAGATGAACAAAGTTACCATATGATACAAGAGAGAATGTGTAACAGTACAATTGTGAGATTTTATGGTCAGGTTTGTTATATTATTGATAAAATGACATGAAAGTCTAAGAGTATGAGGCTTAGAAAGCCAGATATAGGCGAAGGTGGCATGTGAACATTTTTCTCTGTAATTCTCTTGTAAGTTTAACCAGAACAGGTTGGGGATCAAATACAAATATACACACAAGCAAATCGTAAAAGAAAAAAAATGTTTTTGGAAAGGACACTATCAATTTGAATTTTGTATTGTCAAGGCCTAGATTACCTACAGTTTTTTTTCCAAATAATGAAAATGACTTCGTGTGCAATGCTCATAGATAATCTCTTTAGCTACTGAACTATAACAAAATTTGCCAGAGAAACAGAAGCAGCAATGTTCTTGGGAAAAGCTATAGCACTCACCTACTCTTTGGTGAAAATGATAGTATGAGAGTTGCATTCAGTATCTGACACAAAGAATCATATTCAATTGTTGCAAAACCTGATGGGGTATAATCTGAAAAAGAGCCACCTAATCTTGATGTTCATTAATGGAACCCCAGCTGTGCCCTGCTTTTGAAGATGAAGTGAACAAAGAAGGAGAAGATGCAAGAGAACAATACAGCTTGTCAATCTCTCAATATCCTTTTCTATTGGTGTGAAAACAATAAAATCTCATGTTGTTCCTATTATCATGTGAACTCCATTTTATCCCCTTCTACACATTTCAGGAAGAATAAGCCAGTTATTAACACTTATGCAATTGAGAGTCTATTTCTTTTCTTTCCACTAAGTTATTGCTGACTAGAAAAAGATAAATTTATATTTGTTTTTGTTACGTTATTTCTGATTGTGGACAGAAGTAACAATTGTAACTATAGGAACAATGCTATGATTCCCTTTCTTCTTCATTTTCTTCTTCTTTTTTAAATTCCGTCCTTTTCTCTGCCTTTATAAATATTCAGAGTTAGGATGAAATATCTATCAGAAGAATATTATGGTCATGTATGATGACTACAAAATAGTCATATAATATATAAAGAGAATTAATAAAACATTCTTAATTCACTTATATATTAGAAGAAATACATATGGGAGGCATTCATTCATTCTAGAATCTAGATTCATCCTATTGAATTCTACTCTCATAAAATAAACTGTTCAGAAGCT
The DNA here is from genome assembly GCA_030556225.1 of Cricetiscus sungorus. Lineage (NCBI taxonomy): Eukaryota > Metazoa > Chordata > Mammalia > Rodentia > Cricetidae > Cricetiscus > Cricetiscus sungorus. Next base: position 34,883,678 of record JANBXA010000372.1, on the reverse strand, counting down.
CTTTGATTCTCAACTGAGATTTAAAATGCTTAGTATTATCTTCCCAAAAAGACCCTACATCTCTGCTATGAATTCCGATTTATTGTGACTATCTATACCTGATCTCTCATTGCTTATATTTCTGTTTTTCTTTCTACATAGATATTGTGTTGTTTTCCTCAGATACTCTCTCTCTCACATACCTTTCTCACTCTCCCTCCATCCCTCCATCCCTCCTTCCCTTCCTCCACCCACCCTCCCTCTTTTAAACTAGTTCAAATATTATTTCCTGACTTTTAGTACTCCTCAGATTCCCTACCTTTAGCATTCCACTTGATTTCACAAATATACTTTGGAGATTCCTCATGTATTTTTCACTATCTACTTTAGTTAGCTTTTACAAAATAGGCTTGTAACATAAATGTTATAGATGAATTTCACACTCTGTTCCAAATCCTAGGGGCAGAGAAAATAACAAATTGTTTTCATATTATAGGACAATTGTGGATATCTAGTCAGTAATTAATCAGCATCCTAAATTTAGTCTCTCCATGTATGTTGCTCCACTCATTTTCCTACCTTCCCATGTATATTTAGTGAGAGAGAAGGTTAAGAAATGCCTGTAATTATTCAAAATTGTCCTTGGAAGAGTCCTTATAGAATTGCAAACATCTTCTGTAGTATAAAATTACATAACCTTTTTTATTTGTAGCACAAAAATGGGGTGTTTTTACTGTAGAATGGTTGTTTTGATGACTATAATACCTGCTCAGATTAACTTTATGTTCTGTCTTTGTTACTTGATTTAGATTGTTCATTTATTTCTTCATTCATGATGAACACATAGTAACATTTATATACTAGATGAGAGAGTAACAATGGAAAGTATAATGTAATTCCTGCCTTAATGATTCAGTTCTACAGGGTAAACCAAAAGGTAAGCAGTAAAAAAAAATCAGTTTAGGAAGCAAAGATCTATCCTTTAAATATTATACCTGATCTAATATCAGAATATAGATAAACCATGGAGAACATTTGGAATAACTGGTAAATGTATGGATTATATGATATTACCAAGCCAATATTAAATATTATCTTCTTGATAACTACACTGTGTATAGGTGTCGAGGAATGAAGGAACATTATGTAAGTAATTCCTCTCCAATGAAAATAAAATAAGCCTTATGTATATTTTACAATTCTGACTATATATATTTATATATATGAATACACATGTATATTGATATAATAAAACACTTGTGAAATAAATAAAACAGATGAATTTGGTAAGTCTTCTAAATAGTGTTTGAAACTTTGTGTATGCCTGAAATTATTTCAAAATATAAGTACAGCCAAGGTTTACATTGCCCAGAAAAGGACACCTGATTCAGGGTACACTGGACATGTGGATATGCAGCTATGTTTGGTAGTGTGTATGAATAAAACATTGCTAAAGAAATGCCTATCCATTATTTCAATAAGTCACAAATTTGCAAACAAGAGAAATAAGATTGCAAAATGGTGGTAAATTTATACAATAGAGAATCTTTTCACAACTTATTAATTTAATAAATGTACCTGTCTAAATTTTGACCTGAAATCATTAAGATAATGACAGAAATACAGTTTAGATACTGCCTTTTTATTATCCTTTAGGGCAAGGAGACTTTGTAATAAAAATATGCAATCTATCTATAAATGTGTTAAGACACATTTTCATTGGTATGCAGTTTTGAACAAAATAAAATAAAACATGATTCCAAGGAAAACTTCTTTTCAAATTTGACATAATGCAGATACCACAGAGTATAGTTACATAGAAAGAGATAGCATCAGATACTACATACCCAGGCTAAACATCATATGTATCTTAATATCTTCAGCCTATGGTTATAATGAACAGAGTAGAACTGGACTTTGTCAAGAAAGAATATTGAAATCAAAATATTTACAAACATAAGATGCTCTAGGTATAACATGGCACTTTTTAATGTAAACAATTTTAATAATGTAAAAAGTATACATTAAAATAACCATAAAATTATAGTAGAGGAGATATATAAACTCAAAACTTAATTGTTATCATAATCAAGCATTATATACTTACATAATATGTGATATATTTTACATGATTTCTAGTGGTATAGGTCTATATACTTATGATACACAGGAAAATTGTGTTAGGAAGCACCTGGGGAGTAGAAAATATTTAGTTCTGTTACAATCTTAGGAAATTGCCATTCATCTTTTTAGTGTGCCACTGACCAACATATATTGCAGTACCTGAATAACCATATGTGTGCATTTGTATACAAGTGTCTCCATATAATTCATAAGGAAATTGTTATTTAATCTGAAGCATCCTAATCATGGAATACAAAATGCATTAGAATGAGAAAGCTGCCACTCTGTCCAAAACACTCATGAGGCAAAATTGAGAGACTAACAGCAGCCTTCAGGTGAATGGATGACTGAGAATCAGGTTGGCTGTACTGATAGACTTCTCGTTTTCTGGGGTATCTGCAACAGCATTTTTTCTCCATTTTTGTCTTGTTAAAACATTTTTAATCGTGTTTGGAATGTGATACCTTTTTTTTTAAAAAAAAAAAAAAAAAAAAACTTCCTTTTTATTTACTCTTTGTGTCTTTCCCATGACGACTCCCAGTCCCACCCATCTCCCTCTCCCCACCAGAATAAAACAAAATAAAATTTAAGAGAACAAAGTAAATAAGGAAGAAAGGGAAAATATTGTCTTGGAAGCTGCAGTGTGACACAGTGAATCGCACTGGAAAACCTTTCATCCATACATTCTTTCATGCAGGCATTCATCGCAAAGAATCACTGGTCTGGTTGAAACCCCTAATCTCTACTACAGCATTTATGCTGAGCCCTCACTGGGAATCTTCCTGGACATTCCTTTGCTGCTTTCTTCTGGAGGTCCTGCAGTCCTGGATCAACAGGACCAACACCCTTCTTCCCATCCCTGTGCTCCATCAGATGACAGATGGGTTAGATGTTGGAGTGGGCCAACAGATAACCTGGGTTCTGGTCTTGAGTAGTTTCCGTGCTGGTCATCCCTCCAGCTCTTTGATCTTCAGCACTATGTGAGCTCTCCCACATTTCCCTTGCTAGTTCAGCCCTTGTAGCAATCAGCAAGAGGTGGTGCCATTTCTACAGCTTTTCAATTCTCTGGAGTCAGCTCTTTCACACCTACACCTTCAGCTCCAGCTCTACTGTGTTGCCCAGACAGGTGTAGCCGCATCTCTCCCGAGTTACAGGGAGACCTCTCCCGCTGTTATGATCTCAGGGCCAGCTCTTTTACCTGCTTCAAGCACTAATTTTTCTTTCTTTCTTTCTTTCTTTCTTACTTTCTTTCTTTCTTTCTTTCTTTAATTCTTTCTTTCTTTCTTTTTTTCTTTTTTCTTTTTCTTTTTCTTTTTGGAGGGGGGAACATCTCCCACATCCCATGCCTCAATATGCTCACAATATTGGGGTTGATGCATTCACCTCCATCAACATAGGCAGCTCTACTGTGCTGTCCAGATAAGGTGCAGGGTCCACTTTGTTGAGTGCTGCAGCTGGTAAGGGTCGGCTCCCTTTCCTACCATAAGTAGTAGGGTAAAGGGGGGTTATCTTTCCCTGGCACCTACCACACATGGCAGATGAGGGGGCATGGCCAGCTATCCCACTCTCACACCCTCAGGACCAGCTCATCCTCACCACAAGGTCAGCTCCATTGTGCAGCCTAGGTACCAGTTGGGCAGCTTTTCTGAGTGAGAAAGCTGGTAAGGGGGAGGGTCAAGTCTTTCCCAGGTGGGCAAGGAGAAAGGCCAAGTATGTTTTGTACAATAGTCTCCACATATCTCACAATGAGCTTTCTCAATTGAGAAACCTTACTAAGTTGGCACTGTACTTGAACCAAAAGATTAGGAAAAGTGCAGTAACACACTATGGGCAGAAGTGGGGTTCCTGTTCCACAGCAGGTGAGGAAAGGCACCATACTTCATGGTACTTATATATAAAATGAAGGAACTGAGTCTCAGGGGAAAACTCAAATTTGTAAGACTCTTGTTAGGGCTAGATATTTAAATATCAAACACCTATGAAGGCAAAGTGCACAGTAATATAGATGAAAGGACCACAACAGAGTTTATTATTTTAACTAACATAAAGTTGTGGGTTATTACTTATCCTCATATATCTGAATTGGTAGCATATTGAAATTTTTGGTTTTCTTTGTCTTTTTTATTTTACTGTCTTTTCGTAAATCTTTATTCTTCAAATGGTACCCTGAATTTAGAATTCTAGTGTCACCTAGGGATTTTCCAATTGAGCCTGACATCAGAATCGTCACATTACATTAATTGGTTCTCTCTGCCACTGCAAAGGCTCAGCAGGTATAAGTAGGCAAACAGTGTCTTTCTGCATATAGTTTTCTTCATTTCTATTGAAAACAAAAATGTGAACACTTATGCTGAATTTTGTTCAAAAGCATAAATATTCACATAGCATTCCTGAAACAGCTCTTGAAACATAAAAACTCAAAGACAACTGAAAAATGGCACTATGCTGCGCTGTTTTCCTTTAACAATATCTCAATTGAATGTCCTCAGCAAGCAAATTAAAAGAGTATTTGCTAAGTGCCAATGACACTGACTCCTGTGGGATTAAGAACAGAAAAAAGAAAGAGTAAACCCCAGCTGAATACTTCTTCCTCTGTGAGGATGTATGCTTAGAAGATGTTGTTAAGGTAACTGACCTGGAAACCAAAGCTAGATCACCATAGATAAATTTTCCCTTGAAACTCTAACTCACAGGAGTAAGCACTTAAAACAAATTCTGAAGTTAGCAGCTATGATTCAAGGCTCTCCAGCAACAAATATGCTGAGTGAAACTGTGTTTTTTTTATCTTTTTAAATCACATCCCTTTCCACATGTCCTTGTATTACCAGAACATAATGAAATCAAGACCTCTCAATGTGGGTTGTAAAAGTACCTTGCAGAAGGATAATGCCCTTTGTGTTCTGAGGTAACCCGGCCAATTTCTTCAAAATATTTACATTAGCAAGTTCATACAAAACAAGAATTATTGATAATATACTATTTTCTGATCTTCCCAACTTATTCTGGAAATTATTTCCTTCCTAATATTGAGACGGGATGAAATAAACCCATCAGTGATCAATAATAATCAACTCTCATTGCCTTGACCTCAGATTCTTCTTACCATGCCTGTAGATCTACTGAGCTCATGATAAATAGTGACTTTAATCCCTGTGACCCATCAGTGAATATTAATACATACTCAAGCTTCAGATCTACATAGCATATGTGATTTTGATCTGAATCCATGACTTCCTGAAAGTTGGACTTTATTATATCACTTCTGCCTCTCTGCTATCTGACATGAAGTTATGAAAGCTATGCTCAATAACAATTTCAAGCCATTCTTACTGATTTTTAAAACTTTTGAAGTCTCAAACAACACATAAAAATTTAATCTAGCTTTGAAATACAAATTCTAGGGTATTTTTATGAGAACATGAAGTGTAATATAAGCCTTGCCCACTATGTATGTTAAATTTTGCCAAGTATATTTTAGGACAAGTTAATTAAGAGGGTTTTAAATATTTATTCTGTGTCAGACACTGTTTTAGGAATATTTCAAACAGGAATCCTTATATTTGTTTCATGATTTATGTTCTAAAGTTATTATATTTTAAATGAAGACACAACCAGAGTTGTAAAACAAATGGCAACACTCTTAATACCTGAGCAGTTTCCTCTTTGCTGTCATACAATATCTTGACAAAAGCAAGTTAAGGAAGCAAGACATTACTCAAGCTCTCAGCATTAGGTGACAGTCTATCCGGATAGAGATGACATAGCGGCAGGACCTTGCTAGAACTAGCCACTTTGCATCTGTACTGAAGAAGCAAAGAGCATAAAATGACAATGTCTAGTACCCTTTATCCTTTCATTAAGTCTATGACATAGGCTGTGAAACAGCCACACAGATGGGTCTTTCTATGTTGATTAATGTAACTAAGAATATTTACTATAGGCATTCCCAAAAGCCCATCTCCTTGTTTGTGTATGTTCTGCTGAGAAGTTGTAAGCATAGAAAAGGTGCAGATGTTTATAAGGAAAGATTCATATACAGCATTGTGATGAGAAGGTTTGAGTATACTTATCCTGCTTTCTATACTTAATTATATGATATTCAGTTTTATTTCCTCTTCTCCCATGGACATATCAACTTCTGAAGCTATATTGTAAGTTTTAGACTTTTTATCAAGTTAAAAATAACCATAAAACAAATAATTCATTCTAATTTAAATTTGCACCAAATCATACAGTTTAACTCTTTTCTACAAGTTATAACAACTGGATTCCTGTTATTACCATTGAGAAATATATTAAAATGTCTGGTTTAAAGACAGGTCAGATTTTTTTTATTTATATATTCAAGACTATTGAATTAGCTTCATGATACTACATTATAGATGAAGAAATAATCTTAGATTCATTTTATAACCTGCCCAAGTTTGTACTATGCCCTAGAATAGCATCTCAATTAGCTCCCACTTAAACTCCTAATCATTACGTCTCTGGTTTATGGAATAGTAGATTTGCCTGGACACTCTCAGAGACTGTAGAGAGTTCACATTTTGTTAATAAAGATGTTGAAAACGTATTTGCCTTTACAACATACTGCACTTTTCACTGATGCTTTAGTGTTGTTGTATAAGTTTGATGGCATGTTTCTAGGAATCAAGGCAGCATTAAGAGCTAAATCAGCATTCATAGTGTTTCCAGCCCACATGCTAGCATACTAAGAAATGCTTGCTCCTTCAGGAAAAATCAATGTTGGTGAGAGTATAAAAACTATTATCTTTGCCCTTTTAGTACATATTTTAGTGCTTCTATGATTAATTGTGAGTTATGAAGAAGATGACACAATGCATGCATGCGTAAGTTGGGGTGAACTAGTTTCTTCACCCAGAAAAATCACCTTTATGTGAAAAAAAAATGACTGATGTATAAACTGTACTATTTTAGAGAAAGCTACCCAGCAAACATTTCTCAAAAAGAAAAATAAGTTTTAAGTGAGTTTGTCACCTGAAGGAAAACAAACAACTGAGACTTTTTGAGGCCAATGGTAAAATTTGATAGTTCAAACAAACAGTAAACCAGAATTTGAATAGACATGTACACATCACAGTAAAGTTGAAAGCTTTCAAACACTGAGAGTCTTCTTACACAATGAATGCAATTGATGAAAGTTTTTATTGAAATATGTTCATATTTGGAAAATTGCATAGTTGATTGAGATAATCTATTAAAAATTACTCTTGTATGATGTTTCAAAATCATGCAGGAGCAAAAGATATGAGTTCACGGTGGATCACCAACTTGTGATATAACATGAAATATTCACTGGTATATTTTCAGATTCTGTATTTAAATTAGCATTCAAGAAATATAACATGTTGGTTCTTCATATATCTACAATTAACTACAAAACTAATATATCAAGACATCATATTCAAACTATGAATCTGTGTGACTAGTAGAATTTACTTATTACCTCAATTAAAATAATTTATCTGAACATAATGAGAGAGAAGTCATAAAAACACTTATATAAAACCATAATGCTCTTACAATATTTTACAATATTTTATTGAAATTAGATATTTTCATGAATCAATGTAATGTTTAAGAATTATTTATCCCCAGTGCACAAATGAACTTTGGGAGCACATTCCCCACAGAGAGATGGAGAGATACTCCCCCAGCCCAAAAACATGGGGGGCCTAGGTCCTACCCCAAATGATATAACAGACTTTGATGATTCCTTGTGAAAGGCCTCAACATCCCAAGGGAAGAGAGGATCAGTGAAGGGCAGGGGATGATGTGAGTGAGAGGGAACTGGGATTTATATGTAAAATAAGATTGTTTCTAATTAAATACAAAAACAAAATTAAAGAAAAAAGGAGAGAATTCCATAAAGCTGCCATCTGACCAACACATGTGCACCTCTAAAGCACACAATAATAAATAAATAAATAGATTTTAATTAAAAAAGATAATTTTAAATGAGTTGAAATTTCTAAATATTGCTTACTCTGATTTCTCAGTAGAGAAAGCACATAAAAAGATTTTAATTTTTAAGAATTGAATCATTGAATTTCTTAGCTGCATCCTTTTTATATTTTCTTGTACTTAAAATAGTTTTATTTTTTAAAATATGATATATTCAGATTATACTTTACCCTTCCCCTAACTCCTTCAGTTCCTTAGTTCCTCTCCACCACCCTCCCATTTGGGTCAACACCCTTTGTGTCTCCTAGAAAACAAACAGACATCTAAAGAATAATAATAAAGAAGATAAAGCAATAGGACAAAACAACTGGAATAGGACAAAACAAACAAGCAAAAGAGAAAGAGCCAAATCTAAAATTAAAGAAACACATATGGCTCAGTCACACCTCACTGTCAGGCACACACAATATTATGAGGCAAAGAATCTCCAAAAATGCCATTGAGGTATATTTTTGTTGTTGTTGTTTGTTTTGTTTTGTTTTGTTTGTCTTGGTCATCTATTGCAGTGGTGGTACCTACATTTGAGTGTGGTTTGTTTTCCCCTAGAGATTCCTTTGGATTTGAGTCATTGCATTTCTTAACAGTATCCTTCTTAAGTTAAGAGTTTATGATAACAGAAATTTCAGGAGTTGGCTAGATTCTCAAATCATCAATCAGAAATAGGATTTGTTGTTGTTGTTATTGTTGTATTATAGATCTACTTGGATAAATATGTCTAATGATTAGAGATTATTTCTTAAGAAAAAGAAGTAAAATTTAAAATCAAATTGTATCATTTCACTTTTAAGAAATTATCTGATAGATGCTCATGAATGAAGCAAAGAAATATAAATCCCTCTTCTTTCCCAGACAAAAAAGCCATAAGATGACTTAGTGTTATTTGTAAATTAAACCATATATATGATTAAGATACGTTAGATGAAGTTCTTAACTAATAGGTATTTGTTAAAATTAAGCCATAAATATCGCAGTTCTTCTGTACATACCATAAGAATATTGAGATATTTTTGTCAAATACCTTTCTGAATCCAGAGATAAAAACACCCCTTTGGAACACTACTCCACTGCTGGTGGGAGTGCAAACTCGTACAGACATTTTGGAGATCAGTATGGCAGTTCCCCAGGAAAATGGGAATTAGTTTACCACAGGATCCAGCAATCTCCCTTTTAGGTATATATCCAAATGATCCACCTCCATTCAAAAGACATGTGCTCAACTATGTTTATAGCAGTATTATTTGTAATAGCATGAACCTGAAAGCAACCTAGATGCCCCTCAACTGAAGAATAGATAAAGAAGATGTGGCACATCTACACAATGGAACACTAGTCTGCAGTAAAAAATAATGGAATCTTGAAATTTGCAGGCAAGTAGATGAAACTTGAAGAAACCATCCTGAATGAGGTATCCCAGTCACAAAAAGAGGAACATGGTATGTACTCACTCATATATGGATTTTAGACCTAGAGCAAAGGAACACCAGCCTATAATTCTAACAACCAGAGGAACTAGGATACAAGGTGTATTCTAAGAGATTCATATATGGTCCCTCATAAAAGGGGGAAGGGACAAGTCCCCCAGAGTACATGGGAAGTGGGGGGGGCAGAGGTTAGAGAGAAAACTAAAAGAAAGAGAAGGGGAGGAGAGGGATGCACATGTGGCTAGGAAGAATGAGTCAGGGTAGGAATAGAAGACGAGAGAGATTATGAGAGAGAGAGAGAGAGAGAGAGAGAGAGAGAGAGAGAGAGAGAGAGAGAGAGAGAGAGCATAAAAGAGGAAGCCATTATTGGATTGAAGAGAAAACTGAACCTAAAGAAAGGTCTAGCGACCTACAAGACTGACTACCTAACAATTTGAGCAACCGTGGAAAGGCTACCATAAATGCCCTTCTCTGATAGTGAGATCAACAACTAACTTATCCACCATCATGGAGCCCTCATCTAGTACCTGTTGGAATCAGAAGCAAATACCCATAACTAAACACTGAGACAAACTACAATCCAGATGCAGAGAGAGAGGACAAGACCAGGTTGCAGAAACACATTAAGACAGCTGACATGAACAAGGAGGAGATAATGGGCCCCCTAGACTGATAGCTGGGAATCCTGCGTGGGACTGACTCAGAGCCCCTGAATATGGGTCTTAGCTAGAAGGACAGAGCAGTCTAAGGGACCTCAGATAATGAAACCAGAATGTATTCCTGGTTTACAAAATGACCTTGCAGACACATCTCCCAATGAAGGATACTCCTTAAGCTAGAGACAGAAGTCCTAGTCCTTACTTCAAATGACTTGACAGATTTACATGACCCCACCTGGATAACATAGCCCTACATGTGAAATGGGGGTGGTGGGATGGGAGGGCAGGGTGGCCAGGTGCATTTGAGTGGGTAGAGAGGGTAAGAGGGAGGGAGGGAGGGATGGAGAGGAAACTGGGATAGACACATACAATATAATAATAATAACAATAATAATAAGAATAAAAGGAAAAAAACAACACTTTTGTGACTTAAACTTAAGAGAAAAGACTACAGTGAATAAATTAGGACATATGTTACTGATGCCAGTGTACTCTTAGAGCAGTCTTTTATTGGTTGTTTGGATTGAAATCTCCATCTAGGAGCCAAAATTCACTCCAAAAGGTGAACTAGATCTAGTAGATGAATGAAAGGATTATCTAGGCTAATAGAACACTGCTTACTTTGATCAAGGATTTGTACATTCATGCTGCATTTTCTGTACTACCTTGTGTAATATTTGTGTACTGCATTTCTGCTTTGGAATATGAGCTTGAGGAAAATACTCTTTTGGAAGTCAGTCATTCCTCCTGTGCTTTCAGTATGCATGTATTTTAGGTATTTTCTCCATGGTTTCAATTTTGCTTGATCACAAAATAAATAAATAATATAAGGTGATCTTGGAAGTTCCTGTGTTGATATATTGCTTATGATCTGAAAAAGCTTTCCTACAGATCAGTATGCAAACTAGCCTCAGCCATAAAAGCAGGGTGGTGGCAGCACAAGCCTTTAATCCCAAGGATTCAGGAGACAAAGGGAGATGGATCTCTGTGAGTCCAAGTATACACTGGCTTACTGGAGAGAAAATCAGTCCAAAAGAGAAACAGTGCACACACAATGGTGATCTCAGCTCTTGGGGGGCTCACACCTTTAATACCAGCACTAGAGAGAAGTACAAGGAGCTCAGTATCTCATGCTGTAGTCTGGCAATTAGTCTCCAGCCACATCGGGACAGGATCCCCTTTCAACCTTGGTAGAGGTAAGAAATCTCTGTTGGCTTGGCTGCTTTGCTTTTATGATCTTCTGCTTTAACCCCAATATCTGTCTCTTGGTTTTATTATTCAAGCTACAAATTGCATGTACTTCAGTCTAGTCATACATTATATTACCAATTTAATTATTATGAAGAACTCTTACAGGTGTTACAGCCTTGCTTGTTTTTAAAGCACTCATTAAAATCATTTTCTCAGGTTATGTCTAAAATAAAGACATTCAGTCATTATTAGTAAAAGAGGCTGTTGAGTAGAAACTACTTAGATGTTCTATTGTTTGTTTTTTATGCTCCTTTTTGACAGAAATTATAATAAAATATTCAGGCATGAATATCTCATCTGTTTCAGCCCTGTTTCTATCTCTATTTCTCTCTTGACATCAAATATCTGTTGCAAATATCAAACAGAAAAGTACTCTGCTGTATAAGTCACTGGAGACCAAGATGCAGAAAGTAATGACTTTATATCTTGGCTCATTTAACTGTGAAACCAAATCAAGAATCTGGCAGGAGGAACTTAGAGAACAGGAGACACTATGAGAGCCTCAGATAAACATGACAATCTGAGGATGACAAGGGCAGGAAGCCTGTGACCAAGACAGAGAATAAAGCTCAAAGTGATCCCAAGAGCAGGAAGCACTGGCCCTCACATTTATAAAAACTATTATTGTCCCTCTGCTCTAGATAACAGGATGCAGATAGAGCATATTACTGTCAACTTTAGCTCTTCTTTGCTCTGAACACCATTGGGATACAATTTTTAAAAGTTCAGTGTACAGTACAGTGTTATTCAGTTTTCCTGGAACACTTGTGATTTGTCACCCACATGCTTTGGAATAATTTTTACACTTCAAATAATGAAATTTTAGCAGTATCTGAGTGAGGCTCAATTATCAAATCCCTAAATTTAATACAAAATGTTAATCCTTCCCAAAGAAAGAACTCTTCCCTTAGTGGAGTCATCAATTAATAGTGAGGTGCCTAGAGGAATGGCTATTTTTCTAGCAACTGAGACAAACTGAGGTAGCAATGTTTTGTTCAGGCAGAGTTACTGGCTATGCTTTAGCAAGGATGTTGAGAAAATGAGGGTTTCTGTCTACTATAGATATGTTAATTAGCAATCACCATAGGGCCAGAGTGATCCTTTCTGAATTGGTATCTTGCAGCTCCCTAATGTAGACTTGGGTACTATTTCTACCCCCACTTCAAAATTTTGGCAATAAATGTGATGTAGTACTCCATTGCTGCCAAATGTTTATCCAAAGTGACTTTTCCCCACATCTGCAACTTTCCAAATTCTCACCCCACAGGAAAGAATGTTTATTCTCAACAGCAATCAAATTTCCTGCACAGAAGTTTCAAAGATTCTTCAGAGTTCAAAATCCTGACCATTTCACTGCAACTTATTTCCCTACTTCTGCCCCTTTGAGGGTTCCAACTTAGCTTTCTTCCTTCACAGTACTACCAATAGTGTTTCTCTAGTGACTTCAATCATTTAAGCTTCTGGTCCTTCTTCTCTTCTTCATTTCAGATTTCTAACATGCCAATAGGAATGGAAATTAGACTGCCTCTTCACAGAAACATGCAGCACCAAATGGCCAGGGACTAAATCCAGAGAGGACAGACAGAACATATGTATGATTTGAGAACCTGTTGATCCTTTTCTAACACTTCTCCCAAAAATATCCTTCTTGAAAAACTGTAAGAATGGATTATTTTCTTCTCTGCCTGTTGATTGCCAAAGTGGAGTCAAAATAAAGGATGGCAGCTCTGACTTCCCAGGATGTGTTTGGAAAGAATCAGTCTGAACTATAACTCATGAAGAAGTACTGGGTTTCAGACATTGTGTCTTAAAGTAAGAGTCAGTTCAGTGTGAGTGTGTTTGTGTGGGGAGGGGTTGGGGGTGACAGGATAAATCATATATGTTAACTATTAATAAAATTTCAGCCATGGACAAAGTCCTACTGACTCTGTTGTTTCATTGAAGCACCGTAACTTAATTTGGCTGAATCAGAACTCATAATCACTTTCCATATTCTCTTTCTTTTCCATAGTTTTTACCTCTGATAAATAATATTATGACTCACTTGGCTGAACAAGCTAAGCATCTAAGAAACATCTCTGATACTCTTTGGTTTCTTTCTCCATGACACGGAGTCCACCAAAAACCAAGGTAGTTCTAACTCCCAAATATACTTCATTTTTTTTTTAATTTCACCCCTTGCCTTTTAGAAATAATAATATGTAAGACCTTTACCTTTTAAAATTTACATGTAACTTCATTACACACATTCAGTAGGAATATATTTCAACTTAGTTTTTAAAAATTTGGAAACCTTCAGATTTTTTTTGGAACAAATGACAGGACTTTGCTTTGTCTTTGTCTACAAAACCCTTCTACCTACTCTGCCAATCCCATAATTTTAATTTCAACCTAAAATGTACTCTCTTCATCTACAAAATAGGTAGTACAATCAACTGGATATCCCACCCCAAAACACTGTTTAAAGTGTGCTTCCAAAAATACTGTCCAGAAGATAAATGATGAGTTCCTTCTGATAAATAGATAGATGATGATAGGTAGGTAGGTAGGAAGGTAGATAGATAGAGAGATATATAGATAGATAGATAGATAGATAGATAGATAGATAGATAGATAGACAGATAGATAGATAATATTGGTAGGATAGATAGACGATAGATTTTAAAATGTTTCATCATGAGACTCTACTGGCCTGAAATTTCTATGTAGAACAGGCTGCCCTTGAACTTCAGAAATATGGCAGTCTCTATCTATCCAGTACTTACATAAACCACAAGGTCATGCTTCATCAAATCTATTTTAAGAATTTACAGGCATGATTATTATCTTGGTCAAGTTTGCTACTTCTTGAAGAAAAAAAAAGTATTTGAAGAGCTTAGAAGAGGGAGAAAATCTAGTATACTCTAGTTAATATTGATCAATTTAATAATTTTGTAGGAACACATGAGAGAGAAATATACCACTTAGTAAGTGGGTCACAGAGATTCTCCAAACTTTCAAAATACTGAGTAAAACAGTTTATGTATTGAAAAATAATAATACTTTTCAAATGTGGGTTAATATCAAAAGGCTAAATCAAAAGATAGGTGGTATACTTCTCAAAAAAGAGAAAATGGTGACACAAAAAACAACAGGTAGTGCCATTTTCAGGATACCTAGGGAACACAGAACAAAAATAGCCATAGAGGGAAGGAATGTTGGTTGCTTATGTGGTAAAATGAAGGGACTCAGAGTACGTGTAAGCAAAGTTCTGCATAATATGCAATCAGAGTTTTAGTTCTGCAAAGATATCACTGTAGAACATAGTGTTGCAGGGATTTCTAGATTTCTGTGGATATCGGAGGATTGAAAGTTTACAATATCAATGAACAAATGAATAAACTGTAAGATGAGTTGAGGCTAACCATGAAACTAAGTTTGTAAGCATGGTTTAGAGCTAAACTTTGCTTTGCATGTCCAAGACATTGGATTTGAAAGCATTCTCCTGACCATTTCATTTTTGTAAAAGAGAATTCTATAGAATGCCTTACATGGAATACAAATATACACAAAGGAATATAGATATAGCTAAGGAATATTAGGTAAAACCATTAAGATATGTATTTCAGGAACAAAGGAAGAAATGACTTCCTAGGAGTTCAAAGTAATATAAAATCCCCTATGCTAAGGATTCAAATACTCCCTGCACTCAACAAGTCATTTTTTAAAATTTTAATATATTAATTCAGTCTAATAAGATTGTAGTATAATATCCTTTTCCACTCAAAACTCTTCCCATATTCTCATCCTTTCCAACCCACTCAACTTCAAAAAGAAAATAGTCACTACAAAACCTGGAGTCCAATTTGTGTGGAGTATCTACTCCTAAGCATGAGGGCTGACTTAAAGTATGGTTATATACCAATTGTTACTAATTGAAGGAAACAGATTTTTCATCTCCCAGAAGCTATAATTTTAGGGAATAGCTTCATGGTTAGGGGTAGCGTTTTGTAACTGCTTTTCTGTCCTACATGCTGGGAATTTGGTCTGGCATAAGATTGTACAGGAATTGTGAATGTTGTCATAGTCTCCACACTTCCTACCTACACCTGCTCTGTGATACCTGGGAAATGTGGTTTATGCAAATTGTCTACTATCTCTGTCTCTTACAATATTTATAAACACCCTTCCACATAGATGCATGAGTCTTGAGAGAAAGGCTAAATTAAAGACATTCAATTTCTTCTGAGTACCCCCAAATTCTCCTACTTTCTGCATCTTGTGGAATTGTGGGACTCTGTGTTAATCAACTGTAGGAAGTTTTTCTGCTGAAGTCTGAGTGATTAACTAATCTATGAGTATAATAATATGTCATTAGGATTCATTTTCTTGTTGTGTTGATTTAGCAGAATAGTACTAAGTAGTTTTCCTTGTGAATACTTATATAGTTTCAGGGCTTATTATTATTATTATTATTATTAGTAGTAGTAGTAGTAGTAGTAGTAGTAGTAGTAGTAGTAGTAGAAGTAGTAGTAGTGGTAGTATTGCCTCATTAATATTATCTGGTATACAGAAAACATATTCAATGAACTCATAGAAGAAAATTTTCCCAACCTAAAGAAAGATATGCCTATGAAAGTACAAGAAGCTTACAGAACACCAAATAGACTGGACCACATAAACATCCCCATCCATGAATAAACAAAGAATATTAGGAGCAGCAAATGAATAATGCTAAGTAACATATAAAGGCAGGCCTATCAAAATTACATTCGACTTCTCAATGGAAACCGTGAAAGCCAAAATGTCCTGGACAGATGCTCTAAAAACACGGAGGCCATAAATACCAGCCCAGACTACCCAGCAAAGCTTTCAATCACTATGGATGGAGAAAACAAAAAATTCCATGACAAAACCAGATGTAAACAATACATATCCACAAATCCAGCCCTTACAGAAAGTACTGCAAGGAAAACTCCAACCCAAGGAAGTTAAGTTCACTCACAAAAACATAGGCAATGGATACTCCCACTTCATCAAAAGCCAAAAGGAGTTGGGGAATCCACACACAATACCACCACCAACATTATCAGTCATGGGCTCCATCTCAGGGAATGAGTTTTATTTCCAATCAAAGAGTGCTTAGTTACTTTCATAATGTTCATGTCATGTCACTATTGCAGCAAGGGACAGTGCTATCAGGAAGGTCATCATTAGAGCTCATATTGTCCTTATCAGTGCTACTGCAGAGAACTACATTCCAATCAGTTAAGGAATAATGAGAAACAATTCATTTTAGGAAACTCAGGGATGAAAGTTCATTTCATAGGTTATATCTGGAAGTGAACAATGGGTCAATGAAGACAGCCTTTTAAAACTTTTGTTTTGTGATGTGGGTACTAAGTAGTAAACTCAAGACCTTTGCAAGAACAATGCTTGCTCTTATCCATTGAACAAATCAAGCTCATGATTATTATTTATTATTAAGTTTTGTGTACTGATATTTATTTTTGGCATTTAAAATATTTTTGTATTATAATTGCAACATTTCTCACTTAGTTTCTTCCCTCTAAACCTTCTCATATAAACATATCCACAAAATGTATGGATACATTTTGCATGACTATGCTTGCATATATATCTATATATGTATATATTCCTAAATATACTGTCCATTCCATAGAGGGTTATATACAGGTTTACATAAATATATATTCCTAAATATAACCTAATCAGTCCATATACTGTTACCTGTAGGTATATGCTTGTTTGTAACCTAATCAATATAGTCACTTAATTTCAAGAAGCTTTCAGCAATGTATCTTATTTCCCCACAATTTTAACCCACCCAGTCTGGGAACTTCTCAGCCTTCTGAGTACCATGAATAAGGATTTCCTTGCTTTCCGAATCATGGTTAGTATTGCACTTTCAGTTTTACAATATTATTTTCAGTATTGATTGAGTAACCAATCATAATGTATATTACAGAAAGAGAAGTCAGAAACTAGGTTTAGGAAATGAAAACTTCTAGAACTATGGTTTTCATAAGAAATAAATTATGAAGATATTATATAGTAAATATTTAATCAATAAATACCACAAATAAACATTTCTCAGATTTAAATAAATATCAAAATTTACTACCCTACAGTTCTAAAGCTCATTGAGGATTTTTCTACCTATAACATAGGGATTTTCTTATTTGGAGACACGAAAACTGATTTTATAGCCAGCCTTTCATAGTTCTCCTTAGGGCTGTGATCCATGATCTACTGGTATACTCTAGTTTGATTTCTGTATGAATATATCCAGTCTTTAACTAGACATGTATTAAAGTTCTATCATCTTTGTGTAGTGCCTGCTTACTTGACAGTTTTGTTCTAATCACTAGTTCTCTAGGTCATGATTCATCACTTGCAACAAGAAAGGGTTTCAATAACAAATGAGTACAGGGCTATCATTAAAGCCTGCAAACAAAATGCACAATGGGAGGCTTTTTTTAATAACGCTGTTGGGTTTCTGAGGTTTTGTCATTTTTTCCTAGAAACCCATCCCAAATGATTTGATAAGATACTCAATATCCTACTGTTCCCACACCATCTATGTTAGTATTAAATTCTTAAGGGAGATTTCCAATACTGCATGAAAAATAAATGTGGTGAATCGAATTTTCCTCTCATCTGGCAGAAGCTGCATCAATAAAACCACTCAAGACATTCAGAAATATGTGGAGTTTTCCATGGGAGACTGCAGATCGATGAACACACAGAACTTGTCCTTGTCACCCCTGCTGCAGTGCCTTCCCTTCTCAGCCTGATGACACATCAATAATGGTGTCTGAGTCTCTGGCCACTGTTACAGGCTATAAATGTCTCCTGGTATTAATCTTTCAGAATAGTATTTCTAATTTCCCTTTTTGACAGTCTATCCTCCCCACCCCGCAATCCTTGATAGCCTTTATTAGTTCCTAAATGTGAAGAAATCCACATTAAAACAACAAGAAAACAAAAAAGAAGAAATAAAACATAAACACTAAAATGAGCTTGCTGCAATTTACAGCATTTCCAAAATTGTGCCTTTAAATTGATGGCAGCATTTTGAAAAGTTCTTTGTAAAGTAAACGATCTGCTTCTTCCTTAGTTTTAATATTAATGTGCAAAAATATGATTTGAAAACAGTGCCATTTAAGGACCTAATGGATCTCTTCTGGTTTAGTCTTTCTCCTTCACAGAATACTACTACCCCTAAGGGCTGATAAAATGAGAACTTAGTAAAAAGCACATCATGAGGAATGGGAACATGAGGGTTCCAGATGGCTAAGTTGTGAGAGAAACAGAAAGGTGAGCAATGAAAGAGATATCTTGCTTGTATTTTTAAACTTTTATGTATAACAGAGAAAGATTAAGTAAATGTGTGCCAAAATCCTACTAGGTTGCTTCATGATGTTAATGTGTGAATTTTGAGGCCAAACAAAAAGCAAATGATAGCCTGAAGAAATATTTAAAATTTAACACTTTTTTTTCCTTGAACATATAGTACAAAGGGTATGCTGGGGAATTTAAGCATATTTATAGTTTCTTAATCAGCTTAGTAACACTAAGTTTCAGAAGATAAACTCTGTACAGGACAGGGATCTTTATTGATTAATTCATAGCAGCTTGGATTATGCTGAGTACAAAGGAGAGGTCCAGTAAGTAGTTTCAAATGGTTAAACAAAAGATAAGTTACAATTGCTGAAATCGATTCTGAGGTGCCAACCAAGGTCATACATGTCTTAAATGTTTTAATTAGAATGGAATCACTCTGGTGGTTTTAAAACTTCAGAGTCTCCACCGCCACTCAGCTTCTACATTTCAGTGAAGCGAGGTCTCAGACATATGTGTCATTTCTTGCCTGGGAGAAGAAGGGAGTCCATTGCCATATGTCAATTCAAATGGTGCCAAAAATCATTCTGTACACTGTCTTGCTCATGTTTTATTTTTTTTTTACTTAGATAAACATCTTACACTATTTAGAGATGCAAAGAACTGTGTTGGTGACAGTGAATTTAATAGAAGAGCACGATATAGTTTCAGACTCTCTGGAGCCTCCTAGAACTTCATTTAAAATCACCCAATGCAGTGCACCCTTCCTGGTCTGCCTTAAATCTGCTCTAATGTTTTGTCTGACAAGCTACAACGACTCTACATAATTACAAAATGCACCCACAATGCAAATATCTGCTGAATTTTAATGCAACCCTTACTTGACCCAAGATATTAATCAAATGAAATTAGGTTTCTAGAATACTTTATCAATGAGTTAGCTTAGCTTACTTTGGCTCCTTTGTACCGTCAACATGTACCAGGCAAGCCCCTATTTGAATATTATTCTGACCTTTCCCAACATCACAACTTTGTGCTGATCAATTGTCCCAGCTCCTTTCTAATATTCTGGCAATCTTTTGAACATTGGGAATTCATAAGGAGACTATCAATATTTATTATCCTTAAATAAATTGTGTTTGTTTCATTAAGCATATGCTTACATTAAGAATAAGAATGGGGAAACTACCTAAATGTATTAGATTTCTCCTCTCTTCATTTTATTGTTTTCTCATACTAAGGTAACTTAAAGGTAATATTGAAATTTTATCAAAGCACAATAGGAATTCATTTTAATTCTTCTTCAAAACACTTTGTACATTTTTTGGGTTAATATTGCTAATATTTGGGTCTGTTTTCTAACAAACATATTCAATTCAGGATGAAGACACTGATAACAGGAATTCTACAATACAATGAGGAATATGGACAGAAGTGATGCCTTGGAAAAAATATAGATGTGACTGGTTTATTGGGCTGCCTTGCTTGTACAGAATAATCTCTTTAGTGCAAAGACTCTCTTTTAATATAAGACTGCCAAAGATCTCCTCAAGTGTTATTCTCAGATTGTGCATCATCTATCTTGCTGTTGGATCTCACTGCTTTTGCTGAACAGCACACATTAAAATTAGGACAACTCTCAAGGGAAGCCAGGTTCCAAACATGAGGCTGTGAGTCTGGCCAGTCACTAGACAGCATCATGTATTCCAGATTCATGCCCCTTTTCATTCTGCAAACTAGCTTAAGAGCTTCTCATTACACCGTAGATAGTGAGAGAAACTGTAAACCAGCACTTAAGGCCAGAATTACAAGTGATATTTTATTTTATTCAGACTGAAGACTATGTAGCTTGGAGTAATAGTGTGACTTAGTATCTTAGATAAGAAGATATGGTTATTTATGCAATAAGTTAATCTCATAAATATTTACTATTTTATTTGGGAGTAAGGGGTCTTCTCAATGCTTGTGGTAAGTACATAATAATATGAAGAAATAATCTAGATATGAATAAAGCAGAAAACAATATTCCCTTAATGATTACTTTTAAATTATTCGTAAGAAAACATTAAAAAGCATATTTAAATATTGTTTGATTTATTACATTAAGATTATGAAGTCAAGTGTAATTTACTTTTTGTAAATGTTTGTAGATATAGTATATTGATGATGAAATATTGAGACGTGACAGACATAAAGCAAAATACTGTACAAAAGATAATTAGTTTGTCAATGGAATGATCCAGCTTTTGACATGGGTAATTTACTTAAATAAATACAAATACTGTTAAAGCAGTTTGAAAAGGTGGTCTCCATTTTCACAGCATATTGTCTCCAACAATTTTCAAACATTTCAATTTCAAATGTAGCAATCACAAGTGAATATGATGAAAGCACATAAGTCAAAAAAAAATTAAAGGAAATTTTCATCAGAAGATGAGAAAACACAGGAGAACCTTGTTTGAAATATGATTGCATTTCAAGTAGCATGCTAAATGCTGACAAGAAAGTAATTCTATTAAGAGAAAGAAAAAAGATATTCAGGGTCTGTGTCATTTAAAGATGCTACAATCTCAGACACTTTGGAGAATCAAATATAGGGGCAACAAAAAGGTCATTCAAGATCCATTAGAGATTATGTCAATTGACAGAGCTGAGGGACTAGCAAGATAAAGACATATTTTTTTGTTCCTATTCAATGCTTCCGATATGCTTCGTTAAAATCATAAAAAAGAGAGACAACACACAACAGGAAATTGTTGATACATTTTAAGGTTTCTGAATAGTTTCCAGGGAGCTAAGGGGCATCATGAGGACATCTGGTATGCCTCCTGGAATCCTTTGCTTATATTATTCATTGTGAAAAGTTTGCAGTGCCCTTCGCAATCAAAATGTACTCTTTCTTCCTGACTACCAATTAGGTTTGCCTGGCTCTGCGAGACACTTTTTGTTTTTGGTTTTTGTTGTTGTTGTTTCTTTTGTTGTTGTTGTTTTGTTGTTTTGTAGACAGGGTTTCTCTTTGTAGTCCTAGTTGTCCTGGAACTAGCTCTCCTTGATCAGGCTGGCCTCTAACTCACATAGATCCACCTGCCAATGCCTCCTGAGTGCTGGAATTAAAGGCTTGCACCACCACTGCCCAGCTCTGAGGGACACATTTTATTGGGATATTTTGTGTATGTTTCCTAATTTGAATGTGCCAACAGGAATATACACCACAGGGCCCTGGGAAAACAGCATGTTGAAAATGGTATTTCAAAACTTACTAGAAGCAGAAGTTTGCCAATGATATTTCTTGAATGACTTCATGTGTCAGGAGGACAAGAAGAAGACAAAATGTTTGGGCAGCAACTGAGAGTTTGTGTGGGAACATCTGTGGCTATAAAGAGCTATAGAGAGTGCACTGTTCACTTCTATAATGAATAGCACTGTGATACAGTGGCACATTAGACTGAGAGACACACAGATCTAGGAGATTTTAAATTTAGAAATGTCTTTTCTTCACTATCCTCCAGATTTACTCTTGGCATTGGAGGTATACAATTCAACAGCAAATACAAATGTAGGAGTATCTCCTGGATAACCTTGTGTGATTTTTCAGGTCCCACATAGTTTATCTAGTATATTCCTGAAAATGTCCACAACAAACATCTTTTGTGTGTACAATGGGGTCTCAATATTTATCTTTGGCTATCCTGACACCTGCTGTGTGGTCCAGGTTCATGTAGAACACATAAAGACCTGCCTACCACTGTATCTGGAGTATGGGGGTTAAAGACATGCACCATCATTCCAAGTTGTATTGTTTTTTGTTTGTTTGCTTGTTTTTGTTTTTAATTAGGTAAAAATTTCTTGAACACTTTTTGCAGCCTGTCCTTTATCTTCTTTCTATTCACATCACAATAACATAAAATCATAAAACAAGACTGAGATTTCAATTAAACATAATGGTTTCCTAAAGTGGCCTAAAACAATGTAAATTATTTTAATAGCCAACAGAGTAGAATAACAAGCTCAAATCATATATATATATATATGTGTATGTATGTATGTATGCATATATATATATATATATATATATATTATTGAAACTTAAAACTCTTGTTAGGAAGTTGTGGTTTTGGGGAATGCACCATGCTATGTTCTACTACATATTCCTGTGATTTCCTTCATTCAGTTGTTCAGTTATCATAAATAAATAAATGGATAATTGAATGAACTTGAAATTTATTTACTCAATCATAATATTACCTCACAGATTTCCTGTCAAATGATTCAATCATTCTAATATATGAGTTAAAAACTCTGGAGTTCCTTGATATCAGAGCAATCAACTTTGTCAAATCATGTGCTGTTTAAGCATGCCATGCTTAGGATCATGGATGCTAAAATGTGTTTAGAAAATAATATGTGCAGTCTTGATATCATTGGTATAATTTTTGTTATTTCCTGCTTAATTCAGTTTTGAGCATTCAGTCCAATAACAAGAAACCCATCCAAAGTGAATTCTAGAAACTATTTTGATTTCGCCTTTCCATATAGTAAAGTCTGGATTTAGAGTCTCATGTGAGCATGACAGAAACATCTGCTGGTGTAAGTTAAAGGAGAAACAAGTAGTGCTTCTTGGTGCATTAATCTGTGGATACAGGCTAGAATATGACTCTACCTATTTTCTCTCTTCCTTCTTTCTTCTCTCCATCTGCCTTCCCATTTTCTCATGCTGCTTATAGCAAAATACTCATGACATTTATTGAGCTCAAAACAAAGAAAAGATCATTCAGGTAAAATGTATCATGAATGTGTTTCTCAAAGGTACTCCAGGGCTTCCACAAAATTGGCTGGTGTTGCCTTCTCTCCTTACATGAATGAAATGACTATAACCAAGGATGTCCTTCACAATCCTAATTGCAAACTCAGTTCTTTTAACAGACTCAAGTTATATGTTCTTCTAGTTCTGTGAATTTCTTTAAAATAAGGAAATGATATACATTTTATTTTACAAGAGAAAAGAAGCTATAAATCTCTACCAGTTAGTAAAAAGACCCGAGTTGTCTTTCAGCTTCCAGAGTAGAATGGGTGTTCATGCCACTTCATACTCTGTTTGCTTCAAAGGACTATGAGAACTTTGTTCCTATTTAAATACATGCAGGCAAATTCTTAGTTATATCTGATTCACTGAATAAGGTTTTTAAAAGACATTTGTACAGCATCAAGGTATACAACTTTAGCATCTCAGTGATCAGAAAGCCTGTGTATTCTCTGTGATCCCACATATATATCCAAACTGATGTGTGCTTCCAAAGACTTATAGTAAGAAAAACTATGGTCACATTTAATATGGAAAAAGGAGAAGAATGAATACAAAGACACATTAAAAGAGAAGTAGGAAAATAGGAGTCTTAAAAGAATTCAGTATTAAAAATGCAATGAAAAATTGTAATATTTTTGAATGCTTTTGTTGAATCTACTTAGTAGTCATAAGATCATATTTCTATAATTCTAAACAGATATTTTACTTATTAACATATACATTTATTCTTAAATGAATTCAGGAAGGAAGGTATATATTGTGATTTTCCTCTTGAGAGAAGGGAATTGAAGAATATGATTAGACTACTTTCCCCGTGTTACTGAGCAGAGCTGAAACACAATGGGAAGTGAGTTATATCAATCCGACTGTCTCTATACATTCACTATCATCACTGCCATTCTGAGTATATGACTATGTATGCATACATCACAAGTTTTTGTTAAAAAATCTTGTTTTAAAAAATCCTGCTGCCCACCAAATTGGAAGCAAGGGGGTAGGTGAAAGGGAGTCAGGAAGAAAAGGAAGAGAGAGGTGAGCATGACAGAGCAGGAAGACTGAGTCACAGAAAGAATAGAGGAGAGTAAGAATAGTGATACTATAATAGATGGAGCCATTATAGATTTAAGGAGAAATCTGGCACTAGGGAAATGCCCAGAGACCTAGAAGGATGACCACAACTAACAATCTAAGCAATAGCATAGAGGATAGCTTAAATGCCCTTCCCTGATAATGAGATTGATGACTACCTTATATGCCATCCTAGAGGCTTCATCCAGTAGCTGATGAAGCAGAAGTTTAACAGCTAAACACTGAGCTAAACTCCTGGAATCAAGTTACAGAGAGGGAGGATTAATGAACAAAGGGGTCAAAGCCAGGCTGGAGAAAACCACAGAAACTGTTGACCTGAACAAGGTGGAGCTCACGGACCCTAGTCTGGTAACTGGGAAGCAAGCAGAATACCAATCCAAATGCCCTGAATGTGGGTGTTAGTTAGGAGGACTGAGCAGTCTATGGGGCCTCTGGTAGTGGATCAGTATCTATCCCTGGTATACAAATGGACTTTGGGAGCCCATTCTAATAGAGGGATACTCTCTCATCTTAGATACATGAGGGAGGGCCCGGGCCAGGCACCAAATGATATGACAGATTTTAAAGATTCCCCATGCCTTTCCCTCCCTGAGGAGCAGAAAAGGGATGGGATGTGGGTTGGTTTGGGAAACAGGGAATTACAGGAGAGTGAGGGAACTGAGATTGACATAAAAAAGCTTGTTTAAAAAAAAAAAAAATATATATATATATATATATATATATATATATATATATATATAAATTCCTGCTGCCGAATAACAATACACCCCCCCAAAAAAAAAACTCACCACTAGTAAAAATGTGGAAAACTTTTCCATTATTTCTAAAACATAGAGAAAATGTTACAGAAAAAACAACAGCCCAATGAAAAAAATGAAAAGTAGGAAAGTGAGTAGTTTACTTCTCCAAAAAGTGGAAGAGTGTTGTAGCTTAAATCTTATAGATACTCAACGGAACTATTCTGTAAAATGCAAATGAAATAAAAATTGCATCTTTTTTTAAAAAAAATATTATCAAGTTTGCCAAAGAATATAGAAATTGGCATGGGTGTAAGGAAACAGACATTTTTATATATTGTTGTTGAGTGTACTTGGCAATATGCAGCCAAAATTTAAAAGCACATATGCTTGAATGCAGTAATCTCATTTCTAGGAATATTCTCTGTAACTGAATACCTACCTGTACAAAAATAACTATTGCAGATAACTGGACATGTATCAGTAACATGCAATACTAAGGTATTATGAATGAGCCTAACAGAGGTGTAGATTTTTTTAAGTTTTCCAAATATGATATTTCATAAAAACAAAATGTAGAATATAGTTTCACTATAGTTTCTTTTTGTGTGTGAAAATAACTTAGTCATTGCTTGAGATTAGAGCTAGCTGTGGTCTCATCATTACCAGACCCCTTTTCCAGCTCTCCAATGAATTCTGGATCTAGTTAGAATTTTTAAAAATAATATGAATCATTAAAACATTTTGTTATATTATGTCTTAAACAGGAAATGTGAATCAAAAGGGCAATTTTAAATTTTGTAATATGAATGTGTAAATGACAGAGAAATTATCTATACCAAAATGGTTTGAAGAGAAATATAAAAAATATTTTTGATATAGACAAATGCTTTTTTATTTCAACATACATATTTCTAAATACATGTAATTAATACATGTATTTGAAAACCATATGCATTTAAAAGTATTAGAAAAATAAAGAAAATTAAGGAAAGAATTCTCTTTAAAAAGTATAATAATATAGTAAGTGAAGGCTGAGAGGGTATTTAGTTGCCAAAACAGTAATATTTTGTCTTTGAAAATCAAAATTATGAGCTCTGCACCCACAGGTGAAACAAAGTGGACACTGATGTCTTAGACCTTGTAAGAAAGTAAACAGACTTAGGCGATAAAAGAAAGTGTGCATGCATAGATGACGCACGTTGAAAATGAATTATAATATGCTTACATCAACTTTAAAACTAAGTGATGGCAGAATCATAACATAAAACACTTGAGTTTCCAGAAACTGTAAACCTAACATAAGGCTCATGGCTAGTATTATATAACACAGGTAAATGTCTAACAGTATTTCTAAGATGGTACTTCCCTTCTAGTTCATCTCTAATATTGAGTGGATTATGTATTCCAAAGAATGTGTTTCTGTCTTAATTCCTAGAATCTCATAATATCACATTTTTTGGGAAAAAAAATTAAATAAGAAAGACAGACAGAAATAAAGGAAGAAGTAAAGGAAGACAGAAAGCAGATATAGACAAGGTCATTGAATAATGATTGGTTTTGATCCACACATTTTCATATGTACAAAATATATAGTGTGGTTACCCAGAGACACCATCACAAAGAAGGAAGTCAATGTGGACATAGAATAACCATGTGGCTCAAGGCAAGGGATGAAAAAAAAAACTTATAAACAAGATTTAGACAAGGAAGTTTTTTTATAGATGCATAGGAGCCTGACCCATCCAGTCCAGCACTTTGAGGCAAATTTGCATATTTTAAGCCATCTCCTGTTTGGTGCTCTGCTATAATAACACTAAAAGACGGATACAATCACCTAACAAGATTTTTGCAAAGTGTTAAAAATGCTCTTGGGGATTGCAAGACAACAATAATCCCTACCTTGTGAGCCCCAGGAAACATTTGAATACTGTGCCCTATAAAGAAGATAAAATTTCTGACTTTGTGTTCACTACACACACACACACACACACACACACACACACACACACACACACACACACACACACACACACGGAATATAGGTTAGAAAAATCACTTTGAAATACAGCATTGTGAAAGCATTGTAAAATAAATCATAAACAAAATACCATGGATCCAGGTACTGACCTAGAAAGTGTTTCCAAAGGAGCAGCCTGTGGATACATTGAACAACTGGAGCAGAAATTAAAGTTTCCTTGGCAATGAAGGGTATACCATTAGGATAACTTGGTAGTGAAAAATACTTTGCCAGAGAACTTTCACAAGAGGACCTGACTATTGTATTCATAGGATACCCTTTCTGTCTTGTTCCAGTGGAGTCTACACTAAGCATATGAAGTTCTGTTTTTTTTTTTTAAGGAGTCAGAAGGCAAAGAAGCTATGGCAAGATTCTTAAGTGTTCATTCTTTTCCTAGATGAAAACCCCCTTTGTCCTTTGTTCCTGTTACTGTCAGCTTATCACTTATGCAGAAGATAGTGAATAACTGGTAAATTCAGTAACAAGCTGACACCTGGGAATGAATGGTAAGAATGTTAAAAATGTCTCATGTGCCCCCATTTCATTAGATAGAGGGTTGAAAAATATATAAGTGTGAAATGGGGCTTGGCATAATAGACATAAAACAAAAGAGTTATGGGCATGGTATTGCAGTCACCTCTGTAGCTAACCCAAAATTTAGTAAATGACTTAATCTCATGGGGCATCTGACCTTTACCTGAACAAGATAAACTGAGAATTAGATTTTGTAAGTGTCTACCCAGAGAAAGTACTTGAAGCTGATTTGTTGTGGAATAAGCTATTTGTACACTGTGAAGATATATTTTTGTCATAGGGTCTTCTGTTTTATTATTAATTTATTTAATTTAAAAACAAACAATCTTATTTTACATATCAATCTTATTTCCTTCTCACTCCCATCCTCCAGCTAAATGGCCAATAATCTAGGCAGGAAGAGGTTAGGCAGGATTTCCGAGTACAGAGAAAGGAAGAGATGAATCAAAGCAGAAGAAATATGCCAGAGAACACAGAGAGGAAAATGAAGGTTCAATATGGAGAAGAGGTTAACAACCATGAGGTAAGCTCTAGATTAATATAAATGAGTTAATTTAAGTTATAAGAACTAGAGGGGCAAGCCTAAGCAACCGAACAGGCTTTCAAAGTTAATAATAAGTCTCCGTGTCATTTTCTGTGAGCTGGCAACCTAAAGAAAAATCCACTACACTTATTTGTAAAGATAAATATGTGAGTAGAGAATAAATATCATAATGTATGCATATTTTGTTGGTCTGGCTATTTTCTTGTCATCATGATCATCACTGATGTTCTACTACAATATTCCTTATGGGATAATGTGCTTATTCAAATGAATGCTAATCATTAATGCATTAGATGCTCCCAAACTAAGTTTTTTTTTTAATTCTTTTAAACAACTAAGGAAAAAAAAACCTGATTAAGTAGAAAGTACATATTTTGCTAATGACCAGCTGTGCTGGTTAGTTTACGTCAACTTGACATGAAAAAATGGCATCTAAAAGGAAGGAATATCAGTTGAGAAAAAGCCTCCATAAGCAAGTCTGTAGGGCATTTTCTTATTTAGTGACTGAAAGGGAGGGCTCATCTCATTGTCATCCCATTGTCAGTGGGGATATCCATGATCTTGTGGTCCTAGTTTCTATTAGAAAGCGGGCTAAACAAGCCAGGAAAAGGAAGCCACTTCTCCATTACCTCTGCATTAGCTAATGCCTCCAAGTCCCTGCCCAGGATGAGTTCCTGCATCAGCCTCCTTAAGCACACCATTATTTGCTGATAAGCAAATAATACCATTTCAATTTGCTTTTGGTCACAGGGTTTTATCACAGCAATATTAACCATAAGACAATCTAAATGACTTACTGTTCTATAGCTTGTAAAGTCATTCAGTTATTCACAATATTAAGCTGATTTTGTGGCTTCTGTTTCCTTTTTTATACTTTGTGTTGAGTAGTTAAATACATAGAATATGTTATATTAATATAATGTCCTTAATCTGTCAAATATGGTAGAAGTCTTGTGGAGTATGATTATACGCATAGTATTAAACAGCAAGTATGCAATGAAGAGTTCACTACAATGAGATAAGCAATGAATGGATGATTTACAGTGTTACAAATCCTAGGTTTCCATATCTGCTCCACAGTTTGAAAATAGTGTCACCTTGGAAGGTTATTATTCTCTGAGAATTTTATGTTTGCACTTGAGAGTAATTCATAATTCACAAGATTTTGTTGAGATCAAGTAAGACAATACAGGTGAAGGCATATTTTGCAAGTGCAGACTATCACAGTTCCTTTAACAGACAAAATTCCTGTAAGAATGCACAGTGGAATTCAACTGAGATAGTAGGAAAACTTCAAAGTTTAGCAATTTAGCCCTCAAACTCAGGTGAACTTCTGGCTTATTTTTAATATGTAGTTTATTCATTGTATGCATTCCATTTTCAAGTCACTTACTAATTTGATTTTGAATCTATAGTTTTTGTTTTGTTTTGGTTTTGGTTTATTTTATTTTAATTTTTTAAGACAGGGTTTTTCTGTTATCCTTTGGAGCCTGTCCTGGAACTTGCTTTGTAGACCAGGCTGACCTCGAACTCACAGAGATCTGCCTGCCTCTGCCCCCCAAGTGCTGGGAGTAAAGATGTGTGACACCAGTGCCTTGCTACCTGTACTTAGTTTTAATATTCATCTTTGTATTATTTTGTCTGTGACTTGGCTTCCCTAGACTGCTAATTGGACAATTTAACTTCTATGAATGTCACACATCAGTTCAGTCTTCTCAAGATAGTAATTATAATTACTTTAAACAATTATTAATCAAAATAACCTATGGAATAGACCTTGCTAACTGTCAAGTTGTTATAGGCTTAAAGTCTTAAAATAGCCCCGTGTTTAAGATAGGCATGCTATCTTAATTCAGGATGAAGAAACTACAATAAAAATTACCAGGCCTAGTCCCTACTCCAAATGACTTGAGAGATTTTGATGATTCCTCCTGGAAAGCATCATCCTGGAAGGCAAAGAATGGGAGGAGGGGGGTTTGGGGCATAGGAGGGAAGGAGAGGGAACTGGATCGATATGTAAAATAATATATATATATATATATATATATATATTCACATACACACATATGTATATATATATATATGTATATATATATATATATATATAAATGTAAGATGAAAATGTTCTCAACTAGTGCAGAAAAACAAACAAAAAACAGCAAAAGCAAGAAACAAAACCAAACACCAAAAAGGAATTGTTACTGAACTCTAGTCAGACTCCATGAGTGTGTTAAGAGATAGAAAGAGCATGAGGTTGGATGGGTCAGGACACGGGGACAGATCTGAGAGGAGTTGAGGGAAAGAACATGATCTTTGTATTTTATATATGATATACATTATCCAAGAATAAATAAAAATATTATTTAAGAACAAAAGTTACAACAGAAGAAGAAAGTTGAAGGTTGTAACCCTGCAGTTATGTATTACAT
Source organism: Cricetiscus sungorus (assembly GCA_030556225.1). Classification (NCBI taxonomy): domain Eukaryota; kingdom Metazoa; phylum Chordata; class Mammalia; order Rodentia; family Cricetidae; genus Cricetiscus; species Cricetiscus sungorus. Next base: position 34,852,758 of record JANBXA010000372.1, on the reverse strand, counting down.
TTCTGGAAGCTGAGAAGTCCAATATGGAGGTGATAGTATATAAAATGTCCTTTATTAATCCTTCATTGCCACTTTCTCACAATGTTCATGTGGTATACAAGATAAGACAGTTTCTGTCATCCTTTGCAAGTATTCTAGACAACTAGCAAATACTTTTCATATCATGATAGGAGATGAGAATGTCAATATATTAATTTTGAAGGTGAAAAAAGATTCAGAACAAAACCTATATATAAAGGGATTTAAAAGGTTTCAGAAAATTTCTGTTATACAGAAGAAAAAAATGGAAGGCCAGAAATTCCAACCATATTCTATAAGTCACAAAAATATTATCTTCTACAAGGTAGACTACTTGCTTAAAATATGAAGTTGTGGTACCAGAAATCCAGAATATATGTATGTTGCTGAACATTGATAAGACTAATTTTCTAGTCAAAGAGATTTGTCTCTGCTAAAATATCATCTGAATTGTTAATTATACATTATGATGCCATGGACAGCAGTGTTGATTTTACTTGGAGAGCCATAGAGTTCATACAAATATAGTAAATCTGCTAAAAATATTGTCAATTCTTTCAATGTATAAGGATTGCTCTAAGTAAAACCTCATATATTCAACCCTGTCTCATTCTATGATGCCATGCACAGAAGAAGTTTAACAATCTCCCTAGTTTGATAGGGTGGACTTAGGTCAGTTTCACTGGTGAAAATTTTAATGCTAATAGCCAGGGAACTTCCTGGAAGAAACAAGGATAAGTTTGTTCTCTTGGAAAACAATAAAAAAGATCATTTCCATTTGGTAGCTGAAGAAATGAGAGCAGAACCAAGGAGCAAGAAATTGACAGTTAAAGATTGAGCAAGCATTGTCCTTTTCTGTCTCCTTATGCGAATACTAGAAACAAACTATTTCAATAACTTATAAAATTATCAAATATTTAAATTAATTGATAATGTAATTTAAGGTAATGTCAACATCAATTCAGCTTTTAGAGCCAATACAAGAAGTGAGATTTAAATGTGTGCTAAGTTGAATTTCTCCATTAGGATAATGGCTAACATGGAAGAAACATTTCAATTCACTGTTTCACTAAGAATTTAAAATACTTGATTTTTGTTTTCTATTAATCTATAAAATAGGGGCTAAAGGGTGGGTTCAGTAGTTAAGCACACTGTTGCTCTTTCATAAGACCCATCTTCAATTCTCTGCAACTACATGGTGACTGAATGCTCTGTAATTCTAGTGCCACAGAATCTAAGACTCTCTTCTAATCTCTCTAGGCATAGTGAGAATATGGTACTTAGCAATGCATGCAGACAAAACATTGGTACACATAAAATACAAATAAGAAAATCTCTAAAAAATAAAAAATAAGCTATAAAACATCTTTTTTTCACTGCCAATAAAATTGATGTTGTAACCATAACTGTTACTAAAAGGCATTTTTATATAGTCTTAGGGTGCCTGTGTCAGAATAAGCATGTAGATATATGTTACTGGAGGAAAGTGTGTAATGTTACTAATTTTATTTGTAATTGGGAAGTATAAAGAAGATATCAAGGGGGGGGATGACATGAGGTTACATTCCACTTGCAGTTTTAAAACTGAGAGTGCAAGTAAGTTCTTATAGAACTGGCCACCCAAATTAACAAGAAATTGATAAAGACTTACCATTGCCAAACTTGCATTTCTATATACATTAAACAGGAAAACCCACCTGACTTACTCCATTTCTATGAGAGTCACTGGTTCCAATATGCATTAATTTTCTCTAATAGTGATATAGGATGGGGATGTCTTTCACTTATCGGTTGATGAATAAAACATTGATTGGCCAGTAGCTAGGCAGTAAATATAGGTGGGGCTACCATATCAGCAGAATGCTTGGAAAGGAAGGCACAGAGAAGCCATCAGGGAAATGTCATGTAGCAGCCAAAAGGAGTAACATACTGAAGCATTATAAGACTTCTTGGTAGCAGCATTTTTCTCGGTTAAACTTTGTTTTGATAGAGACAGAGATTTGTGTGGCTCCTTTAATGGAGGTTTCCAAAATTAGCATAAGCGGCAAAAAACAACATTGCTTTTAAAGAGCTATGCTAACAATTCATTGGTGTGTATGAGGGCTGGCAATGATGGTTTACAGTGTGTTTTCAAATATATGTTGGCTTGGGAAATACAAAGAAAGAGAATAAAATGGTTTAAAAAAGATAGAGTGTGGCTGGGTGTTGTGGCACACGCCTTTAATCCCAGCACTTGGGAGGCAGAGGCAAACAGATCTCTGTGATTTCAAAGGAAACAAGGTATGCAGAGTAAATTCCAGGGCAGATAAAAGTTACACAGAGAAACCCTGTCTCAAAATATGTAAAAATAGAAGTATAAGAAATAGAGTAATAAAAACGCCACATAAAGATGGAAAGCATAGAGAAACTTTGGATATTGTACGCTATTTTGTTATCTTTAAATTGTTTGACTGCTGAGAAAATAACAACAACTGTTAAAACAAATGTTTCTGGATTAATTCAATTTTATATTTTTAAAAATGCTTTGACTCCAAAATTTAAGTTCAAGGACAAGTTACTGGGAAAAAGGATTTCTAATTTTGTTTCCACAGAAAATGAAAAGCTATGGATTCCTTCCAGACTAATGTTTGATCAAGCCAGACCCCCTGAAGCAACGTCAATGGGACAATGCAGCCTTGCAGACCACTACAGCCAGAATTTTTGTGTCTTCTCTAGATTCCCCATGACTGTGGCCCCTACCAGCAGAAAGTATTTTGGAAAGAATGATGCCCAAATTCCCAAATATTGTTTATAAATGTTTCTTTTCATTTAAGTGGACTTGGTTATAAGTGGTTAATGACCACAACCAATCTTTTTAAAGGTAAAAGGGGAATTATGGTATAGATATGATTGCTTTGTTTTGAAATGAATTTTCATTTATTGATACAAATTTAAGGTCAATTTTGGGATAAGTATATTTCTCCTCTTTTTAGGTATTGTGTTTATATATCTCAGTTAGAAATGTAAAGTATAATTTAGTATAGATTATAGAGAGTTACCTATGATAGTCAAAACTTGGAGTTAAGTTAGTATTTCTAGATATGTAGAGATGTATTTGAAATGAATAGACATTCTTCAAACCTTTCAAAGGCCTACAGAATTTAAAATGGTTTAGGTATTTTCTTGATAGTGAGACATAACTGCTCCTGGCAACACCACATTCATCAGAAAGAAAGATGGACACTGAAGAAACTTGTTACGAAGTTTGCTTTCAATACGGCAAGACTAACCATATGGGCAAGATACTGCTCTCGTCTGGACTGTTTAACTTTATGTTGTATAAACTGGACATTGCAGGACATACAGAAAAGTGACTGCTGAAACAAGATGGACAGTGCTACAGGGTTCCTGCTTCATCAAAGTGTCTGCCAAACACACTATGGCCTTGGGCTGAAGATGGAATATTACAGAAGAACTTCGCATGACTGACCAGGCAGGGAGTTGTCTCTGTCATTTCTAGTTTATATATTATCCTTCTGTGGCCTTTGAAGGAGTTGAAGACAGATGGTTATGGTTATAGTTTTCCTTAGTTAGGATTAAAGATAAGTTACATATAAGACTTTGGATTCATAAAGCTAGGATAGATGATAAAATATTTTCTTTAAAATTACTAAATGTTAATGGACTAAATATTGTCAACTGTGATTCTTATTTGATAACTGTTGTATGGTATATTTTTGCTATGTTAAGGTTAAAACCCTTCTTTTTATTTTAGACAGAAAAGAGGAGATGATGGAAGATGTTATTCTGTAAATATGTTTCTCTTACTGGTTAATGAATAAAGCACTGTTGGCCAATAGGAAAGTAAGATAGGCAGGGCTAGAAGACTAGGAGGAAAGAGGAAGTAGGAAGGAGAGGTCAACATGGAGATCCCAGAGAGGTAGAATGCCAGCCAGCCACTCTGGCTGGTATGATGAGCCACGTGCAAATACTTAGAATAATAGAAATGGGTTAAAAATTAAGACAGAGCTAGCTGGTAAGAAATTCGTAACTGGCCAACAGAATTGTATCAAATACAGAGATTCAGCATGTTATTTGGGGCTGGTGTGGTGGTGGGACCAGGCAGGCTGGCTGAAAACAACTAGCTACAAGTCACAGCCTTGTGACAATACGTCATTTAATAAAAATGTGTTAGGAATTAAGAGAGAACCAGCCAAAAAAAAAGCCATTCATCAAACAGTTTCTCATTGATATAATAATTTCTTTGTTTATTTGGGGATGAAGGGCTTTAGGACTAGGTGGAAGGAAATGCTGATTCACATACATATTCCTAAAAATTCAAATGACACAGAAAATGTTTATATATTTGTGGTATAAAATAGTATAGCTCCATGGATACATACACTGTGAAATGATCCCTGAATAAAACCAATGCAGTCATCTGACCACAGTATGCTTATATGTGTGTGTAGGAAAGGGGAAATATAGCACATTAAGAAGATGGATCAGTATTTATCCCTAGTACAGGAATGGAGTTTGGGACCCCATCCCACATAGAGGGATACTCTCAGCCTAGTCACAAGGGGTAGGGCCTAGGCCCTGCTCCAAATCATGTGAAAGACTTTAAAGATCCCACGGAAGGCCTCACCCTCCCTGAGGAGCAAAAAGGGGATAAGATGGGGTAACAGGAGAAAAAGAGGGAGAGAGAACTGAGATTGACATGTAAAACAAGCTTGTTGCAATTTAAATTAAAACATATTATAAAATGCAGAAAAGGGAAGATAGAAAGTTCTACATGTTCATGAATCAGCAGGATTAATATTGTGACAATAGCCACCCCAATGAAAGAAATTAACTTTAGTGCAATGCCCATGAAAGTTTCATCACAACTTTTCATGGAAATTGAAAAATCAATCTTCACTTAAAACAGAAAAACCTAGGGTAGCTAAAGTAATTATGAATTATAAAAGAACTGCTGGAGGTGTCATCATCCAACATTTAACATTGCAGCAAAAACTGTAGTGATAAGAATAGCATGATTTTTGCATGAAACAAGACACAGAGATCAATGTACCAAATTGAAAACAAAGACAAAAGTCGACACAACTATGGGCACATGATTTTTGAGAAAGAAGCTGGTGACAACTGAGCATTTTAAGCAAATGGTGGAAGTAAACTGGATGGCTACAAGTAGAAGAATGCATCTGTATATGCACAAAATGCATCCACAAGTGGTTCAAGGACCTCAATATTAATCTACATTCCCTGAATATGATAGCAGAAAAAGTAGGCAACAGGCTTAAACTCTTTGACACAAATAGCACAAGCAAAGATCAATAATCAATAAATAAGACTTCATGAAGTGGAAAAGCTCCTGCAGGTAGAGAATACCACTATTATGGTAAAGTAACAGCCTAAAGAATGAGAAATGATCTTTACCAATTACACATCTCATGGAGAATTGCTATCTAAAATAAACTTCCAAAATTAAGTAAAATCTATGGACATCAAGAAAACAAACAACCCATTTAAAAAAAAAAAGGGTTTGCAGAACTAACCAATGAATTCTCAACAGATAAAACACAAAGGCTGATAAACACTTAAAGAAATCCTTAACATCTTTAGTTATCAAGGAATTTCATATCAGAACTACTTTATGAGTCCATTTATACCAGTAAGAATGTCTAAGATCAATAAAATAATGTCACTCCATTCAGGTCAGGATGTGAAGAAAGGAAACTATGTGCTTACTCAGTACTGATGGGAGTGCAAACACATAAATCAGTGTGAGGATTCCTCAGAGAGGCTAACAATTGATTTGCCTCAAGACCTAACTATAATTATGTTTGGACATGTGCCCAAAATATTGCATATTCTAGTATAGATATAGTTGCTCATCCACATTCATTGCTGCTCCCTGCAAAATATTCAGAAAACAGCCTAGATACCTGTCAACTTATGAATGGATAATGGAAAGGTACATTTATAAAATGGAATATTATATAGCTGTTAAGTAAATGAAATGATGAATTTATTAGGTAAATGGATAGAGCAAGGAAAAAAGTCTAAGTGAGACAATACGTAACAACAAAGAACAAGTAGTATATTTTTGTCTCATACGTGGATTTTAGCTATTAAATATTTGAAAGACAATCTATCAGTCCTATAATAATGAAGGTTTGACACAGAATAAATGATTAATAGGGTAGAAGAGATCTCTCTAAGCAGAAAAATAGAACATAGTGTTATGATTAGATAAAGGGAAAACTAGAATAGGAGAATAAATTAAAAAGTGATAGGAGAGAAATTCAAAGAATGAAATGAAATATGGGGAAGTAAAACTAACACCAAACCCATTTGAAAATTCCCATGAATACTTATTACTGTAGAAACAATTTTATAATGATATGAAAGAAATCTAAGTGGTCAAAATGTCTCAACTAAAGATCTTATGCCATCAAGTAGAACCTCCAGTGTCTGGAATAGTTTACATCTTGTCAATTTATTGACCAACAGGTTCCATGAAAACCCAAGAAACATCATTGGTTATTGTCAAGTATAGTGGTTACTGCCTACAACCGAATGGTGAGGCTTTATTGCTGTATACAAGATATATTTATGTCGTCAAACACAGAGAAGTAAAGCTGGACCTAACTAGATGCTTTACCCCTACTAGGAATCATGATAATCTTCATGCTGCCAGAGAAGAAGTGTAATTGTCAATGCTATCTACCTACATTCTGTGACCTGCAGCTGTGACTTGACTACAAGATGTACTGGTGCAATAGTGACACATATGTTACAAGATTAAACAACTGCACTCTGATTGAATTTAAGGTCTACTTCATGAGATGGAACCCATACCTGACACTGCTAAGGGGTCCAATAACAAGAGACTAGAATGGTCACAGGCCTAAAGAAAAACCTAGTACTATTATTTTGACACAGCACAGCAATAAAATGACTCATAGTGACTTTCTGCTGCATTATAGCAGTTTCTCACTTAATGCACCCAGAGATGATTCTTCTTTTAGTAAAAGAGAATTCACAAGGAGACCCTTCACTGGACCATGTGAAGAGATTGAATGACTTAGTCCTAAACAGGATGATTTTTGTTTTGTTTTGTTTTGTTTTTATCAAATTCTATCCTCAAAAGTGATGGATCTATGGAGAAGAGGGAATGGAAATGGAAAGACTAAGAGGAAGTAGTGATGAATGTCTGGGGAAACAATGTCTTCCAAACAAAACAGGAATGATACACATATAAGCTCATAAGAAATGTGGAAGTTTTACAAGTTTTGGACAGTCAGGGTCCCACCACTGAAAAGGGGAAGATGACACAATATCCTAACACCAAGCAAGAAGCTAACTATAACTGATACCTACCAGCAAAAAGAAAATTTAGTTTTCTCCAACAGAGTGTCATTGGGTATACAAGGAACATCTAAGAAACCATCTAGTAGTTGATAGAAGCAGAAGCAGACACTCACAGCTAGACACTGAGCCAAACTCCTGGATTTCAGTTACAGAGAGGGAGGAAAGATGAGCAAAGGGGTCAAACCAGGCTGGAGAAACCCACAGAATCAGCTGATCTGAAGAAGGGTGGCTCATGGATTCCAGTCTAATAGCTGGGAAACCAGAATAGGACTTACCCAGACCCCCGAATGTGGGTGTTATTTAGGAGGACTGGGCAGTCTTTGGGACCTCTAATAACAGATAAATATTTAACCCTAGTACACAATGAACTTGGGGAGTCCATCCCACGTAAAGGGATGCTTTTTCAGCCTAGATACATGGGGGATGGCCTAGGCCCTGCCCCTAATGATATGATAGACTTTGAAGACTTCCCATGGAAGGCCTCACTCTTCCTTGGGAGCAGAAAGGGGTTAGGCTTGGTTTTGGTTGGTGTGATAGGGGAGGAGGGGAGAATGAGGTAACCTGGATTGACATACAAAACAACCTTGTTTCAAATTTCAATAAAAAAAAATAAGAAACTATGAAGCAGAGAAACTCCTTTTTACCTTAAAAGTTGTTGCTCAAGGAAAGAGAATGGTGTTATCACTACTCTTCATTTTCACTAGTTGATCAATAATGACTAAATGTTCTTTGTCAGGCTCTGATGCCATCACTGAGATACAGCAGTAAACAACTCCTTTCATATTCTCTTAAGTTTTGTGACAAGACAAATAAGCCATAATATTTGCTATATATGACTGAAACAGGGAATAACAGTTAGAAGTGGTAGGTGGTAGTCAAGTATAAAAAAGTGGCAGACATTATTAAGAGTTTATATACAATAATTTTAATATAACTAGATGATATATGTAGTAATAACATGTGATAGATTACTTAGGTATCTTATCTAAGTGAGTTATACTGACTTGTACAGTATTACTTAATCATTAATTTTCAGAGCTAGATCAAACTCTAGGTTTTTATTAAGCTATATTTGAGGGTTAGTCTGTATTAATTATATATCTTCAATATGTTTCTTATACTCTAAGTAGACCTCAATATGCAATTCCACCCACTGAGTTCAATTTTGTCATTTTAATTTATCAAAGTTTAGCCTTGTCCATAGACAAATGGTAAAAAAGAAAAAGATTGAATTTTTAGTTCATCTTTTTCAGTAATATTTCAAGCAGAAAAAAGGACAAAAATTTTAATAAAACTAGAGAAATATATGTCCCCAAAATCTTCATAATGTGAGAAAAAATTACTTTCATTGTATAGACTAACCAATATCATCAAGAAACCAGGCTTCTAGGACTTTTTATTGTGTCCCTCTCCTCCAGGACTACCACAAGTTCTTCGAATTTCTAGTACTGGAACCAGTGCACACAGTTTCCAGCAGCAAGAAATGGACCTTGGTTTCCTTGGCTTAGGACTGCCTATGTTGCTCCAAAAGCTCTTGTTCCAACTGTGAAATCTACAGGCCTCCTGATTCCTACTTCCCTTGCTTAGTTGCACCTATACTGCAAATAGACCACACTTTAGATCCTGTAACCAACCTCCTACAACATGTGGACTAAAGTTCCCAGGAATGGTTATTCATAAATTCAGTTCCTAAATCCCCTTGAAGTAAATAGAAAACCCCCATTTACTTTGCTTAGACTAATCTTTGCTGCTTTAGAATTTCCTGCAGCGCTTAGAGAAAGATAGGCATCTCAATGTTACTAAGACTTAATTTACTTCTGAACATTGCAAATGCCTCCAAAGAAAGAAGTCATGAAGAATATTTTCAATAAAATCATAGAATAAAATTTTTGAGACCCGAAGAAAGAAATAGCTACCCATCTAAAAGAGACCTACCAAAAGACAAACAAGACCAGAACAGAAAAATATTACCCTTTATGTATTAGAGTTAAATAAAGAAAGGGTATTAAAACTGCAAGAGAATAAACCCAAGTCACTTATAAAAGTACCCTAGTTTGAATAATACCTAATTATTTGACAAGGTAGTTAAAAGTCAGAAGTGCTTGGAAAAATGGATTCTAAGTTCTTTAAGATCACAATTGTCACCCCAGAGATTATGCTTAGGAAATCTCTATTGAAAGTAAAAGTAAAATTTAAAATGTTTCATTATAACAACTGTAAAGAATTTATAATAATTAATCCATCTCTGCAGACAATCCTGGAGGAACACTTGGCTCTGAAGAGAAGGATAAACATATCTTATGTAGAACAGGGAATCAATAGGATGTCCCATGTGAGGTATAAGAAAGTACCACAAAGCATTATGACTGAAATTAATGCACAGTTTTTAATATTAATTTTTAATATTTATAGTCTCCATTCTACAATCAATAGACATGGGCTAGCTTGCTGGGTTAGAACACAAGATCTAATTTTTGGCTGCCTTCAAAAAACATACCTAAATATCAAAGGGAGACATCACCTTAGGGTAAAAGGAGGACAATATTAGTCTAAGTAATTTCCAAGTCCTTTCTTATGCCTCCCATGGAAATAAAGAAGCAACCAAGTGAAGCCATTCTAATATTTGACAAAATATTAACTATACTGCAAGCAAAAACAAGTCAGAAGAGACAAGGAGGTCACTTTTAAGGAAAATAGGTGGTAAATAGGTAGATGGGAATGAGAAAGCCAGCTCCTTGAGATGGCTACTTCTTGTTCCTAGAAGGCATTACAGGGAGAAATGTCAGAAAGGTCTGGATGGTTAACTAAACAGGACAAATAGGGAAAACAGATGGACTCAGGGACCTCATAAAATACTACAGAAAGAGCCCCTGTATTAGAATCCCAGCTTCAAGGACCTTCAGAGTGCAAAAGTGTAAAGCTATTACTTTCACTTTCTCTTGTGGCTTGATCCTTTATCTTTCCTGGGTGTTTCATTTGTTATATGTCCTAGGAAAGGAGCTCAGATTTGCCCTAGATGAACATCAATATCCCTATTGCCAGCTCATAGGATATTAGCAATCCAAACATACACTGGTCAAATACCTAGAAATAGGATATTTTATTATGAACCTAAGGAAAAAATTAAAGTGAGATAGTACCAAGAAAGTCTAATATACCTAGTGTCCTGGTCATCACCAGAAAAGTCATAGATAGACACAGATATGTGAAGACCATGTAAAGGCACATATATAGGTAGAAGAAAGTAGCAAGACTGAGGTGCTGGATCTGCAGATCCAGATACTAACAAACAAACATACTAACACTTTACCAGTAACCACTGCCATGAGAGGAAGTAGAGGGGAGGGGAGGAAAAAGAGAATTAGAGAAATTGCTCATGAAGCAAATTCCTACTAATGTCATAATTTCGTCATTGGCATCCAAAAATATGGAACAAATTTCTGCTTTTAGTATAGCATCCTGTGCTATCAAAGAAACAGGAATTTGATTTACCTACTCTCTGCCAAAGGTCACCTCAGCCAGGGCTTTCTTTTCATAAACTTCTCATTGCTTGTGTCTTTGTAAACAACTCAAGTTCATGGAATTGTTCTAGTCCTTCATAGGAATTGCTACCTGATCCAATAACATTCTTTCTTTATTGCATGATTAAAATTTGTGCACCTCTCCATGTCTTGTCTTTTTTTTTTTTAATTTTATTTTCTAAGACTCAACAAATTATGCTGGTTTGTAGGGCCATCTGACATTTGCCTTCATAGCATTAATTTCCATTTATAATTAAATACCTCTGGTCTTTTTATTCATAGGTTGTTCTAATCAGCAAAATAAGCTGTGATGTCTGAGTTAACTTAGCTATCTTCCCTATTGTGTTTGCCGATATGTTTTACTGTGTATGGGAATGTGTTTAGAGAATCAAGAAAAATTTATTCAGATTCTCTAAATCTAAACCTCTAGTCTAAATACATACAAAAGAAAACAAACAAAAACCTTTCCCATACTGCTATAACATTGCTGAGGCTAATGGAATGTTTTAACTAAATTCTAAAAGAATATAACAATTTATCTTTTGAGAATGAGTTGATAGGTCATTGATAGATACAAAAACTAAAGGCATATATTCTCTATAATCATAAAATGCATCCTATCGCCACTTTACCAGATATTATTATCTTATGCATACCACCCACAGTAGTTCATTATAGATAGAATAATAATACTGTGGTTCTTTGGCAGAATCAAAAAAAGTTCCCACATACTATCAGTCAGGGTCAATCTCCTAAAGACCTTGCTTTCTGCTAAAGAAACAGAATTTGTTTCCTAGTGAGTCATTTCAGGCATAAAGATTCTTTCACAAAAGATGTCCTCTCTGTACTCTTCTCAAAGAGTACAGCCCAAAGTTTCTGTGACTGTGTATATAATGAATTATGAGTCACAACCAAGTATTAAACACAGAATCTTTTCACCAAAAGTTTTATGTGCTCATTCGTAAGGGCTTTTTTTTTAATATTAATATTAATTTTCTCATCACAGATTAATAAAAACTTCAGAGTAAAAAGTAAACACATAAATAAATAAATAAACAATTTTCACTTTTAAGCAACAAGTATTCTGCCATAAATCTTGGACTTCCCATTGTGGACTTCAAGCTCAAATAATTTTTATTTTTTTAATAAAGAAATATATGTTTTCCTGCTTTTATTTAAATTTGCAAAAGTTTGTTTTACATGACATTCCCAGTTCCCTCACCCTCCTATCTTCCCACCAAAACACAGCCCATCTCCTTTCTGCTCCCTAGGGAGGGTGAGCCCTTCTATCGGGAGTATTAAAAGTCTGTCATATCATTTGGGATAGGGCCAAGGCTCTCCCTATGTGTTTATGTTGAGAAAGTATCCTTCTATGTGGGATGGGCTCCCAGAATCCATTCATAAGCTAGGGACAAATACTGATGTATTACTAGAGGCCCTTTTCCTCAAATTTTAAAATAAGGACAGTCTTAAGAACTTCAAAAATTTAATTTAATTTTTCTAATCTTTAAAAGTCAACCTTTTATCCCATCATTTCTCTGTGAACAATAGAGTATAGAACAGTATGGGTAATAATCAGACTACACTCCAGTAGCTATCGGTGGCTACTGCAATGTGTAGCTCTTGTCATAGAATTCATTAAGGAGGTACAGTCTCAATTTGGTTAAACAGCATATTAATGAGATTGACATGCCTTGTTATTTAAGCTAAAAAATTTTTATTTTATTTTGATAATTAGAACATTTTTCTTGGTGCTGTCAGTCTTGCGCTAGTAAGATGGATGCTACCACATAAGAACTTGATAAACGGTAGTGTGACTCATGTCTAAAACTCTTGATAAATTTACTTCAATGTTCCTCCAACAGATTGCATAGGTAAAACATTAATTTCATATTGATCACTAGAAACAGCGGTCTGGTCATTACACAATTCTTTTCATCGAAAAAAACAAGAATTTTTTCCATTTTTGTTTTTGTTTTTTCCTGACAAACCTAAGATTAAAGAAATAAAAGTGAAGGTAAATATGCCACTTCTCAAACATACTACTCCAGGATTTCTGTATCATTTGTCTAGAAGTTAAGCAATGAAAACAATAAGCTGTCACTAATTCTTCAGGAGGCACTTGACCTTGAGAAACATAGTATTGATAGGTTCCAAAGGGATTAACAAATACTCCCTTTTCTGGCTTCGTCTTCAATTACCCTGATGAGCAATTAAAATGCTAATTAAAAACAATCTAAAACTTAAGCAGTCAGAAGGTTATGAAATAATGCACTCATATTTCTTACTATACAGACAGCTAATAAGGTCAGCAAGCAAAGTGTTTAGAAACAAGAATTAAATCATCACCATATTTTACTGCTAAAATTTATGTTGTCAATGACTGTAATTCTTCATAAATAAATGTATATTTCTATTTTTTATTATAAATTTACCTTAAGACACCTATTTTCAAAAATGTTAGGCAATCATAGGAAGAGTCTTAACTTTTGAGTTAAATTTTGGTCTTTCCATGCCCAGTGGTGGTTAATTGAAATATTGATCTCAATTAGCATATTGTTATGGACCATAGGGTTTTTACATTTGTTCTTCTAACAGCCTCACATTGAATTCTACATGATCTATCCACAATTAGGCTCATGAATGTGTTAGGACAGTTTTGAGTTAACTTTCCTGGTGTTATTTTTTATTAAGTAACCAGCAGCATGTTATTCTTTGTTTACAGTGCTCAGACAGATGTTAAAGTATTTGCTACAAACCTAAAATAGCAGTTTTAAATTAAAAATAGAAATAATTGTCTGAAAGATAAGCGATGTGAGGGAGAGATGTGCCTGATGCCTGTTCAGTGTTGTAAGCTTGTATCCAGATATAGCAAAAAAAGGAAAAAATGCCATTTGTTCATGAATTTCTATTAAAAATTAATTGCTGTAAATTGCTGTAGTATGATGCTTTTGTATATTGTGAATATGCATTACTGCCATTGGTTAATAAAAACAAAGCTGTTCAGTCTATGAAAGGCACAATAAGGTTAGAATAACAATCAAGCTCCTGAGGATTTGGAGGAAGAGGACAGAGTTGGGGAGCCTTGAGCCAGCAGCTAAGTAGCAAGACGCCAGAGGACTGGTAAAGCCACAGCCATGTGGCAATGCATAGATTAATAGAAATGAGTCAATTTAAATGTAAGAGCTAGTTAGTAAAAAACCTAAGTTATCAGCCAAGCATTCATAATAAATATTCATAAATAATATAAGCCTCTGACAATTTAAACATGGCTGTGGAACAGAGTGAGACAGAGAAACCTGTGTGTACAATAAATCATTAAAGTTACACTTAGAAGCACCACCAACATTGTGTGATCATACTATTCATAATAGTTTATATTCTGTATCTGAAATATAAATATATAAATAATTTTAAATAACTTGGTAGTTAAGTCCTTTTTTATAACATGAAATTCATACCTATCACTGTTATTGGGATAATAACCTATGTCTAGATAGATCAAAACCCTTAAGATTGAACCCATTACTAGTAAGTTGTAAATGGACATAGCATTAACTCAATTCTTAAAGTCTTATCATTATACCCATAGATCAAGGCACACCCAACTTTCATCTGGCATGCTTATATTTGCAGTACATAAAGACTAAGTTGATGACCTATAACCGGCCAAAGTGCAAAGAGTAAAAGACTATAGAAAGCAGATGTACTGTACACCTCCTCTCAAAGCTCAGAGAATATTGTGGAAGAAGAGGTGGGAAGAGCATAAGTATAGAAGTGATGGATGACTAAAAGAAAAAGTGGTTTTCTAGACACATCAGGACACACAGAACAGCTGTCCATATAAAATCACAGTAGCTGGACCAGCACATTAAAAAAAAAGGCTGTGCAAGCTCAAGTTAGGCCAGATCCTAACATGGAGAGGGGAATTGAGCAGTCATCCCAACACTATGCCATAGAATTATTGAGAATTGTATGCTGCTGGAAAGGAAAAGAAAGATTTCTCTGAGCTTGTATCCCCTGGTTAAATTAACACTCCAATGTTGACACATATATGGTGATATTTACACAATATAAACTGGTTTTTAAGGATTAAAAAATAAGATAGAAACAATACTGGATGGGCAGAGAGGAGGAGGGATCTGGCAAGTGTTGTTGATGGAGGTATGATCAAAACACTTTGGATAGAACTGTCAAAGAACTAAACACATACATACATAGAAAGAGAGAGGAGAAGAGATAGATATATAGATGATAGAAAGATAGATAGATAGATAGATAGATAGATAGATAGATAGATAGATAGATAATTACCAGACAATAAGGCCAAATTCAAACACTATATCATTTATTTTAAAAACAGCTTGACTGGACCAGCTCATTAACATCCAATAAACTAGTTGCTAATTAGAGGAAATATTTTATCCATTTATGTAGAGGTGTAAAAATCTGTTTTGCCTGGATTTTTTTCTTTTTCCATATGTGCATACATATTATTATTTTTGAATTGTATCCAGATGCTATTTTTGAATGACTGGTATATTTCATTGCATGAAAAATGTATTCATTTTTGCAAATGTAGATTTAGACCAGATTTAAGGTTGTGAGAGATTAATTTATTAGATTAAGCACTATATACATGTATAGCCATGCAATTCTGTATAGGCTTAGCGAACATAACAGCTAATACATATTTTTTTTTAAAAAAAGAAAAATAGTAAAGATTAAAAGGGAACATTTGCTATGTATGGCTCAATCAGTGGAGGAGCTGCTTGTCATGCAGAAAAGCCTGTAGAAGCCAGCTATTTAATAAAGTAAGTGTGATAGCATACTCACATAAACACAACATGTGGAGGATAAGAAGATCAAGGTTATCTTTGGCCACAAACAATGAAAGTTTTCATCCTATCATTTCTCATATATTTAACAGTATGTTTTTAATTGAAATATAATTATATCACTTTCCCCCTTTTCCTCCCTCCACCCCTCTAATAATCTTCCCACTCTCAAATTGATAGCCACCCTTTCTCTGATTAACACAATTACATTCCTCTGTGTGTATGTGTGCATGTGTGTGCATGTGTGTGCATGTGTGTGTGTGTGTGTGTGTGTGTGTGTGTGTGTGTGTAACTAAGAAATACATTGTAACATGGATAAGAATACTCATGCTTAGTAGATCTAAATCAGATGTTACCTAAGGCAATCAGTCACACCATAATTTTATAGATAAACAACAAAGTTCTTGGTTTTATATAAAGCAACAACGAACCACAGAGTTAGTTGGGGCCTCTGTCATACTAATCTTCACAGACACAGTAAGCAATTTTTATGCTCCTGTAGTTTCCATGTCCTTTTAAACATTAGGTGAAACAACTAAGCAAAATGTATTGTTCAACTACTGCTGAGTTAAATCCTCTGACTTTAGCATTTTAGATTGTGTGGGTTATAGTTTTAGGTCTTTTCTATGATAACAATATTTCTTAGTGAAAAACAACACAGAGAGACATTTTGAATGAGTCTATTTGTTAATCATGACAACCAGATGACCTAACACAGAGAACATTGTCTCATTTACCACTGTAATTAGATTTGTACTAAGAAGGCAACCCCATAGCATCCACTAGTGAACCATGACAACAAAAATTTATATATGTACTGTTTTAGGACACTGCCAGTACCTGGGAATTAAAAGACATCAGAGCTGGTCTCTGTATAAGATGATCATAAACTGGGTGAGAAGAAACTGTAGGTAAGTCATTGCAATATACAATATTGTAGTAACTTGTACGATTTCAGTATATGTTTGTAGAAAAAAACTAAGAGTGAATAAACAATGTATGTACAGATGAGGTGATCAAATATCCCTAGGTAAGCAGGAAACAAAGGACAAAATGTTTCCAGAAATGGGTGAGTATGAGAAGACTGTGAGGAGAGATGGGACTTTGCAGACTAATGTGAGCTGCGACTACAGGCAAAGAAAGTTCACAAGAAGCAATACCATCTAACTATGTAAACTGTTACGAAGATTTGTAGTGTCATACTCATAATACTTTTAACATTGCCATATAAAGTCTGTAATATATGCATAATTATTTTTTAATATGTGTTAAGTATCAATTCATAATACAAAAAGCATCAGAGAAAAAAAAACAGCGCTATGAAAAAAGCAGAGCAATGAGCCCATGCTTTCTATATATTCCCAATTCACTATTATTGCATGCTGAGGTGCAATAGTGTGTGCGTTTATTCCTTAGGAGATCTGAGTTAAAATATTGAACCTAAGGGAGAAAAATGGAGAGTCATTCAGTAAAAGCAGTCTCAAAAGAAATACACAAGCCTTCTGAAATGTATTTTATCATGCTCAGGTCTGTATCATAACCTTCAATGATACCCAGAGGGATCAGCTTTCTTTTAGTGTATCAAAGACTGAGGGAAGATTACAGGGGGAAATTTCTCTGACACTGGAGACACTGTGTAAGTCTCCTGAGCGAAAGTCATAGAACATGCTAAAGAAACAATCGTAACTCCTTTCTTTCCATCAAACACCACCACAAAACCTAAGATGACATGTATTGAGTGGCTAAAACATCTGTCCCTTGAGAAAGCCTTCCAAGTAGTCTTTGTTTTCTAGTTCCAAGTATGATTACAAGATAAGTTTCTTCCATAAATTACACATGAGAATGTGTACAAAAAAGACAGATAGCAGAGTAAGAGAATGAAGTATATTTGGGCATATGAATGTGTCTTTAGGGTTCTATTTATCAACGCACACACACACACATGCACATACACACACACACGAAGAGACAGACACACACAGAGAGAGAGAGAGGCAGAGAGACAGAGATGGAGAGAGTTAAATATTTTATTTTTAAATATAAAGCCATTTACTTGGTTTAAACCAGTATAAATGATTTTTCATTTTTAAAATCTTTCCTATCTTTGAAGACCCTATGCCTTTTTGTTGCCTTTCTTTTTTCTTATATCCCTTAAATTTGGCCTACTAAAGAAACATTGGCATAAATTATCGAAACAGAACTTTGCCCAATATATTGCTCATTGCTCATACCAAGCATCTTTATTTTTTTCATAAATCACATTATTACTTGTCTCAAGATTCTTTAAGGCAGAAAGGCTCTACCTGGACTAATGTTATTGGAGATGATTAGTAGCAGTTTCAACAGTGAAAAAAGAAGGTTAAGATAATCAATAGCTCACAGTTACAACAAAAGCTATCACCAAGGGGTTTTGATAAAACTGCCAACATTTTTCCCTTTGGACTACAGCCTCACATACTGCAACTGAGCCACTTCATTTCTGTCCTTCAAGTGTCCCAGTGGGAAAGTAGCTCCAGAAATATATTTATCTAATATATTGTGTATCTAACATGACAAGTTGGGCTCTCTGAATGTCATGTGTTATCTACTACACAGCTTGCCTAAATGAAGGAAATTTAGATCCATTTTGACATGACTCCTGCTAGAGATATAGCTCAGAAATAGAACTTAATAGAACTTAAGCCTAGCATGCACATGCACATTGACTTCATGTCAGTATTTGATGTGAGTAAATAGGCAATACTACAGCAGGTCTACTGGGTGGACACTAGATGCAGCGAGCATGAGATAGAAATCCAAATATTAATTGGATTTTAATATAGACATCAATTTGGATAGCCAGCACTCCAAATACTGGCAGTAAAAGTTTTGCCATTCTGTCATTCTGCATCTATGGAAGTATAGCATATACCATCTCTGGCAAAGGTAACACTATTCAATTTTATAGTCATTTTAAAGTATGATTACAATAAATTATAGTTACTGCAGAAACTAGTATGAAGCTTGTATAAGTTTAAAGGTAGAACTACCATATGATCCAGTGATAATCCCTGGGTTTATCAATAAAGGAGTCAAAGACAAGCCACCTACATACCCATATACATTGTGGTGCTGTTTATAGCTAAATGTTTAAATTGACCTAAGTGCCCAACATCAAGTTCGTTGATAAGAAAACCGAGCATATATACAATGTAGATCATTAGTGGGCCATAAGAAGAACAAACATATAATTAATAGGACGATAGATGGCAATAGAGACTGCCATATTAAATAAGATAAATTAATCTCAGAAAGACAAGTATTGTATGTTTTTATGTAAAAGAATAGATATTTTTATGAAAGAGACTAACTTGAAAAAGGAGCTTTTTAGAAGGAGGAAAACCATCCAGAGGAGTAAAACAGATAAATGTGGTAAAAGAGACCTAATATGACCAAAGTACATTGTACATAAATAAAATATCCTAATGAAACCTATTGCTTTCTACAAACAATATATGTTAATAGAACAATGCCTTATTAGAAACAGTTGAAGAGAAAAATCTATAGTTTCAGAAAAAGAAGTCTCCTTTTGGACAAATGAAAGTATATTTTCAAATCCTTTATTGCAAAGAGATTCAACAAAGACAGCAAGAGGCTCCACAATTAAAAAAATATCAAGATATTTGAAACACACTATGGTATCTATACAGGCATCTGCAGGTGTAATCATCTGTCAGAACTAGAAGTTCACACCATACTCATTCCCTACTACTGTAGATTGATTGCAAACTCTCTGCAGGATTAGTACAGATCAATTCTGTGCTTAGGCAAGGCCATTCACAGCTGAACTGTCAGGTTGAAGAACCACCAATAAGAGCTCTATAAAGAAAGAAAACTGCAGGGCTTTCCACCCAATACTATGAAACTTACACCTATCTGTATATATTAAATCAATGAACTTGAAAATTTGCTCCAAAGCCAAAGTTCCTCATAACATCTAAGAGAGACAAGTTAAATTAAAATTAACAATAGATATTTTTCTTGGAAAATTGCTTTGACACTTATGGTATAGTAAAAGTTGTTACTAAATTTGCAATATTGGCTATTAGTAGCATCTCCTTAGCCAATTTTAGATATTCTCCCAGAACAGTCATTAAACCCTCACCAACCCAATACTTCTTCACAGAACACATATAAAAATTGCAAAGGCAACCTGATATTTTTCATGTAGTAGATATATAGATACCATTAACCATTTAGTGATTTTGTAAACATGTAACAATATACTGGAATAGTTTTAACAGATTGAAATCAACATAAATTAGTTATGGTTAATGCATTTTTGCCCATCTTGTCTAAGAATTTATGAAGTTATTTATATTTTGTTAGTCAAAATAAATTACAAATGTATTTACTCAATCAGTTACAACTCAAAGGTAAACATTTTCAGAAACACTGTCATTTTGTGAAGCCCATTGCCTATAGTTACCACTAGCAATATTTATTTGATATGCAAAGTGCTACTAACATAGAGCTCAGGTGCAGGAAGATTTAGTTTTCATATATTTGTTGTCCCCTATTCCCAGTCACAGTTTTGATCTTATGAGTATCTAGTCAACCTCGGGTGAGAGAGTGCTGCAGCACAGACCTACATGGCTTGTCATTCTTACTTAGGTTCATCATAGAGAAAATTGATGGGGAAAAAAGAATCTCGGTGTCATTTCAGAGGTCAGTTCAGTACAATTGGTTTTGAATATCTCAAACACAGGCAGAAGGGAGAAGCCACTGCCTGAAGAGAATGGCTAGCTATATTAACCAGAATCTCAGGTAAATCTAACACAGAAGAGAGACAACATGAGGCAAAAATGACCAGTTTAAAAAAAAAAAAAAGATATTGAGCGAGGGTTCAGAACACAGAGATGCTCAGAAGAACAGAGTGAGAGAGGTGAAGAAGTAACTCAGTGTCTCTGAGCTTTACCAATGCCAGTATGCTTCCACATAGGGACACCATCCTCCTATTAGCACTGGAAATAACACACAGTGAAAGTCCTCTGGATTTCAAGTCAGGCAGCTGTTCACCTTTCACTTGCATTCCAGACCAACCTAGATACACACCACTGAAAGGCAACTCCCAGACCTACAGCAAGAGTGTGAGAAGCCTTGAGAAGCCTTCCATACTGTCAGGTTATCTGTGTCATAACCACACACATCAAAACGATCAACACCCCAGACTAAAGATGAACTACTAAAGTATTAGAGGTAAAAAAGGAAAGAATTTATTAGAACATTTTATGAAAATATTGTCCAAAGACAGTAGCTGAGTAGCTGTGCATATAGTCATTAAAATCATGGAAGCATTTTTAAAAATAAGAAAATATGACCTGTTAGTGGTTTTTAAACCAACAGCTTGAAAAATACAAAAAAAATCATTTAGTAAAAACAATGATGTGGTAAATAACATTATAACTAATAGATTAATGTTACTTGTTTGTTATGTATTTGCAGTACATATGTGACATAGAATCAAAATACAAAAAAAAATTGAATTAAGCAAAATTGTGGGACAGAGTTCTATAAAGTTTCAGAAAATGTATGGCAAAATATTTTACTCTATTTATATCCCAAAACATAAAATATTGTACTATTATTTAAAAAGGACAAAAATGGGGATAAAGGATTAGATAATGTCCTATACTGCATTCTTTAAGATTACAAGCAGTGACAGAAATTAACCCAGAAATTTAAGTGAGTTGAATGAGTTCACATAATACTGTATCATTTGCGTTCAATTATCTCTTGCCTCCTTTTGCTATATCTCATTTAATCTCTCTTAAAATTTCACCACAATTCAATGAATTTACCTGTTGGGGAATATTTGTTTTGTGAAGATGTGTCACTGTGATTGGTTTAATAAGGAGCTGAATGGCCAGAAGCTAGGCAGGAGAAATAAGTGAGATTTCTGGAGAGAGAGAGAAAGAGAGTAAGAGGAAGAAAAATCTAGGCTCATATATTACACTCCAGGGATGCCAGGAAAAATGGTGTGAGTTGAAGATACAGAGTTAAAGAAAGGTAAACATCTATGTGGTAGTACGTAGAATAATAGAAGCATGTTAATTTAAGTTATAAGAGCACTATCACAAGTCTAAGCTAATGACAAGTTTCCCTAGTTGATGATAAGTCTCTCTGTCTCTCTGTGTCGTTATTTGAGAGCTGGTAGCCTATGATAAAAGTACTACTACATATGGAGGCCAACATGGTACTAAATCCAAACATAAGTCCTGGAAAAGTTAAGAAAATTTCTCAACAATGAAAAAAACAAACTAGGTCAATGCTCACGCATACAGCGGTGTGGCAATTGGTAACTTCCTATGGGTGTAAGACTTGGTTCTCACAAACTGAGGAGGGCATAGTAAGCCACCAGAACAGCATGGTAGAGTGTCTGGCTACTTCCTAACAGCTTGAGATTTGTCTCATTTGGTTAGAGAATACTGCAGGTTCTTAGTAAAGCCAAGCCAAGATACAGAAAACCTCTACAAAGCTACAGTATGCTTAAAAAGGTGCATGGGTGATGAACAAAAAATAGGTATATACAGTCATTGAAAAAATAGTTTAAAAAAATAATAAAGTCTTTACAAAGAGTAAAGAAATATAAAAGAATGAGCCATGTAAGGATGAGAATTATAAAAGGCATCTGGATTCTGTATGGTGCTTTGTTAGCATCAAATTTTTAAATGCTGATGAGCAAATGACAGCTGTTGATTGGAAGTGACTGCTAAATTAAACCAGTCTATATGCTTCAGGGATGTCTTGGCAACAGAATGGAAATTGGGCAATGTGTTGTGTTGTGAGGGCATGGTGTGATTTTCTTTCCACATGAAATTAAAATCTATGGATTCCTTCAAAACTAATTGAAATCAGATTTGACCAGGGAGATTTTCTGAGGACCTTGGCTATAGAAGAAAATATCCTGGAAATACTGAAGGACAAATGATATATATATGCTGATTCCTCAACATAGAAACAGTTCTGATACTGTTTGAAATATGATAAAATCGTGTTGGCTACAGAATCCTCAAGATTTATTATTATATACTATCCTTTCATATGGCATGGATAGATGTTTGGTTATACAGTCCAAACAGACTTATAAAGTTGACAGATAGCTTTTACTTGCTCAAACAATAACAACAACAAAATCATCTTTAGTTGAATTGTATGCACAGCACAAATTCCATACTTTTGTTATGAATATTTATATGTTACCTTTAAAATTTTTTCATTTGTTTTCAGAAAAAAAAGGTTCAGGCACTAATGAAGACAAATTGCCCTGGTAATTCAGCCTCTCAGCCTCTGTTTCAGTTTCCTCTACATCCAGAACAACTTCAAAGTTGCTAGCTGAGATGATCCAGACTCACAGACTATTCCAGTTAGGCTTGGGTAGCGATAAGCTCTACCCATCCCTTTACATAGAGATTGAACAATAAATGTCATAGCTAGTTTTCCCAGGATTTAACCATTATCTCAATATCTCAGGATCTCTTAAAGATGCCATCACCCCCAGACAACAGGAAACAGCCTAGAGAACAGAACACTCATATTCCCAAGAGGTGGGATGGGTAATTTTTCGTCATTTGGTGGATTATAAATGTTTATCATTATTTAGGAGGATGAGTTACAAGTTATTATTGGTAATGGTCAAAATGAAAGTTAAACAAAAGAGATTAGATTCAGGGATCTATTTATGGAGGGAAATGGGAAAATATACCATAGAATTTATGGGATATGAGGATGGGTAATTGTGTCTACTATCAAATAACAACTAGTCTCAAATATTTTAAATTGCTATGGATTTTTATATAATGATGCAAATTTAAGGGTTTTGTTGTTAAAACATACACTATGTATATATATATATATATATTGCTACTCATATTTAAGATATTTTTGTATTTTTGTATATGATACATTTTTAAGATGAATATATATATGCATATATATATATATGTTTCTAGATTTTTAATGTGTTATACCTATGCAGCTCATTTAACAATGTAATGTTATTATTCTGTTCTTGGAAGTTATTATTATAAATTATTTAGGATAATTAAGAGGTATAGGTTAGTATTTAGTCTTCTATAACACTCAAATAGGTTAGATGTTTTCAAGTCCAAGCACAGGTATACCTGTCTTCAAATATGTTAATGGGCTACAGATTATGGAATTTAAAATATTTTAATAACATTAGACTTTTCATGGCAGTGCAACATGACTTCTCTTGGCAGCACCATTTAAATCAAAGGAAGTGATGGGCATAGAAGAACTTCTACAAGGAGTCTGCATTTACTGTGGCATATTTAAACACTGGGCAAGAAACTTCCTTTACCTCAACTGCTGACAGTATGCTGTCCAAACTGTTCCAACAGGACACACAAAAAAAGTGTCTACTGAACTTTTCTAAGATGAGGTAGGAACATCCTTCAAACTTCTGCTTCACAGGAAAGTCTTTGATACTCCAGGCCTTTAGGCTGAAGCACCGAATAGCTAATAGCACCGAATAGCTAATAGCTACAAAAGAGAAATAGGTGGGATTTCCTGGGACAAAGAGGAAAAGGAGAAGAATTCTTGGCACATGGAATTATAATATAGAGATGCCAGGCAACACAGGAGGAGTTGGTCATACAGAATAAAAAAGAGGTAAAAAGCCATATGATAAAATGTAGATAAAAAAATCAGGTTAAGTAATAAGAGCTACTGTGCAAATGCCAAACTTTCACAATTAATAATAAATCTTCATTATTGTGAACTGACAGTTAACAAAAAAGTACAATTACACTTAACTCTTGAACCCATAAAACTATTCACTGGGAAACAAATTATTCAAGCACAAAGACATGAGAAAGATAGGCCATATTAATATTTACCTGCACTTGAATTCAGAGTGTTTAACATATGTTGTACATTTGTATGGATGTGTGAACTAATATTTAAGGGGTATATATGAGTGGAGTTGCACATTCATCAGTGTGCAATTACATGTTGTTAAGTGTGTATATGTATATGTGAAGATGTATGGAAGCCAGAAGGTAACGTCTTGTCTTCTTATTCTTCAGAAACTGTACAAAATCTCTCATTCTTGAATAATTTATCCTTCAGTTACTTCATTCATGAATAAAGTGAACTTAGATTATACTCACCCTAAAACACCTCTTAGACATTCCATCCTACTTCATAACTTTTTTCCTCTTTTTTATAACTGATTGAGTTTAGTTATTATTGCTCATGTTTCCATAGTTGTAGGACAACTTTCAAGGTAGCATAGTAAACCTAGAACAGACTACACTGATGGAGAAAATGAATCGTTCTCCTAAAGGAGCCATCAAGTACCAATAGCTTCTCAGCTAGAGATGGGACTCCATGAGATTCTACCTTATCAATGCTGAAATATTAACTGGCTTGAATTTGTATAGGTCTTGCACTGACTATCTTAGTTTCTATGAGTTTCTTGTGCAGTAACCCTTCCATATCCTATGACATTATCTTGTAGTAATTTTCCCTGACCTCTAGTTCTTACAATTTCTCTGCCCTCTCAACCTTAGGGAGAAGAAACATGAAATAGATGTCTTATTCAGGGATAACACTTCTAGTCACTTATTATCCATCCTTTGATTAGTTAAGTCTCTATATTAACTTCTATGAACTATGTAAACAAAGTTTTCTTGTGAGGGATGAGAACTGTACATCTATAAATATCTATTCACATAAAAAATAAATATCTTGAAGGTAGTTTGGAACTTTCTCTTTAATAACTGTAGTATAGCTGATGCCTTTCAGCTTCATAGTACCCAGCTTGAGTTCCCTACTATAAAATATACCTTAAGTAAAATTAGAGAGTTTTGGTTACTCTCCTGATATTCATTACACTATTGTAACAATGGGCCTATTTTGCCAGGCCAGTCACTATAGTGTCTTGCAAGTACTTCAGTTTGATAAGAAAGTTGGTTATTTTTCTCAACCAGCAGCCTTCAGAGTACCTTCTAACCCCATGTAAACTGGCAAGAATGGATGAAGTAGCCAACTCAGCACAGCTTGACTTTCCAGGTTACTTAATAAAAGCCTGTGGTATTCAGCAATGGGGTCTTACTATCTAATTCCAGAGAGAAAACCAAATGCACTGGAAATATACTATTTTGTTTTAGGGTCCCTGAGATTCTTCCATTTTTATTTTTGAAGCAATATTGTTCTGGTACTTTACTGTTGGTTAGGCTGGCTAGACACTGAACCCTAAAGTTTCCCTCAGGGCTGTAATTCCAAATATTTATAATCACACCCTATTTTTACTTAGGAACTGGGTATGGAACACAAGTACTTTACCATTATCTCAACCCCCATAGCATTTAGTTTTATCACGAAGAGCTCTACCCAGTTTAGTATTTTTGCCTGAGACACCTAGTGAACAGTGCATGGAGTCAATCTCAAAGAAGGTATTGTTCATACTTAGTTTCTTCATTGATAACTTGCAAATTTTTTGTTATACTCATTACTCAGCACCCAGTTATCATTTTGTCTTCCCACTGACACCAACTAACTAGAGTATGGCCAAAGCAGATGGATACATAAAAATTACTTTTTTACATGTCTTCTCTATCTACCAGAAAAATCCAAACAGTAGAAATTAGATTTCAGCCCAACACGATCAATAGCTATATAAGTCACAAAAGAACAACCATGCACGCAAGCTTACTCAAAGGTCAACCTCTGGCCTTAGTGGGACATAGAGATTTAGTAATAAAATATTCTTAGTGTATTCCATAATTCCTGGCCAAATACTTTCAAATGGAAAGCAACAACAAAACACACACACACACACACACACACACACACACACACACATATACACACACACACTTACACACCAAGAACAAAGCCAGCTTTAATTCTGTTGAAGGGAGCAGATCTCAAAGGTTTTCAGTGATCTCTTCTTTATTTTTATTTAAACCCCTGTAAGCCAGCAAATCCTCTTAATTTCCCTAACATCATTTACATTTCCAATGCTAATTTCCCAGCAGGTTGTAAAGTCCCTGGGTGAAGTATTTCCCTCCCCTTGTTCTCACTTTATTTGACTCCTGCAAGCCATCTAATTTTAGTCCTCTATTGTGTACACCTATGTTTGACACCACTTTGTACACTACAAGCAAGGAATCGAAAGAGAGAGACAGAGAGAGAGAGAGAGAGAGAGAGAGAGAGAGAGAGAGAGAGAGAGAGAGAGGGAGAGGGAGAGGGAAATATTAAATATTTTTGAAAATCTCTGACAACTGGAGGCTGCTGATAGGGAGGCTTCAAAGCTTCAAAGTCCAATCATATAGCTCAGGAAGTATTCAACCAATGATGATATTTTCATTGAAATATTTGTGGGGTTTAGGACGTAAGACCCCAGAACATGGCACTATGGCATTTGAGAACAGAAGAGAAGTGAAGGTCAAAGTCACCTTCCCTTTTCTTGTCTTCTGTGGAAGGGAATATGAGGCCTGGGTGACATTCCCTGAGAGCAGGTCACAGAGTTCTCCTTCTGTAAGTGTCTTTCCTGTACCTGAAGCAAATGAATGGCTTCATCTCTTCAGACACAGAGGCAGTAACTGAGAACAAATAGACTTTGCCAAGACGCTCGTTTGTTTCTATTAGACTATGCCTAACTTTTTCCATTCTTTGCAGAACTGGCATCTTGATTTTAAGGAAGGTAGGCCTAAAGATGTACAGGTTCCCTAGAATATTTAGGTGCTTATTTCATCATAAAGATGCCTCTGTCCTGAAAACTTATATTTAATACAAGAGAATACCAATTTTTAGTTTTATGTCATTTGTGATAGGTAACTTTGTCAAGAAATTAATGTTTGGTTGGTATTTCTGGAATGCCTGCTCTTTCCTGAAGAGAAAGGGTAGAGCAGTAGATCTTGGGGAGAGGAGAGACTGGGTAAGAACAAGGAAGAGGAAAGGAAGTGGAGGTTTTGGTCCACCAGTATTGTATGAGAGAAGAGTAAATAGAAATAAAAATATTTTTTTAGCCTGGTGTTGGTGGTGCACACAATTTAATCCTAGCACTAGGGAGGCATAGACAGTTCTACAGAGCTAATTCCAAACCTACACAGAAAAACCCTGTCTTGACAACAACAACAACAACAAAAATAATGTTTGAAAGAAACCAGTTACTGATTATTAAAGAAATTTTGACTAATGGCCTAAAATATGCCAATAAAAATGACAGAATATCATCAAAACAAATGCTGTTCATTTCAAACACACTGGATGCTTCCTTCCACAGAGTGAACTGTGTGTGGTCCACTAACACAGAAAATTCAACCTGGTAGGTAATCTCTCCTTCTGAACAGCCTTTGTACTAAGGAGTTCTTATGAGATGCATCAAATGAAATTCTATCTACCTTGCTGTAAAGTTTCACTCTTAGACAAAGCTCTTCTGATCCTGTTTTAATTAGATTTCAAAGTTTCAATTTCATATTTTTTTGGCTAATACATGGAAGAATTTCTTGCCCACCTATCCTCACATAATAATCAGCTTGCCTTGGACTGCCCACAACAATGATCCTGTGAAAGCAGTTTAGCCACAGTCTTTGTATATCCTTTTATTGCCTTATCTTATTGCTTCTCTGCCCTTCCAACTTACTGCACCCCTCCCATTTTCCCAGCTATCAATCCTCTCTTGGATCTCAATTGAGTTCTATACTGAAGACTCTTCCCCTCTGAGGTAGCTTCTGAATATTATCAGCCCTTCTCATGCCTCTGCTTTTCTTTGACATTCTTACGGTGTTATCAAGGGGGAAATGTCTGCACTATATGCCTGCTTAACTTCACCACCAAATCCTAAAAGTAGTCTTCAGAGCAGCTATAGAGAAAACAATTGTGGACTCCACAGGAGGCAGAACACACTGCATGGAAGGTCAGGTTGGTTAATACAGAAGGATGGAGCTTAGCTTCAGAGAACTCAGAACAGTGTATTATTGTTTTGATTCATTTTGCTTTGGCTTTTCCCCATTACTAAGCGATTTTCCCATGAACATCTTTTATTTGTATTATATTTTAAGAGTTCTTATTTAATTCAGGCTGTCCAACATTCATTCTCTCACCTGTATACTTTTTGAAGAGCTTGGCCAAGGGTTTTTTGAATGTACCAGGTTGAAGGAATATTTGTGATGTTTATGACACCTTTAGAGAACATATGAAATGTATTTCAAAGTAAGACAAAAAACTCAGTGCACAATCAAAATAGGGAAACTACTACAGTTTTCTCTGTAAGCCTACCATCTTATAAATAATAGAAATTATTTTCTCACTACTTAAAATTAAAGACAATGAATATTTTATACTTGTCTTGATGTATCAGGAAATAAGAAGCCCTAGAATTGCTTTTTCACCCATCATTAATTGGCAAAGTAGAGAGATGCTGGGCTTTTCAACTTGGTACATAACTCATTA
This sequence comes from Cricetiscus sungorus, assembly GCA_030556225.1. Classification (NCBI taxonomy): domain Eukaryota; kingdom Metazoa; phylum Chordata; class Mammalia; order Rodentia; family Cricetidae; genus Cricetiscus; species Cricetiscus sungorus. The sequence goes on along the minus strand of JANBXA010000372.1, from coordinate 34,823,561 downwards.
TGGAATATTATTTCCAATCATGCCTCTATAACTCAGTTGGTATCTTGGCCTAAGTTTCTCCTTGTGTAAAAGAGGTTATAAGATGGTCTAAGGGAATGTGTTCCTGTGCTTGGGCTGGCTTGAGGAGAATGCCTATACCTTAGGTATTTTATATAATACTATAATGTATTCATATGTGTTTCTCAGAGATGAGGCTAAAACTTTTTACAGCTTAAATTGAATTTGACCTGGGAAGTGTTATATGTATTAACTGTACTCTGATAAATGACAGCTCCCATCCTCTATAATGCTTCCCACCCCTATTACTAGTGTCTTTCTCACATTCATATCTGTTTCTTGTCTTGGTTTTCTTTGTTTGGGTTTTTTACCACTCATGGAGGAAAACTAAGTCTATAGCGAATGCAGAGATCCAAATTCATGTCTGCTCAATGTGCTGAGAATAGTGATGAGTTCTTAGCACTATCAGGGTATTTATGTAATCCCATCTATGGCTCATAGATCACTGTGGAAGAGGGGCTGAAAAAAATGTGACAGCAGGAACATAGGGAGAAGTACTGTGAAATGATGTATTCTGGCATGGCATAGCCAATAGAGTCATGATCTCATAGCAACTGTGGCTGCCCACTATCAAGATTTTGAATGAAATACCAACAATGTCCAGACAAGCCAGACCCCATGGTGTTTTGAATTCTATATGTCTCCTTAGTCTCAGTCATTTTGTGGCTCTGATTTAGGAGATGTTGGTGGTATAGCCTTGCTGGAAGAATTACACCAATGGAAGACAGGATTTGAGTTGAAAAGCCCTGTGTTACTTTGTGTTAGCTCCATCTATCTTGTTCTCATGGTTGAGATGCAAGATCTTTGCTTCTAGTTGCTACACCATTCCTGCTTCTTGTTGCTATGTTTCCCTGCCATAATGGGCATTTGTCTGTTTGGAACTATTTGCCAGAACAAACTCTTATTTTTTTGAACTGCTTTTGGGTACAGCTTTGTTGTTGCTTTTATTAGTAATAAAAAAACAACAGAAAAGTAACTAATACAGGAACATGATAAGCAAATTTTACTAAAATCTACATACAGACCTCAAAAGTCCTCCTCATTATGGATATGTGTACACATATAAATTTATAAAGACTTTACTCACAGCAAAAACTAATCTGTTTTATTTACTTAATTTATCTCCATCCATGAGAATTCATGACAGAAACACACAGCAAGTGGACAGCCTGACCTAGACAGTATGACCTCTGATTAGATATTAGAGCATGTATACTTCAGCCAAAGGAAAGCTTTAAGTGAAGAAAAAAATCTGCTTGATTTGGAATTTTTTAATGGGATACCAAAAGGGCAAACATTATTGTCCTTCAAACAACCACAATTTAGGCCAAAAGTGACCTTTTAGAAAATTAAAGGGCCTAATATTGATTCGACTCCATCAAAAGCATTCCATCAGACCTAATAAGTAAGAATCATCTTTAGTATTTAATGACTCTTAAATCTACACGCACATGCATGTCTGTACACACACACACACACACACACACACACACACACACACACACACACTCACACACACTCATACTCCTAAGTACAGCCTGTTCAGCCCATATAATATTATATATAAATATATAATGTTATACATATATAACATTATATATATTTCCAGAACGGGATGTCCAATCAGTATGTTTTTCCCTGAGGAAAAATTTCTCTTCCACTCCCAGCTTTCCTCATTAGCCTATAGGTCTTTGTGTAGGTGTGGGCTTTTCCCTGTATCCTGTTTGACTCGTGCATTTCTGTCAGCCTTGTTTAGCTCACTTTTGCTTAGTTTTTCAGAATGCATGCAGAAAAGCTCCTGTCTGCTCTGTGAAAATGTAGTTCATACCAGTTTTATTTAAACAACCCCTGTTGTCATAAGTGTAAGTTTCAATTTCATTAAGAGATTGGCTATTGAAAGAAATTTGTTTTAAAACCCAAGAAGTCTTATGCAATAAACAAATAAATAAATGATGTGCTTCTCTGGAGTATTGTATTGAACACATTTTAAAGAAATGAGAAGTTCCAAGTTCAAACATGTTGTTATTTTAAGTGAAGTTTTTGTTTATTTGTTTGTTTTTCTTTTGTTTGTTCAGTGAAAGAAAATGGGGTAGACTGTTCCAAAATTCTAAAATTTTACCATGATATTCTTAGTGAAGTTATTAATGCTGATGGACAATTAAATATAATAAATAGACAAGTTAACTGTTCACGAGATGAGAAATATTCTTCAGCAGCTTTGAGAAAGGAGGCTTAGGAATTGGGACTGTCAAAAAGAAAACAAAGCTATGTATCACACATTCGTCAAGATTTCAAATGGATATGTTGACATTATATATTCAGAGAAATTAAAGATGGGCTTAGCATACTGCTTTACTTTCAAAACTTTAAAATTAAGTGTTTTCTGTAAGTATGTGTCATAATGAAATAGAACTAAATGCCACTCAAGATTTTGCAAGGCATTATCACTTTATTATGCCATATGGAAATTACAAAGTCATGGTACACAGCAAAATTATAATCCTAAATCAGATGCATATGCACATAAATACATATACAAACCTGTATACTCCTGAAGCATACACTTCCAAATTCATTTATGCACTCATACACACTCAGTATCCACATGTGATAGCAAGGCAACTTTCTGAGTAATATACATTGCTACACCCTTACATTTAAATCTACATAGCCGCATAGTTACAGTCAGTTCTATAGTCAAAACCATCAGTACTCAGTATACTCACATGTATGCAAACTTCCAAATTTATACACATTGATTTGTTGGTCCTCTACAATGGCATCATGTTGATGAAAAAAATCAACAAATCAAAATATAAAAACTGGGGAAGATGAGATAGCTCAGAAAGTGTAGATACTTGCCCTATAAGCCCTGTGATCTGACCTCCAGATACATACTGTGGTGCAGATGTCTCACTAAAAAATAATGAATAAAATTCAAGATAAAAGGTAAGGAAGAAAACAATTTGCTTAGATAGTTGACAAACACAACTGCCCAAATGAAAGAGAGTAACAAGGTATTGTAAGGATTCAGGCATAACCCTGACCTGCCCCTGTCTCTTGGCAGAATGCACTCAGTCAGTACTCTGGTCAGCCCAGGATTCCATGAGTACTAGTCTAGATGCAGGTGTAAAGGACCCGTTTAAAAGTCAAACCACTGTCCACATTTTTTGCTTTCTCTTTTGCTCTCTCTTTTGCCTTCTAGCTCTGCTCTCTCTCTCCTTCTCCCCCACCTCCTCCCATCCCTTATCCTTCCCTCTTCCCTCTCTCCCTCTACTCTTCTGTTCATGGTGTCTCTATGTTTCTTCCCTTCCCCTTCACTCACCTTTCTAAATAAACTCCTCATTCGAGCTTTATCTGTCTGGTGTGTTATTGCCTTGGCCTTGGTCACCCACACCTGCTATGCTCTCCTGCGTGGTCCCTTACCTTGGGACCCCACTTACTCAGGTCTCCAGCTCCGGACACCACCACCCCTTTCTCCATCTTTCTCCTTCAACTGTAACAAAAAAGCAACAGTTATAATCCCTTCACTAAAAGTGTTCTGACTGCAAGGTCGTGTGCTTTCTCGTTGCTTTGCCTTAAATTTTCCTTTCTGATACAGCATGGTGTTCTTGTTCCATGATGAAAGCATGTTATTTGTGTTTGTGAAATACCCTAGTCCTTAACTGTAGCTATGATGTATTGCTAAACAGCTGTAAAGGGATTAAACGGAAATAATAAGTACTTGTGGTACCCCTTGAGCCAGGATCTACTCAAAGGTCCATTTGTCATATGATCTTAATAAACAGCTATACCTAATCTCTGCACCTCTTCAGTCTCCTCAATGAGGAATCTGACTATACTCCATCACAAAACGAGATTCTCACTAATTTACAATTTTAAGTTGCTTCACTTAAAAGTCAGAGCAAAAATGAGCCACATGGAGAGACCATAAGGAGTGTAGGTGGGAAGATTAAAATTGAAACATAATTCACTGTCTAATGCACATTTCCTCTCTGTAGCTCTGCACTCTCCACCTCCCCAAAGCTCCTTTTTATACACTTTCTCTCTCTCTAATATTTTTCTGTGGTTCACTCACATTATTTTTTATCCTAGATCTTCAGGGAGCTGTGTAATGAAATCTCCAGTTTGCTAATGGGCAATAGAATCTTAGTTGGAATAACATGCTGACCCATATTTCCCATTCTAATTTGCGTCCATCACAGAGATACTTGCTTTCCTTTAGTTAAATGTTTCTACCCTGGGTGAAGGAATAGATTTTTTTAAAGCCAACAGAAAATCATCAACACAGGAAGATGGGTAGTAAATGAACAGCTGTCTTTCAGTTCTTACCACATGGATAGACATTTATGGGGTCCTAATAAGCACAGATGGTAACTGTGAATGAGAAGATAATTAGGAGATGAAAGGAGATCCTAGCTTGTCCCTTAGTGCTCCCATGAAGAGCAGCCACCTGATTTTCACTTCTATAAAAGCATCAGAGAAACTTCACAAAAAAAAAAAACGTGAACAATCGACTCCTTTTTGTATAATAAGCACATGCAATTCAGAATATTTGACCTGATGAGGGAGATACTCTCTTTCTCCTATTGCAAAAAAAACCCATATGCCTGGAGTGGCATTAGGATGATGGAGCTGGTAATATTGACTTAGACAGCCATCGATGAAGATCACAGGAAGAGTTGCTCACATCTTCTTAATTTATAGTTGGCTTTGGACCAGATCATTGTGCAAGGGAAAGAGACTGTTGAGCTGTGAAGAGGACTTTCCATCTTCTGCTCATAGTTGGTGTCCTTTGTTGCCACAGTTGGTAGGGAAGTTTGTATTAAAATCTATTCCTTCCACAGAGATTTAAAAGTCAATAGTAATGTAGTATCTTATACCATCCTTGGTCTGGGTCAAACCTAGATCAAGAGGGCATCTGACTTTCCAAACAAAATGCATATGTACCCAACATTTTCTCTCCACATCACCATTGTATGCAGGCAATCTTGTTTAGTCACAAGACAATTTCTGTTTTTTAATAATCTAGAACTGATCCTCCCCCATGTGAGATATTATAAAGTCAATGGTCTCCAGGAAGATTTAAGGTGATTATTATGACTTGTTGGGTAAGAACTTCACATAATTGCAAGGCGTATGCTCATTCTCATAACAGAGAAAGAAATAAACAACCTTGAACTGTTTCCTCGAGGTGGAAGAATCAATGCTTAAGTATTTGTAGGACTCTTTAGTGAGAAAATATATTTGTCAAAAACTCCTTCAAATTTTCTGGGACATGATTTGGCAAACAAATTTCATGGCATTATATCAGCATAGTCTTTCTCAAATGTCTGCTGTTTGCTTTGGCTGGTTTCTTCACTCTGTATTTGTGCAATAGTTGGCAATGCTTTTGGAGTTATATCTTCTCAGTTAGACCCAATCTAGGACTTTCTGGGGGCGCCACAGCAGAAACCAATCTGTTAACTGTCATCAGGGTCAGAGAATATCAAATGAAAATCATGAGAACTCATAAACAAGACATATAAAATACATACATACTAATAATGCTAAAGGTCCTGTCACTGTGCATAGAACTTTTAGAAAATAAATTAACAAATATTTATCACTGTCACAAAAATTATTTAAAATGTATTGAGACAATAGCCAGAGAGAATAGAGTGAACTACTTATTTTATTCACATACAGTTTTCACATGGAGTAGCAAGGGTATGAAGAAATATTAGCACAGATTTCTTAGAATATCTTTACCATTGTTTAATCAGAAAGTAATGGGGTATTTTAGTACCAGAACTAAGTAATTCACAAGGGTAGAGCCCTGTCATTTTTGTTATTCTTAGAATACACAATCCCCAGTCTTGCTGTAGCTCATTAACACTCATTTCTCTTGGGATTTAAAGCATCCTGTCATACATTTCAGGAGGCATTTCTTGAAATAATTACTCACTCGATATTTTCCCCATTGGTGGTTATTTATTGGTAAGGACTGTACACTGAAGTCATTTATTCTCATTACCCTTATCATAAGACAAAGGATGGTCCCCTCTGTTACTCACACACAGAATTGAACATTTTAAGAAGTAAATTTTCCTCTCAACGTCCTTCATTCTGTTGGAGGAGAAAACTGAGGTACCCTCGGTGGATAGATGAAAAGCAGTCCTGTAATTCAAGGTTGGCGTCAGAAGACACCCACCCACCCTTTCTTTTCACTTCCTGTTTTACATCTCCAAGCTGTTTTTGCTCCTATGGGAATATTTATAACCTCCTGGCATTTGAAAGCAAGCTAGTGGAAAGATAATTACTTCTCAGCATTTGCTACTGAATAGGAAGAGTCATCCAGACCATGGAGACAGAAGGATGAGTCGATGCTGGTGCCTTTCATCTGCCACATCCAAATGTTCCTCTTTTTCAAGGCGCTCCCGCCGACTTCAAGTAAAGACTTGTGCTTGCTTGGAGTTGAGGAGATGAGAGAATGTTGGTGAGAAATTCACCTGTCTCTGGTGCGAACAATCAGGCACTCTAGTGCTATGAAGAGCCGGAGAACTTCCCATCCAGTGCATATCAGCCTTCTCTCTGTAACACAGAGGGTCCACCCGCTGAGGGTGCAGACTTCCATCTGGAAATATTTTCCTCACTCCGTAGGCAGTGTGCCTTTGAAAGGGTGACTCAAAGAGAAACCTGTGGGTGTCTTTTACCCAAAAGAGAAATATAACCTTCCAGATGGCAAATTTCAAGTAGACACTGAACCCACAATATTCATCTCATTTTGTAGCCATTGCTCCTTAGATGAAATAAATACACAAGATTAAAGAACTGCAAGTGGCTTTTGTTTTTCATCCTAATAACTAAAGACCAGAAAGCCACTAAGTAAGATGAATAAGGGCAGATACATTATATCTACTTTAATAGAGTGGCTACTCTAACTAGCTATCTTTTGGAAAAAGCATCAGACATTAATTTGGGCTTAAAATGGTAAAATTATTAATTCTCTATTATTATCATGCCAGTAGCATTGTAAATCTGAACTATTGTAAACTATGTGCTATGTATTTGGTTGCCTGCTCACCGCTGTGGTTTATCTTCAGGATTCATAGCTAGTCTACCAGTGACTTTCATTGTCTGTGTTTTTAGATAGGAAAAGGGACTTTGTGAGACTAAGTCACTTAAACAGAAGAGCTAATAAGTAGAAGCACCATACATTACCCTCCATGACTCTAATTTTTGGGCCCTGGAGTAAGAATGAAATAGAATAATCTCTGGAGACTATGTTCTAAGTCAACAGTTCAACCAATATTGGTGTTTGATTTGAGAGGCTGAGAAGGGAGAGGATTAAAGAAATCACTCTTGTTAAAATGTGATGTCAAGGACTGGAGAGATGGCTCAGCAGGTGAGTACATAGGCTGCTCTTTCAGAGAAACTGAATTCAATTCTCATCCCCTACATGGTGACTCCTAACCACCTGTGATTCCACTTCCAGACAACATCATGCAATTTTTTGACCTCTGCAAGTACCAGGCATGAATGTAGTATGAAGATATTTATTTAAAAACTAATTAATTATTTTTCTTTTTAAAAAAGCAATGGCAGTATGGGACAGAACAGCTGTGGTAGAGTACTTCATTTTGTAGCAATTCTTTATAGTGCAAGTTTAGTATTATTTATAATTTTGTTTTAGCTAAAATTTAAATGTGCACCCATTAAAGCTTACCTTGGTGCTTTAGTAAATGAAAGACTGAGCCTGGAGTGAAACTAGCCAAGTAGTCAGCATCTGTGCTTCAGTGTGAAGCTGTCCTGTGCTGGCAACCACTGTGATCAGTACTGCTTAGAAATGAAGAACAGAAAATAGTTTCATCAGGAAAAGTAGCTCTAAAAAGAAACTCATTTATTTATCTCTACTAATGAACTCTAGAGGAATCTTAGTAGTCTTACGAGGGGACAGTTACTGGCTATAAAAGCAACAAAATGAAACCTTTTTATAAATGGTTTTCATTTGGAAGATAGTAAAGCGTGTATAAATCATAGAGATTGTAGATTAGGTAGTGTTCCTTTGTATATGACACTAAAAGCAAAAGCAAAGAGAGAAAGAAATATAAAAGTAGGATTGTAGGGCTGCTTAGATGGTAAATGTAGGTAAATACAATTATTGCTAAATCAGATGAACTGAGTTTGAGTTGTAGAACTTACACAGAACAAGTAAAGAAATTACTCTAGCAGGTCATTCTCTGGGTTCCTGAGATACATAGACTTGGTGCATGTGCACGTGCACATGAATGAGCACACACAGACACACACAATATGTAAAAAACAATTGAAAAGGATTTTAACAAAAAAGTGAAGACGCAATCCAACCAACAGAGAGCATATCATCAAGTTAGATAACTTGAGTCTTGTATTCTGAATATAAAAATAAAATGTATAGCTCATTTATATAGCTATTTATAAAGGAATAACTTTAGAAAAATGTGAATAGATGTTTGTCTGAGGAAGGTAAGCATTACCCAGTTAATAAATGTGTTGTTCAGTATAACTAGTGGTCTGCAGTAAAATTCACATCCACATCATTATAGCAATCAATCAGTCATTAATAGGAAGTGTTGACCAAAGGGAGAGAATTGCATCCAGATTGAAAATGAGTTTTCTAGTTCCACAAAGCTGACCATAAAAGTGCTATGCCCATCATCAACTCCAATGCAGAGTTGTGATCCTGAAACCATTTAAAAGTAAGTGTCGACTAATATTATTTATTTTCACCCAAATCTATACTTTACCCTTTTTCCCTGTACCTAATAACAGGGAAAAAGGATGAGAAAAGATCCCCACCTTGTGTACAGGTGAGTGAATCAGGGATTCCATTCTTCATCCTCAAGTGGCAATATTAGTGAGTGTCCTGTATTCACTCTCTAGCCACAGTAAGTATCCCAGTAGATTTCCTTTTCTGTCTCTCTGAAGTCATTTACACAGCTTATGAGAGAGATGTATAACGAAATAACTATGTTGCTGTCAACTTAGAAATGCAAACCAAATCTTTACTTGTAGTCCATCTGTACCTGAGTAGATTCCAAAGCGAAATGGAAGAAAATGTTTATATAAATCAGATGCGCACACATGGATGTATAAATGAGTGTTCATAGATTTTCTTGTTTGCCACAGGCAAATGGGTGTGTTTGTGTCTGTGTGTGTGTGTGTGTGTGTGTGTGCATGTGTGTGTGTGTGTGTGTGTGTGTGTGTGTGTGTGTATGTGTGGTGGGGAGATTCTTATCGACTGATAAACAAAATATAATGTAGTCATGTGATTATTGTGCATTGTCATAAAAAGTAGGGAATATCTGTCATGCTTGAAACTGTTAATACAAAATTGAAGAAACCACACCAAACCAGATGCAGACTATAGTCTTCCATTTGTATGAAACTTCCAGAATATTGAAATCCATAGAGTCACGAAACAAGATGGTATTCTTAGAGCACAGAATGATACATGGAAATGACTGCACAACAGCCCCATGGTGTTTGAGGACTGAGTGGAAAATACCCAAGAATTAAATTACATACAAAGAATTCAGGATTTTATTCTAAATTGAGCAAATCCTTATAAAAAACAATAAATTAAGATAAAATAAATTTAAAAATTACCCCAATTTAACAGTTTCTAGCAAATTTTTGACAAACATATGCCTCCTTCAAAAATTTTGTTTATATTTTTCTGTACCCAGAGTTAGGTTTCAAGTCCTTTCAATGCTCATCTGGAATGGCTACGAATAAGCTGAATTCTTATCTACTTATACATTTCTGTGTTCCTATTAAAATGCCTTATATACTAGAAAACAATCCTGCTTCCCTCATGAGACTACTGTTTACATTCCCTTGTTAGAGTTTCACATATGTGTATATGTATTCCCTCTTCCTATGCATTTTCCATCAAAATTGTAATCATAACGCTCTAGCTGCTTTCCATAGTTCCCTCCCTTATACTTCCCTGAATATTGAATTAAGAGTTCTCTCCTTTACAAGAACTTTTATTTTGTGGTAAGAGTTACGAGTCTTATTCCCCACAAGTTGCTTTGTTTATGATGTTTTTTCACACCAGTAAAAATCCTAAGCTATTGAATTATCCATGGTATCATTATGTTTCAAGGTCAGATTAATAATAATAATTTTAAATCATGAAGTTTTACTCCTTCGTATTGGATAATTATAGCTCATCCTCTGCTCCAGATATGGTAAAACGCACACCTCTGTTTTCTGCATGTTGTGGTAAAGCAGACTCCTCTGCCACACTCTGACACAGACACGGTTTTCTACCTCATCATCTGCCCAGAATCAACAAAGCCAGTGGCTATGGATTAGAATCCTTGAAACTGAGACACAATAAATATTTCCTTTCTCAAGTTGTTTGTGTTAGATGCACAAGTGAGAATACCCTATGGAAGCAAAAGGTTATGCAAAAGAAGAAAAAATGGAATGCTATTACTGTATTAGTCAGATGAAATGTAAGAGGTATTCATGGTTGGTCCACCATGAATAGAGCCAAAAAGAAGACATTTAAGATGTATGTTTAGATGTAATAAAACTTCTGCATCATTTACTAATTGATGAAAATGGTCTAATCTGAGCATTTGTAAAATGTTTACATGATTCTGAGTATTCTCAGCAATTAGATCTAGGGATAAAGTGATCTGGATAGTGATTTTCAAAGACATAGTACTGAGAAATACATTGACAGAGGTTCCAGGATATAGATATTTTGAAATTTTCCTGATGGCTTTCCAATACATAGTACATAGGTGGCTTTCAAAAGCCAGCAGTTTGTTGAAGTCAAATATGTAAAGGTGAGTGTAACACAATCATCTCTTCAAATAAGACATCCATATTTAAAATTATCACTTTGAAATTTAATACAAAAAACTTGGGAAATAATGAGGCTATCATAGAATGTATCACCCAAATTCTGAGTAAGTTTAATTCTGGTGGTGGTGGAGAATATCTGAGAAAAAATCACATAGCCTCAGTTTTAAATTTGCCATCTATATCATTTACATAAAGCAACATGGTGGCCAAAGTCTCTCTTTTCTGCTTAGTTCTCTCTGGCATCTGGTATTGCTGGTTCACCAGCTTACCTTAGATAGTCCCAATTCCCTTTCATATTCACATACCTTCATCTCTATTTCAAAGATAATGCTAGTCAGATTCTTGAGGCGATGAGAATATTTTAGACCTCAAAGTATTGAGGTGGGACATATTTCTTATATAACAACAGTTATCAGAAATGGTAATCTGATAAATGATGTGTTATTATGATAATTTTATATGTGATTTTAGGTTGAAAAAGAATGGTATAGATAGAGAACTTCAGAGCTACAAAAAACATTTAGTAGAAGAGAATGTTTCTACTGTTAGTTATTACTTGGTTATCTTGCTTCACAAAATGCTACTTACATTAGCTTTATGGTTTCATGTTATAAATTTTAGCAGAATAAGTATCCTCAAAATTTTCAAATCTCTCTCCTATATTTTTGTCTTTAATTTTTGTTTGTGAGAATATAAGTAAATCTTCCCCTTCCCTGAACTCTATCAAACACTCCCATATGCCTGCTCATGATTTCCTTATGATAACATTTTCAGTAATTGTTATTACTTGCATATATGTATCTATATTCATATCTATACTCCTAAATATAAACTCTTCAGTCCCCATAAGTTTACCTGAGTGTGTGGCTTCAGAACCCACTGTTTGGAAAGCCATTTGTTACCATTTGGTACTCTTCCCTGGAAAGGACTACCTTCCTGACTCCCAGGTTTCTTCGGTTTCCTACTGTTTTGTTTTTTTGTTTTTGTTTTTGTTTTTGTTTTTTATTTTGTTTTTGTTTTTGTTTATTCCCCATGAGTAAATATTCATATTTGATTCTTAAAAATCCAATTTTGGAAAACACTGAAAACACAGTTACATTTGAAATAATTTCTCTAAACATCAAGCAACATGTTTCTTGCCTTTATCAGCATAGAGCCACTAATAAGACAAAGCTGATAAACACTTTAAAGCAATAAAATGTTATGAAGGTTTGTAATAACCTGAGTTCCATTTCTCCTGATCACACTATTATTCCTTCCCCAATTCAAAAGCAGAACCCATTTACTGCTAAGGATTAATACAGATAGATAAGTGATAAGATATCCCTTTCATGATAATATTACAAAGCAGTAACAACCCCTTATCAACAGTGATGCTGAACAGAAACATGTTGGCAATATTGGAGAGGACTATGTGGTAAACGGCTGAGACCAAAATCTGTCCTATAGCAAGAAGATAAGCACTTATATTTACATATGATAGAACACTGAATTCTTTATGTAGTCCTTTGGTCTTGGATGAGAATCTCTTCTGCAAAGCTAAACAACCTCTTTTATGGTGCCCTTCTTAATTCTATTTTTATGAGATCTTGAAACACACCCCAGCTGAATCTGGGATTCTTACCCAAAACATCTGATAGAAAATAAATGTGCATTGTATAAACAATTAAGTTTGTTGGTAGTATTGCTACAGTGTAATTGTTAAATAAGATTTACATAATAATGCAATTTCAGCCCTATACCCTACAGAAATGACCCCTTCTAAGTAAATCCTGTACTAGAAGGTATCAGGCACTGAAACCGAAATCCATGTTGTTGCAGTGATTTCAAGTGATTTCTAAGACGTTTATTACCCTTTAAAGTGTATTTTTTCTTTAAAATATTAAAAACTTTACAATCTTGAATGTCTCAGGAGGATATATGGTGTGTTTTAGCTGAAAAAGATTTAGCAGATGAGTTTCCATTTTTCTTTTTTGACAAAAGACATTTTAGCAATAGCAGTTTAAGGCAGTTCAGTTAGAGGGCTTAATCATCATGGCAAGCTTTTTGCATTGTTCACTGTGCCCTCCATTAGCACAGCTAATGCTATTTATTAGTTCAGATCAGAACAGTCATAAGATAAAAATGTGTGAAGACAAATGTTTTGAGTCATAGGTCTCAGTCCAAATCTGTCCTATGCTATTTCTGATCCAGTTTTGAGTTTGAACCCCTATGCACACAACAGATCATTCATTACCAGTTACTAATTTCTTCATTCTGAATTTGATTAGAATAGAAAGAAAATGAATTTATCATCTATTTGTGAAGTGAATAATATGTCATTTCTCTGCAAATAAAGAGTAAGTTCTTACTGCTTGTGCTCACTGGGTAACTTATAAACTGTGCAGCCAAACTCAAGTTCTTTCCTTTCATAGTGCCTTATTACATTTACATTATCAATTATCAATACACATAATTTGTTCCTGATTTCTTAGCAGACAAATGGAAGTTTTAGAACTATTAAATCTCTAGTACAGTTATTTGAGTTGTTCAAATAAAGTTATTACCCTAAGTTGGATAGACTGTGGCATAAAATTTCACAAATGCTATCTAAAATAGGACACAGTAAAAATACAAAAACAGTAACAATACCATTTTTAGTTCAAATAATGCTGTAATTCATCATTTCACTCATAAAAAACTAAAATCATTGATAAAATCTGATATCTGGGGACTGCGTTGCAGTTAGGAACAAGTAGTCTAGCTCATAGTAGGGTTAATATGGATAGTGAATTCACAATGTGTAATTGAAAAACAAATTCTAGAATTAAGAATTTTAAAAGGTTTTAATGATGAAGGAAATAATAAACTTTTAAAATATTTAAAAAGACTTGATACTATTTAAAATGTAGATGTCTCAATATGGATAATGATAGCACATTAATGTATAACAGACATACTTTATGTATTACCTTTGAAATTAATTACTTTACAAGCAAAATAGTGAATTGGTTAAGTACCACTTTCCCACTTTCATTTATTTTTTTCTTTTTTGGACCTTATCAAATATTTTTTGTAAAGAATTCCAATTACATATTAAATTCATTTTGTCACTAATTTTTATTTGGACCTATAGCAGAATTTTATAAAATTTTCCTTTTTGTTTGAAATTATAACTAAACCTTTTTCTTTCCCTCCATCTCACAATCCCACAAACTTCTCATTTTCTTTCAAAATCATGTTCCATTCATTACATTATATTATATTATGACAGAAAACCACAACCAAACAAATGGGGAGAAGTAAGGAAAATTTAAAGGGGGAAAGGATAACAGAGCTTGCTGTGAAATTGCATTTTCTAGTAATGTTGATATATTTACCCATAAAGCCTTGCAAATATCAACTCCTAAACATGAGCTAAACAAGGGTAACACCAATAGATATGCCAAAGTACACAGGAAAGCCCTCAAGATCTCAACACTACACAAAGGAAATTGCACAAAGACAACACCAGAGGCAACTAAGGATGCTTAGACTGGAGAAACAGTATTCTCTAGGGAAGAGAACACTAATTTCCTTTAAATAATTGTGTGTGTGTGTGTGTGTGTGTGTGTGTGTGTGTGAGAGAGAGAGAGAGAGAGAGAGAGAGAGAGAGAGAGAGAGAGAGAGGTAGAGAGAGAGAGAGAGAGAGAGAGAGGTAGAGAGAGAGAGAGAGAGAGAGAGAGAGAGAGAGAGAGAGAGAGAGAGAGAGAGAGAGAGAGAGAGAATATGTCTAGTCAGAAGATAGAGTCATATTCTATGAAGCTGTGGTTACAGGAACTTATAAGTCAACTCATGTAAGTACTGGGAAATTAATTCAGCTGCTCAGGAAGAACAAGAAATTTTCTTAATTACTACTGATCTATCTCTCCAGCTCCTACACTAACAACTTTCTAATATAAAGCCTTAGCCCTTTACTTCTTTATTCTCTATGTGTCACAAAAGGGATTCTCTGAGGCAGGAAGAGTATAACTCATAATTATGTGCTATATTCACCTAAAGGTCAAAATGATAATCATAAAGAAGATGTAGAAGAAAAGTACAAATTAAATACAAACTGAAAAATCTATTTGACTGAATTTATCATGATTTCTTATTTTTACTAGTATTAAGGTAACTTGACTTTTTCATTGACTGAGTTATTTGGGAAGTAAAGACTGGTTTATGGATTCAAAAATATGACTTAGTTAAACTTGTCAAAACAAGTGCCCACCTGCTGCATTATAGGTTTTGTCCTAGAAAGCAAGGCTCTTGCAGTAGACAAGTATACATAGTTTTTACTAACAGAGAAGCCAGTTAAGAAGAGAGACAGATATTTATTGTGCAGAAGGTGTAACTCTTGGATAGTTTGGTTGTCTAGCATGTGCAAGGTCCTGGGTTTAATCACCAGCTCCAATATAGATGTAGTTTGTGTATTTTGTACATACAATTAAAATCATTGCTGCATAGTGTTTATATTCATACATGTGAATATAACTCATACTTTTAAATACAATAAAGAGGAACAGTATATCATGACATCATTTTTGGGCAAGTTATCATTTGCTATTATATTTGAGGGAAATTCACATGGAAATTTAAAATATTATTTTTAAGAACTTTAATCAACACAGATCATAGCTCCAAAGGTGATCTCCAAATACTACCCACAAGACTAATGCCAAAGCAGAGTTCATTAAGAAAAATAGTGTCAGCATATACCTGGGAACACAGTCTAGTAACATCACCATTCTTAAATGTCCATTTAATTCAATGGTGTCAGGGCCAGTACTATTAAATCTCTACTATGAGTCAGGTATAGCAGCTCAATCTCTCAATCCCAGAATTTAGGAAGCATAGGCAAGGGGATTTCTATGAGATACAAGCCAGCCAGCTATTTATAGCATGCTCCAGGACATTAGGACTACTTAGCAAGACCCTGTCTCAAAGGGACAGGAAATAAATTCCTGAAAAGAATACAAATCACACAAGCACTTAGATGAACAATTAACAAATGGGATATCATAAAACTGAAAAACTACACAGTCAAAAGTACAAAACGACAGCCCACAGAATAGAAAAAGGTCTTTAACAACCTGTATTTGACAGAGGGTTAACACTTAAAATATGCAAAGAATACAAGAAACTAAACATCAAAAAACAAAAAACAAATAATCCAAATAATCCAATTAAAAAATGAGGTACAGATATAAAATAGAGAGTTTTCAACAGAGGAATCTCAAATGACCAAGAATCACTTAAAGAAATGTTCATCATCCATAGTCATCAGAGAAATACAAACCAAAATGATTCTGAGATTCCATCTTATATCTGTGAGAATAACGAAGATCAAAAACACAAGAGACAGCTCATGCTGGACAGAATGTTGAGCAAGGGGATTATTTCTTCACTGACAGTGGAAGTTTAAATTTGTACAGCTACTTGGGACTCATTCTACCTTAAGAACCATCTGTATCACTCTTGGGCATATACTGATGCTTACACAACTATGTTTATAGAAGTTGTATTTGTAATAGCCAGAAACTATAAACAAACCAGTTAGCTTTCAACCAAATAATGGACCATGAAAACTTGGTACATTTAGACAATGAAGTATTACTTAGCTGTTAAACACAATTGCATTATAAAATTTACAGGCAAATGGATGGAACTAGGAAATGTCTTCCTATGTGAGATAACACAGACACAGAGAGACTTACATGGTATGTACTCATTGAGAAGTAGATATTAGCTCCGAAGCAAAGGAGAAATATGCTGCAACCCACAGACCCAAAGAAAGCTGGTGCCTATAGAAATTGTCATCAGAGAGGTTTCACCCAGCAACTTATGGGAACAGATGCAGAGACCAACATTTGGCAGAGCTTGGATAATCTTGTGGAAGAGGTGCAAAAAAGATTTTAGGAGTCTAGGACACCACAAGAATATTAACTAATGGGGTCTCATAAGGGCTCACAGAAACTGAAACAACAACCAGGGAGCCTACATAGGACAGGCTCTCTGCATGTATGTTACAGTTGTGTGATATGATCTTCTTGTGAGACTCTTAGCAATGTGAGCAGGGTCTGTCGCTGACACTGAAATCTAATTTTGGGACCCATTCCTTCTAGTGGATTGCTTTATCCAGCCTTAATAGAAGAGACGGAGCCTAGTCTCAATGGAACTTGGCTAGCTAATCTCCATGGGAGACTCACCTTATCTGAAAAGAAAGAATGGAGGAAAAGTGGATGGGTAGAAGGCGAGGAGTAGAAATTGGGAAGAAAATTGGGAGGGGAAACTGGTTTGGAAGTAAAAAAAAAAAAAAAAAAAAAAAAAACAAATAACAAACAAAAAACAACCAGACAAGTAAAAGATTCTGTTTCCTTGGATGAAAACTTTGTGGAGAAAACTGCTATCATAGAACATGAATTCCTGTATTTCTACATTCCAAGAAGAGTGTTATTAATGGCTTAATGAGTTCCCATTTGTACCTCTCTCAGTTCTGACATTCCCCAAATGACCGGGTCGTATTTCCTTCCCACCTATGCTTCTGTTCACTCCTTCTAGTTAATTAGCTAGTGAATGTCTATGCCTGGTGGACATTTTACTCAAATTCGATCTTGTAATTTAAATATTACAATGTCAAATTTACTAATTTCTGTGTAAGTGAAACTTGAAGCATTTAAAAAATCTAGGATGTTAATGTATTTACCTAATTATCTTATCTTATGCTTTTAGTTTACACTTTGTGCTTCAACTTTTTTTTAAAGGTTTTCTTTATTGACTCATGAGAAATATGCATAAAAGAGTATACTGTTTGTACATATATACTACATGATATTCTGTGTCTTTGAGAAATCTACCCTCATTGGTGAACCCTATCTCCTATTATTTCTTTTTTTTTCTTTTCTTTTTTTTATTTTTCTTTTCTTTTTTTTATTTTTTTCAGCTTTCTTTAAATGCAGCCCATTTTATTTATTCATTCTCCTGTTTTGGAAAGTCTGAATTTCGTGGGCATGAATGAACAGAGAAACTGGTATATTTAATATGAATGGATTCTGTTCATAGGATAATATAATGTTTAGTCTTACAAGATGTGAATCAAGTATCTATGTTCTATTTTTTTAAAAATTCTCTGTAAGAAATTAAATTTAAAGATATAACTTGCTTACATTTTTATCAATAGTGGCATTCAATTTCAACTTTAATTTCTTTCTCCATATTCCTTAATGAGATTGGATTGCAACTTAGTTATTTTTTATTCATCTTAGCCTTTTAGTATGGTATGATTCTGGAATGTTGTCCAAATGATGTTTTATTTGTACATTTGGTCCATCAGCATTTGGTACTGTTTTGGGAAATTTGTATCCAACAGTTTGCACTTATGTATTTCTTTTCTTCCACATTTGACCATAGTACTTTCCCTCAAATTATGTAAATTATCAAATCAGCTACATCACTCTGTGGCTCACATTAGGCATGCAAGGATGAGTAAACATATATGGTTATGCGTTAAGAGGATTACAGTATCTTAGGAAATACCCTATGCTCTTTTTTTTTTTTTTTTAGTTTTTATTTATTTTATATACCAACCACAGTTAACCAACCACAGTTCCACTCCCTCCTCGCTCCTTTCTATCCAGTTCCCATCCACTCTTAGGAAAAAGTAAAGCCTCCCAAGGGTAATTTATAATTCCTGGCATATCAAAATGAGGCAGGACCAAGCTCCTCTCTCTTGCATCAAAGCTGAGTAAAGCATGCCACCATAGCAAATGGGCTCCAAACAGCTAGCTCATTTACCAGTTGTAGATACTGGTCCCACTGCTAGGGGCCTCACAAAAAGACAAAGTTACAACTTTCACCCACATGATGGAACTCAGGCCCTGTGCTTCTCTGAAGAGTATTTCCCAAAAGTTTATGTACATCAAACCTTGGAGAGTGCTACTGTTTAGAGATAGCTCCCTTGTAACTGAGTCTAGTTAAGATGAGCATGATGAAATCAAATAACCACAGTAGACATAATGTCTTTATAAGAAGGGAAAATAAATCAAAAGACATGGGAAGACAGACATAGGTGCTAGACTTATGCAACCACAAACACAAAACACTAGAGTTCCTAAAAAAGCAGAGGCTAAGAATAGGGGAAATGTCTATCTTCAGGGCTTCCAGAAGAAATGCTCCCATGATTTTAATGATAAATATATATTCATCATTAAAATAATTATATATATATAATTATTATTTTATTTTACATGTCAATCCCAGTTTCCTCTCCATCCCTCCCTCCCTCTTACCCTTTCTTCCCCCTCACATGCTCCCTGACCACCTTGCCCTCCCATCCCACTACCCCCATTCCACATATAGGGATAGGGCTATGCTATCCAGGTTGGGTCATGTAAATCTGTCAAGCCATTTGAAATATGGACTAGGACTTCTCTCCTGTCTCTAGGTTAAGGGAGTATTCCTCAAGCACCCATAACTAAACATTGAGTCAAACTATAATCCAGATGCAGAGAGAGAGGACAAGACCAGGTTGCAGAAACACATAAAGACAGCTGCCATGAACAAGGAGGAGACAATGGGCCCTCCAGACTGATAGCTGGGATTCCATCACAGGACTGACTCCGACTCTCTGAATATGGGTTTCAGCTAGAAGGACTGAGCAGTCTAAGGGACCCCAGACAGTGGAACGAGGGTGTATTCCTGGTGCACAAAAGGACCTTGCAGACACATTCCCCATGGAGGGATACTCCCTTAACCTAGAGATAGGAGAGAATTCCTAGTCCCTACTTCAAATGATGCATTTATTTTAGAATCCAAACGTCTAGAATAGGGTAGCAAGACATTTCTACTCTACAGAGCTGTCAGATATTCTGAAAATGTATATGATAATCTGACAAAGCTAACACACAACCTACAACCATTGATGATCAGAAAAAGGAAACCATCATAGGTAAATAACAGCAACAGGTTGATAAAATTCCTTGAAGAAGTCCTACAAACTAAGCAATATTTCCTTATTTGAAAATAAGAAACTATCCTAGGAATTTTTCTATTATAGAGTTATAATAGTAAAGAAAAGAAATCAGATCACTGCAAAGAAGCAAATCCAGTGATATAGATGTTGATGGGAGCATGCCATGGTTCAGAGAACAGGTACTGTTTCCTTACAGTATGTGAAATTAATCTCATTGAGAAAAGGCCTTGGGGGATGAAAGGGAATGCCATTTTGAGAAGCTAGTTGGTTCAGTAAGAAGAAATATCCAGTAGGCTTGGAAAACAATCAAAACTTTAGTCACAGTGGCACTGGGGAGTAAATAGAAAAGGAGTATACCATCCGTTTGGGTCATGGATTAACATAAGAAATGACTTTAGAAGTCAAATTTCACAGCTCAGCTCTGGTAAGGAACTTGGTTTGAGCTTTGCTTTTCTGTACCCTTGTTTTTTTGTTTGTTTGTTTGTTTTTAGCACTATTAATGACCATGGAAAAAATTTTTGAGGAGTAAGGCATAGTGTCACTTTGAAAGTATGTTCTAGCTGACACATGAAGATGGTATATGCCATATGATTGGTAGAAATGTTAAAAGCTCTGCAGCTGTCCTGGAATAAAATGAAGGCTGAGGAGAGTAGGTGTGTCTTAAAAATGAGAAATGGCAGACCTTAGGATGGATTGATGATGAGTAGTCATGAAACAGAGCAACATAAGAGGATGACACATGACATTTTACAGTTAGAATGAGGGTACTTCTGATATATGTCAAGTTGAGTTTGATTTTACCCTTAAGGCATGTTCTATGGAGGTAAAATGGTTTCCTTGTTTTTTTGCAATTTTTTTGTAGTTCAGTCCAACATAACTTGGTTTACTTTACCAGTTAACTCAGCTAATTATCAAACACGTTGTTAATAATTTCTCATAATTTAAAGTGACAATGCCATACTTTAGAATTGCTTATGATATATATGAGATCTATGTATGAAATTAATGTGCTACTTGTCAAGCTCCCTTTTTTATTGATTCATAATTCTTTTTTCTATTATAAAATATCTAAATTCTTATATACTATCTGTTCTTACATAACAGACATCTTTGAAATATAAAGAACATTTGTGTTTGATAAATAAAAAATAATAATGAAGTAAGAGACAAGTATGATACATTTGTATGACTTTCTGTGGCATGCTCCTATTTCACAGACAACACTGGTACAGCTGAAAAATCCAGCTATAGAAAGATGTAGTGATTTTGAGATATCTGTTGTTTCCTCCTGCTTCTTGTCCACTTAGTCCAGCTGTCTGCTGAGAGCAGTGGGGGGCTCAATGAGTTCTCTCTTTCTTCCTCCTTCATAGCCTCATATGTTACCTGAGAATATTCTATGAAGCAGCCATCACCTTCTCAACAGAGCATAAAATTGTATAGTTACTAGAGTGTTTGTTGTAGAAACCAAAGATGTTCTTTAGTTTAGTAATTTTTTTGTGATAGCTGTTGCTTTCATTAACTGCAATGGTCATAGACCTAAATAAATTTTGAGTATCATGCCCAACTATGGTGGTATATTTTTTATGATTGTATAAAGCTTGCCTGAAGGATAAGAAGGGAAAGGTAGCCACAGCCATAGAAGCTGGGCAGTGGTAGCATATTCCTTTAGGACTCAGGAAACAGAAATAGATGGATCTCTCTGAGTTCAAGGCAGTCTACCAGAGTGAATCAGGTAAAGAGTGTAACAGGCTCATTCCTTTAATCCTAGCAGTAGAGAAGTATATAAGGAAGATGCACAAGGTCTCCTGGGGGGCAATTAATCTCAAGTCACTTTGAAGAGAGCATTGCAGTCTAGGATCCTGAGGCTTTGTAGAGAGTCTAGAGATAAAATCTGAGGTTCAGTTGATTGCCCATTCAGTCCGATCATTAGTAGAGGTGAGAACTTTCTAGTGGCTAGCTACGTTGCTTCTTAATCTTCAGCTTGAACCAAATATCTGTCTCCAGATTTTTATTATTTGGGCTACACCCAGCCTTATTTTCTACTATAAACTCTTTTATTTAAATGAGCAACATTGAAGCAACGGAGGTTGCCCATTAACCACATGGCAGCTCAAAATTATCTGTAACTCCAATTCCTGATAATACACTGCCCTTTTTAGTGTCCTTGGGCATCAGAAATATAAGGGGTATAGATTCACACATGTAGGCAACCACTCAAAAATTAAATGAAATTAAATAAATATTCTGAAAAACAGATTCAAGTAGATATAGGGTCTGTTAATTAATCTTTGTATGTATTATTATACTAAGATAGTCAAAGATCAATAATCATGGACCAGGAAATATAAAGAGAACAAATAGAAACATATTGCTTTTCAGTCCAACAAAGAATCAAGGTTAGGTCTTCACTAATGCACCAATAAATTTTTGTTTTTTAGATCATTAGTAAAATATATATTATATTTTATTAATTTTATAATTTTTGTATTTTTGTATTTTCTTCATTAGTGACTATATAAAGGTAATGATTAAGTATATAATACAAGGCTTAAGAATAAAAAGTTAAAATTTTGGGCCTCCAACATGATATGTGTTTATAGTGCATAAGACACATGGTATCTCATATAAGTTTAGTAATTATAATTTTGCTAGATTTGAGAAATAACTTCAAAATAAATTTAAATGTCTCATAGCTCTATAAAAATAATTATTGAAAAGGTGTTACCATTTTTATGGGTCTGTCTTTATTTCAATAAAAATATTTTATAGAGATATTGAAAATAACTTGTAAACAATCAAGAGCCTGGTTAAGAGTTAGCAATATTCTAATTCACAAAGCATATATACTTAGCAATTTGTCCTTTATATGTGGTTGCTACTCAATCCTGAAGACAATGCAGATGTCCCTTCATTTTCAGAATTCTCTCTTACCTATAAGATCATATGGCTTCTATTGTAATCCATACAACATGGAGATGATCAAAACTCCGTGACGTATTACATGAAACTAAAGACTCTCAATTATTATGTATTGGCATTCAGTCTTTCCCCAAAGCTGAGTAAGCACTGCTTCACTGATAACTATTCCCTGAAATAAGCCATGCATTTCATTTCCAACACCTACTCTTCTAACCACAGTCCATCGAAGGCTGAAGATATTATAGTCAGTGCGCTGAGCTCAAAAGTCTTGACAAAATAATCAGCACTTATAGCAAATTGCCAGAGAGAATGGGGGAAATAGACCATTTTAAGCCATTCTGACTTACTGAAATACCGGTCTGGAATTACAGCTGGAGTTCATGGAAAGTCCTTGAAAACTGCAATTTAACAACCACCTCCTTGTATGTCCCTCCGCAATGACTTTCATTATAGAAGAGCATGGTTTCAAGTTCACTACCAGGCAGGTTAAGCTTATTTTAGGTCTGGTGGTCTACAAATTAAACCAACCAACAGAAAGACTTCTAATGGGGTTCAATTTATGAAATGGCTTTCAATGATCCTAGAAATCTAAATCTGGTCTTGGAGAAGAGAGCTGTGATGATTGTTCCTGAGTTTGAGTCTCCCCATTCCTTCCACCATCATCAGTTTTAGATAACGCCTTGCAGTGGGAGTTCAGGCTCAAGAGTCACTTTGCCCCAGGCTGTTCTCTCCTCTTGTCTTCCTGGAGAGAATCAATATCAATAGTGAAGATAGAAGTGACAATTGCCAATGGCTTTTATCTCAGATATATTTTCAACAACGTCAATTCTCAGTGAGAAAATACAACTGTAATAAGTTGACTGCAGCGTTAAAGCTCTAGTAAACTTGACACAATGAAAATAATCAGCATGAAAGTTGATATACAATTATTTTAGTCTTTATTATGTATCTAATGGGCCCTTTATTCATTTGTCTTTATATCTATTTGTCTATCTATCATGCATCTGTCTATCTATCCATCTATCATTTATCTATCATCTATCTATATCATCTATCTATCTATCAATCTTTTTACCTAATACCTATCTATTTATAACAAAATTATATCATTGCAAGCTAATTACCTACCTACCCAAGCTTTTCTGTCAGATTCTGATAAACCAAGCTTGAATATCACATTTTAACATGCTAGAAAATTAACAGACTCAGAAACTTTTCTATTTTATTGTGTTTTATAATTCTGGAAGGTATTATTATTGACAAAGAAAAATTATTTTGTTTTAAAAAGAAAATTATCAGTAAATAAAATCTATATAACTTAGTATATCAACATATATCTTCCTTCAAATAAGTTAACACATTAAAACAACAGACAAAATAATCAAATGTCTCAATATTTCACATCTGTCACCATCTACCACATTTTACTTTATTTAAAGTCACTTTGTCACAGATATGTGTGTGTGTGCTTGTGTGTATATGTGTGTGTTTAATGTCCATCCTTGATTTCTGTGCATTCTCTCTTATAAGCATTCTAACTTTTTGAAAATTATTTTACTATTTGAGATTATAACATAATTATATAATCTCACACTTTCTACCTTCCTTCCATACTCTCCCATATACCTTTATCTGCTCTCCTTCAATTTATGGTCTCTTTTTGTCATTGATTGCTGTTACACACACACACACACACACACACACACACACACACACACACACACACGTATACACTCTGAAACACATAAATACAGATTAGCCAGTCTGTATAATATTACTTGTATGTATAGTTTTTCAGAGTTGACTATTTGGTATTGTTTAACCAGTTAGCATGATTTTCTTGAAGGAACAATATTTCTTTAGCTCTCAGCATTACTTAGTTGTCTATGTAGAGTTCAGTTCTTATTTGGTCCTTGTTCAACTCATCTTTAGGCAGCCATAAGTCTTCCCTACTATCAATCCTGCTTCTCATAGCTATTTGTTTACAAACTCAATGGCTAAACATCTTGGTTCAGCATCTTATAACCACCTCTAGGTCATTAATTTATTCTTAACTGTGTTTAAATTTCGTGTGTGTGTGTGTGTGTGTGTGTGTGTGTGTGTGTGTGTGTGTGTGTGTACCTTGAAATGCTACAGCACTAACATGGAGGGCACAGAGAACAAGATATCAACTTTCAGAGCGAGTTCTATCTTTCTATTCTGTGGATTCTGAGTTTGAATTCAGGTTATAAGACTTAGTGTCAGTGTCAGGTGTCTTTATCAACTCTTCCACACACTGGCCCTATCTTCTTGTTCATCTTAGTTTCCTGTCTTAAGGGACACCTTTGCTGGCAGTTCTTCTATATATTTGCTGCTCCTTTTCAGTATCTTACCTTCATGTCATGCTTGGTTTAGTCTTCTGATGGGTGATGTCCTCTCAATGCTGTGACTATGTGTTTTTCTTATTGGTTGGTGAATAAAGCTGTTTTGGCCAATGGACAGGCAGATTTTAGCTAGGCAGGTATTCTGAACAAAGAGGCAGGGAAAATAAAGACAAAGAGCAACCACTACATAGCCCCTTTTGAGTTAGGATCCTGAGGCATCTAGGTAAACCATAGCTATTTGGAGATACACAGATTAAATAGTAATGGGTTATTAATAACAGAGAACTAGCCAGTAAGCAACTTAAGTCAATGCGCAAGCAATTAAAAACACATATTTAGTCTCTGAGTGGTTATTTCTTAAGCTGCTTTGGGACCTGGTAGGTGAAGGTAAATTGATCCAGTGAGACCAAGACAGACGGAGAAAGTCTCCCAGTACATTCTTCTGTTCTCTGTATTAGTTTGAAGAATATTATTCTCTGTGTAGACACAGTTTGATCAAAATTGCATGCTTGAGATCAAAATTTCATATATATATATATGTATATATATATACATATATATATATACATATATATATATATATACATATATATATATATATTTACAAATCTCATGCTTTGTTTTTCAAACAGGTTCTTTCAACATAACTCTGGCTAGTCAAAGACTCATTCAGTAGACCAGGCAATCATCGACCTCAGCTTGCCTCTGCCTTCTGGGTTCTATGAAAGGCACATATGCACTACTGTACTCAGTAAAATTCTATTTTTAATTACTAACCTGAATTTATTCACTGAAATCCATCTTGCTATATAAATACATTTCTAAAATTCAACTTATAAACTATGGTTTATGTATTGTTTCCATAAAACTCCCAAAGTTTTGTTTGTTGAATACTGTGGTTTATGCCCATAATCCAAGCACTCAGTTGATGTCAATAGGAAGATCAGGAGTTCAGGTTCAGTCTCAGCTATCTAACAAATTGAAGTTGGGGTTTTGAGAACTCTGTCTAACAAAATGAGATCAAAATGGTCATGCATTCTCCTTTAATCCTTCTTTGGGATATTAACATGGTGAAAACTTAATTGATTTATGGTGTTCAGAAGTAGAGCCTTTAGGATTATATAAAATCACATAGGCAAGCCTCCATGGATGGCAATTCAGTGAATTTTTAAAAAAGGAAATGAGAAAGAAAACACATAAGTGATTGTTGTTTCATATCATGAGATGTACTATACTCATTCAAAACTCTCTCAGCACAGATGTCATGTTGCAGGAAATGGACTCTAGAATCTCCAAAATTCTAGTCTAGATAAATAATTTAAAATGTTATTATTTTTATGTGTATGGGTGTTTTACACAAAGGTATTTCTACATAACAAATTCATGAACTATCTGTAGAGGCCATAATGGCAGGTCAGATCTGTGAGACTGGAGTTACAGATGGTTGTGCGTACCTGGATCCTAATCAGGGTCCTCAAAAGAGCAGCTAGTGCTGCTTACCGCGAATCCAAGCTTCTAGCCTTTAAATAAACCCTTTAAGCTAGACAGGGTCTTGTACATATGCCAGACTGGCCTTGAACTCATGTTTCTCCTGCTTCAGCTTCTTGAGTGTCACCACAACCAATTTAAATTTCTTTTGTTATAAAATTATCCCACCTCATGAAGGGCAGGATATTTACTGTGACAGCATGAAATAAACGGATATGCAAAGTCTTAAACCAAGTTTTTGATTTAGCCATTGTCCAACTTGTGCTTATATGGCACTACTCCTTTTAAGTATTGGCATTTATTTTTCTGCAGATATAGAGAAGAGCTGGAAAAGTATAAAACATCCAAGTATTGAAATATTGCACCAAAATCCCATAATTTAGGTAATGAATATTATATACTTAATATGACTGAATAACTATGATTAAATAGTTATGACTTCATTGACTATTGAAAAATAGAATTTCATTCCTCGTCTGCTATATCAGTAAGTTTATTCTTAAATTGATCCAAAAGTATACTAGAGCTCACGCCTACATGACTCTAAAACTTAGGTCTATTACTCTATCCAAAGCTTAGGGACAGAGAAGTCACAATGTTCCCATTACTCTCAAACAGGTTTGAAATTCTCTTATTCCAGACACTGACCTGACCATAAAACAACATCCCCACCATTGTCATCACCATTTCCTCTCTATTATTGTCATCACTGTCATCTTTGCATAGACACCACAATTATTGCAAGCCACTGTGAGAGACATGGTGAGTTTTATGTCCAAAAATTTTGAGTTTTGTTTCTATTTTTGTTGTTTTTGCTCTATTATGGAAGAGAAAACAGATAATCTTTAGATAAATTCCTATCTATAAATACCATTATGCAGCAACCTTCAACATCATTTTCAGTAGGAGGTATTTCAGTTATCACTCAATTTTTACAGTGTAGAAGAATGAAAGAAAAGATGCACTAAATGTTTTTTCCAGGCTAAAAAGCTGTTAGATGATAGACATGTGATGTCAGTAGGCATTTTTTCCCTTGCAAAACCTTGCTCTGAAATGTTCTAAAATTCTATGGCCATCTATAATTGAGGCACCAGAAATTACTTAGTTCACTTGAACTTTGTGCTTGGTCTGGAGAGGAAACTTCACATTTAGAGGCACACTTATGTCTACAGGCATTTCTACTCATGATATTTTTCTCTATTATTGGCAGAGCAAATTTTCCTAGAATTTATATTGTAATTGCCTGTCTGGACAGAAATGGGGTACTTTTGAAAACCATACATTGTTCTGTTATAAAAATACAATATTTAAAATATCTATGGGGCAAAAATGAGTGAAAATTATTTTAGACCGTTTAAAACCAGTGGCATTTTAAAGGATTTTTGAAGGTAGCAATTATCTCCTTAAATGAAAATAATGTTTATAAATAGGCTCTGAGTTTATATGAAAACCCATAAAAAGATGAATATTGCATTTCAGTTATTGTAGCCATCAATCAAGTTTTCTTAATGGAGCATTGTAATTAAGCCCTGGATGTATCATTAATTCAGAGGTGCAACAAAACAAGCAAGCATAT
Source organism: Cricetiscus sungorus (assembly GCA_030556225.1). NCBI lineage: Eukaryota > Metazoa > Chordata > Mammalia > Rodentia > Cricetidae > Cricetiscus > Cricetiscus sungorus. The sequence goes on along the minus strand of JANBXA010000372.1, from coordinate 34,795,342 downwards.
GTTCTTTCAGCCAGTCTGTTGGAAATCTCATATGAAAAAGATTGTGTTATTTTATTGGGACAGATAGAATATCCATGCCAGTATAAAAGATAATGGATGGTTGCTTCTTTTTAATACATTACATGGGTGTTGTAAAACTAAATGAGAATGACTCCCAAAGATGTAGGCAGAAATCCATACCCTGCAGTCTGTTCCTTAGGCACCCACACAAACGCTAGGATGGCTTGTTGTGTTCAAAATTCATTTTCCGGTTTGTTGCAGGATATTTTATCACACTGTTAACCCAGAAATTTCATTATTAACTGAAAAAAATCTGTTTCAAGCCATGTTATGGCTCAGCTCTTTCATACACCTTTAATCTAAGAGCTTTCTGCTTCAATATTGTAAAAAGGATTAAATAAAGTCAACCGTAAGTTAAGAGTCATAGCAAGCAACCAAAATGAAAGGAAGTGAATATAGGATTATTAAGAAGAAACCATAGAAGAAGAGAGAATCAGGAGGACAGGTAGAGGGAGATGCAGAGGAAGTAGAACAGAGGTACTTTCAATATGAGGAGTCTTGTTTGAGATGGCAGAGGAGAATGGGAAGGCTTCTGGAATGCTGGATGAGAAGGAAGGTCAGCTGGACGCTTTCTCTGCCTGTTTGAGATAGCAGGTTTTCATCCCAGTATCTGGCTCCTCCGTTTTTATTGGTAAAATTGAACAATCAATATTTTGTTAAAAAAAAACCAAAGAAACAACATCTTTATATTTTATATAAGAATGTGCACATGTTCTTTTATATGAAAGTGTATGTGTAAGTGTGTGTGTGTGTGTGTGTGTGGTGTGTGTGTGTGTGTGTGTGTGTGTGTGTGTGTGTGTGTAAATGTGGAGGCTGGAAGTTGGCATTAGGCATTTCCTTTGCCACTGTCTATTTTATTTTTGAGACACAGTGTGTAACCATGCTTGATTTTGAAGATCAAGCTCCAGAAAAGTACCTGCCTCCCCCAGCACAGTACTAGGATTGCTAGGATTGCAGGCACCATAACTCTTTGCTTCCTTCATGGTACTGGGGAATCTGCACACAGGTTTACTAACTCAGATATCTCCATAGCTCCTCAACATGTATTATAATCAGAAGCGTTATTTCTATCAGCTAATTTTTTTTCTTCCATTTTCATCAAGTCCTACAGGGCAAGAAATACAACCTTAGAGACAGTTCACTTTATTTGCTAGATACTGAGGCTTTGATAAAATAAATAAAAAAATGAAAATAAAAAAATCAGAGCCAAGGATTTTAAACCATCATGTCTAAGTGTTTTTCTTAGAAATAAAGTGGAATTCAATATTCCTGTCTCAGTGTTTTATTTTTAGAAATAAAGTGCCATTCAATATTCCTGTGTATAACAAAATAAAGCAAAAATCACAATGTAAGCTTTAATTTCCCCTTCAATCCATATTAGTTCTCCAACTCTAATATGTTGTTTAATAGTTTTAAACTATTTTACTGTGAACTCATTATAGATAGGATTGGCTTTAGCCATTATATTCAGCAAAGTAACTATTACTACTACTCAGTATTAATTATACATACAAACCAAAGAGTGATGTTTATGGCTGCTCTGGGACAAATGTATTTATACTGTACAGTCAGGGTGCCCCATGTGTCACTGCTCTATCATTTGTCATTGAATTTAAAAGGCAATCTCCAGCTTTATTTCAAGTGGGGGTCTCTGAACTCAAGGGCTACCGTGATTGAACTGGTCTCAATGGTCGCTTGTCTCATCCGCTGAAAGGCTGCTGGCTTTTGAGCATGATTAGGCACTGATTGATGTGTGCACCTTAAATCATCTCCCTGGAAGTCCATGAAGAATAAAATGTCACAAAACGGCATGAGCTCAGATAAATACATCAGTAGAATCAGCTCAAATGCATGTGAATGCTGACCAGGAGGTCAGCCTATTCTCCTGCTTCACTTCTAAATACACATTCAGAAAAGTGTCACCTCCACATTCGAGTATGGCTCAGAGATCAGCAGCACTCTGTGCATATGACATATGATCCTGAATTATGGATTATGGATTTTGGAGACAGCAGTCCTTAATAAGCACACACACTCACACACACAGAATGTGGCTGAATATTCCTCTCTGTTTATTACTTGTTCCTCACTTTTTTCCTTGGTCTTAACATTCTCATATATTCTCTCCTTGTTGTTTCTCCCCTCTTTGACCTATTGCTGATCTCTCCCGCCTCTTTTTCCCCATTAAATCTTGTCCTTGAACCAGAGGGCTCAAAAAATAGCTAGGTTAGATGTTTATTATAGTGATAATGTGTTTGGGCAAATGATAAAATCCCTTTTCAACAATGAGTGGTTTGGCTACTAAATTATATGTTTTCCTTCTGGAGTATGAAATGATGTCTACATCTTATGTCTCACAGCAACACAAAGGATCCAAGAACTAGACGCAATCCAGGCTATGCTGCTGATATTGTCTCTAGGTTGTGCAAAATAAAAAGAAAACGAAAGTAATTTTATGTAAATTCAGAACTTAATAGTTGCTTAGAAGTCCAAAAAATAAAATACAAAAGATTTAACAAAATTTGACAATGAATTCTAAGTAATCCCTAGACATTATTATCAGATTCTACTAGTAACTTAATTTTCAACCTATATTCGCAAGCATCTTAGGAAGGGAACTATTTTCCTGATGGTCATTAAAGTAATGTATTGATCTACTAGCAGGTCAGAAGAGAATTTCATGTTGAATAAATTGTGATTGCAAACCCAAACTAAGTGCACGATGTAATATGACTAGGAATGTGTTCCATTGTCAGCCTTTCCTTATTTATGCAGTCTGTCTGGAACTGACCTGCCCATTCACACCCAGTGCATCATGACACATTATGCTACAGTTTTGGTCAGACTGAATGACATACTGTGGAGGAAATATCACTCATTAATCACACTTATAATTGAATGCAGAAGGGCTAAGTTGTCAAAATAAATTTTTTATTGACCAATAAATACTACAGCCTACTTTAAACAAAAATTCCCAAAGCATTAGCTAGGATTGCTGAGTTCTTGAGGGACATGGGTTTGTACAAACCATATTAGAGCAGAAATGATACATGTGTTCATCCTTACATACTGTTACAAGGAGGCAATGGAAAGATGGCTTATGCAAATATAGAAAATTGGGCTACTGTAAGTGGGGATGTAAGAAGAGAATACATACTTCTGCATGGTGCATCCGTAATTTCTGAGGCTTTTTGCTCACCTGTCATTTTGATAATTATAAGACTGAATCCCATTATCCCATGTGCATGCCATCTTAGAGGAAACTTCCTTCTTATTTATGTACTACAAATTTTCACAGGTCAATTTATGTACACTAAGTTAACATTTTCCAAGATGATAAACAAAGATTGGCAAGAGTCATTCCTGAAAGGATTCTGTAAGTGACCAGAGGAACAGCACAACCAGTTGATCTTCTACAGGAAAGAACGAATAGACTCAACAGCAATAAAGAATTAACTTCTACTTATAAAATATAATCTACAATCATACAAATCTACTTAATACATTGAAGAATATAACTTTGGAGTCAGGGAGAACTGATATAAAAACGGGGATTTAATTTTGACAACCTGTTCAATCTTGAAAAAGTTACTTCTATCTCTGTGACTTGTTGGGAGAATACAAAGAATGCACTATATCAGCATTAAAGGTGCTCCTGACTAACACATAGCCATAAATACCCATTTTTTCCTGCCATTTATATTCTTGCTTTCAGATCTTTTCCAATCTAAATTTCATGTTGACCAAGTCATTCTAGTTTAACAAAATTCTTATTTTTTCTTCAGTTTTCTTCATAATTTTAGAAATTTGAAACTCAATCATCTAAAAGATTAGCATTCCAGATAAAAACGCTTAGTATAGTTAAAAGATAAGATTATTATATTAACTAAGATTGACTGATGCATTATTTGCATGTTCAGCTCCTCAAGATTTACTTTACTTGGGATCATGAGGTTTTTCCTTTCAGTTTTGAAACAATTGTGCTACTTGAGTTATTTAAGATATAAACAATAACATCTACCTAATGTCAAGAATGAGAATGATGAATGCACTCTCAATATTCGTCTCTTTTTGAACATTGTGGTATAGTTAGAGCAGGAAAAAAACAAATAGCACATACTCTTCTTGGAATCCCAATCTTGTCCATGTAAATTGTCATTTCCCCTTAGGAAAAATATATAGTTAACCACAAAAAGTAAAACCATGTTTTTTAAAGTATCAGTGGTAGAATATGGTCTTTTTAACCTCACAACATATATTTAATGAGTTCTGTGTTCCTTTCACTCTTCTGAGAGGTTGTATATAATTGCTCATATAATTTTTATCACAGTTCATTAAGACCTGTTCTTTTGGAGCAGGAGGGTAAATCCTTCCAGGCAATGCAGTGCATGATTGACCAGGAATCAAAGCCATTCAGGAAAAAGGATGACTATGATTTACAATGTAAGGGGAAAGTACACATACAGTATTTTTATTTTATAAGAACTAACCCATATAGGCTTCAGTTGTGTAGATGGCTCAGTCAATAAAACACCTCCCTTGTAAATGCACAGACCAAAGTTTTCCGTATTTGAAAAGAAAAATACAGCTGAGCAAGGGGAAACATGTAATACTAGTCCTGATAGGGATAGAGAAAGAAGGATACCTGATGATTATTGGAAGGACATTTTATCCTAAGTGACAAGCTTCAGTGACAGTTTTAATTAAAAATAATTGTCAATATACTTATATCAAATTACTGATGAATTGGAGCTTAGACAATATAAATTGTATGTCTAAAATAAATGTTGAACGTAAAGAAACTACACCATAATACACTCAGACACCAATTACTGTGAAAATTGTAACATTTTGTTTCATTCTATTCTATTCTATTCTATTCTATTCTATTCTATTCTATTCTATTCTAGTGTTTTCTCTTAAATGGGGTTACTACATTTTTCCACCAATAATATCTAGAACAATACCCAATACCAAAAGTAAGAAACTTGTGGTGAAGTGGAATTCATTTTTTTTTCAGTACAGTTGGGTTCACTAAAATTATTTCTGCTGAAAAAAATTTACCAGATTTTAAGATATAGGTATCAGCAACAAGATCCATTGTAAAATTCTGCTACTTTCCCATCACTTATGTTATTCCTCCATTAACAGTTTCTGGATATGTTGTGAATGGCACCAACATCTAATTAGTTTTCAAGCTAAGATCTAGGATTTGGTAGGTTCTAGTTAGCTCCTCGCTCTAATATTGTCAATTATCACAATCTCATCTCCTCAAAAGTCAGCCCCATTTTCCATCTATGTCCATCCCAATATGTCTGATATGCACTTATGAGTGAGTACATACTATGTTTGTCTATTTGGGTCTGTATTACCTCACTCAGGATCTATTGGAGGGGGGCCTTGATAATGGGACTAGGACTTATCTCAGGAGCATGCATTGGCTTTTTGGAGCCCATTTCCTATATTGGGAAACCTTGCTTAGCTTTGATACTGATGGGAAAGGATTGGTCTTGCCTCAACTTGATATGACAGACTTTGTTGACTCCCAAAGAAATGCCTTATCCCCTTGGAGTAGTAATTGGGTGGTGGAAAATGGAATGTGGGTGGTGGGAGAAGAGGAAGTAGGGGAATCTGTGGTTGGTATGTAAAATTAAAATACTTTTTAAAATAAAAAATAGAAAAAATTATCTGCAATAACTGGACTTTGGGAGTAGTTTGTTAGCATTTTATCACTATTCACATCAATGGACAAATATAGAAAGTTCAGGCTTATTAGACAGCCACACTGTGATCCACAGGAATAATGTGCAAGAATAGAATCCATGTTAGTGATCTGAAAAAGAACTTGAAGGAGTGGTATTATTTATATAGTTATTGGAAAGACAGAAGTATTGGAGAAACTTATATTTAAAAACATACTCTCAAGGCTAAATCACAGGATCTGGAAACCACAGAAACTCTTTAATAATAAGAAAGTGAGGCTCAGAAAAGTCATTTTCTGACTTACCTATGTACATCAAAATAAATAATTAAATGGTTTGACCTTGATTTCTTCATCTAAAAAATAAAGTAGTGTTTACTGTATCCTAGATTATATTTTGCTGTAGCTTTTCCAAAGTCCATCATATATGATATCTGATGTGGTATATATGTTATATATGCATTAGCATATAAGTATGTGTGTTACATATGTTAGCATATATGATTTAATCACTAAGGAGGAGTAGATATCATTCTTTATACATTGGCGTAAACCTTTTTCTGTTTTCTATAAAAACCAGTTATCTACTTAGCCAAATAAATTTTCTTATTCATTGTTACTAAGGAAAATAGTTTATAGGATATTCAAGCTTATAATTATATGGAGACAAAATTTATTTCAAAGTATTAGGTTGAGAACAAAAGAAATATTTTGTTTTTACTGTTGATTAATTTAAATAGTGATCGAGAATTTTTTATTTATTTTCCTCAAATCAAAATATCAAATAATTCTATTATTCTTTTAAAATAAATTAAGTATAATGAAAATGGTAACATTATTTAATGGTGCTTGCTGCCAAGCCTGGCTACCAGAGTTTGATCCAAATGATCTATGTAGAGAATTGACTCCTATGAGTTGTCTTCTGACTTCTACATGGAGTGTTCAAACCAGCCGACCTGTCCAAAAGTACCTGAAATGGGGTGAGATGTGAGGATTAAATGAAAAACAAAGAGGCAAGACAGAGTTGCACATGGGAAAATTGTCAGTAAACACTGCTGTGGCTTCAGATTTATTTCTCATAGACTTTTTATATCCAAAGCAAAAGGGTGGAGGGATAAAAAGGTCTTCCTAACCATGGTTCAAGGAACAAACAAGAATAATAACTTCCTTAATTCTCAGAACATCAGTAACTACACCTTTGGCCAAGCAACTTGTTATTTAGCCTTGAGGAGCAAGAACAAGCTTGAATGCTTTGACTTTATGTCAATATGGAATGGAGTCACTGAGGGGCTCCCACACTGCAGGGCTTGTGAAATATGCATTCATATAGAGAAAAAGTCAGAGAGAAAACAGGCACACAAACACAGACAAATAAACATGCATAATTCACACACGCATATACACACACATCTATGAAAGATGAGAGAGAGAGACTATTCTTAAAGTGAAATCTTAAAGGAGGCTATCAACAAAATGGGGCTGTTGCCATAGGAATGAATGTTTCAGAGCTTGTTTCAGAGCTTGAATACTAGAAGTAAGAGTTTAGATAAGACAAAAACTTTTTTGTATGCATATGTCCTAAAACAAAACTTAGGAAACTATTTAAAGGAGTGTTTTTATTCAAAACTATGTGTTACAATCTGGCTTCTTACAAAACCAACCTCACACACACACACATGCACCCTGAAAGCAGTTGTGTAACTAGCTCACACACACATATATGCATATGCTGGACATAGAATTCTACATTTATAGTAAGATCTAACATTATCTCAGAAAATGTGTTTTGACCCCAATTAAATATGAATTTATTATATCTCATATCCAGTCCATACAGTATATGGACAGTTTTCTTTCTTTGTTCAAAAATGTATTCTTTCATGTTTAAACCCTTTCAAGTGATATTTCATAATTATGATTCTAGAAAAAAAGCATTCCTAGTATCCTCTTGATCAGTAGTGATAAGTAAAAAATCAAGAAAATAAAGAAAGTAGGACATCTCACGAGGTCCCAATTATCATTGGAGCAGCAATGGTGCTTTCACAAAATTCATCATTACTCTAGCTAATGACCAGTGAGTAGAATGCAGATGACTTCTGCCTTGGTCCAGAGAACTCAGGATATTAAGGGAGGATAAAACTGTTAATCCCAGGTAATATAAAGACCACTTCCCATGGGATCACTGCTCAAACAATCTTATGGTCAACTTTAAGTTCAGATTTCTAAATCTATAATGATTTTTAAAATATCACTCGATTTCTTTTTGTTGTTTTTAAAAAAGAATCTGATTTAAAGGGAATAGAACCATTGTCTCTTTGTTTAATGAAAATGATACTCTAAAAATTACAGGCTTAGAGAAATACTATGATGTACCATTTGTGAAAATGAGATTAACAGAGGGAGAATAATTGAGACATATATGTATATGGATATATATATATATATGTACACACACATATATGTGTGTGTGAGTGTGTGTGTGTGTTTGTGTGTGTGTGTGTGTGTGTGTGTGTGTGTGAGAGAGAGAGAGAGAGAGAGAGAGAGAGAGAGAGAGAGAGAGAGAGAGAATGATATTAATTAGGGCAGTAGGAGGGAAAGGGGCACAGATAAAGAGGGACAGAGGGAGTAAGTGAAAAGGAGAGGGAGACAAGAAAGGAGAGAAGAAGGGAGGGAGAATCTTGATGAATTATATACTAAGGTACCTATTTAAATAATGCATATTTTAGAGTGACACAATTATAAAATGTATTTGTTGCCTTTTGTTTGTGGCTGGTTTCTAATTTCCTTATAGTGTGCATATATAACTTTTTTATAGAATTAGATACTGTTACTGGAAGCCTAATAAAGATTGACATACTAATATGCACCAAAGTAAGACAACTTCATTGAACTCTGATGCTGCCAATTACAATGACTTTACCACTGGTATTAGCCACTTAATTGTATGCTATTAACCAATGTTAATGCAGCATACAAAATCATAGGTCATTGTTTTTCACTGCTTCTGGGGTCCATGATGCAATAATAAAAACAGACAGCAAATTAGCTAGTACATAGGACAACATTGTAGAATAAGGCCTTAATAATATTATATACATGTGCCAAATGGTGTAACAGAATTTGATGATCCCCCAAAGAAGGCCTCACCCTTCTTAGGGAAAAAAGGGAGGAGTGGAATGGGGGGTTGGTGGAGGGCACAGGAGGATGGGAAGGAGAAGGAACTCTGATTGATATGTAAAATACAATTGTTTTTTATTTAAAGAAAAATAACTTTGAGGGGAGAAAATTAAAGAAATTATTTGCTGTATATGTTTATTTTCTTTTCTTAAACTTTAAATAGAAGATGATGCCTATGAAAATGTCCCCTCTTCCATTAAAAATAAGAACATCCATAGGGATGCTCCCTTAACCTAGAGGCAGGAGGGAGGGCCTAGTTCCTACTCTAAATGAGTTGACAGATAGATTTAGATGACCTCTCCAGGAAGTCATTACCCTCCATGTGGAGTGTGGTGGGGGTAGGAATGAGATAGGAGGGTGAACAGGGACATGGTAGGGTGGAAGAGAGAGAGAGACCCAGGTATGGAACTGGTATCAATCTGTAAAATAAGAAAAATAAGTAAATGAATTAATTATAAAACACAGTAACAAACAAACAAAACACTGAGAAGTTTGTTTCAAACTGAAAGAGTCTGAGAAGACATGATCATGTGATGCAATGGCTACTTTTTATATGGGCACATTTTCATAAAAAAGAAGAGTTGTTGGAAACATTGGTGTAACTTGAATAAAGTGTTAGATTAGACAAAAAACAAAATTAAAAGCAGGGTTGGTAATATTAATGACATAGATAAGCAGTAGAGGAATTGTCTTGGCTACAGATGGCCATGTTTGATTCATGTGTACATACATGAACATATATAATATAAATAAGAATCATATTTTCTACAGATAAATATGACCCTTTTCTTGAGGTGAGGTAATTGTCACAATGGCATTCAATGAACAAACATTTGAATAGATATCTAATTTTCAAATCTTTACTCTCTGCATGCTTTTATATTGTAAAGAATACTGTTTTAGAGACTTTCCTTCTTACTGGATCTTTTTTGTGAGCAACGCTTAAGAGAGTCCATATTATCTTCAATGCATGAGAAAAGTAGTTTAGTAAATTCTGAAAAATTTAAGAAAAATTCTAAATATTTCATAAATATCTTATGAAATTTACTCTGTTATTCTTATTTTATAGACAATCATAGTAAGAGGCCAAGTTCCAAGATTTTCAAATACAGAAGTAGATCCATGATTAAGATATAATATTGGCTACGAAGACCATCATAGTTCATACTACTATGAATAAGCAAACGGAATTACAGTAGAATCATCTTGCTTGTAAGATTATAAACATTCCATTCATCTTCATTGCATTTTTTCTTTCCACAGTGAAAGTTATATATTAGGTTTCATCGTACACTTACTGCCATCTAATGTATCAAAGTTTTCAGGGTTGTCATAGATTTTGATGATCCTAACTTAATTGTAGAAGGTACTTGTATTTAATGCTTCATGCCAGAAGTGATAGTGCATGTCCTTAATTCAGGTCCTAGGCAGGATAAGACAGAAATAATGCATATTTGAGAGTAGCCAAGGCTAAATATGAGACCTTGGCTTAAAATGAACCAATCAATAAACATATAATAACAGTTTGTCAGTATCCTGCATCACTCACACTCTATCCTCTGCTGTCTAGGAAGTATGAGAGATTCTAGAAGAAGTCACCTCAAGAAACAGTCTATAAAGATTTAAGTTTTCAATTCTGTTTCTACTTTCATCTCCTTGGATTTTCACAGCATCTACTCACACTCTTAGGCTGGGGCATCAATCAATTACTGTTATCGCCAACAGAGCTCCACCATCACACTACTGATTACAGTAGAGTTTCAGGAACTCTTGGTAGAGGGTACACCAACATCTTGTCTTAACTAATTGCATCAAGTGGCTATATTACCTTTTTTTCCTCCAGGCAGATTTATCCTGGAAATTCTCTTGAGCCAGTGAACTCTGACATACTATAACACTCATGCAGTGTTCTTAGATACCCCCCATTTTGCGTGGATAAACTATTGTTCAAGTTCATATGCAAATGTATAGATCCAGGTTCTTTTGAATGTGCTAAAGGAAAATTCTCATCAGGGCTCAGAACATTCTTTGTGTCAGGATGCACCAGTGTTGTTGGTTGAGGTAAAAAGGATCCACAGATACTTAGGGAAAATGTTGATAACAGTGATTATATTTTATTTATCAAATACTTGTGAAGTATGTAATCATGTTTTCAAAATTACATTATCCCAATCAGAGACTCAACATCTCTATTCCTCAATCATTTTCTGCCTGTCTTTGACAGAAATGAGCAAGGTTAAGATATTTATTCAATATTTATAAGAGCCAGAGCCAGAGCCAGGACAGAACAGTGAGCTTTCAGCAGCAGCTCAGCATCTGCACAGCACTCCTGAGGCTGACTGTTTCATAGCTCCATTTAAGGCAGCAGAAGCTGCACCATGTAAGCTGATTGGAATACATAACAGTTGTTCCCTCTGCTTTTTGCTTCTGGTTTCAGACGTAAGGCCTCTGAGTTCACCTCCAGTTCTATCTACTAGGTCTGCCACCTGCTCTCACAATGTCCCAACCATATTACACCCTAGCCCTCTGGAACTGTTGGCTCAAATAAACTTTTCTGGAGAGAGAGGAAGAGAAAGACAGAGACAGAGAAAGAAAAGAAATGAAGGAAGGAAGGAAAGAGAGGGAGGGACGGAGGGATGGAGGAAGGAAGGGAGGGAGGGAGGAAAGAAATAAAGATCTAACAAATCAACCACAGATATGGTTGGGGTATGCAGGGCATACACATTGCAAAGTCAAGTAGTAACACTGACCATTTAAAAAATTCTTCATTGTCTTCCTCTTAATGGGAGATGTCATTCTGCAAACATGTTTCTCTTATTGGTTACTGAATAAAACACTGTTGGGAAATGGGAAGACAAGATATGTGGGGCTAGGACACAAGGAGAATTCTGGGAGATAAAGTAGAAAAGAGTCAAGATGTGGGGACTTGAGAGAAGGGATCCAGTCCATCTCTCTTGTAAGATTATGACTATGTGGAAACACTTAGACTAATAAAAATGGGTTAATATTTAAGACAGAGCTAGCTAATAAGAAATGCTAGTAACAGTCCAACAGTTGTATATCTAATACAGTGTCTCAGTGTGTTATTTGAGACTGGCATGGCTCTGGGAACAGGCTGGTGGGAAACTGCTTGTAACACCCTCTCTTTACTTTTTTTCCCCTACAAATAAACATGCAAAGAAAGGATATTCATGATGTTTGATCTTTATTGCTGATTATTATTAATTTTCATTATCTTCTCTTGAAAACACCATAGCTCTTTCAGCCATGTGACAGAAAATTCTATTGTTCCTTGTGCTTCCCTGATAAATTTTTTTATCTCTCATATGTGTCTCATTGAGTCCATTCTGGCTATTTCACTATATCCTAGGAAATCTCACTCCCCTCTACACCAAATGATCATTTGTTTTCCACTACCCTTGTTCATAGAAAAATTAAGTCCAATACATGATACCAGATTTCACTGGACCTCAGTCTCTTCCCTATAATTTGAAACATCCTCTCATTAATAACCTACTATATATCAGTGTCGTGCCCACCTATGCTAATTGCTTCCTAATCTAACCTGAAATAGTTTCAATTGAGGCCAGAATGTCCTAACCTGGAATTTTGCCTTCTTAGCTTTCTGCTTTCATCCTATGTCCTGCTCTAACATCACAAACACAGAATACTTTTCCCCTAATGATCACTTATTTAGTTTTGAGAATTCATTAACTTTGTTATAGAATAAGGTCTGTTGTGTAAAATAGTTATTATTTTTTATTGCATCAGCTGTGGGTGCTTGCAGAAATCCATTTTGACAGAGCTTATTGACAGTTGACATTCCCCCATAGAAGGAAGATTATTTGGTAGAAATGGAGAAAGTCATTTCTATCTAGCCTTGGATTCTAGTCATTCCTCCCAGACATTTATTTGAATACTGCCATGAGTATATGTCGTTTAAGTGCCTTGGTAAGCTATAGAAGGTTAACAAAAAGGTTCTCCACTTTGCATTATCATTACTAGGCAAAAGCATTCCCATGAAACTGCTTTGGGGTCCTCCACAAACCTGTGAGCATCCTCTTGCCTGTGTTCTCTAAGTCCATAGCCTCTTTGATTCCCCAGGGTGAATGTTGACAGTATCTTACTTTTGTTTATCATTGGGACCTTGTTAGGAAGGAAGGTGTAGACATCTCTATGTGGATAGAAACTTTTAATACAGTTTTGTTTGTTTACAAAACTTAACTATATTGATCACTGTTTAATTTATATTTTGATGTCTTTGTTTTCTATTTTGCACATTGAATTAACTGCTTCATAAAAAGCAATTACTCTGCTCCTTTATTCAAAAGTCCATCTTTCTTAACTAATAATGTGACCAGCACATTGTCACTCAGAATATATTCATTTAATAGGCAGTTCTTAAAATCAGGGTTTGGGTCTGGATAGATGTCTGAGCATTTAAGAGCTCCTGTGCTTTTAGAGGAGCAGAGTTTAATATGAAACATGTACATGGTGCATCACAATCATTTGTAACTCAAACTCTGCAGGATCTGGTACCCTCTTCTGGAAACTATGGACACCAAGTATGTACATGGCACATATAAATACATAAAAGCAAACACTCACGCACATGAAATTTAAAATTAAAATAAATAAATCTTTTGAAACAAGATTGAAAAATACAGATGCTATTATAAACAACTGATTAATTTCAATCTATAACTTTCAGAACATAATGGTGGCTTCATAGTTTAAAATGCAACTGTGACTGTTTAGTTATATCCTCTTTTTATTCTATTAAGATATGCTAGATTCTTTTTCATGCCAATTTTGAAAAGTAAATTGAAGTGTGTTTCATTCTTACTCACCACATTTCATGAAAATGACTTCACCAAGAAGAAAGAAGTGATAAGGTCACTTCTCTATAGAGAAAAGGTGACCTTAACTAATGAAAACATTGAGATTCGAAATACAGAACTTTCAGCTTAGAGCACTGCTTACATTCATGGAGACTTTCTTACTCAAAAAAATCTTCAACTGATTTTTCCACTACAGAAGCAGAGCCTTTTTCTAGCTTGCCATAACTTTAGTCCTCTAATTGCAAGGCTAGGAAGGTCTAATGATATCTGATGAAGTCATTAATTATTTTCTAAGTCAAAGACAATTTTCGACTACAGGAAAAAGCATATTAAAGTTCACATTAAAGCAGATGTTGTGATTTCTATTTGTTTGATTCCTAAGCCCAGCTTTGACATTGATCCAGACTATAGGCTGAGGAGGAATAGAAAAAGATTAACACTTTGCTTCTAAAACACAGAACACACACACACACACACACACACACACACACACACACACAAGCCACCATATATATTAATACCCCCCATAGATACAGACATTTTAACATATGGTCCCTAGTTGATGGTACCATTTGTGGATATTCAGAAGATACAGCAATTGTAATGTGAGGATGTCACTGGATGTGCGTTTTACTATTAAATGCCTGGTGCCAGTAATAGTACACTCTTGATGGGAGATGTTATTCTGTAAATATGTTTCTCATACTGGTTAATGAATAAAGCACTCTTGGGCCAATGGGAAAGCAAGATAGGCAGGGCTAGCAAACAAGGAGGAAAGAGGAAGTAGGAAGGAGGAGTCAGTATGGAAAGCGTGGAGAAAGCAAGATGCCAGCCCGCTGCTCTCTGATAAGATGACCACGTGGAAATACTTAAGTAGATATGGGTTAATTATTAAGAAAGAGCTAGCCAATAAGGAATTAATAACTGGCCAACAGCATTGTATCAAATACAGAGTCTCTGCATGTTATTTGGTGCCAGCGCAGCGATGGGACCAGGCAGGCTGGAGGAAAACATACATGCTACACACTCTCACTTGTTCATGCTTATGGTTGAGAATATGAGCTCTCAGCTTCCTGCTCCAGAGAGCATGCCTAGCTATTCCTCACTGCCATAATGAACTTATAATCCTCTGGAACCATAAGCCCAAATAAAATTCCTATATGCATTGGTCATGTCATTTTATTACTGTATCAGAAAAGTAACATACACTCCTCAGGTCACAGCTGTATGCTTTCTCATTGTGAGCACAATCATATAATATGTAACTTTAGATGTTTACCACCCTGCATTAAATACCGTGTACAAGAAGTTAAATCATGCTTAAGATGACCTAAGATAGTTAATGCAATTGTCACTTGAATTAATTCTAATCCATCTGATCATATAATAAACCAAGTGTTTACTGGCTTGAATAAATGTGCAAAGCACAGAAATAGTTTTCAAAAATTAGATGGATTAGTATTCTTTCTCCTTTTTAAGTTATTCTTCTTGTTGTTCCAAATCTCCCAGGTCAAGGAAGATAATGTGATACAAGCAGTATTAAATTCTGATATTTTCATTTGTTTTTTATTGAAAAAAATGCAGACCCCAAATAAGTATGAAATAATATAAAAGCAGATACAAAAAACAGTTCAGAGATACCAGTACAATGTGACAAAAAAAGGTCATCATTCAGACTTTAATCAGCAGCAATGAGTGGGATAAAAAATGAGTAGCATTCTGGGGTAATCATGGAGACTGTATGCTTTCTCCCAAGATCATTTATTTCATCAGTGGCAATTCTCTAGTCCATTTTCTCTAGTGTTTATAATGAATGTATCTTTGAAGAGTTAAAAACAAAGCAGAGGACAAATCTGATGAACTGTTAAAGTTCCCAGGGTTGTTTAATTTGAACACCTTCCATATGTGAAGAGCACACATGTAAAATAAATAGATAGATAGATAGATAGATAGATAGATAGATAGATAGATAGATAGATAGATAAGAGAAATCAACTTGTAACCAAGGCTCTTTCTGCTGGATCTGTTGCTTTGCTTTGCTTTGGTTAAGTTTTTTTTATTATTATTATTATTTATGTTTTATTTCTTGGTCCCAAGAGAAAGGACATGCCTTCTCTAGGTTAGAAGACCACATTAATGCAGAGGAAATTTGAAGAATTCAGGACATTCATGCATATGACCTATGGCTTCACCTAACATCTGATAATCAACATATCAAGAAGCTTTCAAAAGACCTAGAGCCACTGAGCAAAATAGCACTGCATTGCATGGAGTACACACTAAACAGAAAATTTTTAGAGTTTTAGTATATCTGCAACTTAGTTTTATGATCCCACATCATATAAACTATTTTCTTACCACACAAAAATCTTGTGCTCTGGAATGCCTGGGTGACAAACTAGTGGGTGGCATATGCAAACTAAGTTTTCCTAAAGATAGATTAGCGTAAGTGTTACTGTGTTGTCACATGACTCTCTTGAACAGAGATAGATATTTGAATATCACTATGGTATAAACAGTTGCCTACAATATGGGATTTAAGTGAGTTCCCAAGATAAGTAGTGTGAGTTGCTCTCCTGAGGTGCTAGCTACATTGTTATAATCAGAGTTAGTTAATATAGAGCCTGCAATAGCACATAACAAATACAAGAAATCTTGGGAATCATTCATGTATGAAGTTTTAGAGATAACTAAGACCAAATTCATTGATTTCCTGAAAGTATTTCCTTCATAGAATATGTATATATTTATTATGGGTTGATATACATACTGACACTTTTCTAACAGTAATAATACAGATAAATTTAATAATTTTCAAAATCATGGGTCTTGGGTAAAGGTTTCATTTAATAAATAACATCAAGATGTGCATGAAATAGCCATGACAATTCAAATGCCTTTATTCAAATAATGCCAAGTGAAATATCAATGTCTGGCATCTTTTTAGTGCTTTTCATGTCTTTTGCCCAAACCTTCAATGCAATCCTCTGTTCATGCCACTACATCTTTACTCTTTCCAGTGTTTCTTTCATGTTATTAGTAATTGGGGTTGTTTCAAATGTTTAAAAATCCTCAATGGCAAAAAAAGTTTCCAAAGACAAAAAATAAGCAAAATTTATTAATAGTTATGCAAGGTGGGTATACACTTACATGGTGGTTCAGGATATTGTTCTTCTGTTTCCTTCTGTTCCTCTGAACCTGAGTTGTCAACTATGAAGGGCATGGACTTTACCATGATAAGGGTAACATTCATATTCTTTATTTTGTCCATAAGAGTTTTAAAAATCAATGTGGCCATTCTCCGTGGAGCAGGTTTGGCCATTTTCCAGTTCTTTCACTGTCCAGTGGTCATATATCCCTCAGTTTCCTTCAAGTTTATGGCTGTCATAGTGTGGATTTCTCTGATGACTTTTCTCATGAAGAAAATTAATTTGTTGTATCTATTTCAGTTTTCAAGTCTTGAACAGTTTTCTTCACCTGATTAATTTTTTTTCTTGGCTTTCCATACTTTTAGAGATTTGTTCATTTATTCCAATATTTTTGTTGGTTTTTTTCTTCCATTTCTTTAAGAGATTTTCTCATATTGTCTTTGAAGGCCTCTATTATTTCTATGAAGATATTTTTTTAAGTAATTCTCTTCTGCTTCATCTGCTTTGGGGTGTTCAGATCTAGTTAGTGTAGAGTCCCTAGATTCTGGTGGTGTCATACTTGTCTTTCTATTGTTAGGTGTTTTCTTGTAATGCAGTATTCCCATTCTTCCAATGAGGGCAGGTGGGTCTCTCTCTCTCTCTCTCTCTCTCTCTCTCTCTCTCTCTCTCTCTCTCTCTCTGGTACTCCCCCAGTGGGCTTAGGTCAGTCAGAAGTTCGATGTATGTAGCTCTGAGTGGTTTAAGTTCTTTAGGAGGGGGTGTCAAAGACCAGACCTAAGCAGAGGCCCAGCAAAGGGGGTCAAAGATACTGCAGGCAAGGACACAGATTGGTCCAACAGGGTAGGTGGATCTCTGGCAGAGGCCCAGAACTCTGACAGAGGACCAGCGTTGGGGGTCAGAGATCAGGCAGGCAGGAATTCAGGGTGGTCCTGCATAGATAGGCAGGACTAGTGTGCTCAGAGCAGCTCTAGTAACTTCCCCAAAGTGTCAGGATTGTTGGATC
Organism: Cricetiscus sungorus; assembly: GCA_030556225.1. NCBI lineage: Eukaryota > Metazoa > Chordata > Mammalia > Rodentia > Cricetidae > Cricetiscus > Cricetiscus sungorus. The sequence goes on along the minus strand of JANBXA010000372.1, from coordinate 34,777,411 downwards.
TGCCCACTGTTCCAGTGTTCAACCAGAGCAGTAGGACAGTGGGTAGATGTGGCACACGGTGGGGGAAGGGCAGGCTCTTCATGGGGGTGGGGGTGGGGGTGGGGGTATATCAGAGATTTGGGGCCATGCAGCGAGATCCAAGAGAAGGGTGGTGGTGGGGGGATTCAAGTAGGATACAAGGAGGATTCTAAGAGACTCATATAAGGACCTTCACAGAAGGGGATAGGGACAAGATCTCCTGAGCATATGGGGAGTGGGGGGGGGCAGTGAGTGGAGAGGGAACTAGGAGGAAGAGAAGGGGAGGAGAGGAAAACACCTGGGACTAGGAAGATAATATTGAGTTAGGAGAGGAATAGACTAGGAGAGAGAGAGAGAGAGAGAGAGAGAGAGAGAGAGAGAGAGAGAGAGAGAGAGAGAGAGAGAGACCATAAAAAGAGGAGCCATTATAGGTTGAAAGAGAAAGCTGAATCTAGGGAATTGTCCAGAGACCTACAAGACTAAACCCAAATAACAATTTGAGTAACAGTAGAAAGGCTACCATAAATTTCCTTCCCTGATAATGAGATTGACAACTAACTTATCCACCATCATAGAGTCTTCATCTACTAGCTGCTAAAACAGAAGCAAATAACCACAGCTAATCACTTAACTGAACTGAAATCCAAATGCAGAGAGGGAGGACATGACCAGGCTACAGACACACATAGAGACAGCTGACCTGGACAAGGAGGAGCTAATGCCCACCCCCCAGACTGATAGTTCAGAATCCAGCATAGGACTGACCCAGACCCCCTGAACATGGGTCTCAGCTAGAAGGCCTGGGCAGTCTAAGGGACCTCGGACAGTGGAACCAGGATGTATCCCTGGTGCACAAAAGTACTTTGGGGGCACATCCCCCATGGAGCAATACTCCCTTAATCTAGAGACAGAAGAGAAGTCCTTGTCCCTACTCCAAATGACAGATTTAGATGACCCCTCCTGGAAGGCGTCACCCTATATGTGGAGTGGGGGAGAATAGGAGAGGAGGGGGATTGGGAGAGGAGAGAGTGTAGGAGAGAGGGAAACAGGGAGGGAGGGAGGGACAGTTAACAGGGATCAACATATAAAATAAAAATAAAAAAGAAAATTAATTTAAAAAATAGAATAGTGTTTTTGATTTTATCAATTTTGCCCAGTGTAAGGTGGCCAGAGTGGATAAAATCTCAGTATCTCAGTGTGTTTTGATTTGCGTTTCCCTGATGGCAAAGGATGTTGAACACTTTCTTAAGTGTCTTTCAGCCAATTTAAAGTCTCCTACTGATAACTGTCCATTTAGTTCTGCACCCCATTTTTTAATTGGATTGTTTGGTGTTTTGGTAACAAATTTCTTGAGTTCTTTGTATATTTTGGAAATCACCCCTCTGTCAGATGTGGGGTTGATGAAGATCTTTTCCCATTTTGTCTTATTCACTCTGTCCTTTGCCTTACAGAAGCTTCTAAGTTTCAGGAGGTACAGAAACTAAAAGAAAATGTACAGAGATCCATAAAGATGACCTAAGAATCTAGGCCATAGTGGAGAGGCTGCCTTTTATGTCCTTTCCCTATAATGATTGATGACTACCTTAATTCTCATCCTAGAGCCTTCATCCAATAGCTGATGGAAGCAGAAGCAGGCACTCACAGCTAAACACTGAGCCGAACTCCTGGAATCCAGTTATAGAGAGAAAGGAAAGATGAGCAAGAAGTCAATACCATGCTAGAGAAACGTACAGAAATAGCACTTAATGAAAGCACAGGGGCATCAGTTGTAAATCTGGGGAGTCAGCATTGACCCAAACAAAGCCCTCTGAATGTGGGTGCCAGTTAGGAGGCCTGTGCATTCTATGGGACCTCTGACAATGGAACCAGTATTTATCCGTAGTGCACAAATGGAATTTGGGAGCCCATTCCTTATGGAGAGATACTAGTTCAGCTCAGATACATGGAGGAGATCCTAGGCCATCCCCCAAATGATGTGACAGATTTTGGTAATCCCTCAATGGGATTATCCTCACTATCTTTGGGGAGTGAGTGGAGGGTGAGTTGGGGAGATCAATGTGAGTATGAGAAGGAGAGGGATCAGGGGATTGACATGTAAAATAGATTGTTTCTAAATTTGAAAAAAAATAGTTCAGGTTTCTTCTGGGAAAATGGATTGAATTTTGTAAAAATTATAAACTTCAATATGACAGTGAAAACTATTTATATATCTCCAGTACTAAATGTTTTGGAAAACCAATTTTTCAGACCTTAATTTTTTTATTAATAATATAATTTAAAAATTTTATATGTCGATCCCAGTTTCCTCTCCCTCCCTCCCTCTCTTCCTCTTACCCTCTTTCCCCTGTGACATGCACCCTGGCCACCATCCCATCCCATCCCCTTACCCCCATTCCACTTTTAGGGCTATGCTATCCAGGTTGGATCATGTAAATCTGTCAAGTCATTTGAAGTAGAGACTAATACTTCTCTCCTGTCTCTAGGTTAAAGGGGTATCACTCCATGGGTGATGTGTCTACAAGGTACTTTTGTCCACCAGGAATACGTCTTGTTTCTATTGTCTAAGGTCCCCCAGACAGGTCAGTCCTAGCTGAGACCCATATTCAGGGGGTCTGAGTTAGTCCCATGCTTGATTGCCAGCTATCAGTCTGGGGGCCTCATTATCTCCTCCTTGTTCAGGTCAGCTGTCTTATGTGTTTCTGCAACCTGGTCTTGTCCTCCCTCCCTCCCTCTCTCTCTCTCTCTCTCTCTCTCTCTCTCTCTCTCTCTCTCCCTCCCTCCCTCTCTCTCTCTCTCTCTCTCTCTCTCTCTCTCTCCCTCCCTCTCTCTCTCTCTCTCTCTCTCTCTCTCTCTCTCTCTCTCTCTCTCTCTCTCTGTATCTGGATTGTAGTTCAACTCAGTGTTTAGTTATGGGTGTTTGCTTCTGTTTCCAACAGGTACTAGATGAGGGCTCCATGATGGTGGATAAATTAGTTGTTGATCTCACTATCAGGGAAGGGCATTTATGGTGGCCTTTCCATGGTTGCTCAAATTATTAGTTGGAGTCAGCCTTGTAGGTCTCTGGACCTTTCTTTAGGTTCAGTTTTCTCTTCAAACCAATAATGGCTCCCTCTTTTATGTTCTTTCTCTCTCTTTTCTGTCCTCTATTCCTACCCTGACTCAATTTACCTAGTCTCATGTGCTTTTCTCTATTCTCCTTCTCTTTCTCCTGGTTCTGTCTCCACCCACTGCCCCCATGTGCTCTGGGGGACTTGTCCCTTCCCCCTTTTGTTAGGTATATATATGAATCTCTTAGAATACACCTTGTATCCTAGATCCTCTGGTGGTGTGAATTATAAGCTGGTGATCCTTTGACCTAGGTCAGACCTGAAATTTTACAGCAAACAACCTTCTAAGAACCTAAAATAAAACTCACTGTGAGTTTTGCTTTGTAACCTAGAGACCTGTGAAAGAAGTTTAACAAAAGACCTTGTATTGGCATAAAACCCTAGGGTAAAACCTATAAATTGAATTAAACACATCAAATTTTTCTTCATGAAAAGTATTTTTTGCATCAGCTTGCACACTCATTCTCACAAAAAGAAACTTTTATTTACATAGTCAGAAATTAATGCAAAGGAGTTGGAATATGAAATGTTTATTCCAATGATTGCAACAGAAAAAGATTCATTGCTATAACCTGTATTGCCTGTGAATTACACTGTGGTTCTCTTGCTTTCTTCTGAAAGTTTAAAGAGGTACCAGCTATGTTTTTAAAAAAGAACTAAATCACTCCTATAGTTTTTAAGCTCATAAAAAATAACAATCTGCTTATGTGATCCTATGAACAGTATAGGAATATATTTTTTCTAATCCAAGCCATACAGCGTTTCAGCGAATTCATCATTTTTGAACTTCTAGAAAAACTATGGTGAAAATTTAGTTGCCTGTTTAGGACTTTTGTGAAATGGTACATTAAATGTAGTTAAGTAAACAGGTTCTGAGATAAGCTATAATGTTTAGTTATTTCTGTCATTTTTCTCTACCATGTTTAGGTTGCACAAAAAACTGTTGTGCACAGGGTTGAGTCATGCTCACTGGTTTTAATCAACTCTAAGCTCATTTTAAAATCACTATGTAATGCTTGTGAAATAATTGTGATGGAACAAAGTTAAGGCATTGGGACAAAGAATGTTAATGTTCATAAATCCACATGTTCACAACATAATGCTTTAGTAATAAGAAAACCAAGTATTTTCAAAAATGCTGATGACTTGTGAAGTGTTATTGGAACACTGCAGAAATAAATTAAACATGTGATTGTCAGCAGGGAAAGGAGTATACATGTTAAAGGAAAATACATAAAAAGGAGGATATGGGATTCTAAAATTATGAGGTCAAAGCAAAAATTAACCATTATTTTAAGTACATAATTTCTGACACTTGTTTACAAGTTTTCTCATAAAGGTCCAGCTCTCCCTCCCTCCCTCCCTCCTTCTCTCTCTCTCTCTCTCTCTCTCTCTCTCTCTCTCTCTCTCTCTCTCTCCCCATAGATATGCTATATACAATATAATATATGACAGTAATTTGTAGCATGTATTCAAACATATTTTCACAGGTTTTTAAGATATGGGATAGATATGCAATGATGAGTAGATAAATGCATAGAATTAAAGTGTTACAAGATACTTTAGTAAACAGCCTAACTTTCTAGAGAAAGAGACTGTGGCTCAAAATTGTTCTTTATTTTTGTCAAGTGCCCCATAGATCAGGACCTAAAATCAGGATTTTCTCATTTTAATCTAGTGCACTTTCTAATGAAGTCTCCAAAATAACATCATTTTATAGGAAATTATTATACTAGTTAGTAATAATGTCATCTTGTATAACATGAACATTATGATTTCAGAAACCATATTTTGAGGATTTTCAGTTTGCCAGCTGCTATAGATACAAGGATGAGTAATATGAACTTTCATGATGAATAAGGTTGCAATCACGTACAGATGATAAACACACAAGTAATGTTTTTATGTGTCTTAAAGGATAATGAAATTCTCCTTAAAATAGCACAAAAAGAAGGTACCAAAATCCTTAAGAAAAAGTTGGAGGACTGGATCTTTCTAGATTCAAAATGAATAGCAAAGGAGAGAGAATAAGAAAGTATAGTATATTCAAAATGAGAGTAAGATTAATGACAAAAATTAAGAGTTAAAAAATAAGTCTTTACATCTTAACATTAATTTAGAGACTTTTAAAGATGGTACCAAAGCCATGTTGTAGGAAAATGGCAGTTACTACCACAAGTGATACTGGTATTATTTGAATCAATATTCAAATATGTGAGCATGTTATAACAAATCACTAAATGTTAACTTCTGAAATTATAACTCTCTTAAAAAGAAATAAGCTGAGTAGTTCTGTGCATTTGATTTGGGTAAGACAAATACTATTTAGATGTACACTATGAATATTAGTGATATAAGAACATTTTGGCAAATTTATTGCCACAAACATAAGAGCTGGGATTGGGAGATGTCTCAGTAGATAAATTGCTTGTTTGGTAAGCATGAGGACCTGAATGAAGAACCCCAGGATCTATGTAAAAAAGATTCTAATGTTTCTAGCCATGTAGCAAGCTCCAAGATCCAGATTCAGTGTGGTAACTTATCTTAAAAGTACACACACACACACACACACACACACACACACACACCAAATAATAGAAGAAAAAATCTATTGTTGACCTTTGCTCCTTACACTACACACACATTGTGTACACACATATACAGAAAATAAAAAGTAAAGGAAAAATGATGTTGTCCTTCCAAAGCTCTGACTAAGGAAGATAAAAAATTGTTAAGAATTTCTTAGGACTGGAATAAAATATATGCACATTGAAATTCAATAAAGACTTGCTTGTACAATATGTAAATAAGTCTTATGGAGGGAGATAAATAAGGATCCTGCTCTCCATGATTATTATTGTCCAAATGTGTTTGTTAACACTTTTTGAAATCATAATAGTTTGTTTCTTTATCTTCTCCCTCTGTTCCTCCCTTTGTTCCCCCCTCTCTCCCTTCCTCCCTCCCTCCCTCCTTCCTTCCATCCTTGTTTCCCTTTCTCTCTTCCCTTCTATTTGAGATAAGATCTCTCTCTGTAGTCCTGGCTGTGCTAGAACTAACTATATAAGACAAAGATGGCCTCAAATTCAGGGAGTCATCTAGCCCCTGTCTCCTGAGTAGTGAAGCTAAAGGTATTTGTCACCTGCCAGGTATGTAATTTTATTTCTTTATTACTTATTCCCTTTTATTATTTGTTTATTTATTTGTTTTGTTTTATGAGACAGAGTTTCTCTATATTGCTTTGGAACCTGTCCTAGAACTAGCTCTGTAGACCAGGCTGGACTTGAACTCACAGAGTACTGAGTACTGCCTGTCTCTGCCTCCCAAGTGCTGGGATTAAAGGTGTGCACCACCAAGGCAGACCTAACTTTATTTCTGTATGGTAAAGCTGCTTAGAAAAAAATATTTTCCTTATTTTCTGTATTGAATACCTGCCATTTACAATTCTAAACATTATGCAAATAGCATTTAATCAAAATTACAATGTCATTCCTATAAAAGCTCTTCTCATATGACATATTTGATATATATATATATATATATATATATATATATATATATATTGATGTGTTGTATTTAAGTTTTTAATACCCTGTCTGCTCAGTAAACTTTATGTATCCTTCCCCCATGAGGAATAAAATATACAATAACAAATAACAGTCTTTGGCTCTCTTTGGTGCTTTACATATTTCATTTTTCAGCAATTACTTATTAATTTTTAAAAGTATGCTAAGTCCAAGGATTGCAGTAAAAACAGAAGAGATGAACAAAACTTATATAAACACTTTGAACAGCATCTACCAGGCATGTTCAGCCTCATCTCTGGAATCAGAAGTGAGAAACTAAAACTTGATGCTGGAGAACTGACCAATATATTTCCAAAAATGATATGTAAACAAATATCCAACCTTATATCTTACCTTGAGTTTACAATTTTGTGTTGGACCACATTCCTAGGTGTTCTTGGCCACATGCTGAGGTGTGACTATAGGTTGTATATGCATCTGGAAGGTATGTACTGAAATTTTATAAAAAGGAATATAGGCTCTTATTACAACCAGCTGTCTCCAGGAAACCATTTGTCTCATTTCAAGACACATCTGGGCTAAATTTTCTATGTGAACTTCAAGGAAACTAAAACTGAGTTTAAAAAATAAAGACTGTATCCAATGCAATAGAATCTACAATCAACTTGGCCCGCTACATTCCTGGAGCAAGTCTTTTCTTCTTATTGTAATACAATGTCATTTTAGATATTTTCTCATGCCTTGCTTTATTTGTGTGTGTGTGTGTGTGTGTGTGTGTGTGTGTGTGTGTGTGTGTATGTGTTTTCAGGCACAGAAAAGGCACAGGAATTTTACAAGTAAATTTTGTTAACTAATTGCTATTAACTGCATTTATATTTGTGTATTCAATGGACACAAGCATTATACCAAGAGTTTTGCATCCTCTTTGATAATCCTAGTCTCTGAAGAATTTGCTTATGGCAGGACGGTGATTAAACTTATAAAACTTTTAAAGGTAGCTTAATAACACCTAAACCATTTGCAGTAAGTTGGGGTTGCATGGCATAGAAGTCCATGCTGTATGTGTCATGAACCATTATCCATTCATTTCCATCTGTTATTGAGGGTCTAATGCCTATTAACTAAAGACATTAGATTTGTGAATTTCCTTTTGTTTATTCTCATGTACTCAATAAAAATGTGAATAATTAGAGCACAATATTAATAAAAATATCTAATCTTGGCACTTAAATGGTAAGAGATAAGTACAATATAGATTATCAAATTGTCTTGCTATTTGGATTTTGTATTATATAAATATGAACTATTTTGGCAAATAGTATATTGAAAATATATATATATAGAACATAGAACCATAAAGGTTCATACAAAATATTTCTTAAAAATATGCTTTAAGAATTACTTATTCTCTTTAAAACAGAAACAAGAAAGAGAACAAATAAGTAGAATATACCAAGCTTAGTTATCTGAAATCTATTGAACGGGCTTGGTTAGCCTTATTGGATGAGTAAAGAAAAGTGCTCCTTTTTTCCCTTTCTTTATTATTTTATTTCTTATTTTTCATATTGATCCCAGTTCCCTCTCCCTCTTATCCTCCCATGTCTCTCCTCTTCCCTCCAATTCTATCCTCTCACCCCCACTCAACAGGAAGGATGATGCCTTCCAGGAGGGATCATCAAAATATGTCAAGTCATTTGGATTAGGAACTAAGCCCTCCCTCCTGCCTCTAGGCTAAGGGAGTATCCCTCCATGGGAAATATGCAACCAAAGTTTTTTTGTGCACCAACGATACATCCTGGTTCCACTGTCAAATGTCCAGTAGATTGCCCAGGCCTTCTTACTTAGATCCACATTCAGGGGTCTAGGTCTATGATGATTTCCCAGATATCAGTCTGGTGTCTATGACCTCCCCTTGTTGTCGTCTGGTCAATGAAGCATGTGTGCATAATCTAGCTGTACATCTCAATAAACACTTGATAATGAGGCATTTCCTCATAAGTATTAGTGGAAACATTACACATAAATTTTATGAAAGACAAGAAAATTTGACTCAATGTGTTTGGAATCCCTGTGGCTTCAATTGTCTCTCTCAGCCTCACTCTTTAAGTTACATTATCATCATAACATCTATGAATAAGTCTACATATTCATTCCTTTTTTAGATTAGTACTGTACTGTGTATAAGACTTGACTTGGCTTTTCTACTATTCTCTTTAGGATTCCATTTATACACTTACAATCTTACTGTAATTGGAGGTTTACAAAGCCTATCAATAATATTCAATCAATAAACCACAACTTACTGCTTGACTGAGATTCTGATTCTGTCCTTAACAATATGCTCATTGCCACTCACTGATCAACAATTGGAGAAAACTTGGAGAAGATACATGCTTATTCTTTAAGAATGACCCAGAGAGCAAGTCCATTACAATATATACTTGTCAAACACATTATTCCCATTGATTTGCGTGTTTTATGAAGTTGGAGGTGGTAAAACTGCTTGTTCATGAAATCATTAATATCTTGCTAATTGAGAAAGCTTTGCCTTTTGTTTGAATCAATGACCCTTGACTAATTGTCTCCACTTTAAGAGACTCTGATCATTTCTCTATGAAACTTATTTTAAAAGTGAAGAAAAACATTTTTTTTATTCTATGATGACCTAGATCATTATCTTGGCAGGCATCTATAAAAATTAATGGCTTACCCAGAAGGTTCACCTGCTAGCTGCACAGTGTTCATAATGAGGGAAGGGTACCTGGAGAAAAGCAGCTCATTCACATTCATTGAGCAACCTCAAACTCCGAAAACAAGTGAATCTGCCACTGAACATTACGCATAGGACTGAGGACTGGAAATTACTTATCAACTACTTTAATTTTAACATTAGAAATAATCCTATTAGTCAAACATAGGACCACACACACATGCAATCCAACTAGTGGGTGGGAGAAGAAGAGACAGAAAATCAATGTTATCCTTTCTGGGCTACATAGCTAGCTATTCAGAGATAGAAGGCTGTGCATGATGTTCTCTTCAAAATAAAAATGGCTTCTTTTTATTTCTATACAGAAGAGATATTGAAAATCATTTAGTGTACTCAACTCAAGTGTCTTGTTTGTTAGCCCTTAGTCTCCATCTTCCCTCCCTCCTCACCATAGAAGAGGAATAACTCTTCGAACCATTTACCTTCTCCTTATTTTTCTACTATGTATTAGGGAGGGAAAAGTAGATTGCCATTCAGAACAGAGAATAAAAATGGTTGGGGTTTGATTCCAAAAACTGTTCTCATGCTCTTATTCATTCTGTTCTTTTCAGAGACTCTCAATCAACTATGAATCAAGTATTTCCTATGATTATTGGAGAGGAGAAATTATACTAATAGGCATAGTCACTCTGTTATAAAAAGTTATGGGGTAGCCCTCTGAGTACTGGAGACTGTGCACCCACTGGGGAGCCCATCCAGGCAAACTAGACTGCCCAGAGTCTGCCAGGATCCTGGTTTCATCTCCACCCAGGGAGGGAGTCCATCTTCTGTGTCCCTGCTTGGAGCCTCCAGAGGACTAGGGACTGCATATGGGGAGATGGGGGGAGTCTGTCCCCTAGAGGACTGGCAGACTGGCCTTACAAGAGTACCAGAATCCTGGTTCCACCTCCAACCACTATAGGACATAAGCTTGGGACTCTTTCTGGCCTGTCTTCTGGCACAATTCTTCACAGTACAATTCCAGCACAATTCTTTACAAACCTTGAAAGAATAATACCCAACTTTATATGGAAAAACAAAAGATCCAGGATAGCCAAAAAACACTCTGTACAATAAAGTAATTTCAGGAGGTAAAACCATCCCTGATTACAATCCCTATTATAGAGATATAGTCCAGAAAACAGCTTTGTATTGGCAAAATATATACAGGAAGACCAATGGAATCAAATTGAAAACATTGATATTAACCCACATACCTACAAACACTTAATTTTTACAAAGCAGTTAAAATTATACAATATAAAAGGAAAGCATCTTCAACAACTGGTGCCCTCATAACAGGATGCTGACTTGTAGAAGACTACAAATAGATCCATATATTTCACAATGCACATAACGTCAGTCCAAATGGATCAAAGCCTGCAACATAAATCCAGCCACACTGAACCTGTTAGAAGAGAAAGTGGGACGTATTCTTGAATGGGTTATTGCAGCAGACCTCTTCCTGAACATAAAACTAGTAGTACAGACACTGAAATCAACAATTAATAAATGGGACCTCCTAAAATTGAAAAGCTTCTATAAGGCAAAGGACACAGTCAACAAGACAAAACAGCGGCCCATAAAATGGGTAAAGATATAAACCAACCCCACATCTGAGAAGGCTGATTTCCAAAATATACAAAGAACTCAAGAAGCTTGTTACTGAAACACCAAATAATCCAATTAAAATGTGTGGTACAGAACTAAATAGAGAATTCTCGATAGAGGAATCTAAAATGGCTGAAAGACATGTAAGAAAGTGCTCACCATCCTTAGCTGTTAGGAAAATGCAAATCAAAACAACCCTGCGATACTTTCTAACTCCTGTCAGAATGCTAAAATAAAAACACCAATGACAGTTTATGCTGGAGAGGATGTGGAGAAAGGGTACACTGCTCCATTGTTGATGGGACCAAACTCATAGAGCCTCTTTGGAAATCAGTATGGTGGTTCCTCGGGAAAATGGGAATCAGTCTACCACAAGAGTGGAATTACCAGTAATTCCACTCTTAGGCATTTACCCATAAGATGCAGATTCTTACAACAAGGATATCTGTTCAACTATGTTCACCACAGCACTATTGGTAATAGCCAGAACCTAAATGCCCCTCCACTGAAGAATGGATGGAAAAAATTTGGTACATTTGTACAATGGAGTACTACTAAGCAGAAAAAAAACAATGGAATTTTGAAATTAGCAGGCAAGTGGATAGAACTTGAAGTAGCCACCCTGAGTGTGGTAACCCTGTCACCCCCCACCCCCAAAAAATCATGGTATGTATTCATTCATATATGGTTTTTAGACATAAAGCATATGATTACCAGCCTATAATCGACACCACCAGAAACAAGGAGGACCCTAAGAGAGACATACATGGTCCCCTCAAGAAGGGGAAAGGAACAAGATCTCCCAAGAAAATTGGGAGTGTGGAGGGGATGGGAGAGGGAGTTAGGAGGGAGAGAAGGGGAGAATTGGGCATGACAGCAGGAATAGAGGAGAGCAAGAAACGTGATATCATAATAGATGGAGCCATTATAGTTTTTAAGAGAAATCTGACACTAGGGGGATTTCAGAGAGTTACAAGAATGACCCAAGTAACAATCTAAGCAATAGTGGAGAGGCTCCCTTAAATGCCCTTCCTGGATAATGAGATAATGAAATTGATGATCCACTTATATGATATTCTAGAACCTTCATCAAGTAGCTGATGGAAGCAGAAGCAGACCACCTCAGCTAAAGGCTGATTGAACTATTGGAAGCCCATTGCAGACAGGGAGGAGTGATGAGCAAAGGGTCAAGACCAGGCTGGAGAAATCCCCAGAATCTATTGACCTGAACAATGTAGAACTCATGAACTCCAGTCTGATAACTGCAAAACCAGCATAGGACTGACCAAGATTCCCTGAATGTGATGTTATCTGGGGGGAATGAGCAGTCTATGGGGCCTCTGGTAGAGGATCAGTATTTATTCCCATTATATAAATGAAATGTACTTTGGTAGCCCATTCCACCTAGAGGGATACTCCCTCAGCCTACACACATGGTGGAGGGCCTGTGGTCTGCTCCAAATGATATGACAGACTTTGAAGACTCCCCATGGAATGCCCCCCTCCCTGGAAAGCAGGTAGGTTGGAGGTTGATGGGGACAACAGGGAAGGACGGAAGTGTGTGTAACTTGAATTAAAATATAAATCAAGGTTGTTTCAAATTTAAATAAAAATTATATAAAAAAGAAAATGTAAGAATAATGGAAAGTTCACAAATCAGCAGATACAAAACTTGATGAAAATCCATGTTATTGATCCTTGAAGCTTCTAAGATTTTTGAGATATGTAAGCAATTTAATCATCAATCCAAAGCTATAGAATACTTCTTTAACAATCTCAATAATCTACTTATTATATTGTCTCCTTTTCTCAAATGAAGAAACTGATCAGGAAAGTTTATGGTAGAAATGAAAACACCTTTAATAACCACTCAACTTACCAGTCACTTCCTACAGATGAAATAGATAAAGTCAAGAAAAAAAGAGTTCATAAAACAATTGAAATGAAAGTTAAGACGTTCCTCAATTCAGAGCCACACAGTTTCCACCCACAGAAGCTGTCATCCTAGCCCCAAGCCAAATCAATTTCTTTAGGGCAAGAGAATCATTTCACTCCTTTTAGGGTTGTTTCTTTTTATCTCCCAATATTGCTTTGTTTCTTCAACCAAATTTTTGAGATAATCTCTCATCCCTCCTCAACCACAATATGATATATAACCAAAATAATAAATCACTACTTTGTTATTAGAGAAATTTTGGACAGCCCCATTAATTTTTTTGAGTTGTATTCACAGTTTTCTCTTTTGGTTCTACACATTGGGGTGTCATGGTCACTTACAATCAGTACATACAACTTTATTGAATACTTATTGTTTTCTTGTTTAGAAACAGGACCATCTATATAAACCTAGATGAACCTGAACTTGCAGCTGTCCCCCTGCCTCTATTTAGCACTGAGATTACAGACCTGCATTAACATATCCAGATTCATACCTTTATTTATTTATAGCAAATAAGGAAGGCAACTCTCTGCCTTTTTCATTATGCTATTGCATAATACCTGAGTAACACAGGTGTTATTATTTAATTTCTCAGTTGTTAAGATATTTCACTTTAAATACGAAGGCAATGTACTAATTTTAGCCCAGAGAAACACCACCCTCAAAACATAAAAAGACATAATTATTATCATTCACATAATAATTGAGAGAATGCTGGGTGGTGGTGGTGCATGCCTTTAATCCCAGCACTCTGGAGACAGAGGCAGGTGGATCTATCTCTGTGAGTTACAGGCTAGCCTGGTCTACAGAGCAAGTGCCAAGATAGGCTCTAAAGCTATACAAAGAAACCCTGTCTAGAAAAAATAAAAACAAACAAAAAAAGGAAAGAAAGAAATTGAGAGAATGAAAATTTAAATGACTTTTCAAACATTGGAAAGATATTAAAAGATGGTGTCACCATTTTCAAGGAGACAATAGGCCTTGTCAGCCATTCTCACTTTCATGCCCATATGTGTAGATAATGAAAAAGATTGCTTCCTTGATCCGTGTGTGAGATCAGTGAAACACAAAGGTTGGATTCAGACAGTAGTGTGCCTGACACAGAGAAGGAATGGTTAGTGCGACTTTCTGTCAAAAAAAGTTAAAAGTATTAACTTTTAAACCTTATATATAACTTTAAAAGTATATACTTTTAAACCTAATCAGCACCCCTGTACCTTACTTACATAGAAACCTGCTAATTGATAAGTTCTATTCAAGTTCTACTCTAGTCTCTCAAATTCTATTTTGTTTTTCTATGTGTGCCAAAAAAGAGCAACAGAAAATAATACAAGTATGTGTATAGGACTGAACAGTTCAACCAGAGAGAATGTAGTGAAATCCAAGACTTTTTTCTCAGTAATATTTTGAATCACTAAATGAAAGAAGAGTGGTTCCAGTTTGTTGGGGCTGAAGGAATTTGTAGTCACCATTTAATTCCAAGGACACGGATAAAATCTGCATACAGTAACACCAGATACACATGCACAAACACACCCCATCATCATCATCATCTTTTGATTTATAAAATTCATTGTAGAAACATTGTCTTATCAATATGCCTTTATGCATCATTCAGGAGAATTTAAAGTTAAAGAGTCTTCCCAGGAAATATGAAAGAATATATGAGAATTTAGTGCCATCTCATCAGGAATCATATACATCATTTCTGATAGAAAGCCATGGCTAGTGATGTCTCCCTATATGAAAATGTTGAGAGATGAGAAGTAATGACATTTCATGTTTACTCTCATCATCTGTATCTGATGACCCTTTAACAAGTAAGCAGAGGTTCATCAGACAAGGGTAATTTTTTGAATTAACCATTTTGTATGTAAATGAATCCAAGATGTCAACAGCCAGGAGGTGTCAATATTTTGACAAACTAATGCTTCATGAAGCTAACTGCATTCAGTGAGGTAAGTCCCTTACATCCCTGCCTCCATTCCGCAGTGGCAGAAAAAGTGCGGAATCTTTCCTGTTTCTAATGTGAGCATCTCATAGTGCCAGCATTCTGACAGGAGACTGCGTCTCCTAGACAGCATGAAACAGGAAGGTTACAAGCTGAACAATCTGGGCAATGCCTTCCCCTGTCGATCAGGTGGGCAGAAATGTCTGGGCTTGTTATAAAAAAAGCTATGAGTCTTTAATTTTTTTTTTCTCTGTCAGTCTATTGCGGCATCCCATAATTAAATCAGGGAAGTTGAAGTAATGGTTTTGAGCAAGCCAAAGAGCACGGTTGTTATTCATATCCTTGAAATTTCATGAACACACTTCTGTTCTCTTAGGAAAGATAGGAGGTCACTGTCATTGCAGTTTCAGCTGACTGGATGCATGTATCTTCTTTAATGATCACATCCAGGAAGTAAGGCATAGATGTAGAATTATTTTTAATCTAAATAAAATATAAACCTAGGAAGCATGAAAGAACTATGTGTTTTTGATTTCTCATTGGATACTGTTATTCCTGTTAACATGTATGAAAATACAAGGGCTGCTATGTGTAGGAATGAATGTTTGTACATGTACACATAGTGTTAATATTTAGGTATGACTATGTAGAATCAGTAGATGTTTAGATAAAGTATGTAAAGGCATAAATTAAGTATGCAACAAATAAATATTCTGAAGTGTCTGCTTCCTTTTAGTTTCAGGCACATTATAATTTTACTTATCTAAAAATATAAACCACATTCAAATTTTAAAATTAATGATACATATTTTTGGCAAAGCACAGTGAAGGAAACATGAAGGGGACTTCACTTTGTTAGCAGTATTATATGTAGACTATGAATTTATTTAAATTAGTCCTCATTCATGGTCCAAAAGCCCAAGCAAAAAATGTCAATTGTCTGAGAACACCATACCCACTGCAAAAGGCTTGTAATAAATAAGATGATTTTACTTTTGTATTCCCCTCCTGACACTGCTGTTGGGGAAGATGACAGCCTAATCATGTCTGCCCAGCACTGGGCTGTGAGTTTACATTACTCAGCATGTGTTCTGTCATTACTGTAAGGTTTGGGGGGGATAATGGTTTTGTCTAAACTGTACCACAAGCAGAGAGAATTCCTGAAAGTCACTCAGCAACTCACAAAGGAGATTTTCTGCATGTTGTAAAATGTACTGTGGGTTTAAATGTGAAATGATTAGTTGCTAGAGGGCAAAGAGGAGACATAAAAAATCTTGTTCTCTTTAACAATAGCACACCAAATGCTGACATCTATATTTGTGTTTATTTACATAACAATGAATTAATCTACCTTCCAGGAATGAACTGTGATCAGTGGATACTTTGAAGACATAGAAAGAGCAATTGAAATTCACATAATTTTAGAAAAGTAGGTGGAGAGAAGAGAGTTAATTGTGATGGCAGCAATTACATTATTGCCAAACTTTAGGAGGAGCCAGAACCCAAACTGGCGATCTCTATTAGGCCCCTCCTCTTGGAGGTCATGGAACACAGCAGAGGGCCCAATAGAGGGGTGGTAGGAGCTAGACAGGTTGAGAAAAACAAGATAACATGGTCTTCAGAATCAACTAAGCAGGGCTCCTGGGTGCTCACAAGGACCAAAGGGCTAATCACAATGCCTGAATGGATGTGTGCTAGGTCATCAGCATATATGTTGTGGTTGTGTCAGCTTGATGTTTTTGTGGGAATCCTGTGGAAGTAGTGGTGTCCATGACTCTTTTGCCTTCTCTTGGGAGCTTTTTTCTTCTATTGAGTTACCTTGCCCAACCTTGATATGATCATTTGTGACTAATCTTATTGCATCTTATTTTGTCCTGGCTGGTTATTGTCTCCTGGATTCCTCCTTTCTCATGAAGGAAAACAGGAGGATTGGCTCTCAGGGAGAAGGAAGATGAAGGTAGGAACTGGGGTGAGTGAAGTGAGGAGAAATTCTGGTAAGCATGTACTTTATGATAGAAAGAGAAAACAGGAGCACAAGAAGTTGAGAAAAAAATTGGAAAAGGCAGTGGGACAGACAGGGAATTGGAACTATAGGGAATAAAGGGTAGATTAACCAAAACATAACACACCAAATGTGTGTGTGTGTGTGTGTGTGTGTGTGTGTGTGTATGATATCCATAACAAAAATAATGTATTGAAAGAGATAAAGAAAATTCACTAAAAGCAATAGTATGGTCACTTTAGAAAAATGTTCCAATGGGAAAAGAGTATAAAAAGTAATAAACTGAAGAATAGAAGGGCAATGAACAGAATTTAAAATGAGGTTTTTCTTAAGATTAATCCTAAATCTTAAAACTCTGTGTTACTGTAACAATGTCATAATAACATTTTTGCATGTTTCACTAGGGCACATGAATTTGTATAATACAATTGTGTGGGCATATATATGCATGTGCAAAAAGTTGGCATCAAGTGTCTTATCCATCATTCTTTACTCTGTTTTCTGAGACAGGGTCTCTTGATTAACTAGGAACTTACCAATTGGACTAGTCAAGCTTGACTCAAGCATCCCAGCTGTTTATATGTTATTCTAGCATGAAGGATTTGAATTCTAGTCTCTATGCTAGTGAGACAATTGCTTTATTCATTGAGTCATTGCCTCATCTGCTCATAATAACTTTTTCTACTTCGTCATTTCTATTCACTGGTCTATTAATTCTGAAGGTTTTCTTGGAGTTAGACATGAAATAGAAAAAAATACAACAGAGTTTACTGCTTATTAATTATAATAGAAATATTTAATATTGCAGATAGTCCAAACGTATCTGCCTCTTGAAGTGTAGACATTTCTATTATAGTGCAATCCTGGAACTTCAAGTTGGACCAATGGATTATTCTTTAATACATGTGTTTAGGGTAGCCTCAGGCTTTAATTTGGCCAATATAATAAACATAGCTTTTCTGGTTATCATTTTAACTCTTAGTTCTTATTCCTGCAACCTTACTAATTACAATATGAAAAAACACAGGTGGGTCTTTCTCAGAATAGAGACAATGAAGCCCATCCACTCTACTGATCTAGATGAAAGCCATGTTCTTCCACAATGACAAATTAACTCCCTGTCCTGCAGCTGGCTGCTGGTGTATAAAGGAAAATTGTTTAAGAATCAAAGTGCCCAGCTAAGCTCAACTGGGAATTCTGACCAAAAATCCTGAGAATTTCATAAGTTCTTTGTGTAAAGACAGTTGTATTTAGAGTGGTTTGCCAATATAGTCAAAAATATTCACCCTACTAATTATACTAGCCAGTCTTTAAGATGTCAACAAAAAATATCTAAGAAAAATAATGGACATTTTATGATATAAAATTGAATAAAAAGGTCATGTGACTATAGGAACATGGAAAGGCATCAAGATATTAAGGAAGAAACCATTATAGAACAATGGTTCTCATCACTAGGGATACAGATAAAGGACAGAGCATGTGCAGAATGTCACAATCTGCAAATGTAGGAGATGGCATGCACTATGGAACTAAACAACCTATGAATAGTCACCACTGTCCCCAGTCCAGGGCTCTTGAGCCTTGTACTTTTTCTATATGCCTCGCCAACTTCCCATGTCAGAAATGTATATCTTTCCTACTAAATGATATCTACTTCACCTCCATCTATGAGACCTTTTTTAAATCCTTGTTTTGAGGCTATGAACCTCAAAATCCCAGGAAATATTTTTCAAATTCTTATCTTCATTTCTCAGAGCAACAAAGTGAATAAAATAATACTTTACAACTTGAAGGCAACTGCTAACTTATACTCTACATTGAAAAATGAACTGGCATGGAAAGTAAGGCACTGTTTTACAAGAGTAGAAAGATTAGACATTTTCATTTCCATTTCATCTAATGTAATCATAATGCATTCTATAGGAATACATTTGGCAAAACAAAAACAAAAACGTTTGCAATTTGAAGAATACTGTCATGTGACATTGTTGAATGAGACAAAGATCAGGTAAAGTGTAAACCAAGCTGGTATTTTCTTTTTCTCCCAAATGTTATAATTGAAAAGAAGGAAGAAGTGATTAAAACAACCAAATAGAAATATTTAAAAGGAATTAAGAAGCCTTATTACTAGTTAATATTTAAAGAAAATCCACAGTGGCTTGCCTTTCTTTCATTGTCACTATGCTAGAATATAGAGTATCATGAACCAAAACTTACTTAAATAATGAAAGGAACTGATGACAGCTTTACTCTCATTTGTTGGAGGATACTTCTGAAGTATTAGATCTAGAGATAAGGGAATGAAAGTTAAGATACTGTTTTTCAAAATCATTACCATTAGCATATCTTATTCTTTTACTAAATGTGAATGTTCATGCCATAAAACCTTGCCCTAGGGACAAAAAAAAAAAAAAAAAAAAACTAGAGAAAGGCATAAGGATCATAAGGATCCCAAATGCATGTTGCATGTCCTTGAATATTCACCCATGACCAATATATCTTCTCCCATGCAGTGGGATGCTGAAGTTCAGTACTGCATTTGAGCTGACTGAACACATTCCCTCCCAGCATGGAGAAGAGTGCAGAATTTGGCTCTTTTGCTTTATGAGAGCAATTTATTTTGACAGTTTCCTCAACTCCCACCTCAAAGCTGTCACACTCCCAACACACTGCAGATTGAAGTCCTAAGCATCTAAATACCACATAGCTTGAAACTGAAAGCAGAGACATGGGAAGAAGAGTTGAATGACAGCAATGCAGTTATTGTCTTGGTGCTTTCCTGCAAAAGCCAAGTGTTTAAAACTGCATTTCTTATTTATTTAGATTTTGTACTGTCCACTCCCTTCTGCACTCACCACTTGAAAATGTTTCCCTATAAGCCATTTACTTCCTGTTGTGAGGCTCAACTCATTAATATCCTAACTTGTACTTTAATTTCTACTTTCCTCATGCAATGTTCCTTTCAGCAGTCATTGATTAACTTCTCCAACCTATATGAAAGCAAGTTAACTATCCAATTTCTAACACTTCTCTCTGTCTCTCTCTTTCTTCTCTCTCTGTGTCTGTGTCTCTGTCTCTCTGTCTCTGTCTCTCTGTCTCTCTGTCTCTTTCTGTCTCTCTCTCTCTCTCTCTCTCTCTCTCTCTCTCTCTCTCTCTCTGCCTGTCTGTCTCTCTCTCTCTCTCTGTGTGTCATATCTTAAACCACTTCACTTGTGATACACCAGGAATCTGTCCTGGGAGGAAAGCTATGAGGTTCTTGACCTAGTTTGAAATTTGTTAAATTAAATAATTAAATAAATGACCAGAGAGTAAAATTTATCATTCATTGTAATGATATTGTCAAGGGTATTTTCTATTGCATCATATCTTTCTGTTTACATAGTCTTCTCAAAAAAAGTCTCATCATTATTCAGACAATAAATATGCCCCTTCGAGAGATTGCTTTGTGTTATTTGTTAATTTCTTTTCTTTTTTCTTTCTTGATTTTTTTTTCCTTTTTGGCTTTTTTTTTTAAATTTTTCTTTGCCTGTATGTATTCCAGTTGCTCTGTGAAGAGTATAAGAATTTGTCACTGGTATTGGTTTAATAAAATGCTGATTGGCCAGTAACCAGGCAGGAAGTATAGATGGGGCAACCAGAGTAGGAGTATTATGGGAAGAGAAAGGCAGAGGGTCGGTTGCCAGCCATACACAGAGAAAAAAAGATGAGACTGCCTTAACTAAGGAAAGGTACTAAGCCACATGGCTAAACATAGATAAAATCTATGGGTTAATTTAAGGTATAAGAGCTAGTTAGTAATAAGCCTGAGTAATAGCCCAAGCAGTTTATAATTAATATAAGCCTCTGTTGGTTTATTTGTAACTGAATAGCTATGGGACCTGGTGGGACAAAAACTATTGTCTACAAAACATAAAAGATGTTTTCCCCCATGCAAACAATAAAATTGAATGGGGCTAGCTGAAGCAGAATATTACTTTATTGAAAGGATATAAGAAAGTTCACAGAGAGAACAAGAGAATATTGGAGTCCAGAACACAAATCACCAAAAATTAGGGAATTTTATGTTCCCTAATCTGGTCCCCCAGAGCTGATGAAGGTGTGTTGATCTTGAATGACTCAGCAAAATATAAAATAAATAGTATAGTTTATCCTCTGGTCCACACACTTCCCAGACTCTCACTGTTCCATGATATATTTAGAAAATTTCTAGCAAAAATCTGTCCTCAAAGCCTTTGTAGTTGAAGAAAAGCAACACCCCCAATATAGTTCATACAATCATAAATTCTTCACTGTAGCTTGTATGCTCCCACCAGCCCGCCAGTCTGGGCCCACAGCCGCGCCAGCCCCAAATAACACTCAGAGACTCTATATTTGATACAATCCAGCTGGCCAATTACCAGTATTGTTTATGGGCTAGCTCTGTCTTAATTATTAACCCATTTCTATTTATCTAAGTATTTCCATGTGGCCGTCTGATGGGGAGCCTCGGCGGGCGTCTTGCTTCTTCCCTGGGCTACATCTCGACCCCTCTTTCCCACTTCCTCTTTTCTCCTGGTCTCCTAGCCCCGCCTATCTTGTTTCCTATTGGCCACAGAGCTTTATTAACCAGTATGAGAAACATGTATACAGAATAACACCTCCCATCACTTCACATTTGGAGTTGAAGTTAAAACTAAACTACCAAAAATAATAAATGTTTATTTAACATGAAAAAAGTATTATATTCCACAAAATATTATATCATTTCACCAAGAGCAATATATCATGGAGATACCAAATAAGTGAACACAGTCAATGCCTGCGTGTAATATGAATCTTTTTAACCTGAATATTTTATTGAATGCTATAAGAATATTTTGAACACATTCCTTAGAGAAAAGTTGTTGCATGATAAAGTTTTCTTTTTGAAAAAAATAAAACAATAAGGAAAGAAATAGTACCAGAATCACCCTCCAAATAATGTCAGCTCAAAGAAGATAGACAAAGGTGAAGTCCAGGTAGGTCAATGCAGTCTGGTTATAAACATTCAACAATTCAAGAGGACACTATCTTCGGACGTAATTGTTATAATTTTAAAATTCAAATGAAAGAGAAATAGGCCATGTGACAGAGCTCACATGGAGGTTTTGATTTTTGGGGGGCATGGGAAAGGAGGTGAGGGAGGAGACTGGCCTCTGGGCAAGACAACCGAAGAGAAAAGGGGGAGGGAACACAGAGAGACAGGCAGAGAAAGGCAGAGAGCAAGGGTGAGAGGGAGAGGGAGAAGAAGAAGGAGAGGGAGAGAGGAGGTAGGCAGGGCCCTTTTAAAAGGAAACATAGTGAATGTTTACAGGTGGTGCTCTTAGTGGCTGTAACTGAGGGCCTATCCTATCAGAACCCCAAGGGCAGGCCAGTACAGATGACTGAATATTAACAGTAATTGTAGGAGGATTTTATCCAAAGCTATCAAAACTTTCAGTCACTAAAATTCACATAAATAGTATAACATGACCCACAGTTGGTTTTAAGAAGAAAAAAAAGGCAGACATAAATGAAATTGGTGACTTAATAGTAATGCACCTGGTGGATACTCTCTCAGCCTGGATATATGGGTGAGGGCCTAGGTCCTACCACAAATTATGTGTCAGACTTTGATGACACTTCATGGGAGGCCTCACTGCCCCCCAACGGGGAGTGGGTGGGGAATGAGATGGGGGATTGGTAGGGAGCATGGGAGGACAGGAAGGAGAGGGAACTGGGATTGGTATGTAAAATAATGTTTTTAATTTAAATGAAAATTTATGATAAAAATAATAGTAATACACCCTTCAATCTTGGAGCAGTTATTTTGGACATTTAGAGAAATTTAAATGTAAAAGTGAAAGCCCTAGAATACAGGAGATTTCAAGTGAGGAAAGCTGAGAATTGAGGCATCAGTAGAATACTTGAAAGCTCAGCAGACACATCTAGGAAGCATCTAGATTTTTGTACCAGTTCAACACCTCACTGTGGAGTAGAGAACAGCACTCTGACTAAATACTAATTCTATGGAATCTGTGTGAAAATAAAACTAGCTGTATGATTCCCAGCCTGTCTGTCTGCCTGTCTATCTATCTTTGACTTGTTACTATATGGCCCTGGTTGCAGTTTACTATGTCAGTCAGGCTGGTCTCACATTCACAGAAATCTGTTCTACATTCCTTCCTGAATATTAAGATTAAAGGTATGATCACCATGCCTGAATGATTCTTAGTGCCTACTTCCAACAGCTGAAATGATTCTGGAAAAGGTGAAAGTCTAGGCACAAAATTTTATTCTGACTCCTTTCCGCCCACATAAGTTGTTTAACATTATGCTTATTGTGCAATTGAAAATGAACAAATGTTTGAAGTTTTCAACTAGTTAGATTTATTTTATAAAATATAGCATATGTTTGTTTTGGAAACTACCTAGAATTTTCATGCACCCATTAGTCTATTTTGAAAATGATACATTAGATGGCTGAAGTAGCCAAGGAAAAACTGAAACAGTAACACTAAATAGTGTGCTAGAGAGACAGATGTCTCAGTGAATAAGCACTTGTGTGTAAGTACAAGGACTCAATTTCCAACCCTCAGAACCTATATAACATGTAGAACAATGTGAGTAATTTGTAATCTCAGTGCTCTTTCAGGGAGATGAGAAGTAAAACTACAAGGATCACTAGCAGCTCCAAGGCTGGCTTACCCAATGGTATCAACACAGAAATTCTGCATCAAAACAAGGTAGACGACTGGGACTGACATACAAGGTTATCTTTGACCTATTTTCCCCTACACACACACCATGACACACAAGTATTTATAGTCATATACACAAATGGACACCCACATACAATCAATCATGTCTATAGTACACAGACAAAACCACAAAACTCACGTTTTAAATATTTACTTGGCAACTATATGGTAAGAATTTGGAATTCTACTCATAGTAATATTTATTATTGTTACACTTTTTTAGATTGGATTTCCTAAATGTAGTTTCTTCAATTTAATACACACCAGGTTTCTGCAGATATCAGAAAATTATGCTTTAGATGTACAAAATACTTGATCAATAACTAATACTCACTGAATTTTTCAAAAGACCTATTTTTCCTTCAATGAAAGCTCCACAACAATTCAAATTTCCACAAAATATTAGAGTGCGTGAAAAAGTCATATAGTTTGTCTTGAAGTATCTTCAAGAAAAATTAATTGTATACTTGGCTATTGTGACTTGCTTCCATGTAAGTTTTGATTTTATACAAAGTCTTCATGTTTGGCTATAGTTTGGTGCTCTGCACATCCTACCACTAGCTGTATCCCTGACTTTGTCAGAATAGATGATAAAGCTGGTCATTCTTTGCTTTTCAGTGTTCATTCAAATTTTTCTCTGTAGTGGATTTTCCAGCCCTCTGTGATATATGGTTTCCAGCCTTCTATTATCAACTGAATAACTCTAGTTCCCCTTTAATGTTTCCAAAATATATGCTAAAATTATTTATATCAACGTCAAATCTCAGGATTTTTATTTTTAAAATGATCACAAGTTTCAAATAGATATTTCTCAAAAAAAGATGAACAAATGCCTAAAAGGAACATGATAAACATATCAAGATTCCAGACCATCAGGGGCATGCAAGTCAAAACTACAAAGAGGTGTCACTTTACTCTCATTAAAGTTGTTATGACATTAAAAATAAGTGCTTCTTAAGATGTGTAGAAAAAGAATCTTTACCCACAGTAAGAATAAAATGAATAGAATCACAATGGGAAGTCACATGGAGGTGTTTCAATATATTAAAGATGGATCTGTTTGTAATTGAGCAATCTCATGCAGCAACATATGCAAAGGAAATGAAACCAAGTTGTCAAAATGGCATATATGTTCCTATTTAATTGCATTGGTATTCACTATATTCATAGCACAGAAACAATAAGTCTGTCAAGCAATGGATGGTTGAGCTGGGGTACATGATGAAAAATATTTTGTCATTTCTAACAGGATAGAAAGAACTGGATCTCACTAAGTGAAATGGGCAAGTCACCTTGGAAAAAACCCTGTATGACATCACAAATACACGGAATCTAAAATGATTTCATAGAACTATTCATATCTATTCATAAATAAATGTTGATTACAAAAGGCACAGGATAGTACAGGGGAAAGAATGATACTGAAATACTGATTTGAAACAGTAGGAAAATGAAGATACAGAGAAAAAATTATCTCTAGTGCTCTATAACATAGTATGTTGGCTAGAAATAATGATAATGTAGAATATATATTTAAAAATACTGAACAAATTGTACATATATGTATGTTTACATTAAAATGTGCATATATAAATAATATAACATGTATAATAATATATGCAAAATGAGAGCCAGGAGAGGTGTCTCATCAGCAAAGATCACATGTTGCTCTTGCAGAGAACATTATTTTTGAGTTCGAGAACCTACATGGTGTCTTGCAATCATCTGTAATCCAGTCTAGCAGAACTGACACTTTTGAACTTTTCTGAAATCCACAGATACTAGTCACGGGCATGGCACACATACAAACAGGCTGGCAAAACAGTCACACATGCATAAAATATGTATTCAAATAAAAAAAACACTTTAAATAAATAATATTGTGAGATAAACTGTTTGGAGGATAGATTGTTCACTCTGATCGAAACTATACAGTATATATAGATGTGACACCAGAAGTTATGCAATCCAACCTTTACAGGTACATTAAAATAAGTCAATATAGGAAAGACTGAGTGGGACAAGGACACACACACACATGCTTGGGACAAGATTGCACTGGGCTCCAAGGAGAAGGCACATACTACCAGTTACCATTTGGTTCCAGACAGTTGGGCATGGTTATGATGAGGAAATAAAGGGAGTAGGATGGGAGAGAGACAAAATGGTTTATGTCCTGTGGACAGACACATAACTGAAGAGGTAAAAGCAGTGAGAAACAGGTTGAGATGGTTGGCTTGATTAGTAATGTTGGGTCATGGGCTACTTCTCTGTACCATATCTGTGTTCATGGACCTGTTGCATCCATGATCTTTGTTGATGGTCATGACTCCTGATACCACTGAAGTCTGAGATGATAGGGCTGAATGGAGTTGGGCCTGCCTTCCTTGAATGCAACACTAGGAAGATCTTGTCCTGTCCCTCACCTGCTGAAGCAGGATAGAGGGTAGTATACAAAATTGGTCAGCACAATAGAGCTGACCCTGTTCACAGGGGCGTGGGGATACTGGCCATGAAGGTGTGAGAATGTGAGAGTAAGATGCACCTTTTTCCTACCATGTGGTTTCATGGGAAAAAGTTGTCCTCCTCCCTTCTCCCCTCACCAACTTCATCAGGCAGGGGAGCTGATCCAATACCTCAGCAACAACAGCACTTGGGAGAAAGGACCCTGAGTCTCACCTGGGTAGCATAGTAGAGCTGCCCCTGAAGACAGAAACTTGGATGGGGCAGCCCAGGGTACATGAGAATAGATTAGTTTGTACCACTTCCCTCATCTGCTGTGTGGTTGTGGAGGCAATGGAAAGATGCCCTCACCCTCACCACTGCTGCCTACAGCTGGCAAGGTAGCTGACCATCCTGTTTACCAGCTGGAACACTCAGGAAAGCACCCGTATACTTCTTCTGGGCAGCACAGTGTCAATGACCCTGTTGACAGGGGAGGGAGGTGCAGTATAGATGAGCTGGTCCTCAGAATATAAGCCTTGGAAATCTGAACCAAACTCCTATTTGCCATATGGTAGCATGAGTGGAGTGGAGGAGTGATGCCCTCTCTACCCCGATGACACCCCTCCCACAACCACCTGTGGCAGGTAGGAGAGATGGCCTCCAGGTCATGAGAGTGGGAGAGCTGGAGAGCTGTGGTACTTCAGAGAGCAGGTCAAGTATCTTCCTGGGACTTCTATAGAGCAGATCCTGTTCAGAGAGGACAGGGTAATCCAGCCCTGATGGTGTCAATGGGATAGCTGACAATGCCTCCAGTATGTGATGTGATAGTGAGGGTGAGGGAAATGTGCCTTCCCCCATTGCCCCTGCCATCTGTGGCTAGTAGAAGAGCTGTTCCTGCTCCACCAGCTGCAATGCTATTGAGAGTGGACCAAGAACCTCACCTAGGCATCACAGTTTTAACTGATCCTCCTAGTGTGAGAGAGGCTATCCTGGTGTCAGGAAAACAGGAGAACCAATCCTGCCTACTAGTCATTGCTGCAAGAGGTAAACTAGAAAAGCAATACCAGAGAAATCACCCTAGTCAGGAGAATGGGGAAGAGCTGGCTAGATGACCAATCAATCCTACACATACTCAGACCCAGACTAGAGTTATTAATTGGCTTACCTCGCATCCACCCTATCTATGATTGGCTGAGTACATAAAGTAGCTGATTCTGTAGACTTAAAGCCGCAGCATCTCCAAGACATAGAGCAACAACAAGATATTCAAGAGGAGTCCCAGTGTGTGCCCAGTTAGTGTAATAGAAAACAGAGGCCTTTAACCAGACTAATAACACTATGCAATGAACATTTGAAAGACATATGGATAAAAGGGTAAACTGTGACACTTAATGTGTCACACTATGATGAAATCTTTCTTTTTAAATTTTATTTTGTTTCGTGGGGGGGATTCAAGGGCAGAGGGTGGATACAAAGGGAAGGAGCGATAAATGAGATAGATATGCACAATATGAAAGACACAATGATTAAATAAAAAGAAAGTTTAAAATACAAAAAAGTAAATATAAATATGCTTTAAATTCTATTGAATATTATAGGTGTGGGTGGAAAACACATATAGAATAATATATCATACATAGTTAAATTATTCTTAGTAATGCCAGAGATATCACAATGGATTCATAGTAAATTGTAAATTGGGATCAACATATACCCAACACTATTTTCATATGACCTGCTGGATGACTCTGCATGACTACTCTATTGTGTAATTAGGTTGTTGATCCAGAACCCCAACAACTATCCATGGGTTTGTTACAGTATTACAAACAACCTCTTAATTCCCAAGCCCTTTATCTATGGAAAAACTCATGTTCAGGTTGAACTTTTCCAAAGATGCTGTCTTAATTTGGCCTCTTGAAGCTTACAAAGTATTTTAGCATGCTATTTTACTTTAATTCTATACCTAGAAACAATGTTATGATTATTAACATCAATTTAACATCAAAGAAATTGGGAAATATACAATTTTCACTTTCAACATTTACTTCCCTGGTATGTATAACAAAAGGTAGAGAACTCTTTCAATCCAAAATTCCTTTCTATCACAAGTATTTTATAGAGGAACATATAAGTAAAGTTTTCTAAAGTAACAATGAGTGTTCAGAGAAGACCATGTAGGTGGGCCAAGGTATTGTCTTTCTCCATCTTCAATACATATTAAAAAAGCCAATATCTTAATAAGAGTTGCACCCTTAAGTTCAGAAATAAAATCTGCTTAATTCTTTTTGAATTCTACTGTGCTTCTTTTGCAAAGTTTTAAATCAGTTTTTTTCTGTCTAAATAAAACACAGACACTGGCAGTTAGCATGAATGAGAGTTACTCTATTTTATCAGTGACTACTTATGAATTAAAATATTATTTGTGTGTAAAATTCAATTAAAACTTCATCTGTTCAAAATCAGTTAACTTTGCCTTATACTTTTTGAAATTCTAACAAATAAATGGTGGAAAGTATCTATGGTTTGTTATCATGTACTGTCTTTAGAGATCAGAGTGCATTTTTCCCATCTATGGATTTTAAAGAAGAAATAAGTATAGATACATGGTGCAAAATAATAAGAAAAGAAGGGCACCAGTTTTAAAAGTAAGAGCCCAGGGCTTATATGAGGAGGTCATGACACATAGGCATATAAAAGGAGAGTATTCCTGAGTATAAGTTCTTGGGTTGGTAGATGAGAAGCTGTATATGATGGAAGATATCCTTCTACATGCTGTGAATATATGTTTCACTTACTGTTTGATAAACAAAGCTGTTTTGGCAAATGAACAGGCAGGATTTAGTCAGATGGGAAATCCAAATAGAGATAGAGAAAAGTAGTAGACAGAGTCAAGGAGATACCAAGTAGCTATCATAAAGGTAGGATGCCTGGAAATTCTCCACTAAGGTAAGCCCATGTGGAGATGCACAGCTTAATGTTATTGGTTAATAATTAAGAGAGAGCTAACCAGTATGTAGCCTGATCAATAGGTCAAACAGTTTATAATTTATATAAGCCTTTGTGTGTTTAGTTGGTCCTAAAGGGCTTTGGGATCAGGCAGGACAAAAACTTCCATCTACATGTATAGGTGAATTGCATAGAATCCTTGAACCACTGGATTATTTTCAGGAGAGTCTCCAGGAAAAGTGAAAACACCATTCTATATTTCCACGTATAATTGCTTCATAAAAAATAAATGCTTTACAATATTTGGTGTATTCAATAACCTGATTATAGGGGTAGTCCATTTCAGGCATCTAAGCCTTTATCCAGTAATTCATGTAATTATACCACAGTGATCCACAAGCATAAGGCCTAGCTCCAGAAATCCAGTGAAAGAGAGGGAAGAGAGAATATTGAGCAAATGAAGTCAAAATCATTATGGAGAAATGTACAGAGACAGACAGCTGAATCAAGATTGTGGAAATTCATGAATTCTTGACCAAAGCTGTGGAGACTTCTAGGGACACAACTAGGCCTTCTGTATGTGGGAGACAGTTGGGAAGCTTGGATTATCTGAGGGGCCCCTGGAAGTAGGACCACAATACAAACCTGGTACATGAGCCAGCTTGCTGGAACCCATACCCTATTGAAGGACACCATGCTCAGCCATAACGTATGGGAAAGGGGCTTGGCCCTGCTCCACCCTATTGTGTCAGACTTTGTTGATTCCTTATGAGAGCCCTTACTTGTGAAGAATAGACTGGGAGTGGGTTTGGAAGGAGGCAAGGGAGGTATGGGAGGAAGGGTGAAAGGGAAAACTGTGATTGGAATATAAAATGAAATTTAAAAGAATAAATTACAAAACTGAAATTACATCTTCGCAGTGGCTAGTGACTAATTCCGAGACTCACAACTGTTTAAAGTACTGAGAATGAACAAGTGGGAGTGCTGACATAAAAATAATATTTATATCAGTACCCCTGTAAAGCAAGGCTCAGGGAACATTGAGGAAGATAGGCTAGAGAGAATCTGGAGGATGAGGAAGAGTGCTATGAAATGCACTATACCAGACTCTGACAAGGTTTAGTCACTTAAAAATTTAATTACCTTGGGTTCAGTATCACATACCTTTAATCCCAGTACGCAGAGGACAGAGGTAAGTAAATCGCTGAGTTTAATGGCAGCATCGTCTACATAGTGAATTTCAGGTCAATCAGTAAAGCACTGATTCAACAGGATTTAGGGGTGTGGCTAAGAGTAGATTGCCCAGACATTTATAGATCAGGCCAAACTCATAAGCACCCAAGCAGCATTAATGCAAAGCAGTTAGTTAAAAAACAAATAAAATATTATGTTAGGAAAGAAACACATTGGGGGGTTCCTGCTTGGAGTCAGAAGGAAATATAGTGGTAGATATAATCAAAATATATTATATGTACGCACCTACCCCTGCCAGCAAGGCAGATGCAACTCCGGGAAGATCTTCTTCATGCAGTTTTAATCAGGATCCTTGAACATGCTTCTTCTGACCCACGGGACCCAGGGGACCCTTGCACAGGCTTAATCCCCTCGTTCTAACCAACCCCAGTGAGCTACATGGACCCTGCAGATAGGCTACTCTAAAGCAGAAGCAGAAAAGCTGGACTTAACCAAATAAGGGCTTGTTTACACCAGAGAGTGCTCACCCTCAAGGGGGGTGGAAGGCGGAAGCCAGCTCCATCTTTAAGGCGCTGCACTTCGCAGCTCTCTACAATTATATACACATGTATACTTTTCAAAGAATAATTACAAATATTATAAATGTCACTTGTATATTGTGAGCTCTGTATGTGAAACAAAAATGTGCTTCTGAAAGGAAAATGTAAGATAAATAAACATTGTTTGGATTGCATTAAAAAAAAAAACTACTTATACAGTTTAGACTACTCCTTCCCTAGACACTCCTGTCCACCAAAAATCTCAATTTAACTAATGACTTCAAAATGAAAACGTAGTGATGGATGACTTTTTAAAACCAAAATACCAGCTAAAGTAGAAAGTAAAATATATTTTTGCTAGTTTACAAGTCTTTGGATCAAAAAGACTTGCAAAAAAGAAGAAACTTCTAATCTGAACCTGAAGGTGACAACAAGGTTACAGACATCAAACTTGATGCTGTGATTGGATGAGACTTGTGAAATCTAAAATATCAACATGTTTTCCATTTGGGAGAGGGAAGAATCAATATGGGCCAAGGACAGTCAATAGCAAATTGCTATGGTGAGAGTCCCAAAGAACTAACCACACACTCAGATATCTATGTCCTGGGAAGATCTATGTGTGAGTTAGAAATGGGAGTGTTACTGGCCTTTTGCCCACTGAACTTCAGGAAACAAGAAACAAGCAGAAGATTACTTATTATGGAATTCTGACAGTGGTTGGCTAAGAATGTTTTCTCTAAAGGCAAAATAATTTTAGGATTTCAAAAAGAAAGAAGAAGAAGAAGAAGGAGGTGGAGGAGGAGGAGGAGGAGGAGGAGGAGGAGGAGGAGGAGGAGGAGGAGGAGGAGGAGGAGGAGGAGGAGGAGGAGAAAGCTATTTCAGTTATCCCAGCAAAGCAATCATTTCTATAGCCCAAGCTCTTTCAAGTCAGGAAGAAATCTTAAACTTAAATTCATTCACCCAATTGTAATATTGTAAAAAAAAAAAAACTCAATGAAACTTTTGTATCAATGAGTTTGACCTTCAGCAATAAATGACTTAGGGGTTGGTGAATATAAGATGTTACTTTGAGTTCCTCTTATGAGAGTAGAAATTTAAAGAGAAATTAAGCTGTAAACAGGAAGAAGGTACAATTTTTTAATTATAATTTCTGTAAGGTAATTTTTCTCTAAATAATTCTTAATGTTAGATATCACATTACACTAATAATTTCTATTTTTCATTTGAGACCATATGTCACGGTTTTGTTTACCTGAATAATTGTGACTTGTTGAAATGATCAGGGATCTGTTTAATACTTCAGAGTGTGAGTGTGAATATTTACCCTCAAATAATTCAAGCACTCTTGTTTTTCTACTTTGCTTATTAATCTCTACTTGCTAATGTACTTCATTTGCATAAGCAAAGAATGGATGATGGAGGCATTAAGATAATTTAGAGTTAAAGTTAACTTCCAGTATAATTTTTTTCTTTTTCTTTATTTCTTTTTTGCTTGTTTGTTTATTGGGTTTTGGTGTTTTGGGGTATTGATGGTAAATTTAATATATTCAAGTATTTATGCTCCATGTATTCATGACAGTATATTCAGTATTCATAAGCAGTTAAAAGAATTTAAGTCCACATGTATAATTTACCTTTTTGTATGTAGATGGTAACTACATGTGACTGAAGGCATGTATTATCATAGTAGGCATGTGGAAATAAAAGGACAATTTGTGGCAATGGCTATTTTCCTTCCCTAGGAGGGTCTCTAGGAGGCAGATCAGCTCCTCAGCCTTGGAGGCAAGTGTTCCTACCAACAGAACCACCTCATAAGTCACACGTGAATATTGCATGCGGTCTTAAGCCTACCTGAAGACCATGAAGCTAAGGAGAAGTGAAATATAATAATTTGATGTCAGGGTATATGATTCAGTGTTACTTGACTGTTTGGTACTGTTTCCTATCATTATTACAATTACTATATTATATGTTATGTGTTTTATACTATATTAAAAGAGAAAGTATCTAACAACATGGGTTCTGTGCAAACACAGTAGACTACCATCTTGTAACAACATGGAAAATACCTGTGATATAGATAGAACAGAAACACTGGCTTCATACTTCCTTTTTGTCTTTATTTCTTCTTCATTATTTTTTTTAGAAATTTTGGGAACTAAACCTGGGATCTAGGTCATTCTGGTAAAACGTTGGTAAGGAAAACATTAACTGTGACTTGTGAGTCAAACAAAAAATTACACTTTCAGTGTATTCTGTCAGAGCATAAAAGGGAGAAACAGTGTTGCAGAGGAAAATTTGGCCACAGATCTTGGGCATCACACTCACTGTGGTCATTTGTTTGAGTTGTATGTTTACTTGAGTTGGTTTTTATTCTACATCCCCTAACTTTAGGGTATAGACATACCAGAATGTGCACAATTGTTCCTTACTTAAAATTTTTTTTTTGGCCCCTTTTCATCTGGTTGCTACCAAGATCTATGCTCACCTGGTCTGTTTACCCACATTAATTAAATGGTCCACAAACTTTTCTTTATGTACATTTACAAATTCTTTCGTTCATGAGACTAAGACTTCAGAAAGAAATTCCAATTTTCCTGGGTTGTGGATTCAGAATGACTACAACCTTCATGGTTCAAGAGTATAGCAGAGATCAGCAGCTCTTATCATGGAGGCCAAGAAGCACAGACAGTAAGTGTGATCTCATGTTGGTGTTGAATTTGAATTTCTATGAAATAAAGTTTGTGATTATTGGTGAACTCAATTATTTCCTGGTAATGTAAGCTGAGAAAATTAAACATGTGTTATACTGACAAATAACTTTTATTCAGGAGATCTAAATATGTGTATTTTCCAAATTGAAATGAGTGAATCTAGTTCTGTGATAAATATGCATAAGTCCCCTGTATAAATTTGAATGCCTTAATAGAACAAGGGATTTGTTGTTATTAACACAGTCTCTAAGCTAGTAACACATAGATAAATGCTCTCAAGAAAGAATCAGATTGTCTGTGTTTACCAGATACTCAACAATGCTGTCTAAACATCAGAAACTACTTTTTAAATACTTAAGTTTCATTTAAGGATTCATGTATCTTATTTTATGCATGAGGTTTTTTTTTCTGCTTGTATATATGTGTACCATGTGCATACCTGATGCTGGAGGAGACTGGAGCAGATCATTTATGGTTGCTTGTGAGCCACTATGTTGGTGCTGGGAACGGAAGAGGAACAACAAATGTTCTTCACCACTGATCATCTCCCCACCTCCTGGATATTATTTTTTAGAGAAGAATTTTGTTTGGCGGACACAGTTTCATGATGTGACAGGTAGAAATAGTGAAAACTATGATATATTTTAGAATCCCAACAATGACACGGCGCAGTTGTTTTGCTATAAATTATGTGTGTGACCATAATGTACTTCTAAAAGATATTTCTATCTGTTGACTCAAAGCTCTTAATGAGTAAGTCTTTCAAATGTTAGCTAAATTGGCCACAATTATTTTCAAATCTCCATATTAAATTATTTATCTAGGCATCTATCTTCTGAGTATCATGTTTTGGTTGTATTTCCACTATCGAGATATACAATATCATATGTATATACACACATACATATGTATATATATATTCCATTACTTGCTGTTTTATTATTTCACTTATTTAACTTAATTTTGCTTTAAAGGAGACTGTCAGTACAATAATTAGAAAATTAATATAATTGATTGCACATGAGGAAAAACTATAAAATTTATACAATTCAATTATTACTAAATGTGTACTAGATTTTATTGCCTATCAAATGTTCTGATTGAATGTATTTATATGATAACTGATGAAGGTTATAGTTCATCATCTTTTAATGCAGGAGAAGGTTAGCAAGTCAACAGCATATCAACACCAAACTAGGTTCTCTTTTGATAATCAAATCAAATAAAAGAGAATATAAAGCTAAAGTGGATTTTACTCATGATTATATAGCCCTACATTATTTTATCATCAAAATACATGTCTTTCCTGTGTAATTAGTATTTAGTATAAATATATACTTTGCAACTTAGAAATCTTATATCCTACATGATGTATTTCCTAACCCTGTAAGGTTTTTTCTCCTATTAATTTCATTATACTTTCTACAAAATATGAATGTATAGATATTTATAGATCCATCTAGCTTATTCTTTATACATCATTAATGAAAACTGCCTGCTCCAGTGTATAGCTTTCCAATACACACAGAATCTTACTTAATGTTAGATTTTTTGTCCTGAGGTATATTATTAGAATTCATAAATGACATCTTATTTCAAGTCAATTCAGGTGTGTTTTCCAATTATGGTTGTATATTTTATTCACTATTTTCTTCATATCTTTCTCAAATCACTATATTTATTTTATTCTCATTTTGAAGGCACATTTCTTACATGTTACCATTTATTTAACACATTTTGAGGTTCTCCGATAGCCAGTTTTCTTAATAACCTGAAGGGTCCACATATTGTTTTCTACTAGTTCACTGAGGTCATTAATGGCAGCTAAATCATCAGATTAAAAATTCTTCATTTCCACTTAATATTTAACTATGTTTGATATAATCTTTTTTATTTAGGCTAACATGGCTCAAACTGTATGTGATATCATCTTCTCCAGTGATATCATCTTGGTCTTCTGTAACTAAGTTCGAGGTTCAAAGTTCTATATTTATAAAAGACCAAGATGTTTTGAGATCTGGTGATAACTCAGTTTGTATAGTGTTTGCCTTGTAAGCACAATAACCCATATCCTATCTTCAGAACACAAGGGGGAAAATGTGTATGTTGTGGCATGTACTTTTAATACTAAGACTGAGGAAGCCAATCCTTGAGTCTCACTAGTTTATCACCTTAACTTATTTGGCAAATCCCATGTCAGATCCTAGGTCAGAGTGAGATAAAGATGTAGGGTTGGTCATGATGTACAATGATTCTGCCAGGGAACCCTATTCCTTGCCCCAATTTATCCAGTATCTTTCAAATATCTCCTAAAATAATAAAAATATATTTTGTTTATGGAATTTAAATCCTTTCACTTATTTCACAGAATGTGACTGTAGAGTTTTTCAATTTTTTCATTAATAACTAAAATTACATTTATTGAAATGATACAGATTGTTAATAATAATGACCTAAGAAAACAAATATTAGGTATGCATTCAATCTCTAAATATATCACACATCCTAAGCCACTATATATTTATGTTTGGCTAGCGTGAGTTTGCTCAGAATAAAATAAGACATTTCAAAAGTCTGTCTACACATGAATAGTATAAGCTTTTCCATCTACACATTTACAACTTGCTTCCTTGTTCACCAGTTGTGCTGCATCTTTTACCTGGTTCAACTGTGCTATGGTATAATACACTTGTTTAGGGAATGCAAAAAACAATCATCTTTCTTTGGGCTTCTGCATTTTTTTGCTCATGTGCTGTTATTCGTGCATGTTTGAAAGGCCAAAGGTTCATTAATCTGCACAGTTTCAGGGACAAAGATTACAGCAAAGTGTAGTAATAGTATATAAGAGCAGACATGCACACAAAGAGGCCAGAGTGGTGCAACAACATAGGAGCTCAGCATATTAGAAACAACTGAAATATTACCTTACAGTAGGCATGCTGACTGCAGTCATTCACCATCTCTAGGGTGGCAAAATAAAATATGTGGAACTAGCTAGTTTTCATTTAAAGTGACATTTCTGACCTTTATTTCAAAAGGCCATCTCTCCATTCACAGGAACAGGTATCTTTAAATGTATCAAAGTTAATTAAGTTGCACTTCAAATTCTACACTTTCCATAAAGAGTCCACTGATAACTCTCACCAGTTTTTGAGCATTTAAAAAGAAAATGGCATTGCATATGCTTGCATAACCAGGGTAAGATTTCCTCTGAATTAAAGTTTTCATCTTACAATTTGTCATCATTGTTTGGAAGGTAGGTATTGTTTCTAATACAGCTTGTTATCCTCTGTAGCTTTTCACATGAGAGAGATGAAAATAAGTGATCTTATAATTCTATGTCCACATGTACTCTTTCTGGATCTTGAGGCTTGATAAAGTAAGGAACAGATGTCAGATTTAAATAAAATATTACCAAGAATTGAAGAAACTTGTATATCAGCTACCTTACCTTGTAATTGAACACATTTGATATTTACATTTCTGGAGTATCTAAAGCAATTTTGTTTCAACACTAATGAGCAGATTTTATTAGTTATTAGAGAGATAGTAAAAAAGAAAAAGTTCGTAAATTATTATATATTCTAATAAAGATGTAGGGTGTAATCATCTAAGATGATACTTTGAAACATAGTCTTGATAATATGAAGAATTATTATAGTAGCCAGTAGAAACAGGAAGCCAAAAATTACAATTATTATTGAAGCAAAAGAATTAAAGCTTAATGGAAATATAATACAAATTAAAGTATAAATGTAGAGCAAGTGTGGGTGGTTAATTTCCTTTATTGTTTATCTGATTCAAATTTTCAACCAACACTGTGTTAATAATATGATATCAGTAAAATAATGTATTTTGTTAGTTTTAAACAAAGTTGCTCAATTTACATAAATTGAATTAATCTCCTTTTATTAGGTAATTACTTTATTAATCACCACTGAATAGGACAATGTGATAGAAATGTGGTGCAAAACACTGAACTATTGTTAATTTCTGGAATAGTAATGAAGATACAGATGATTTATTTTAATATAAAAGATACTTGACTTTCTACTTCTCATCCAAAGAGAATATCAATTAGAAAATAGCTAAATGTGTTATTTCAAACTTAACATAATGATCTGGTTCAGAAAATGAAAATACTATCTTATTTTCTATTAGGTATCTAGGACGTAAAATGTTTTTTTGGTACCACTATTTAATCTATGTGAAATAGGACAGAGAAAGACACAGAGAGAGAGAGAGAGGGGGGGAGGGAGGGAGGAAGGGAGGGAGGAGAGAGACTAAATTCACACAAAGATGATGGCCATTGGTATTTATCTCTTAAATGTGACCTGAGAAAGAGAATGTGAAGGAGGTTTCTGGAGATTAAGGCCAAATAAATGACATTGGACAAATACATTCTACACACAGGGTATTGCATACTCCAAACGCCACTCTTTCATAGGAATTTCCTAGGAATGCATAGTCTGTAGAAACACATTTCTCAGGAGGGAAGAAATAGTTAAATTGCCAATAATCAACAGCACCATTAGAAACAGTAAACGTCCCTCAATTTCTAATTGTTTACTTTATGTGTCCATCTGGGTAGTCATCCTATGAATCTCCTCACTGGACTGTCAACAATAGTACAAGTTAATTTTTTTTTAACAGAAATACACTGTATTTAATGTTTTCCTATAAGGATGTTTTCATGACCCACTAGAATAACTTACATCCACAGCCAGCACTCTCATACACATTATGTTTTATCCTCTGCATCATTAATAATAATTAATAATAAATTCAGTTTATAAATCAGGCAAAGTAAAACATATACAGCAACAACTGAAAACAAATAAAATATAAGAATTTGTCACAATTATAGTTATATCTCCTTTTTGAAATATAGAGAAAAAGAAAATTATCCTGTTTCTTGCAACAATGCAAGATGATATAATACCTACAGGATGAGCTGAAGAAAGGAAAATGAGATGGTAATAATGAGGGAGCACTAGTTGTCTACATATAGATCATTTCACCTAGAAAGTTTGAACTAGAACTGCACCAAGTTGGCTTCCGAACATCTTATGAGTGGTAGTATTTAGAGCATGGGTGGCTCAATTCCTGAGCAGGACTAAGAGTGAGACATCATGGACTTTCAATGAGATACTTCCCTGAAATGAATGATGGGGAATTTAATATTCATGACATGCATATTTCTGGAGGTTTCATCTTTAATATTGTAGAACCTCAGTTGAATACATGTGATAGAAAGTGCAAATAATGAAAATGTGGATAAGGGTAATCATTGCATTACTGTAAGTATTGCAACAGATTGTCAGAAACTGGCTGGCTTAAACAGACTGTGAGGCTAGAAGTTCCAAGTAAAGGTACCAGCCCTGTGGAATCTCTTGAGGTTTAGATTTCCCCTTTTTATACCTCATCTACCTTTCCTTTATCCCTTCTTCCTTCTTCCCTTGCCTTCTTTTCCCCCATTTTCTCTGTTTCTTCCTCTATTTTCTTCCCTCACCTAGCCTTCCTACCATGCTATGTAGCCCAGGTTCACCTAAAACTCAGAAAATGTGTGTCTCTGTTCTCTGAGAGCTTAGCTTCCAGGCACTTTGGCCTCTTCTAATAAAGACAATAGTCACTAGATTCAGTGCTAACTCTCATCCCCTGAGAACTCATTATAATCTAATAAATTCCATGCAAAAACAAAAAAATATTCTGCAGAAGTGGGAGTTATGATTTGTCATATTTTTCACTAGTCACAATTCAAAAAAACAAAAGATAGA
This sequence comes from Cricetiscus sungorus, assembly GCA_030556225.1. Classification (NCBI taxonomy): domain Eukaryota; kingdom Metazoa; phylum Chordata; class Mammalia; order Rodentia; family Cricetidae; genus Cricetiscus; species Cricetiscus sungorus. Next base: position 34,738,128 of record JANBXA010000372.1, on the reverse strand, counting down.
TGACAAAAAAAGAGGCCTTTATGTAAACAATAAAAACCAAATTAAAATGAAAAAGAATGGCAACTCTGTTCTATTCTTTTTAGTTATACATGCATTATTAAGGAGAGCTGATTAGTAGAAAATATAATTATATCATTTGAAAATTTATGAGATGATGACTTATTTAGAGAAACCATGGATGTATCTGACTCACACATGCAAACACACACAAACACACAGACACAGACAGACAGACAGACACACATATGCATACACACCATTTGACTCTAGTATCATGTCTGCTACAATGAGATGAACACATATCTATAAAACATATGTTTCTAATTTTATCTGTGACATTGAAAAACTGGTTTCTTTCCTCATGTTAAAAAATCTTTCTGATTTTGCAAACTATTGGGGGATTCTACTTCTTCCTAAACCAGCTGTTTTGTTTTGAAAGGCAAAATTTTAACATAGGGAGGTAATGAAAGAGAGTAGAGAGAAAATCACAGATAGCCATTTGGGAACAATAGAAGTATATGACAAAACAAAGAAAAAGAGGCTACATATTTATCAACTTACTGTCTGTCCAATTAGTTATTTTAAGAATATCTTTGGGGTTTGCATGTTTGAGGTTATCTGCTGCTTGTGTTTTCATGGATGCAGATAACTTCCTTGGGTTGGAGTTTTCCTTTTAGCACTTTCTGTAGGTCTGGATTTGTGGATAGGAGGAGGGGAGGAAGTCGGAACTAGGATTTATATATAAAATGAGAAAAGATTGTTTTAAAAATAACAAAAAATAATTTAATAAAAGGAATATTAGCATCTTTTTAGCACATGAGTTTTCTGAAACACAATTTCAAACCCGTTGCTATTGCAGTATTGATGTACTTAAGCTACATGCAAGGAAATTAGAATTCCAATGCAATGCTATATAATTGTAAATGCAAGATACCTCATCAGAACCTTGTATGTAATATATGTTAATTTTTGTCAACTTGACACAAGCTACAGTCACCAAAGAAGAGGAAACTTCAACTGAAAAAAAAAATTAGTTGATTTTCTCTTCATTCAAGTGGCCTATAAGGAACCCTGTAAGGATGTAAGGAGGCATTTCTTTTTTCTTTTTCTTTTTTTTTTTTATTGGTGGTTGATGATGAGGAACCCAGCCTACTTTAGGCAGAGCCAATCATTGGTGAATTATTAATTATCCTGGGGTATATCAGAATACATACCCAGTAAATTAGAAGAAGCTAGACAGTAAGCATTGTTCCAACATGGCCTCAGTTATAGTTACTTCCCTGACTTGCATTGACTGTTACTACCTGTAAGCTAAAATATACTCTTCATGCCAATAAAACCCTAAATATGACACAATAAATAGAATGTTGAAAAGATTACACACCTGTCCATGTATATGGAACCATTCATTCCTCAGTTTAATCAGTTTCTCTAAAAACAATTTCAGTGTTTATATTTTTTTTCTAGCTAATGATCACGGTAGTGAATATGCATTGATGAGTTACTTGATGTAAGGAAATATATTCTAATGGAAGGAAATAGCTTGAGTAAACTGAAAGAAAATGAGATTTCTATTTTTTTTTCTGATACAGCAAACACTGGAATGGATTTTTAGGTATGTGGAGGCATAAGAAAGCATTGGGGTTTGCTGTATGTAAGGTCCTAGAGTTGTCCTACAGCACAACACAATACATGCAAATGTGAAGTCTTTAGTAAGCCATCAGAGTGTCAGTTCTGTTCCTATTACACAGATGGGTAAGAGATGAGTTAGTGCTCAAAGACACCAACAATGATAGACAGGTAATAAATATGAAATACCCAACAGAATATCATGCTACATATCAGAAAGTAGAACTTTGCCTCAGAAAAAGATATTAAAGTAAATGAGGTAGTGCATTTATAGATGCATATTTAAATGTTATCTTTCTGACTATAGTTATTCAAATATGGGCTTTCAATGAATAGGTAATAAATTTAAGGAATTAGGCTTGGACTTCTTTTCTTCCATGGTTCTTTGCATGGGATAGACTCTCAACTTTCACTATCTTCCTTCATCCCATTTCCTAACTTATTGGGAATCAACTTAGCTCAGTTCCTGGACTCACAAATTTACCCCCACCTATTACATTTACCAAGAGCTTGCAAATAAATCTTGTTGGAATTGCTTATACAATATAGTTGGGAGTGAATAAAATTATTCCCCCAATATCAGTTCCAAATGTATTAGATATTTTATTGACTTAAAATTGAGTGTTTCTTAGCATGTATTAATATGTATGACTTTAAGATGACTCTTTTAAGACCAGACACATGCATATTCATGGAACATGTTAACACAGAAAGTTGTTGGGAGCTGACCTTGAGTTACATTCTCTTGCAGAATTGCTTACACCTTAGAACTCTAATTGAGCCTTATCTTGGTATACAGGAACCTGCTCGACAGGTGGTCTCTTCCACTCATTCCAGATACTGAGATAAACCGAGGGCCCGGAACTGAGATGGGCCTGGCCCAGGAACTAAGATAAGCAGACATTTATTGTCTGATGATTATTGTCTGGGATAATTACCAAGACCCTGGAGTTAGCAGAAGTTACCCCTCCCCATTTCCTCCCTGCCTGCTACTCCTCCCCATTTCCTCCCAGCTTTGCTTTAAAAACTCCTTTTTACATCAATAATGCAAGACCTTGACAAATTCACTGCCTGGTCTCCTTCCTTCTTTCTCTCCCATTATTTTAAGGTTCTAGCCCACCTCGACCCACAAATAACTAGGCCCCGCGGTCGGGGCAGAAAATGGGTAAGAAAAAACTGGTTTTGTTCAAGAGTATACTTACATTATAAGACAGATGTAATTGTATGTGCCTGAAATTCTAGCACCCGACAAGCTGAGACAAAAAGATTGTTGAGGCATAAAGGTCAGCTTGAATCATAAAGTAGTTTCTAGACTAGCAAGAACTCTACAGTGAGACCCTGTCTATAATTAAGTAAATATGCTGGGGATATATCTCAGTAAACTATCTACTATACAAGCATGAGTATAGAATTGTGGCTTGCTTTTATAATTTCGGTGTTAGGTGATGTTCTCTGGTCAATCTGCCTACCTACAGGTCCTCAACAAAAAATGTTCCTGGACTTTCAAAAATGACAGAAAAGTTTGACCCCTGCACTTCGTAAAAGTGTATATATCTGTACATGTGTTCACACATACTTATAAACTAAAGTACATAAATAAGTCAAACCATATTTTGATCATGCATTTTAAGGGGCTATAATGTTTTAAATTATATAGGCACTACTTTTAACAAGAGGTATGGTATACACATGTTTTCACAATCATTCAAATGCTTACTAAGTGGTTCTGTTCACTTTTCTAGAATGCTATGTGTTCACTTGTACTAGACAACATATATAAGATGATAATGGGAAGGTACTCATGATTAGGTTTTTTTTTGGAAATAAAATTATCACCAACCAAAAAAAACACATCTTGAGATGAAAATTGATTCATGAAAACATATGGAAGCAACAAGATAAATACAGTAGTGTGTATCTACCAGCTACTCCATTTGTCATTTTTGTCAGACTTCAAACATTTCTCCTAAAGTGTGAAATACTATTTTTTAAAAACAATTAAGAATGTGTCACAAACAGGCTTTAATCTAACAAAATTTCATCTGTTATTCTGAGGCCATAACTGGAAAATTTGACTTTAGAAGTTGGAGGATGCACCTCTGGTTTGGGCTCCCAGGTGGTAATGACAATAGAATGCTATCTAACCCTAAATTATTCTTTCCTATCTGTTGCATAGGATTGAATCTTTGGGTGATAGTGTAGGTCTCATAAGTATAACAGCTAACTGATTAAAATCACAGAATGCAAGGTATAGCAAAAAGTTCTTTAACATTTCCTCTATTCCATTAGTTTGTTAGTTTACACACGTACATGCTTCACATTGATTATTATATTATACAAATGAAAATTCCTGACAATCTAAGGGAAGCACTATAAATTTAAACTTGGAAGAATCAAATCTGCACATGGCACTAAAGTATTCAAGCTGATGACTTTAAAATCTTGCAGGAGTTGCTGGGACTGAAGGCACACCTTCAGAAAACCAGGCATGCCTCTGTCTCTAGGTGTATGTAATACAGGTGAAGCACTTTAGTCTGGCACCTGTAGCTTTGGATGCTTTAGAACAAAAGATTATCCATAACAACAGAGAAGCAAAGAGAAAAAGAGAGAAGGGACTGTTGAGGTTCCACTTTAAATAATTAGTTAGAAAAGATTTTTGGCCCACAATATGTACTGAGAAAGCATTGAATGCTACATTATCTAATACAAACATTGGAATAGAGGTTATTTAAACAGGGCATGAAGGTGATAAGAATAAATGTCATTGCTAAAGACAGAATATGTACAAAACAATTTCTAGAAGTCATTTTAAAAAGACCTCTGTGAAGGCAATTGTACCAGATGTCAGCTGTTAAGATTGTATCAGTCTTCTTCCCTAAGTAGATAATCAGAAAGCCCACTGGGGACAGAAACATTTCACTTAAGTTCCAGTGGGCTCCAAACACAAGCATTATTTATGTCTAAAAGATTACCACTGGAAAAGACTGTTATCATTATAAAAGCACTCATTCCCCAAGGGGGGAACTCAAGCTTTTTCTTTAATTAAACTTCCTCCTTTGAAAACAAAGCAAAGGACATCTGCAGCTAGAACTCCCAAATCTCTCTCTCTCTCTCTCTCTCTCTCTCTCTCTCTCTCTCTCTCTCTCTCTCTCTCTCTCTCTCTCTCTCTCTCTAACCCATGAGGCTACATTTATTTTTTCTTATTTTACATATTGATTCTAGTTCCCTCTCCCTCTATCCCTTCCTTCCTCCCTTCTTCTTTCCCTCCCATGCACCCAACCACACTCCTATCCCATCCCCCATGACCCCCCAACCCCCCACACTGCACAGGGAGAGCTATGCCTTCCAGGAGGGATCAACAAAATCTGTCAAAGTTATTTGCAGTAGGGACTAGGCCCTCCCTCCTGTCTCTAAATTAAGAGGTTATCCCTCCATAGGAAATATGCTCCCAAATCTTAGCAATACAGCCACAGTACACATAACTCATCCTTCTATATCTGCATTTTTTCTTTTATTTTAAGAAAAAAACCAGATTTGTGAGTCTTCTTTAGGGAAAAAAGAAGGGGGGCATATGTCTAAAAGCTATATTTACTAAACTTTATTCTAATCTGGCTAAAAAAGGAGAAAAATCATTGCAAAACCATCATTTTGCAAAGTCACATGTCTCTTGCTGATGGGAAATCAATTCTAGAAGTGTCTTACTAGGTATTTTTGTGATCAAGTTTCATGAAATTTTAAATTACTCACTCTGCAAATTACAACACACACCTTACACAGGTTATTTGGAGAAGCTGTTGGCCAAAACAACATCACATAGCATATGACAGCAGCTTGAATCAACTCAACCTTTCAGTTAAGAACAATCTGGTGTAAAGCCTCTCAGACACAACAATCTAGATCCCCTATCTTGAGTTGCAAATGTGTACATAGGCAGCTATGAACAAAATGAAAATATGTTGATCCATTTATGACAATACTATGAAAGAGACTTTACCAAAATGGCAATAAGAAATTGGGGGAGAAGGACAAATGAGAAAGTATAAGATGACAACAGCTAAAAACTATAACAAAATTAAAAAAATATTGTTTATGAATAGATTCTCTAAGCACCAAAAGGCCCATTAAACTGGAATCTAGGAACACAGCCAGCAGATTCTTCAAGTCAGTCCAGGTCATGCTCCCAGTCTCAACAAAGCCTTAGGTCAATACATCCATTTTTAAAAGTAGATGCATTTCTTTCTTTGAATGTAATCTTGGTTAGAAGCTCTGAGTGTTAAATAGTAAATCATCCTCTTGCATGATTGCAGTAAAGCAGATTGTGCTGTAGCTTTTGCCAATCCTCCTTGTCCTGTACTGATTTTTGCTGAAGACTAGTGGCTGAAGGAAGCATTGAATTACTTTGCTCTAGAAAAAAACAAAACAAAACAAAACAAAACAAAACAAAAAACGTTTCTACCCTCTGTTATTTTAAGCAGGCTCCACCTAGGAGAGTCTTCTGGTTTTGATGGCAGAGTAGAGCTAGGGTCAGTTTCAGATAAGGAAGACTTGAATTTGAAAGTTCCCATTGTGATTTGAAGAACACCTTTCAAACTTTCTCAGAGCTTCTTCAACTGTAAATGACAGAGACCTATTCTTACTCAAGGAGCACTACTAATTACCAAGAAACTGTGTGGAACATATGACATTGTTGAAAACTGACTTCAGAAAGCCTTGTGATCATCAAATGCACTGATAGTTTGAAATGACCCTGAGAATCTACCCTCCTAACATCCCCTTTTGTGTCCCTGGAAAATGCCTTAGTACCAAGCACCAGTCATCCCCATGTGAGTCCAATGAGCCTGAAAAAATGGTCTCTCATTTAGCGGTGATTGAGATAGAGTTTAGACTTGCATTTTCCACGTTATCACACACCCTAGTGACCTCATGGTACCACATGCTTATTATATTTAAGATTTTTCTTCCCTGAGATCCCTGAACTTTGGAATACCTCTCCGTAGAGCCAGCATAGACTAGATAATAGAGAACAGGCACAATGCAGTGTGAAAATTCTTCAATATTATTTTCATTCAGATCACCTTATTTATTTTACCCCATTTGTACACGTACTTGCTCATATGAGGATGTTTCACCTCATTTATTCTTTTCTATAGAAGGAAACATCATTTCTTTCTACTCTATGAAGTTGCAGATTGCATGATATGAAAAAAATCTCAAATTGGAAGAACCCTTAGTCATTAGTACATATGTCTGCTATTCTACAAATAATAATAATAATAATAATAATGATGATGATGATGATAAATAATATCTTTACAAATAATAATAATAAATAATATCTTTACAAAGGTTTCTACTTACTAAATCAATATTTAGTTTGATTATAATTATATTACTAAAGAGTGAAGGGAGCATGGAAGCAGCCATGTAGTTTATAGTCTTTTTATTCTGTGCTAGGGTGAAAGAGAAGTCCAAGAAAGTATGCATTTTTACATTTTAGACTCAGAAAGAATCAGAAATAGTGCCGTGAGGACTGAGATGTGGGGGATATTTAGATTTCCCAAAGCAAAGCAAGCAGTATTATGATTGACACAAATCAACATTTATAAACAACAAAGCCTGCAGCTGGGAGAATAATATAGAAATGTTGATTTAAAGCTCATGAGTCAGAACATGCTCTAAGAATGTAGCATTTTAAGTCATGCTCCTTTTAGCCTCAGCTTCCTAGCTGCAACCACCACATGATATCTGCACTCCAATCAACACGTAAGACTGGCAGTACCATCTCTGTCAAGCTTAAAGCAAATCTGTTCCATCTTTGTTATTCTATATAAACAGCATTGGCTAAGATATAGCTAAAGAATAGGATCCAGCTGCCTAAAAGAGTGAAAGAGTTTTTTCTGCAGAGTTTGTTTTGAATCAATTAGTTAAATGACACCAAATTTCCTTGGACTCCACATTAACACATATGTTATTGGAAAGTTAGCTGAGTCACCTGTCATCATTTCCCTTCACTGTCACAATAAATTGTACTTCTTAAAGATTAGTTCTCATTTATTAATAGCAATATGTGCTATGCCCAGAATGATGCAATTAAATAAGACCTGCAAAAGAGGGAAGCATTTGATAAACAATTATAAATTGAAACTTATTTGTTGGTGCCCCTACACAACTAATGAGCTACATTTTATTATAAGGGTGGAAGAGTCAAATTAGCACCTCGTGTTTTGCAGGCTATCAGTTGGCTTTACTTATGTGAGATAATAAGTCCATAGCTCTTGCTGTGCTTCAGGAGACTGTTTAATCAATTAATGAATCTTTTTCCTCTACTGGGTAAGAGGGCTACTAGGCCATGATCTCTACTTTAAGAAAACTTCTAATGTAGGGACAGAGTGCTTAAACATTACCATCTAGCTGATGGGAGAGCTGTCACCACATGTAGTAGCAGCAGATTTAAACTGGGATGGAAGCTAGAGAGATGCCTCAGTGTTTAAGAGTCCTTACTATTCTTTCACAGAATCAGGGTTTTATTCCCCAACATCCACATAATAGATTTCAGTCATGTGGAATTTCAGTTCGAGGCAGTAGTTTAGGGAAAACACTTATACAAATAAAATAAAAATAAATTCATAATTTTTCAAAAAAAAATAAATCCAAATTAAGACTAGAATTCTAGACTCTGGGAATTGTGTTTCATTAGGTCAGAAATGTGGCATACACATTTTAATTTCTTCGCAAAAACACTATGTTTTTAAGGTCTGTTTTGATTTTAGGTGTATGGGTATTTTGCCTCCATGTATGTCTGTGCACCATATCCATGCAATGCTCACCAAGGTCAGAATATGGAGGTAGGACTCCTCGAACTGTAGTTACAGACTATTATTAACCTCTACATAGATGCTGAGACTCAAATCTGGGTCCTATAGATGAGCCCTTCAATCTCAGACCCATCTCTCCAGCCCCACATTTGAATTTCTAACAAGCTCACTATGGATGCTGCAGTTGACATATAAGTACTTTAGAAATCACTTGGTTACCACAGTTATGGTGGTCATGTTAATTTAGTGTTTGAGTCCTTGTTGGCACTGGATAGAAGTTTCTGACTGTTTTGCATAAGATTCAACTGTGTTTTTCAGTTTTAGACACAGGGACAGAGACTAACAACTGTGTGTTATTGAATGGACATTCAAGTTAAACTCTAGATTACCTCCAATAACAACAAGAAGCTTACAAATTTAAATCAATCAATATTCTCCATGTTTTTATATAAAAGAGATACATTAAAATTCAACTTGGAGGCTTGAAGTTGTTTGTGTTTTTTTTTAAAAAAAAAATTGCATGCTTGTCAAAGTGTTTTGCAACCATGGCAGTGACTTATACAAATGCAGTTTTACAAAAGCAAGCATTTCCCAATTTAGTGTAAAGAAGCGATGTGCATGTCATTCTTTTCAGAAGCCAAGAGATGTGTTCTGATTATTGATAGAATAATAAGGCTATATTCTTTTCATAAGAATAACAGCTCTTTTGTGTTACAGAAAATTTAAAGCACAATCCTCACAATTCTTTCTTATCTTGTCTATCTTAAACATTTTATTTTGGTATCAGAAGAGGGAAGACAATGGAAAGCTCTATAATGTAGAAAGAAGAGTCTTGTTTTCTGAAAACATCACAACATCTCTAAAACCAATCGAGAGTAAAATAAATTTATATGACTCAGATTTGGGTTCAACAAATGTGATAAAATTCAAGTTAACTCCAAACTATGTATTTTACATTGTCTTTGACAATCTTAAAGATATTTCTGAGTCTTTCTCCTCTCTACGTCCTTCCTTCTCTTCTCCCCTCCTATCCCTCTGTCTCTAATCTCCCTCTTCAGGTATTCCTATGTCCAGGCTGATCTTGACCTTCTAAGCTAAATTAGTCATCTGCTTTCAGCTTCCTAAATGATTAGGATCATAAGTAAAATAGACATTCTCTGGATTATAGCTATTCAACTTAAATTACAGCTTTCTGTAATCATCATGAGAGAAGTCAATAACCCTAATATCTGAAAAGCAAGAAGATCAAGGTTTCAAGGTCAGACTTAGCTATATAGGTAGGTTTAAGTTGGTCTGAGCTACATGAGCCCAATTTAAAAAATTCAAAATGTGAAACGATTTTTTTTCTAAAAACAATAACTAAGAATTTTAATTCAAGGATCAGATTAAGTCCTTCATTATGTTTTGTTAATGTGTAGGTCAATATGTATGGTGATTAATTTTTGTACATGTAAAACATGATTAGATTAATATGTCAGTATATAAAATATATTAAGAAGGGCTACTGTCATCCTTCGAATGCAAATTTGTCCTAGTGTTTTTTTTAAGAACAAATACAATAGACTTAGTTTAAAAGTGTTACTAACAACAGAATCAGTGGAGATTTCTGAGCTGAGGAAAAGAGGTGATTTGATCAGAAGGATGGAGATGTGTCTTTTAAATACCTTATCCCAAAGTTACCCTCCAAAATAAAATATTCAAACAGTAGTTACCACTCTTAGCTATATAATTTTCTGGAAAATGACCAAACTGTTCATCCTTGCTGTGGATTCAGGTCCAGATTAATAAAAATATGCTGGCTGTGTATGCACCCATCTGAATTGAATTAAATCTTCCCAGGTAATTTCAAATGTGCAGCTGAAGTTAAGAAAAAATGAACTGCAAGGCAAGATGGCTCCTTGTGCCTTTTTAGGAGCCATCCTTCTCCACTTACTCTGTCTCACCTCTGGTGGAAGCCAGTGTACACACATCACTTTTAGCATTGTCAAAGGAAATGCCATCTGGCTTTAAACCTGTTTAGTATTCAGTAAGCAACTTAGTTTACAAGAATTAGAGGTTGAAAAGGAAGCCATTTGCTTAGTGCCACTCGCAGTAATCACTATTTTCAAACATGCTGCTGGCCAGGGACTTTTCAGTTCAATCACCTCACCCATTATCCCACGGAAGCACAAGCAAAGATGGAAATGATATTGAACAAGGCAAATGAAACTATAAACCAGAGCTGCTCAAGATGGAATGAACTGTTCACTCAGCTCTGCTGTGACTCTCATCTGGGAATAGAATGGCTGTAAGCAAGGACACACAATGATTGCTTTCCAAGGTAGCCTCAAAGCAGAAAATGGCCATTGAAATAAGATATGACAGGACAGAACACTCCAGACATCATTTCAGAGTTCAGAGACAAAAATGCATGATGGGAAAGGAACAGCATATTCACAGTTTTGTTTTAATAGACAATGTTAAACTAACAAAAAAATTATTCACACTTCTTTGCCTAATGTATACAGACAATTAATTGTGCCTGATAACAATGGATAAAAAGAGATGAATGTATTGGTTAGCTTGATGCATTAATGAATTCTACTTCCGTAGGTTCAAACAGCCCATGACTTTCAGATGAAGTAAAAGAGAAAAATCCCAAAAGATTTAAAAAAGGAAAACTTGGACCTCAGCCTTACACAGGATACATATGAACAGAAAAGAATATAGTTTAGAAAAGAAATCTATAAATGCTGAAAAAAATAAAATGCTACATGAATGCCAATGTGTGATGTACAGTTAGCCATCTGTCCAGTGGAAATTTAATGATTAAATACAATACAGTGCAAAATAATTATTTTCTAGCATATACACTGTACATTTTACCATGAGAAGCCTAGAACTGATTTGTTTTTTTCTGGAAGGATTTGTATATATTATTTTGGTTGTGAGCTTAGATTTTTAACAGCTGAGCCATATCTCCAGCCTGGATATATATATATATTATATATGAATAATTACTGTCAGTATTTATGAGTATTACTTCTAAGAATATGTCTGAGCCGAAAATTTGTGTTTTCTTGTGTTTTTAATATAAAACAGTACAGGATTAACATACAACTCACATGCATTTTTCATGTATACCTTAAATCATTCTAGATGCTCTCACTTAATCTCTACATGTCCACCTTCTGTCTATTCACATAGTTGCCCACTCACATTTTAGAGAAGCGTTGCATACATAGTTGTGTAGATGGTTCATTCTCCACTCATCCTCCACTCAACAGTTAGAGAACAGCCAATTTTCAGCCCATATATCATGTGTTTCCATTTTCTTTGAATAAATCCTTAACTACAGAATGGAAGTGATAAAAACAGGACACACACATTAAATTTTCCTAATATAGAGCAAGCACATTACAGAATATGGAAAACTAAGACTAGGTGTGAATCGCTGTGACTTTAAAAACGGCCTTAGCTGCTTTGCTAGGTGGACAAGCTACTTAGCAAGCTGGATTGGCAATATTTCTTTTGTAAAATATAAATAGTAATACTACTCATAGTGTCTTTTAGTAACCATGTAAATATGTACTTATGATTAATTTGCAAAATAAAAATTCATAGCTTTTGTGACACATATGTTTTTCTTTTAAAGCTTCATAAATTTTCATAGAGATAGTGTATAAAAGGGTAGCAAATCTTCAAACTCTGATCCATTTTTTAGCTTTATTTTTTTAACTTCCTAACATATAAATGTTTTAAATACCACAATGTTCTTTTCATTTGAATTTATTTTATGAGTACACATATCTCATTATGATTTGTTCTATAAGTTACTAAAAATTATTTATTCTGCATCATTATTGATTTTATCATGAAGTCATTGCATTTTTCTTTGTAGTGACTGCCACACTGCAACATTATCCCAAATCATGCCTGTTATCTATTTTGATAAATGCCGTTTCACTCAGATAAAGATACAACAACTCGATTGGCTTGTTTCATGCTACAAGCTCAGAGTTGAGTAATTCCCATCGAGAAATTAGGGTTCACACTGCCTAAACTTTTACTGTCCAACCCTTTTCAAAAAAATCTTTATTGACTCTGATCCATAGTAATTCTGCATGCCAGAATTATGGACTATCTGTTTGAAGATGGTACTCATCATGTGTGTTCTTTCCTTATCACAGCTGTCAACATGAAGCTAGTGCTTACTATAGTTTTTTATATGACATCAGTACATTGCTGATTTAAAATTTAAGTACATGAGGTACAACTAAAGGTTTAATTTTGGCTATGTCCTATGTTTAAGAGATTTTTCTCCTTTGTTGAGAAAAATCTACTCATTTTCTAAGACCAATTTAATAGTGTACATTATTTTAGCACATTCTATAAATGTATAGAATGATCAAACAAGCCTGACTAAATAATTCTCTATTGGGCACTATAGGATTTTGAGGGAAAAAAACCAGAAATATCTGTCTTCATATTGTATTAAGGGTGTAAGAATCTGTTCCCTTTTCAGAAATTATGACCTTTTTTACATTAATGACTGAATTCTGCATTTCTTTATTTGCAGTCAGAATCCAGTAAATAGTGCTCTTATATTAAATATTCATCAAATGAATGAATGAAGAATGAACTCATTGTTAGTTATAGTGTGGGTCATTTAACTTTCCTGTACATTAATTTAACTACCATACATGACATTTCTCCATCATCTTTCAAGAACAAGAATGATTCAGTCCACTCTGTAGCCAAGAGCTTTATTGACCAAACTGAATTTTTCCTTGCATGGATCTAAAATTATTTTTTATAGCAAAAACAGCAGTTATCTCTTTACTTTGAACTGTTACATTATGTACTGGAATAAAAGAAGACTTCCCTTTAAAAGTCTGATTGCCATATTTCCTCAGATTATTCATTCAACATATTCATCAGGGATTGATCTGGAACAAGTCATGGAGAAAGACTTATAATATCATTCCCCATAAAATGAATATATAAAAGAACAAATAAATAAAATGTTCTTCCAAAGCAGAGTGATGGGAGATGTTATTCTGTATATATGTTTCTCATACTGGTTAATAAAGCTCTGTGGCCAATAGAAAACAAGATAGGTGGGGCTAGGAGACCAGGAGGAGGAAAGAGGAAGTAGTAGGGAGGGGTCGAGATATAGCCCAGGGAAGAAGCAGGAAGCCTGCAGCAGCTCCCTGATAAGACGACCATGTGGAAATACTTAGATAAGTAGAAATGGGTTAATAATTAAGACAGAGCTAGCCCATAAACAATAATGGTAACTGGCCAACAGGATTATATCAAATACAGAGTCTCTGAGTGTTATTTGGGGCTGGTGTGGCTGTGGGCCCAGACTGGCCACAGGCGGGATGTAGCTGGCAGGAAGGAACAACCTGCCATAACATAATGGTGTCAGAAATGGGATTGAGAACTTTCACTTAAAATTTAACAAACGCTTAAAGAATAGTTTTTAGAAACAAGGGGACAGAGACTAGCAAGACTTCTTAGTAGCAGCATTTTCTCGGTTGGATTTGTTTTGCTGTAGACAGAGAGTTGCTCAGCTCCTTTAAGGGAGGTTTCCAAAATTAGCATAAGCGGCAAAAAACCACCGCCTTGTTTTTAAAAAGAGCTCTGCTAACAATTCAATGGTGTGTACAGAGCTGCAATGAAGGTTTACACTGTGTTTTAAAAAAATATGCTGGCTTGGGAGAGAAAAAGAAATGGGATACAATGGTTTAAAAAAGAAAAAAGGAAGTAGAATGGATGGATTTGGTGGCACACGCCATTAATCCCAGCACTCGGGAGACAGACGCAAGCAGATCTCTATGATTTCAAAATAAACCTGGTATGCACTGAATTCCAGGACAGATAAAAGTTACACAGAGAAACCCTGTCTCAAAATATGTAAAAATAAAATAAAATAAATAAAGTAATAAAAAAGCCACGTAAAGATGGAAAACACAGAGAAATTTTGGATACTATACGCACTTCTGTTGTTTTTAAATTACTTGATTGCTGAGAAAATAACTACTGATAAAAGAAATACTGCTGGATTAATTCAATTTATATATTTTAAAAATGCTTTGACTCCAAAATTAAGCCTAAGGACAAGTTACTGGGGAAAAGGATTTCTATTTTTGTTTCCACAGAAAATGAAAAGCTATGGATTCTTTCCAGACTTATGTGGTTTGATCAAGCCAGACCCCCTGAAACAATGTCCCAGGTGATCCAACATTCAAAGCAATTGAGACAAAGTCTTGCAGACTACAGCCAAAATTTGTGCATCTTCTTTGGAACCCCATGACAGCGCCCTCTACCAGCAGGAAGTAGTTTGGAATGAACGACACCCAAATTCTCAAATATTGTTTTATAAATGTTTGTTTTCATTTAACTGGGCTTAGTTATAACTGGTTAGTTACACAAGCAATCTTTTTAAAGGTAAAAAGGGAATTATGGTATAGATATGAATACTTTGCTTTGGAATGGATTTTCTTTTATTGATACAATTTAAGGTCAATTTTGTAATATGTATATTTCTCCTCTTGTTTAGGTATTGTGTTTATATAGCTCATTTAGAAATGTAATGTATAATTTAGTACAGATTAGAGAGTTACCTATGATAGTCAAGCATGGAGTTAGTTATGTTTTCTAGATATATAGAGATGTACTTGAGATGGATAGGCATTCTTCAAACCTTTCAAAGACCTAAAGAATATGGCATTTAAAATGGTTTAGGGTTTTCTTGACAATGAGGCACAACTGTTCCTGGTAACACCACCTGCGTCAGAAAGGAAGATGGACATCGAAGAAACGTATTATGGAGTTTGTTTCCATCATGGCAAGACTAGCCATATGGACAAGATACTGTTGTTGTCTGGACTGTTTGACTTTATGTTGTAGAAACTGGACATGCAGGACCCACATAAAAGTGACTGCTTATGCAAGATGGACATTGCTACAGGATTCCTGCTTCATGGAAGAGGCTGCCAGACAGCCAGACAGTCTATAGGACACAGAGAAAAGTGACTGACAAACTGCCATTACAGGTGGACAGTTTAAAGTTTCCTGCCTTGTTGAGGAGTCTGGACACACACTATGGCCTATGAGCTGAAGATTGAACATTACAGAAGAACTTCGGGTGACTGACCAGGGAATGAGTTGTCTCTGTCATTTCTAGAGTTTATATATTATCCTTCTGTGGTCTTTGAAGTAATTGAAGACAGATAGTTATGATTACAGTTTTCCTTAGTTAGGATTAAAGATAAGTTACATATAGGACTTTAGACTCACAAAGATAGGATAGATGATATTTTCTTTAAGTCTTACAAAATGTTAATGGACTAAATATTGTTTACTGTGATTCTTCTTTGATAACTATTGTATGTTATATTTTGCTATGTTAAGGTTAAACCCCTTCTTTTACTTTAGACAGAAAAGAGGAGATGATGGGAGATGTTATTCTGTATATATGTTTCTCATACTTGTTAATAAAGCTTTGTGGCCAATAGGAAACAAGATAGGTGGGGCTAGGAGACCAGGAGGAGGAAAGAGGAAGTAGTAGGGAGGAGTCGAGATGTAGGGAGGAAGACACCCGCCGTGGCTCCCTGATAAGACGACCACGTGGAAATACTTAGATAAGTAGAAATGGGTTAATAATTAAGGCAGAGCTAGCCCATAAACAATAACGGTAATTGGCCAACAGGATTATATCAAATACAGAGTCTCAGAATGTTATTTGGGGCTGGTGCGGCTGTGGGCCCAGACTCGGGGCAGGCGGGATGTAGCTGGCGGGTAGGAACAACCTGCTGTAACAGCAGAGTGGCAAGACATATAAACAGACATTTATTCTTTCAAGTGATATATTTGAAGATGTGTTCTTTTAAAAATAAAATAAAAAAAAAAGGGTAGCTACACATGACATGCCAATATCATACATGAATAGTCAACACTATATAGCAAGTTGATCTTCAAGGCATAATTGTTTCAAAGAGTTGAAAATTCCATGAAAAACAATGTCAACACTACTTTATAAAGAAAATTCTGAAACCAGGTGAACTTATGAAAAAATTCTGAGTCTATTCAGCAAACTGAATATTATGTTGTACCAGCCAAGCTCTCCAACATTTCATTCTGGGTTAGAAACTACTGAATGATTTCATTTTCTTCAAACATCACCTAATGATTGACCTGATGAGAATACCTTTTAATTATAAAAATCAGTGAGTTAATTAATACTTTCTGTTTATTCTCAACTTTTAATTACATGCACCTTTTTGGAAACCTAAAGAAACTATATTTTAATAATTACTGAAACTATTTATTTGTGGGATAATGTTAACCCTGACTTCCAAAGCACTCATGGTACTAATGGGGGTTTTGCATGAGTAAAATACTTTCTTCAGATTCATGAATGCCTGCAGTTGCATAAAAAGGATCCCTTATGAAATTAACAAAAAATACCATCCTTGAATTATAAACTTATTTCATGTTCAATTGCTCTTCATTCTTTGAGTGATAAAAAAGAAAGGCATGAGGTACTCAAGGTATGTTTTCCAAACCAACATTATTTAAATTGACAAATCATAGTCACATACATTCATGAAGTAATATGCTATGTTTTAAAATATGATGTATCCAGTGGGATAGATGTAACATGTAGCATATCTTTCATTGAGTAAATCTTCAAATGTGCTGAATTTTAGTTATTACAACTTTAAATTCAGCCAACATCTGGTCACTAAAAGTATTAATTAGATACATTGCCAAAATGGATGTACAGATGGAATGTGAGCACAGGGATAAATGCTCAATATCATTTATCATTCAAGAAATGCAAATTGAATCCAAAACTCAATGATGTTCAGGGTGAGTTATGTTTCAGTCAGCAAATTGTTCTAGTTAAATTTTTGTTGACTTAACGCAAGAGTGAGCTATTTGAGAAGGGAACTTACATTGAGAAAATGGCCCCAAAGATTGTCTATGGCAAGTCAGTAGGTCATTTCTTTTATTAACAATAGATATTGAGAGTGAACACCATAAGGTGAGGCATAGCACCCCTGGGAAGGCAAATTTGAATTGTATAAGAAAGCAGGATGAGCCATGGGTGACCAAGCCTGTAAGCAACATCATCCCCAAATCTTTTACACCAGTTCCTGATACCAGGTTCTCTGACAGTCCTACCTGATGAACTGTGATTGGGACATGTTAGGTGAAATGAATACTTTCTTCCACAAATTGTTTTTTTGTTTTGTTTTGTTTTGTTTTGTTTGTTTGTTTTATTTTTTGTCATAGTGTTTTATCGCAGCAATAGAAATTCTGAGTAAGAAATCAGTAGTGTTCAGAATAAAATAAACTTGGCAATTATAATCTCCCTTAGACCATACACCATTATCATATTACCCCAAAATTATCAATTATAATAACTCTCAGTCCTGAGTTAGCTTTGTAGATCATGATCAGTGTAGCACACTACACACTACTGGGAAAAAAAAGTCATTCAAATTGGTGAATGAAATCCTATACTCTCACTTTATAAAAAACCCCAAACAAAACAAAGCAACAACAAAAAACAACAACAACAACAAAAACTTTGGTTGAGGCAGTCATATTCAAAATGGGAATATTAACATGTAGCTTATTGATTATCATTAGAGAAAGTGATGCTACAGAACATACTTGGCCTGGCATAAAGTAAGTATTACAGCTCTTATTATCACTTTACTTATTGAATCACAATACAAACTTCATAGACATTCCTCTCTAGCATGGCTGCCTCAATTCCCTAGCCTCTACCAAATACTATAGATTTGGGGAAGAAAACTTCCATATTTGGACTTAACCCAATTGCTTCAAATGAAACATTGTCCTCTTAAGACAATGAGTGGAACAAGAATGACACTCCTCATTGCTTTGTTTGTACACCATGCAGAGGATATTTTAGTCTTCGGTTGGTATGAAATAATTAGTGATGATGTTGAATGACTATATAGTCAGGGTTCTCTACAGGAATAGAACTTGTGGATAGAATACACACACACACACACACACAGACACACAGACACACACACACGTATGTATGATATATGACTTTTACAGGCTGTTGTCTAGCTAGCCTAATAATGGCTGTCTACCAATGGAAGGTGTACAGGAATCCAGTAAATAGTTTAGGCAATGAGGCTAGATGTCTCAACCGATCTTGAGTGTAAACCGGAATCTTGAACAAGTTGGATGTAAAGCCAGTGAAGGGATAGACTTGTTAGAGGGAGCAAGGGCAAAAAGGCAAAGAAAGAACAAGCTTACCAATAGTTGGTGTGGTTCAGATAGTTGTATCTTTCCAAAACAAAGCATCTGCATTGGAGGTGTGTATATCTTCTCACTACAAAGATTCATATTAGAAGTGTATCTTTCAACTGCAAATGATTTAAATAAGAAAATATGTCTCACAGTTCTCTTCAGCCATTTGGATTTTAGTTAATTCCAGATATATTCAAGTTGACAATAAGAACAGCTATCACAGTGGTAGAGAAGAGGAACACATGAATGGACAATGAGTGACACTGAAATTTAGCTGAGGGTGATAAAGAGATGTTAATAGAATAAATTTAAGGGGCAATGGAAGCACACTGATTTCCTAAACACAAGGGCAGTGTGGAAAGGGGAGAGGGGTTGGTAGGTTTAATTTATTCAAACAAAGCAAGTTCCTATAAAGATCTAAGGTTCAATAAGTTGAGTACTTGATGGAAGAAGCTACAGGACCAAATACACAAGGAGGACTCAAGAAAGAGAAGTTAAAGGCAGTTGGGGAGACACTGTGACCTAACAAACTATTTTTTACAGAGGTCATTATAAACTTTTCATCAAAACCATATAGTTTACTGTGTCAATCTGCCCTCCTTTCAACAGAGAAAGTCTCCATTTTGTGTTACTGATGTATATGGCTAAAATCAATCACTCTTTGAGAAATAAATATATGTCAAGATTTTCTTGCTCTACAACAAGGGAGCCACACTTTCATAGACCACAATCCCATGGATGTAACCATTCCATTTACTGATTATAGTCCTTCCTACCAAAGTGCTTCTGTTACTTTGGCCATCACTATCAGATCTTTCTTCAGGTTCCCTCTACAGTGCCATTTTCTCATAAGACATCCAGGTAAAAATCAATTGCTGGTTTCTCTCTCATCTCATTCTATTTATCTGAAGAAACTGCTAGTGTACTTAAAATATTTGCTCTAACATCTAGATGTTGGTTAAGCCTTAATTCTAGTAAAAAGTTTACAGTATATTCTCAAAAGATTATTAGAAAATATTGTTTTCTGTTTTGATCACAGTGCTATTTCCCCTTATACTGAAGATTTCTCTTCAATCTAACGTAAACATTTTCTAGAGTCTATTTATACTTATTTATTGTTACAATTTATTTATATTTTTCTGCACGTGCACTCGAGCACTTGTGTGGACGAGCACATGCATGCCAGCATGTGTAAACTAGAGGACAACAAACATTTCACAGTAGGCATAAAGAAGTCAGAAGCTAATTGTGGAAGTCATTTCTGCCCTTCCCCTTCATGGGTCAGGTGACTGAACTCAGGTTATGGTCCTTGGTAGCAGGTAGTTTTAACAGCTGAGTCATTTCACTGATCAATTCACTTATTTTTTTTTCCCTCACTGAGTACAGACTATGCAGACTTAAAAAAAGATTTACTTTTTATATGAATAAGTGTTTTGTTTGAATGTATGTATGTGCTCAGAGTACATGTCCATTTCCCAGCATGGCACCAAAACAACATGGAATTCCTTTTAAATGGAGTTGCACACAACTGTGAACTATCATGTAGGCAATGAGAATTAAAACCAGATCCTCTAAGTTCAAATAGTGTTGTTAACAGCTGAGCATTCTCTCTAGTCCTCTACATTGATTGTTTTCCTTGTTACTAATGCAAAACATGGCTTCTAAAATATACAGAGCAAAGTTTTGGGTGAGGAGAGAAGCTGGCCCTGTCTCCGAATATGACCATCCAGAGAGCAGTTCAGCTTTACTTGGGTAGAATTGCCCAGAATTCTGATCCTCCCCTCCATGCACACAAAAAACAAATCAGTACACTTTCTGCTGACACTAGTAAAGTTTATATATGTAACTTTTAACAAACTATTTCTTTTTGGTGTTGTTATTTGAGAGAGGTCTGCTGATTTAACTGGATTTCCCCCTATTAACTCCACAGGAATATACCTTTTTTTGTTAAAAGAGGAGCTATTTTCTCCTCACTAAGGAAATCATAATCCAAATTCTAATTGCTAATGCTTATAGTGCTTGACAATGTGAAAGACAGACAAAGCAAAGTAGGTGATCAAGTTTAGGTGCAATCCATAGTACTTAATCCATAGTACTTAAGTTATGCACCCCAGTCTGATAGCTGGGAAACCAGCATAGGACTGATTCAGGCCCCTGGGGTTTGGTGGGGCTGATAGGACAGGACTGATAGGACAGGACGAAAGGGTGAGGGAATTGGGATTGACATGTAAAGCAACCTTGTTTCAAATTTACTTGTTTTATTATGTTAACACTCTGGGAAATGGCTAGGATATAGTATCTGCATGATGGAGACAAGGGACAGACTAGTGAGGACTCCTAGACAGTTTGAGGGTGTGATACAAATATACTCACAAGGCACTAAATGAGGAACACCAGTCTACATTATCCCTTTGCAGATTCGTAATGTGACTGAAGGAAGTTAACATATTTGTAAAGTATCCACAGGAAAATGCACATTGCAAACCTGGCCCTTCTGGCTCTGAAGTCTGTATTTGTACATATACAATCATTCCAAATAGTTTCATAGCAAGACAGGAAATAAAAACCTTTGACCTTTTCAACACACTGCAAAGGAATTATTTACATGATTGTGAACATTTTAAAGACTTATCTAACAGGCTAATTTTGAAAGGAAAAACAAACACCATTAATATAATTTTATAAGTTATATCTTATGACAGCCCAGGTCAAACAACTTTACAAGAATGAAGTCATTTCATTTTCAGTGGATTACTGGCAAGTAAGTAGTCTGTATGAGAGACAGACTCCACTGATACAACAATACACATCCTTCCCCTTCATCCTTATGTGTTAACTCACTTGTATTTTGAACCTCCTTACCTACACTTCCCTATGTATACCTTTCTCTGAGACTTCAGAATCATATAGACATTTATCCCCCCATTTGCATTGCTATAGACAGCAAGAAACTACTGTGTTCAATTGATCCTAGGGAATACACTGGCCCTCTTAGATATCTTATGCATTGTGCACCCGTGTGCATAGTATCTATACATACTTACAGCATTGTGAGCTCAACTTACAGACAAGGAACTGATTTTTAGTGAGATGAGCTGAGTAATGCCAAATCATAAAGGTTAAAGGAAGGTAGCAAATATCAAAATTTCAACCTAATACAAGTGCTATATCAAATCATATGCCACAGTTTTATAAAGCAAGTTCTAGTCAGAACAGTAAAATAGCTTGTAAAGTAATATATAAAATGTACATATGGCAGTTCACCTTTAAAACACACTATTTGTGACAATAAATACTTTTAAATATGAGAGAGAATGCTTTAAGGAAACTCCATATTTCTGTTTTTAAATGCCAGTCTAATGGATGTCTTGGGTGCCATCATG
The DNA here is from genome assembly GCA_030556225.1 of Cricetiscus sungorus. NCBI lineage: Eukaryota > Metazoa > Chordata > Mammalia > Rodentia > Cricetidae > Cricetiscus > Cricetiscus sungorus. Next base: position 34,716,011 of record JANBXA010000372.1, on the reverse strand, counting down.
CACATGAATAGATAATTTTACCCAGAATGAAAATAGTAACCAGAGTCCAAAGATAAACAAACATAGCATGTGGTACCTGGAGGGCTCATCATCTAGAAGAAAGTTGGTCTTATTTCTGGAAGAAAAGGGGGTCAGCTCTGGTTCCACTTCTGTCACAAAACTAGCCAACCAATAACATGAAGTTATATGGTACCATGTGCATGATAGTCTTTACTCCAGATCCATTCCATCCCAGGAACAACATAGATTTTTTTTCACATTCCTGTGATGTCTCTCTTTCTCCATCTTCATTTCCTGCAAAGAGTTATAACCTAAACTTTATGGGAGTCAGAGTTCATAGAACTTTCTGAGCCTTTAATTCTGAGAAAGTCTGCATTTTTCTATATCAATTTAAAAATTCTAGGACTCTTTTCCTTTCTGTCTTGTCATGTGAACATACTAACCTTTTTAACCTTTCAAAACATATGAGAAACACTGTCCTCTTCAGGAAAACACTGGTAAACCATATAAAATTTGGTGCTACCTTAGTGTGATGTACATTTTCAATAACTAATTATTGAATGCACACATCATTTCTGATGTGCTGTGTAATCCTGAAGGCATGAACTACCTTGTTCTTCTGCTTCCTCATTCATATCTCTCTCCATAGAAGCCAATGCCTGACTCACAATGTGAATACAATAAATACACAGGAAATAAATTTATGAATTGGAATTGATTGAAAGCCTGAAGCAAAGAACAAAGGGGTTCCTTTGCTTAATTGAAAATGAAGTATAGTAATCTCAAACAAATATTAAAAACAATATTGAATCTATGTAAGTCTTATAGTGAACACAGAATGAATATCTAGGAAGGAAAGATTTATAAGATTACCCTAGGCTAAGAAGAACTTTGAGTTTAACTGGATTGCCATCATCACCAAAGTAATTGAATGTAGTTGTTCTGCCATTGCACAAAATTTCTTTTCTCTCACTATCAGCATGTCTGGCACAATGTTTGGCCCTAAAATCCACATTATTGTAATTTTCTACTTTGTCCATTGTAGTGGATTCAATGGATTTTCCAAGTTGCCTCAGTTCCAAGCCCTCATAATTATAAGTATAACTGAAGATGTAATTATGTTAATGATGTTGAAATAAAAATGTTGGATTAACCACATAGGCACTGAGTGCTATCATTAGTACCCTTATAAAAGAGGTAAGGAAGAAAAGATGGGTACATAGAAAAGAAGTTTGGTAAATACCACATGCAAATGTTGAAGTAATGTACCCAGACATAGAGATTCCAAAAGTCACCAGAAGAGAGGATATGCAAGGAACCTGCAGCTTCAGGAGTTTAATAAGGCCAAGAGACTGTAAACATCTTGATTTGGGCTTAATTCTTAGGCTCCTGTTTAATGCTACCAAGATTATGGAGATTTTTTTACAATACCTAATGAAGTTTTTATCCTACAGCACTAAACCTTGCCTTGTGTTAAAATATATTTGTTATTGATCACATTTTTAAATAAAAATACCTTATACTCTCTTTCCTAACAATGTTTATTTTCTTTGTGCAATTCCTCTGGTTTTTTTTTTTTTTGCACTTTATTTCACTATAGAATTTATCATATGATACTTCTAATGTTGTTTTGAAGTCTAGAATTCCTAGGGAGACAGGACCATTTGTGTTTATATTTCTTCCCCTAGGACACTGTACAATGGCTGGGTATAAAAATGCACTCACAAAATATTTGGTGAAGTAGAGTAAATTAAATCAGAAAAATCCAATCAAATATTTCAAATCAATAAAATATTTTTATGTGATTCTTCATAAAGTGAATTAAAAATTCAAACTCTTTTTGCTTTTGGACCATATTAAATTTAATGTCCCTCTGATTAAAACATTCACAATTAAATGGTATGATTGATAACACAAAAACAGGCTGTGACCAACCTCAATTCTGTACTATTATAAAATTGCAAGGTGACATAGTTCCAATTGTTCCTTGGAGAAAGTTTATACTATAAAGGGTAAATTCAAAATCCCAGAGAAAGAAAACAGATTATAAAGCAGTATTCTAGGTAACTTTCTACATTTTTATACTAGAAAGACAATTGTAAGACAGCATAGTTGGTATAAAGCTATTGGAATTACAGCCTGTAGGTGGAGTGGCAAAATATGTGGATTTGTATATTAGAATAAGAATAGTGAAGTTCATTAGAAATAAAAACACTGTCTACTATTTTTGATTTCTGTCTATAATGAACAATATTAGGATGCCTAATGGGATTTTACAATGTGTTATTCCAGTTCAACCCCCTCAGCTCTACTGTCTTTCAGATCTTTGCTCTAGAACAGCATCAGCCCTGGAGACAGCTCTCATACATTAGCCAACACCAGCATAGGTGAAACCTTTGCATGAATCCTGTCAATAGCCTTGCAGTATGTACCCCAAACAATAAATGAGAGTCAATCATAGCTCCACAGTTTCCATTCATGCAGGCTGAAGCTCGGAGTTACATATGGGCTGAAAACATGTCTAGGAGACCTCATTCAATGTTATTTAACTACAAACATATTTTGGAGGCTGAGAGATGGATCAGAGGTTAATAACATTTGCTGCTTTTACAAAAAACTTGAGTTCTGTTGGCAACATCCATATCAGATGCCTCACATGTATTTGTAACTCAAGCTTCAGAGGTTTTGAAACCTCTTGCTTCCATGGGTACCCAAAATTGCATGCTTAAACCTACATGCAAGTCTATACACAGACAAATAATTAAAATAAACCTAGAATGAAAGAACATATTTTGCACTTGTCCTTGTTTACTTAATGTATTTATCATGATCCAACCTGTTTTCATATGTTTACAATGGAACCAGCTGCCTCAAAGTTCCCATGATGGACTGTATCTGTGAGCCAAATAAATGCTAACATCTTTAAATTACTTCATCAGCTATTTTGTCCTAACAAGAAATAACTACAGGTAATTTTCTCTCTCCTCACTGTCTCTCTATCTCTCTCATTCCCTTTGCCTTTGCTCTGTTTAATTCACTCTTTGTATCCTTTGCTTCTTCTCCCCATCTCACTATTTTCTCCTCTTCTTTTTCCTAAGTTAAGACAATGGTTTAAGCATTTTTATGGCCTTACAAATTAAAATATGATCCTTCTCTCTAAACAAATACTTCTTCCTTGCTTACATCCATTTTGCAATAGTGAGCCATAAATCTAGAATCAAACAAATAAAGCCATCTTCCACAGGATGACTCAAAGACTGAGAAAAGAGAGGTTCTGAGTCAGAGGAACGGTTTTAGCATTTTGTGGACAGATTTTTCTGCTTTGTTATTCAGGCTTGTGTAGGATTTAATTATCTGAATCAACTCTTTGTAAAACCCACAGACCCATCTACGCAGAGCAAAAATAAACAGCCTTGTTAGAAAAGATCAAAGCAATAGAAAAAACAGCAGCACATGTGTGTCTGTGAAAACATCACTTCAGACATAAAAAAGACTCCAGGAGCTGGTTGAAAAGCATGGTTACGTGGCTTGCCCCTGAAGTAGTCATAAGCAGCTACTGCTAACCACTTTAAATATAATCCTTCAATTGCTTTCTTGTCTAGACTTTGAAAAATATCTCTACTATAAGCAGCCAGAAACTGATTGATCCCTTATCATCTCACAATGGAAATAGACCATTAGTAACTTGGTGAATAGTGTTTCCTTTTGTACCACCAGGTTAAAATAATTTTTCCTCCATCTGATAGTGATGTTTGCCTATATTTTATATGACAAAGTAATTTGCAACCATCAGGAGGCTGAAATTGTTTAAAGCATTGGGCATACTTCAATGAACAAAACATAGGAACTCTCTTGAATTTTAAAAGCTGATGAGTCGAGTAAATAAATACATTTTCCTATCCAAGGTAGAAGAGGCTATGGAAATTAAAGAAAGTTACTCTAAAGGGGTTTGAGAGTAAGGCTGCAATATTAACTATCATAACAGTGTTCAATAAATTGAGATGTGAGGTGTGACATGGTTTTTGATATGTTGAGGTAAACAGACCCCAGTCATGGCAGTAGCCATGATTTTATTTTCATCAAAACTCAATTGAAACTCCCAGTGCAACAGTGTTATATGAGGAGACATGGTGGGAGATATTTTGGTCATGAAGGCTTTAATGCTGCTAAGCTCTTACACCATGAAGGAAAAACAGGATGCTTCCCTCTGGATGTGGAAAGGTTTGAAGTATCATCTTAGAAAACAGAGCACAAAGTATCCTGAAGTGCTTCTGCTTTATTATTGGACTGCTAAAGCTCCAGAACTGTAAGAAGTAAATTTCATTCAGAAGTAAATGACTAACTCTCAGGTACTGTACCATGGCACCCAGGAAGGAATAAGACCAAAGGGGAAAATTGCCTAGGCAAGAGAAGAGCAGTAGCTTTAAGTGGATAACTAACTAAAGTATGTGATGGATTACCAAGCAGGTCAGATAGTTCAGGATGGAGGTTGACTTGAGGATGACTAGTAAGAAAAGGCTAGATAAAAAAGAAATAGCATACCTTTAAGGATGGTTAGTATCTATGGCTTTTATAATCACTACGGGAGGGAAGAACAATAACTAATGCACTACACTCAGTATTATTACTGTAGCTAGCAATGCTTTTGGTTCATGTGTGGCCTGTGTGTTTATGTGGGCATAAATCCATGTTCAGCACATCCACTCATGTGGTTGAATGTGGATACATGTCTCATATTGATTCCAAAATGTATCAATTAATTCACAGAACCATGAGCCTTTCTTGATCAAACCCTGTTTAGGGGACCCACTCTATACATCTTCTAAGGCTGGGTCACCATATGTACCAGGCATTTGTATAGGTACTGGGGATTCTAACTCTGCTCCCCTTGGTTGTCACTAACCAACCAAGCAAGAGGACCATGACTTTCTTGTTCCAAATCTATTTATATTGGTGAAAACACATATTGTCAAAAATAACAAATAATACAACTGAGTTCCTATAATCTTTTATGAAGGGTCTCTGTATCTTGTAAAAATTTGCTGACATTTCCAGAAAAAAAGAAATGCATGTATGTACACAAACAAATGAAAACATACACACACACACACACACACACACACACACACAGACAGACAGACACTTACATTGAACATTCTTCGAAGGAAACTGATTATAATTTTGATTAATATGAATATTTTGAAATGTGGGGGCAGAGACAAAAGATCTTGGGCTATTACAGCCTAAATAACTATTATATTTTTCATCTCTGTGTGTGACCTGACATCCTTATGACTATTAAGTAGGCAAGTCCTTTTTAGAACATATGAACAGATTCCATTAGTTCAAACACTAAATCTGTTATCAAATAGCATCTGAAGGCAAAACTTTCCCCACTTGGCTGTAATTTTCCTAATGCACCAAGCAATTGATTTGAAAAGTATTTTGACATAAGAATTTCTTTTCTCTGTTATTGTAAAAGCATCATGACACTTACCATGCTGGGACACTGAATTGAGGGTAATCTAAATTTGTATTCTTTGGCCATATTTGGCACCATAATAAATTATGTCCTATTGCCTTTGTAGTGAAAACCACATTTTGTGACTTGTCAGCTTTCTACTAATGTCATCCCTCTTACAGGACAGATGAAATCTTCAAGACAGAGAAGGGAAACAAGGTATTGCTTCATATATGAATTGGGGTTTGATGTCTTTTTTAGCTTATTTTAAGATGTACATTCTAATATGAAGATGGAAATATAATTTGAAGGGTTGCCTCAAGTGGACAAACTGAGCCCAGGCAACTAGGTAGATTTCTAAAATGTCATCGAATGAATGGATAATAATATCCCTTCTTTGTAGTACAATAGAGCATTTGTTGTTTTATATCAGATACTGTGTTCATATTTAAACAAATCATCTCCATTTATAACATGTGGGGAGAGTGTTGAGGCACATGCATCTACTAAGCCTTCATTAAATATCAGACCGACATTTCTGGCCATGATTTAGAGCACATGTCCTTATCCATGATGTTATGTGCACCATTTTGAAAACTGCAATTTTTTCATGGATATTGAGAAATTTCTCAAATGCCATTATTTGATAGGATCCACTGAAAAGAAACTGCAGTGAAGCTCAAGACAAATTCAAGGAAGGTAGCCGAGTCCTGTGTTCACCCCTATGATGCTGGTGGTTACAGGCAGAGATGGTCACAGGGAATTTACTGTTCACCTGATCTAGCAACTGCTATTAGCATAACTAAGTTCTTCATCCTCATTCTCTTTTCTCTCTGTGTGAAAATGTTGACAAGCGCTAACTCTGTTAACATTTTATGTCCAAAACCAATTATGCTTAGTGTCAATTGTAGTGTCAAACTCTTAATTCCTTTTACTCTGATAGAATTTATCTTCTCTGAATAAAACATAAATTAACCCATATCTCTCAATTCTTATGGTATGAGTTCATCATTTGTCTTAGACCAATAAAGTTGTCTAATCTTTATGTTAAAATGGCTTGTCCAAAAGTCATAGAAGGCATTACTAACAATAAATTTAGATGGCCTCTCCAATATGATATTAATCCAGAACAAGTCGAGCTCACCACAACTGTGATTCTGTGGTTAAGTACAGTGATTTTTATTTACTTCTAACATTTTGTTTGTTATATTTATTAGAAAGTAACTTAGGAATATGCTTGCCTTCTCTTGTCCCCATTATTCTCTGTTTCCCATGTGGAAGATTTTTATAGACTTTACCCTGGTTATAATAGTCACATATATTTTTACCTCTAAGATTCTTGGTTCCTCCATGCTATAAACATGTACCCAGCAGCATTTTCAGCTACCCAGTGAGCTTTTTCCAGTGAGAGTTCTAGAAAGAATTTTCTTGTACATTCTAAACTGTGCTTGCACACAAGAGTTCCCTTTTGCCACCAAGAAAGGAAACATACTAATCTCCCAAAATGCTCAGCTGTTTCCCCATCTTGCTGATATTTTTGACATTTTAAATCTAATCAAGAAATTGAATTCATTTACTGAACTCTCAGTGATCCCCAACTTACTAATGATTTAGAGATATTACTCTGTTAAGGATCACAGATTATTCTCTGAATGAAAAAAAAGGAAACTATTTAGTAGACATGAAAATGGGTATTTACTCTAGTCCAAGTAATACACTTGGCATCTTGGATCTTGGACAGACTCACTCCTTATATGCCCACAGACCACAGGTGAGGAAAATATTACTAATATTGCCATTTTCAGAGAGCTGGACACTGGGAGAGTTGCAATTTCTTCTGCTGAGACAAGAAGCTTCTAAATTTCCCCCTGCACTTTCCATAGTGCTTGCTAGACCTAGAATCTCCAAGGCAACTAAAAGATTCAACAACTTTTTTTTTTTACAAAGTTACTTCATATGATTCAATTCAAACCTCTGTAAGTGGCCAGATGTCTTGTAGTTAGCAATAATTTAAACAGAGCTCCAAAAAGTTTTGGTTTGTATCCAGTTCTAACATTGTCCTTTTAAATTTATTATGTATACACTTGAAGTTTTTAATCTATTTAGTTTCTATAAAGTATAATAGTAGATCTTGCCTTGTGCAGTAGAATGAAACATGAAATATTACATACAAAGTACTCAATATTGAGCTTAGCATATTAAAATGTATGTATTAAAGCTATTTGGTATTATTTTGATACAGCTATACATATATTTATGGCTTTTCCCCTAGTCCTCAGTAAGTGAGCATCACTGTCACAGAGCAAGAGCAAAATCAGAGGGGAAAATTTTTATTTTATCTCCAATATTGATGCCTAATCTAACGTAAATTTCTTGATCTCAGAAAATATAATCATAACTTATTTCTTTTTGTTTTAGTATCTACTACAAAGCACACAGAATTATAATTTTTAAATAAATATGTAAGGAAATGAAGACCATATAGACCAGGTAAAGGTTTAGAAAACATGATACTAATATTGATATATGGAATGACTCAGCTAAGAAGAGAGCTACTGTATGAGTGGGGGCCATGTGGTAGCAATGAATACAAGTATAATTTAACTGTTATATAACAAGTTCTAACAATATGCCACTTTTGTGTGATTTTATAGAAATGTCCTTGAGACCAAGGTGTGAATGAAGTATGCTGCATGTACCTGGAGCTCCACTGCAAATTTTCTATTTCTCTGGTGCCTCAAAAGCCTCTATATCCAGACAAAGATCACCCCACACCTGTCAGTAAAGCCCAGTAAATCAAAACAGAGGATTTTAGTTTTTATATTCACTTAAAAATTCAAATAGGCTCTATGTCTGCCTATAGGAAACCGTTTTGTAGATTCCCTCTCTTTCTGCTGGCTAAGTCTGTTACTCCAGCTTTTTATCCTACACTGAAAATAGTGAGTAACAGATGAGAATAGAATCAGGTAGCACTACATAATCACAGGAAAGATATAGATAACTAACTACCACTAGAATCAAGCATAGCTTTGGGGAAAACAATAAATATTTGTCTAACTGAATTGATTGAACATGGTTCAAATCAAGCCAGCGCATGTGAGGGCTTTACTTCTGGTAACCATTTTACAGATATCACAAAAATCTATCCATGCAGTATTATGTGGTATATTATTAACACCATTCCTGGCTGTACAGAGAAAGACAGATTTGAAAAGTCAAATGTCAGACATAGTTTGATTGCATATTAGCAGCAGGGCCTGGATTCAAAGATGAGTGCATTTTTATTGCAAGGCTCTAACTATTATGACAACATAATAGATATAATAAAAATAGTAAAACATACTTTCTTTTGGTACATATATAAGTAGACACATTATGTGTGTAGCGAGTGTTTTATTTTTTCTTTGAAAGTGTGTAACCAAAACTCTTTAATAACAATGTTACTCTCAGCACTTACTAGATCTTCAAACATATAAATGTAGAAAGCTGTTGGCAAACGAGCAAAAAATAAATTCTGTGTTAGTTCAACACTCCAACACAGATGGCTAATATTGCTACTAATTTCTCAGGTGGACTGTAGATGTGTATAGTCTTTCCCTGATGGATAAGGTCTGGGATGATGTCCCTAAGCTCCTTGTTTATTTGAGAGAAAACATGGAGTCCGTCTAGTAGCAGATCAGCACATTTCATATAATAGAGCAGAAAATAAAAAGAATATTTATTTTACCACCTAAATCACCCCATTCATTTCTGCAGAACATTGGCCACAAAGCTTGTGGCCCTATCTGCCTGAAACAAATCAAATTGTGAGGGACCTTTTCACTTAATCAACTCTACAACTTGAATCAATTTTCTGATACCTACATCTAATTAACACTAATAATAAAACTAATGTGATGATACAGTTTCCTTGGCTGAAATACAGAACTGTGTCACCTAATTAAATAAAGCAGACACTGCCCAGTGTCTGTCTTTCATCTCAATGACCACCAATTAAAAATGAATATCATGAGCCATACACCTCATCTGTGATGTTCTTAGGCAGTGAATTTACCTAGTGAATAGCAAAATTGAAATAAACACTAATTATATACTGAATATGACATTAGAAGGTACTTTAGGTAACCTGAAAACTAAGAAATCTATGACTATCCCTAAGCTTTTGTCTACCAGTCATTTGTATGCTGTAACAAATGCAAATTGAGCCGAGTATTGATGGTGCGTACCTTGAATCTCAGCACTCTGTAGGCAGATGGATCTCTGTGAGTTTGAGTCTACAAGCCCTAGTTCAAGGATAGCTTTCAAAGCCACAGAGAAACCCTGTCTCAAAAAAATAAAAAATAAAACAACAAAACAAAACAAAACAATGATGGAAGTCAAGTGTGGTGATATTTTGATTCTGCAAATACTGTCTGAAGGTCAGAGTATGGAGCTTGCCACTAGCTAACCATAGAGGTCTAGTGGTGTGTAAAGAAAGGAAGTGTGATAGCTAGGCAGAACCATGATATAAGCAGGGTAAAACAGGAACTATCACTCTTGTACCTAGAGAAGCTAAGAAGGTAAGTTGTGGCCATAGCTTACTCCTTCTCTTTTATTTCTCCGCATTTTCCTCTATATCTGTCTCTGGGGTTTTTATTGCTTAGAACAATAAAGAATGTCATTTATAGTAGAGGGATAGGAAAGGTGACAGTGACATCAAAAGGCATACACCGGAGGTTCCTGTGATTATTTGACAGTCGGTGGATCACAACCTTGTATTCACGCTCCAGATGGGATTTCCAGATCACCAGTATGCAAAAGATTGCTCTCATATTTCCACAATGACTAATGTAATATTTACAGAATCACCTTTGTAAAATGATGAGGACACTAAAGTCAGGGGTTTTAAGAGTTTTGCTGACACATCTGATGCCCAGGGAAGTAAAGAATAGATCCAACAAGGCTTCTCCCAAAATGCAAGCTCTCCATCAATAAATTAAATTATTGTGTGTCACTCAAACCCATGCTGTGGAATACTTGAATTGTTGCAAGAGGAAAACTCTCACCTAAAACAGTCTTAATTACTAATGGTTGTAAGGATACATCAAGTATGGAACCATCAGTATCCGAGAGGCCAATGGGAAGGTAGCATGGGCCCTTGGAAATAGGCTGTTATTTGATCCAGAAATAACTGTTTTCAAGTCTTCTGGTAGCTGAAGAAATGTTGATATATTTATTATTTGTTTATACAACTGAAGTGACTAAAAGTCACTTCTTCATCCTTACATGTTTTCAAGTCACTGTTGAGGAGACATGAGACAGAGATGTCTGCTCATTATTATCAATGTCCTATGACAAACACTTCATACAATTATCACAGTTCTTTACAAGGTTCTGGAAAATAGTACTAATTCCTTTTTGAGAAAGTCCTATTTATGCATTTAGGAATATATTTTAAAAGTGATGTTATTCTACAATAGATGACAAATTAAGCCAAATGGCTATTTAATGGTTTTATGATAGATATACAAAACATAACTTTGAATGAACAAGAAAGTAAGTTCCTCACAACTGAACTCATTTGTGGGCTGAAGTTATTGAGGTATTCTTCATGAACAAACTATGTAACAGGAATGCATTTATCATTTAAAGTCCTTTCAAAATGGTTTAGTGGGAAGAAGCATTATCTCTAGCTTAATGCCTAAGCTTTGTTTCTGATTACTGATTCAAATAGCAAGAATGAAATGAAGATACAAATATAAACAATTGTAGAAACTGTAGATTTTTGAAAGCATAAACCATTAAATTTCTGGTGATTGCAATATAAATACATAATTTATGTTACAAGCAGTCCTGTCTTTAGTGAAGAAAAATAATAACAAAAAGTAATGATACAATGTTACATGGAGATAATTGAGTCACCTTTGTATGTTTACTGGTTTTGTTTTACAAGGCTAGTTAGCATTGCAGGCCCTTCATGTATGTCTTTGCCAGTGAAAGAGGGTCTTTTTAGTATGATAGGCTTAAATGAATTTTGATACATACTCCCAAGATAACCTCATCTACAACTATAGATGAAATGATCATGTCTTTAAATTTTGTACAGATATACTTCTTTCAGTCTTTAGTTCTATTTGTTTTATAATTGTCTATTTAATAAGTTTCATCCCACAAATTAGTCCAGTTACATTTGTCCTGTTATGAATAGTTTTCTTTCCTATTTTTTGAAGTTACATTTTACATGTCTACTATAAACAAAGCAAATGGGCATTCTAACTTGACATCTATCATTGAGTAATGCTATGTTTTACAATGCTTGTTATCCTATATTGAAAATTAATGGAGAATTAGCATAAAATGTCATTGAGATGTATTATGAATAGAGTAGCATATGACCTTCAAGACATATTAAAATATCAAATATATCTGAAAACACCTTTTCATTTTTAATTATTTCTTGAGTTTATAGTTATCTAATTTAATACTTCTCTTTTTTCTAACCAAGCACTACCATGAAGCCCTCTTTACTCATCTCTTTGAAATCATGGCCACTTTTACAATAATTTCTCATATATATATGTATACATATATATATATATATATGTGTGTGTGTGTGTGTGTGTGTGTGTGTGTGTGTGTGTATGTGTACTTGGATTTTGGAAATGAATATCATACTACAAACTATATTAATCATCTCTCATCATCCTAAAGACTATTTAATGTTTTATATGCTATTGCTCCAATGTAACCAATTGGTGGAAAAGGCTCTCATCATGAAGCTATCCTTATGTGGATCATCTAGGACTGGTGACATGAACAACTCACTGTGGAATTCTACTATGTTGGCACATTGCATCATCCAATTTTAAAATGGAGAAAGGTTGACAGATTCAACTGTATCTCTGCAGAGCTGCAGGGACTGGTTGACAGAATAAAGCACATGAAAAAAGAAAAGGTTTAGTAAGTTTTCTGAGTTGTTTGCATTCTTTTTATGTGCTGAAGAGAAGGGCAGTGTATCTATAAAGAGCCCTGGGAACTAGACAGTAGTGCATTGCTGCTGGGATAAAAAGCAAATATTTCAATGTACCTCTAAAAGGACAAACACCTTCTCTAGCTGCTTTGCTTGCCACTTTCTGGTCTTATCTGAAGTCACCAATAGTATTATCTTTAACTTGTCCTTCGAATAAATTGTTTTCATCATTCCAATGGTTTTCCTTCTTAGGTGCCCTTTCTCCTCTCAGAGAGTTAGGTGCCTAGAGAGTTTCTCACTTTGGTTCCAGTCTCAGTGTAACTGATAATGAGATTGTTAACTAACTTATATGCCATCATAGAGCCCTCCTCTAATAGCTGATGGAAAAAGAAGCAGACACCCACAGTTAAACACTAAGCCAAAATCCTGGATTCCAGTTGCAGAGAGGAAAGAGTGATAACAAAAGGGGTCAAAACCAGGCTACAGAGACCTACAGACAGAGTTGACCTGAACAAGGGGGAGCTCATGGACCCCCAGACTTAAAGCTGGGAAACCAGCATTGTATCTACTCAGACCCCTTGTATGTGGGTCTCAATTAGAAGGCCTGGAAAGTCAAAGGAACCTTAGACAGTGGAACCAGGATGTATCCCTGGTGCAAGAAAGAATTTCAGGAGCACATTCCCTTAGCCTAGAGGTAGGGGACGGTCCTAGTCCCTACCCCAAATGACTTGACAGATTTTGATGATCCCTCCTGGAAGGCATCACTCTCACTGTGGAGTGGGGGGGAGGCAGTGAGTGGGTTGTGGGGAGGCATGGGAGAGAGTGAAAGGGAACTGGGAATCAATGTGTAAAATAAGAAATGTGTGTGTGTGTGTGTGTGTGTGTGTGTGTGTGTGTGTGTGTGTGTGTGTAATTTGAAAAAAGAAAGAATCCCTTGTATAAACTGGCCTTTTGTTACTCATTTTGTTGTTGGTATTCACACCATACATGTCTACACTTGAATACATGTCTACACTTGAACACATTTTCTCCTGAGAAATTCCTGCTTCATTAACCTTCCACCTTGCCTTACAAAAACATAAAAGCACTGTAATGAGACTGTATGTATATTCCTAGATTCTATTGCATTCTCAATGTATGCTGAAAAAAATGCAAAGGAGCTCAAAATATATTTTTTCTATTTTAATTTATTCTATTTGTATTCATCCCATAAATTAAATACAAAACATTTATATTATATTATCCTTCAATCCCTACTTTTTCTGATCCATCACCTAATTTTAAATGATCATTTGTCCTCACCATTCCTCCTTCTCTATTTCCTTTAACTTTTATAAACTACTGAGTTCAATTAATGCTGAATTAATGTCCATGGCTGTAGAGCATCTTCCATGAGCCACACTACAAAAAGTAACTGATTATCCTTACTTTAGAGGTCATCAATTACTAGTAGATTCCTAGCAAGAGGAGGAGTCTCATGAGGCTCTTCCATTGAATGGCTTGACCTTATGTAATTCTTGAGCCAGTAGTCACAGGAGATGGCAATTATTATAAAGACTCACAACTGGTCAAAGTGCAGAGCATGAGTGACTTCATGCAAAGTTCAAACCCAAACGGGACATCTGTATTACATATGCATACAAATATACTTAAGGAACACTACAGACAAGGATAGAAGAATTGAAATAGAGAAGGTTACTGTGAAATGTCTTCTGGACGTCATAGTCAGATTTCACTCATAAGCTCACAAAGGCACAAGAGTAAAAAAAAAGACTGCACATATTACACATATTATATTTACTCCATAGAAGCTTTTCTGTTTAAATCAGAATTGCAATTCACTAGAAATAAAGATAAGTCAAAGTTATGCCTTAGGGCATAGATATAGTGATTTTCTAGACTAAAACAGAAAATTTTCTTTGTCTTTACAAAAAGATATGAAAGAACAAGTATTTTCAAGCTTAAATTTTAATTTATTCAAAATCTGAAATGATGAACCTGGCTTCTCTCTGCTATGCTTTCTAATAAATCCCCATTGTTGAGTCTACATGTAACACAGGACATAATATTCTTAAATTTTCAGTAATGTGTTCACTCTTTAACAAATTTATTCAGTAGCTATCAAGTGTCAGACATAGTTTAGACATTAAGTATGTAGACGTGAATTATTATCAAGTAAATAGCTATAGGTTTGCCTGATGCAGTGAAAACAAATCAACAAATAGTGTTCATAATTCATTTGCTACTGATACATGCCATGAAAATGAGTTAACTGGATGTCACACATAGCAGGTGAAAGGAATGTGGAGAGGATGTGCTCATGTGTATATGGTATAGTATTCAGCATGTTCCCATATGCAACTGAATTGGGCCTGAGGGAGAGCTACAGGAAGTTTCCATAGGGAAGATATTTTCTAGTAAAAGAAGAGCAATGTGGAGAAGTTGTGCCTTCCATCTTTGATTTACAATGAGGTATGTGGTATAAACAGTGGGTAGTGAAGGAAGAAGTAGTGAAGGGACCATTGGGGTTAATCTGCCAAAAGTTGAAACTGGTTATAGAGGAAGAACTTTGGTGTCTTTGCCCAGTTTTTGTTTGTTTTCAGTATCAAAATATGCTCTTTGTAAACAGTTAATGTTGTTTTCACTATTTACAAATCCTGAAGAGTGTAGACAGTTATTCACAGGCAGCACCTCTGGAGGAGCTGACAATGTCATATATAATTCTAACTGACTTCCTGAGGTCTCTGTGTAGTCAGAGTGGCTTTGCAAAGAAGCATAATAGATCGATCAATGTCTGTCTTCTCATCTGTCTGCCTACATACTCTTCCCTCACTGCTTTCACCACCAGAAATATTGATGACTAAATGAATGATTTCAGATCCAGTGCCTTAATTTAGATGAGTCAATTCTTCAGCAACATGAAACTGTTGATTCCCTGCAATTAGAAGTATGTTTCATCTACAACCTTCAAACTTAAAAGAGAAGTTCCAGTTTAAGTACAATAATGACTTCCATTTATACAGACATCTCTCCAAAAGTATTCAAAATTGCTTTAGCAAATTGAGCTAGGCAGTTAGATAATCTACCACAAAACCAATCTCAACAAGGAAGAAATGCAGTAACTGTGTAATCACAAATAGGAATATAACAAGAAGTGGAGGAAAATACTAACTTGCTTCAGACAATTTTCAGAGGTGGGGAAGGAAACAAATTAAATGCTAGGAGCTCATCATGATGTTGGAAATGGCAGAAATTAATGTTATGAGGTAAAAGCTTGTTCTACAGTGTATTTACACCCAATTGTTTTCAGTCCTTCAATTCACCCAAGAATACCTATACTGTTTCTAACCTCCCTCTACTGTGAATAGTGTCTCTATAGCATGGTTAAGTAAAAATCTTTTGAACATACTGATTGTCATTCCTTTGGTGTATTTTCTAGCAATGGGATGTCTTGATCATACACAGAGCCAATAAATTCAGAAGCTTAAAAGAATTCTAAAGGGCATCATAATTGGTAGAATTAGGCAGGCACAGAAAGACAAATAATGGATTTCAATTTCTTGTGAAATCTAAAAATCTTGATCACTTTGCAGTATAGAGTAGAATGCTGGTTTCTAGAATTGGGAGGAACAATTGATGCAGAGAGAGGAGATGAAATATTAAGCTGGCCAACAGATGCAATAGATACAAAGGATAGGTCATTTTACCATGTGTTCATGTTTCAGAATATCACATCATGCTAGGATTTTACTATTCTCTGATTGAATTAGAGGTCCATTCAATTGAAGGAAATCCATATCTGATACTATCAACCTACTCAAAAGACCATGATATGAGAATCATGACCCTACGAGGGAATTTAACTCTGTTGTTTAGCTGTATTGAGACAAGGCCTTTCAATTATATATATTCACACCCATAGACAATTATGACTCTGATCCTTAAGTAGAGAAGCTTCTCTTTCTAATGAATTATTGTTAATGAAGAAACTCACACATCTTCAAGATTCTAGGAAGAAGAAACAATGGAGGGATCAGTCCTAAATAGGCATTTATACCATATCTCCAAGGACAATGGAACACAGAAGAAGAAAGATTAGTAACAATAACAGATAGGGAACAGGATTGGGAAAGGCCTTCTTCTGGAAAAGGCACAGACATTGTGATCATAAACTCACAACAGCTGCAGATACCTACACTGTGACTGCTTAAGAACAGGTCTGCTAATAGTCAGGCAAGGAAGGAGGAGTGGCTGGGTGAGCCCACCACTCACTATTATACTATTTGCTACTGATAAAGTTTTGAGTTCCTTGTATATACCACTAAGCTCCAGTGAGTAACTCCAGCCAAACCAAACCAAACCAAACCAAACCAAACCTAACCAAACCAAACCAAAAGTCACTCATCTGGAAAAGACAGAGAGAAAAGGGTGAAGAAGTTTGGTAAGGGGGAGAGAGAATAGATAACAGAAAGTGAGAGTAGATAACCAATGCATTGCACACATGTATGAAATTGTCAAAGAAACTAATATTATTAGCATATTACATATATACAAATGTACAAATGTGCCTTCCACAAGACAAAACTGAAGATTGGACAAGTGCACTACATGTTAGTCATTTTTAATAAAAAGTAAACATATATTTTATTTGGGCAGCAAATGCAGTATTCAGATACTAGAGAATCTCATAGGTTCAAAGATGTAACAGCTATAAAATTGAAAACTGAGGAAAGACAGTTCACATGACTTGGCCAAATCAAGACATAGACACTAATGTTCTATGAACCTGAGATATAAATGCCATTTTAATTTGGTACTTTTAAAATGTTTCTTTTTTTTCTTTGTTTTTCAAAGTTAATCATAAAACATAGATGTAGTCCATAAATATATATTATTATTTATTATTATATAACTAAAAGAAATTTGGCAAAAGTAACCAGAAGAATAAGTGTGATATTAACATTACAAGATAGCCTGCTTAAAGCTTTTATATCTGTGAAGCATTTTACCTCACAGTAAGTGCATGGCAATGATCACTAAATATTACTGCCTTCAGGGTTAGGCATCACCAGTGAATCTCAGAAGCAAGAGGGTAGAAAGCATACAGTATATGTCAGTCAGTGAACTGGAATACATGCTAAATGTAGTCTAACATATTTTTACTACTTGTCTAGCCCTCTCCTTGCACAAGAAGAAATTAAATCATTTCACATTCTCTGATAGTTCAGAACAATTGAAGCATCAAGATAGTGTATCCTGGATGCTTAGCAATAAGATATCTACCTTGAATTCACCAGAAGCCTTTAATAATTCTAGGTTCATGGTGCCCATACCAGAATTTCTATATCATGTTTTTCAAAGCAAGGGTCAATTCTTCTTTCTCACACACTTCCTGTCTTACTTGTACATATAAGAACTGGACTGGACAGTTTGGTAGAACTGAGACTTTTTTAAAAAAAATGATTTCATAGCTATGGGAGATGGAAAGAGAGAACAGCAGAGTTCATAAAAATGACCATTCAGGAAAGCTTGGATTCAATGTTCTTTCTTCTTGCACATCAGGATTTTAAAATAGTTCTGTGTCCCATAAAAACAATTTGGGCAGCAAATTCAGTATTCAGATACTAGAGAATCTCATAGGTTTTAAGATGTAACAGCTATAAAATTGAAAACTGAGGAAGGACAGTTCACATGACTTGGCCAAATCAAGACATAGACACTAATGTTCTATGAACCTGACATATAAATGTCATTTTACTTTGGTACTTTTAAAATGTTTCTTTTTTTTTCTTTGTTTTTCAGTTAATCATAAAACATAGATGTTTACTTCTTTATTTTACCAGTCATGTTAATTCCTTTTTCTTTTGCCTCTTCCATCTCCCTGAGTGAGAGCAAATATACATTATTACCAACTCATCTTTCATTGTTTTCACCAGAAGTGGAAGCTATTCTGCTACACAGGGAGCATAAAGGCATGCTCTCTGCATTTCTGAGGATGACCTGTGAAGTCTAAACCATTAAGCTCCACACATAATTTTAATTATAACATAAAATAACTTTATTATATATTATAATATATATATATATAAAATCATTCTCATTGCACTTTCTAAACAATGGTTTCTTGAGTATTTAATCAATGGCACCAATTGGTGGTGATTAACAACAACAAAAGATATTGAGGAACTGGAGAGATGTGCCAATGGTTAAGAACATCCACTTCTCTTCCAGAGGGTCCACCTCCAATTCACATGTTAACAAGAGTCTGTAACTCAATTTCAAAGGAATCCAATACCCTCTTCATGTTTGATGGGCACAGCATGCACATGGTATTCTGACATATATACAAGTAAAGCACCCGTACACATAAAATAATTACAACTTTAAAAATAACAGATATCCAATAAATCACTATGCATGTATAAACTACATAAAAATTGTAAAAAATCTTCTGGAGACTAGACTTGTGTCTAACTTCCTTTGAGGAAAATCCTGTAAAGGTGAGGGCAAAGAGAGTTGTGTTGAGGATAGATCTCTTCCTTTTTTCCCTCCCTCCCTCTCTCTTTCCCTTTTTCACTTTTCCTCCCTCCATCTCTTCCTCTTTCTCTCTTCTCCCCTCTCTCTATTAATAATCTATCCCACTCTCCCCCTCTCTCCCCCATTCTTCTCCCTTTCTCCTTTGTTCTCTTTTTCTCTATCTCTCCTTTTCTGTTAAGGAAAGATCTCTCTCTCTCTCTCTCTCTCTCTCTCTCTCTCTCTCTCTCTCTCGTGTGTGTGTGTGTGTGTGTGTGTGTGTGTGTGTGTGTGTGTGTGTACATGTATTTGAAACTATTTTAGACAACTCCAAAATCATGGGCACATTTCCAGAGATGGAAATTTTGAAAGTTGCTGATGAGTAAATTATGAGTAGAGCAAGGGAGAGGAAGTCAGTAAATAAACCCAGAAAAGGAGAAAGTAGAGCATTATGATTTTTCATATATTGCCGAGTGAGATCCACGAAGTTTCAGCCTGAACATAGGGTTTATGTGGTCCCAAATATGGAAATTTGGGAGCATAGTTAGCATAAAAACATATTTGTTGGCATTCCAAACAAAAAGATTTTTTAAATTGTATAGCATCACGAACTTGGACTTTCCCAAAACAATGTTGAATCCAGAGTCTATAGGACAAGAAACATGAGTTCCTCCTCAATATATATTAGGGTAAGAGGTCACTAGTTTCTACCTTCCTTTACAAAGAAATCTGGAAAAAATGTGTGTGTATTTGTATGTGTGTCTGAGTTTATGTCTGTGTCTGTCTCTTTATATGTGCACATATTTGTATGTGTATGTGTGGGTGTGTGCACATGGGTACATATGTATATCTTGTGATGAGTATGTATGTGTATATGTTTGTGTATGTGTACATGCATATATATATATATATATATATATATATATATATATTCTATTTAGTGTATCATTTGTCTACTCTTCAGAATGGCACCTCATAATATGGGTGTCATACTGACAATTCAATTAAAGTTACTCAAGGGCTGAGTTTGTGTTATCTATTCCTGTCATGTAATAATCCAGATGTCAACCTGTCCTCTGTTGCCTAATGGCCATCATTATTATGTGATAGCTTCTGTGATCAAAGAACACCTACTGCAACAAAAGAGTACAACAGATTGTGCCATTCAGCTTATAGTCTTGGTAAGCTAGGAGACCATTAGAGATGCTAATTGTTGCTCCTCATTTATGTTCTCATACATTTGTACATAAGGCTTATATAAGGAAGCATACTCTCTCATATATATTTGCTTATATTAAAAGCAAATCAGTCATTAGCTTTGAATAAAAAATGTTTATTAATAAGCTAAGTGTATTAATAGCACAGAATAACCCACTTCTATATTTAAACATTTGTTTTGTATTTGAAATATTTTTCTTTTTGGATTGGTAGGACTCAAAGTAAAAGAATTAATCCTTTTATTGTACATTGTTGTGCTATAATTCTTATCTCTTTCTTTACCTCATATATATATATATATATATATATATATGCTTATAGAAAACCTTATCACAATGGCATCAAAAGATGTTTTTATACATTTTATTTTACAAAAGGAAGTGAATTTTGATAAGGGAATCTGATGAATGCTGAAAAAATGATTATTGAAACAGAAAATAGTTTACCTTGAAAAGAAATGTCAATTGTGCAAAACACCATCTTCTTAATGATCTGTTTTGAACCACCCTGGTAGCGATAAATTCCACTGAGTATAAATCCCATTACAATCACACCAAACAGCTATTATGTAAAACCCACAAATTTGCTGCTTCTTTAGAAAAATATTTTTCATATTAAAAATAATGAGTAAAGAGGCTTTAGACATCTCTTCAATGCTGAAGACAGATACCTAGTTTTAAGAATATCCTCTAAGACAAATTCCTCAAATGAGGTAATACATGACACTCCACAATTATGATAACTTTGCTGCTCTGCTCACGTTTCAAAGCAAGGCTGGCTTTATTGGATTTTCACTGATGAAGTTAGCTAACACACTGAGCACATGCTAATAAATTAATTTTAATGAGAATAAAAACATTCTAACTTAAATATTCTTACACTTTGAGCTATTGCCTGAAAAACACATCCTAGAGGCTGTTAGAAAGGGTCAAATGAGTTTACTATGGAAACATTTGTTGCTTCTTAATTCATAATCCTATTTTATTTAACACTCTTGCTGCATTTTGTTTTGTTTTGTTTTGTTTTACTATCTCAGACTAGGATAACTATTAAATGGCTTATATTGGAAATTCCACTAAAGAGATGGTTCTGACAGAGAATACAGGACTAAATTACTCCATTCTTCACCAGATTCACAATCACTGCCATTACTTTGCAAGAGTTTAATCTTTGTTTTTGAGAAAAGAAGGAGAGACAAGAAGGTGGTAGTGGGTAGGCATGAAAGTAGGTTCAGGGTGGAGTTTGAAGAAGGACAAGGTTGTCTTCAAAATATATTGTATGGGGAAAACACTTTAAATAATAAATTCTAAGGATATGTATGATCATGTTTATTCTTCCCAACATTCCATGATAAGAAAACTTGAATTTATGAGATTCTATAGAAAAAAATACTTGTTAATTACAGGTCATAAAAACTATCACTAGTCTTTATCATTTGTGATATAGATCAAAGTGAGGTATTATCAGTAAACCTCAAGTCAAGGTCAGATTTGATAGGAGTGAAGGATTTCAGATAAATAAAATCTTGTCGTGTCAAGATTCCAAAGAAGGCATCTCAAACTAGAAAATAAGGAGAATAGTTTTTACTCTACTTATAGTCTGTATTGATGTTAATGTGTCATTTCTTTACTTCCTGAAGCATCTTGTCCCTACACAAACATGTACTTTCTCAGAATGGTTCTACTATTAAGTAAGCCATACTCCCTCATTTACAGGTTCTCTTCTTGATAAGATTCTTAATAACATTGCTAATTAACTTCTATATCCATTGTCCTATAATTAATCTGAAGATATCAGAAAGGAAGAGGTTGTCTAATAATATGCATTCACATATATTATACATACCTGTAAACTGACATTTATAATTATGTGTGGTGTGCTAGAATTCTAAATTATGTAAGAATTACTGTAACTACCTTTTTATTAAAGTGGAAGGGTCTATGTCTTCTATTACATTGTCCATTCATTGGACCTCCTACATAAGCAATAACTCAAAGGGAGGGAATGCAAGATTCAAGGTCAGAGAGGTGAAATTTAAACATCTTTGTGGTATGAAAACTTTATCTGTTCATGGCCTTGAAAACCTTATAATTAAGGCAAACTAATAAAGTAAAACATACAATTAGCATGTCCTTTAAGGATATAAACAAGGTGGAGACTCTAACCATTTGCTAGACGAACTTGGGAGTTAGAAAATCCTATTGCCTATAGTTTAATTCATCTTCATTACTGTTGTGACATCACAATAGCAGTTGATCAAGATATTCAGGTGGGAAGAATCAAGGAAGGGAGAAATGAGTGAAAGGTTTGCTCTTATTCATGACATGGTCAGAGAATTGTACATGTGGTTCAGTCAATTTGCTGCAATAAAAATGCCTTGGATGAATAACTTTAAAATGATGTATGCTTGGCCAAGTGCATTTGTAGTCATCTATCTTTGCAAACACAAAAATACATCAGCAAACCAGAAGCTCAATGACGTGACACTATCTTGGCCACAGTTTAATTTCCAAAATGCTGCCTCTGCAAAAACATTAGGTAATGATGATGAAAGACCTTTCAGAATAATTACAGCCCAATCATTTGGCTCCCAGCTCCTTGTGAATCTCACTGTATCTGTTTGGTTCCTTAGAAATTAAAGTCTCTTGCTACAGTGAATAAAGTGCTGCTGGAGACACTTGCTGTTGTATATTCTAATAATGAGAATATGGGTGATGGAGTGTGACAGCATCAGCTACCCTGGTACATCTGTATCGATAACTGATTGTTGTAACTTCTTTTCAGTCCTCCCTGGCCTCTTTTGCATCAGTTACTTTCTCCTTAAGAACAAAATAGTCTTAGTTTTTGTCTGAAGAAATAATGGTCCCTTATGCATTTCAAAAACAGTGGTGTGAACTCAGCTCCACACATTTCCTTAATTATGGTAGACAATACTAAGATAGAGTTTATTTGATGTACAATTTGCCTGGAATCTTTTTTTTTACATTTAATATAAAAATTATCTCCTTGGAATTCAACCAGTCTTGTCTAGAGACCATGTTTTATTATTTGTCACAACAACTTTCCTTTGCTCCTTCATTAGCCTTATATTTAATGTATTATATATTTTTTGACATCCATCTGTGTTCTTTTATATTACACACCCAACTTAACTAAATTTGTGTATACTTCAGCCTGTTAAACATTCATGAATGATAGAGAATAACAAAAACCAGCAATAACTCCTACAACACCAGCCATGCTTTGAAGCTTTGTAGTGATTCTGTTAAGGTGTGAATCAGGCACTCATGGCAAAGAGCTCCCTACAAAGTATTAGGCCAAGCTGAGCAAAAGGTGATCCCAGAGACAATCTATCAGAAAGGTCTATAAATGGTCTTAATCTTAAGGAGAGTCTGCAACTGGAAAAGTGGGGGAGCTTTGAAATAAATAATGTATAAGATGAACCCTAGATATTGTCACTAGCTACATGAGGCAGGGGATCTCAACTCATGTCCACTTCACTTGTTAAAGCATAATATGCCTTTGAAATAGATTCTGCTTCTTTAAAGAGTAATCATTGGTACAAAGTTCAAGACTTCACGGATTCTAGGCTGTTGTGAAACTTCCTTGCTGCCTGTCTTGAAAAATCACATCCCACTCTCAAGTGAAGGGAAACATTTACTTTGATAGCATTCTGTTTATTATATAGAAATCACTCATTAAGTCCTGTTGTTTTGAGACCCGGTATTCACACCACATTTAATGTAATTATTTAAAGTTCTGCTTCAAAGTCAGCATATTAAGAAGTCTTCCATGAGTATCCATCTGAACTACCACATGCTCTAAACTCTCCAGCCACACATGTAAACGTATTTACACATGTGACTGCATTAGCACACTGTATATTTTGTTATTAATTCAATGTTGTCTCCTTATGCTTATGTAGGTTTAAGGAAAGTGTAGACTTTTTTTAATTAAATAAAAAACAATCTTCTTTTATATACTACTCCAAGTTCCCTATTCCTCCCTTCCTCCCATGCACCCCACCAACACCTTCATCCCACATCCTCATCCACTCCTAAGGCAAGGTGATGTTTCCCATTGGGAATTATCAAAGTCTGTCATATCATTTGGGGGGTAGGATCTAATCCCTTCCCTGCATATCCAGGCTGAGAGAATATCATTCCATAGAAAATGAGCTTCCAAAGCACATATGTGCACGAGGGATAAATGATGATTCCACTACCAGAGGTCCCATAGACTGCCCAGGCCACACAAATAACACCCACATCCAAGGGGTCTGATTAAGTATTATGCTGGTTCCCCAGCTGTCACACTGAGAACCATTAGCTCCCACTTGCTCAGGTCAGCTATTTGTGTAGATTTCCCCAGCATAGTCTTGGCCCCTCCCTCTCTACCACTGGATTCCAGGAGTTTGGCACGATGCTTAGCTGTGAATCTCTGCTTCTGCTTCCAAAAGCTACTAGATAAAGGCTCAATGATGACATATAAGGTAGTCATCAATCTCATTATCAAGGAAGGGTATTTACAGTAGCCTCTCTACTCTAGCTTAGATTTTTAGTTAGAGTCATCCTAGTGGATTCCCAGAGATTCTCTAGTGCTGGATTTTTCATTATATTCATAATGGTTCCCTCTATTAAGTTATCTCCTTCCTTGCTCTTTTCCTCTGTTCTTATCCCCATGTTCCCAGTTTACTCAGGAGATCTAGTACCTTTCCCCTTCTTGGTAGTCCATGTATGCAGAGACATGTTTTATTTATGTTAGTTGTTGCTAGCACTAGAATATTGCCTGGCAGATATCACATAGTTGTATATACATGCACATATATACAAATATACTCTATTATTCACATTTACATTTGTTATATGGAATAATTTTCACCAAAGAAATAAAGGAATAGAATAGTGCTCAAACTAACTCTGGGAGTTCTAGTCCTGTTTTTATTGGAGATTCACTGGCTACATATGGCTACTCAGCTCATATCACTAGACATTGCACAAAGTGAATTCAGGAGCAGAGATTTTGTTTTAACAGATATGTACCTCATGAACTTATTTTCCTGATACTCACAACTTTATGTTTTCTCAATCATAAATATTGTCTTAGTTAGGGTTAGTATTTCTGTAATAAAGAACCATTACCAAAGCAACATGTGGAGTTTATGCTTCCGCATCAAAGTCCACCATCCAGGGCAGGAACTCAAGCAAGGCAGGAACCTGGAGGCAGAGTTATTGGGGTTTCTCACTTACTGGCTTGGTAATCTCCATTTCTTGTTCAGCCTGCTTACTTATAAAACTCTGGATCATGAGCCCAAGGAAGGCAACTATAGGTTTTTGTCCTGCAAGCCACTCCCAAGTAACCACTAAGAGGCTAAATGTTAATTATAAATGCTTGGCTACTAGCTTAGGCTCATTACTAAACTTACATTTAAAATTAACCAATACTTCTTATCTACCCACTGAAATGTAGCTCATGGCTTGTTATCTCATTTTCTACACATCCTGCTTCCTCTGCATCTACTGGCATCTCTTCTGACTACCCTACTTCCACTCTCTTCAGTTTCATTTTCCTGACTATATTCCTGCCTGACGGCTGGACCATCAGCTTTTTATGAAACCAGTCCAAGTGACTAATATTCACAGTATACAAAAGGACTATTATACACTGTGTAATGCACATAATGGATTGGGAATTCCCCCATAAACCACTGATTAAAAAAAAAGTGCCTTTAACAGATTTGTCTACAACCTAATTCTACAGAGACATTTTCTCAATTGAGGTTCCATCCTTTACCTTCTCTCTGATGACTGTAGCTTGTGTCAAGTTGACCTAAAACTAGCCAGTACAGATGCAAAGTATGTCTATGTTCCATCCCATAATACTCACACATGGAATTAAAATGTCAACATTATTAATCTTTCTCCTTGACTTACTTGAAGAAATACATGGTAGTGTTCAAAGATTTTTATGATTAGGAACAGTGAACTCTGTTCATACCTACAGCCAGGAAGAACTAAGATATTTGGTCCAAAAGCCCATCAAAATTAGCAAATAACTGTGGGTGTACCTCCTTCCCAATTAATCACAATAGGTAATCCCAGTCTTAAACAAAAGCTTAATTACAGTCACATAAGATCTTAAAAGGAGAAAGACCAAGAAATCATACTAGAGGCTTCCAAAGAAACTGGGACACCACCATAGTACATATTAATACTGCTATGTGATAATATACAATACAAATATACAGCATTCTCTTTGTAGCAGTAGAATGTTCAGAGCACAGTAGTTATGGAGGAGAATCAGCTGACCATGGAGTTAACTAAGAAATTTCTCACTTTCTTAGTCTATTTCTTTGTTTGTTTTGTCCCTCAGTACTCTGTCTCCCAATTCTATCCCTCTAGGGTATACATGTTATATTTTTTTTCTTCCCTTTTGAGTAACAAAAGAAATCATACCACAGGCAGGTGCCCTTTGTAAATTATTTGCCATAGTAAACACTATTTAAATGAGCTTCCTCAGGACCTAACTGTTCCTTTTACACATTCTGATTACATAAAATAAAATTTACTACATAATCACAACTCAGCACCTGCTAAAAGATATTATTAATTAGTTGTCTAAAATAAGTTGATTGTACAGAAATATTAATAATGTGCAAAGTGTCATTATTCTCTGTGACTTTCAAACATGAAAGGTTTTTGAGACAGATAATACACTAGAAAACACCCAGCAAGAATATATTCAGATTTTACTTTGCCTTTGCTCTTCATAAACTTCTGAGAATTGTGTGTTTGAGGGCAGGCAGGCAAAATAAATAAATCACATGAAAGGAAATGATATCAAGCTATGAAATGGATAATAGACTTGCACTCCCCTTTGATATTTTCACAAAGCAGATTTGGAATAACTGTACAGAATACTATTAAACAAGAAACTTGCTATAAGTGCAATAGAGAAGGGTCTGAGTCTGATAATGGAGTAAGCAACCATATAAAAGTGTGAGAGTGGCACTTTTTAAAGCATCAATAAATAACTTGGATTACTTTCACTTTAGGATAAGAGGCATACAATTAAAATCATTTCATGCATTATTAGTTTGTATGTGTGTGTGTGTGTTGAACATGGAAGTTGTGCAAGTGTCATGGCAACAATGTAGCTCTTAAGAGAACAACTGTGGTGTTGTCTCCTTCAACCTCTACATTGAACCAAGTACCGTCATCTGCTGAGCTATCTCCAATCCTCCAATATTAAAGGGCCGAAGATGCAGAAGAGCTGTCTGGCTGATCACTAAAGATATGCTGCAAATGAAGCAGATGAAGTACAGAAAAGCCAAACACCTTTCCTAAAGACACTCATCAGCATTGGCCTAGTGAATGTGAACATGTGACTCATACTTAAATAGTTACAACTTTTCAGCACACAACATTCTTTGGATGTTGTTGGACTGAAAAGGCATGACTTCATATTATTGAATAAAGGGACTGATTATCAGTCTTGGCCACAATGATGGCCCATAACTTGCCTGTAGTTCTCTTTTTGTGATTTTTATAAAAGCAAATGGATTTATGCACTAAAACAATCACACACACACACACACACACACACACACACACACACACACACACACACACAACTGTTTTAGTGATTTCTTAGGGCTTAGGACTTGCAAATAAAGATCACCAGTATCACAACCCATCTAGACATTAAATTATAATTTTTGATAGATAGAGAACTAAATGCATGATGAAAGTTTTCATTCTTTGTGTAATACCATATATTGAAGAGTCTTTAAATGATTGATTTACAGTTTTGTTTTTCAGCATTAAATTCTCTCTGTGATTAAACTTTGAGAAGAAGTGGACTCTTGGTCAAAAGTTTTCTGGTACAGACATAAGTTACTGCTGCACCTTTACCAACTCCTAAAGTAAAGGCTCTGTCAGTGGATTCATTCTCAGATGTCACCAAACAGCAGCATCCTTCATGGACACTATGTAAGACAACACTATTTTAGAAAATAAGTTCTTTAGTAGATAAAGCACAGATTCAGATCTTTCTATTTCTAAAGGTGCTGGGGTGGGGATATCCTGATACATATTCTGACATTCAGGAGGGCAGCCTTATCAGTTTATTGGGTTCTGCAACCTGTGCTAAATAAATAAACTTAAGGAAATAACTGTTTGTCCTATATACCATTGTGCTACAATTGAGAATATTTACAGGTATGGAATTATTCTCCAAAAAGTGGTTTTAAGGAGATCTTTAGGGCTTCCCTAAACTCTTTTTTTTTCAGAAAAAAATTAAATAGCAATTGTTTTCATTTGAATAAGCATGGAACACCTCTGCATACTAAACAGATATTTTCTTCATCAGACACCCTGGAAATGCTGTATTCTAACCAGACATCCATTGTACCATTAATGTTTTTCAAGGCAGTTCTTTCAAGAGTAATGCAAAATCCTTTCAATTAAATGGAATGCTCAGCAGATGTAGATGTGTATTTGAATGTATAGATAAAAATAATAACAGAGACATTGCGACATTGCAGGTTAATAGATAAGTAATGCAAGTAAACAGCTCATCTTAGTTCCAAAGAGCCAGGAAATGCTCAGCATCCACAACCTGATATCAAAGGTGATAAAAAGCATGCCACCCCACCATCACTCAGCACCATCACCTTTATCTCACTGAGGTAGGAATAGAAATTTTCTATGTGTAAAACTGTTACATGGGATTTAAGATGCTCCTTATTTTAAAGAATACCATAATATGATTATCATACTATAACATTGAAATAATAACAGGTAATTTGGGGAGGAAAATTTGCACAGAATTTTTGACCCAGTAAGATACTATAGTTTTTATATTTTATTTGTTAGCTTCTGTCTGAACTTAACCATCGAATATATGCATGTTCTACATATATAAGATTGATTTATAGCTCTCATTTAACAATAGTGTGCTACAACCTACATTTCTGTGAATAAGCATGCCAGTTACCAAGCCAACAAATGTAATTCTAGATATAAAGCATTTTTGGGGAAATGAAAAATCAAAAGCTATTTAGGTATTTGTTATTTCTACTCTTAGAATCAAGAATTTTCAGGGCTCAGAAAAAAATGCCAATAAGCTAGAGGTTGATATAAAATGAAGCAGCTATATCAATAAGATGGTGACATAAGGATTAGAGTGTCTAAGGACAAACTTGAATTCATTAAAAGGAAGCCCAACACACAGGTTTCATCTAGAAAATGAGTATTTCCCAAAAGGGTGTGTTGAAGAGAAGGTATATATGAGAGGCCTGGGGAGCAAAAGCAGCATAGAGTAAATGTCTGTGGGAAAGAGAATTTTCACAAGGGCATTTTTCTAAATACGTGAGTTGCAACTGTATTGGTAAGAAACATGGCTTTATTGACAATCAAGAAACAATCAAGAGACCAAACAGAGCTCAAATGTTACATGATTATAAAGGCATGAAGGTCTCCTGGAAGTTCTAGATTTACAGGAAAGATTGAGAGAAAAAGAATCTAGAATTTGGTTGTAATTCCTGTTTTAGTTATTTAATCTCCAGAACTTATTTTTTCTGTAAATATAAAATGCCAGTGTTCATTGTGTAATGAAAAATTTAGCCTTAATTAGGTCTACACTAAAAACAATTATTGTATGAATGTGGTTTTTATATCACTTCATGGCTATAATCATATTACTTTATATCATTTTATCAATGTATTTTTAATTAAGTGTGGGAGTATATACATACATTTAACACAATAAATTATAAATAAAAAGACCAAGACACAGATATTGGGGTTCAAGTTTAAAGTGAATGATCAGAGGAGAAAAGCAGTCAAGTCAGTAAATTTTACCTCTGCCCAGCTGAAATAGCAATCCTGTACCCATGAATCCTCAGAGGCAAAAGGCCTCTGAAACAAAATGTTTTGTCTCCTGCCTTTTCCTCCTTATATTCCTTTCTCCAACAAGCCATTGAGTCCTTTCTCCACCTCCCTAGTGCTTAGATTAAAGACTTGTATTCCCAGGATCTGAGATCACCTTTGTGTAAACGTTTTAAGACTGGATCAATTTAGTGTAGTCAGTGTGGTTTTGTACTAACAGTGATCTGTCTACCTTTTATTTCTGAGTCCTGGGATTAAAGGTGTGCACAACCACCATCTAGCTTCTATTGATAACTAGTATGGCTACTTTGTTATGATCACCAGTGTCTTTAATAAATAATAAAGAATATCTCACCACACTTATGTATATGTGAGTTTTGGTGCCAAGGAAGGTTGGATGTGTCAGATCCCCATGGAATCATAACTGTAAGGGTTATGCGATGCCTCATTTTGGGACTCCAACTTGGGCCCTCTGAAATAGCAATATATGTTATCACTTTCTGGAATACTTTTCTATCCTTTATTTTATATCATTGATTATACAGTAAAATAAAAGATGACTATATTTTTCTAGCATCTATTCTATATATGAATGGTGATTATTCCAAACAGTGGGAGAAAAGATGGCTGTTCCTGTGATTGCCCAGTGGTTAAAATTTCATCTGCAAAAGCCTCAGATTTCTCCATAGTCTCTACATGCTCACATTTTCATAACTTCTAGGCTAACAATCAAAACATGGGTGTCCTGTCCCAGAATGCAAACTGTAATGCCTCAAACTAGGAAATATCTTTAAATGTACATGTATCTTTCTCATACTGTAAGCATATAGCCTTAGCCTCCCTCATGTTTTATTGTCCAGAACTGGAATTATTATATACCAATGCACTGTGTTGAAGGGTCAGAGTGGTGATTTTATATACACTACAGAGGGAGGTGAGCTATACTAATATAATCAAATAGGGATGAGAGAGGATGCCAGTACCTAATAGGGGTTGGCATAATATGATTCCATTTATAGATAGATTTGAAAGGCAATTAAGTGAAGAAAACTCTTATAGTACAAAATTTGAGTACTGACATGCAAAGATTGACAGGATCTGGTAGGCTACAATAATGAGTATAGATTTTATGGTAGATAGAATAGATTGAAGACCTGTGTATTTGTTCAGCACAACATTTTAGTTGTAGCCTGTGATGTGATAATTCACTCAGATTATTTCATGCAATTTTTCATATTTTTTTCTTGTACACCTTTCTTCCTACACAGCACCATCCTTTAACTATAACACTCTAGCCCTTCTGTAAGAAATTGTTCCTGCAACACTCTAAAAGAGGTTCAAGTGCTGAAGATTTGCATAAATTGAACCTCTTCTGTGCAAATTAGGGCACAAAGCTTGTGGTTAGCTTTGTCTCAGAATCCATACTTCAGTTACTTCTTAAGTTATGGCTTCTTGAGAGATTTCCTAAAATGGAGGCCTTCATCCTCCTTCAGTGATGTTCCCATTTTAAAGATGAATAAATCAAACCTTTGCTGCATGCTCAAGAGGAAATATATTGAGCCTGCATGATCATGTTCATTTTAATTACCTATTTTCTTCTACAAAAGCTTGGGTTAAAAAAACTGCATTTTGTGCTTGGAATTCACTGGCCTTCAGTCCTGCCCTATTAGCTTCACACCATATAGGCTTATCACCTCTCCACCTGCCTTCATTTGAGCTTCAGACTCTTAGTTATCTCCACTTGTATCTAGTTTAAAAGTCATAAATTGCAGATAAAAATCCTAGGATCAACAATTAGGATGTAAGGTTCACAGAAATTAGGCCACTGTCCATCTTATTCTCATCTATTGTTATGTTTTTATTACCCCCACCTAAATTATACCGTATATTAATTAGTGTAAGTGTGTTAATAATCAGTAAGAGTCCTAGTAGTGAAATAAATACTGCTGAGAGTCATTCCACTATTTACTATGTATCTAGGATTTTGTATCTGCAATATTGTACCTGACTATCGAGTTATTGGTTATATATTTTACTTAATGTTTGTGTATCTTAAGAGGTAGAGTGTTTTTCTGTATGGATAAAGAGCTTCATTTGCCCAATTCTTCTCATTGCCTTACTTTTCTTCTGATATATTAACTCCCAATCTTCACAAAGAGCAAAGCAGAGGCTTTTGGTTCTTATCAATAGCTGCTATTAAGCATCTTTGCTTGCCTAGAAGCAGAGATTCACCTATGACAGAGGCTATGTGCAATTATTTCCCTAACAGATGCCACCTGCCTTCATTTGAGCTTCAAACTCTTAGTTATCTCCACCTGTATCAAATTTAAAGGTCATAAATTGTCTTGCTCTCTGTTCAAAACAAACCAACTCCATACAACACACAGTATATCTGCAATTGAGAACTAATTCATAGATATAAACATTCCAACCAGTTACATTTTATTTATTTTTTATTCCTTGACTAGGAAAACTGAGGAAGACCCATTGGAAAAGCATTGGCATGACATACATTAGTGGCCTCCTTAGGATTTTTCTGGTGTTGAATTTTATTTTTATTGAAGATTATAAAGCCAAAGCAAAACTAGCTGTCAGCTTGCCTTTAAATTCCAAGTGTTCTATGATGGAGTAAAGAAGATCCTGGAGAAAACTGACAATGAGAACAATGAGAATCCTTGCGACAAACTGAGGCTCAATTAAATCCTACCTCTTGTTTTGCAACATCCCCTTCTATAAGACTCACACTGGGGTGAAAAATGTAAAACCTTGCAAACACCTATGAGGCAAAAAAAAAGGTTCAAAAGATTCAACATATGCAGAAGAAAAGTCTATATTTAAGGAAGCAGACCTTCAGCTTTTCTAAAAGAACACAGAAGTTGTCTGTTCTCATTTGAAGCAAGTCACTTAGAGCCAGCAAGTTCCCAAAACCAGTTCCAACATGACACCTAGTGGTGGCTGGAGGATTAACCTTTCAGGATTAACCCTTCAGGTCCTGGTGTATTAGTCTCCAAGGCTTTTTTTTTTTTTTTTTTTTTTTTTTTAATTTTCTTCCTTGGTTACTCCAATTATTTATGTGGGAAGGGAGTTGATTAATTTCACAGAAAAAAATCAATTACACAGAAATCTTCTCACAGGGAAGTGTTAACTCCATAGTTTTGAAGATGGTACCCAACCTCATTTCCACAGCCCCCATGTGTAAATTGTTTCTTCCTCAGAATCTATGAAGACTGTATCCTGCCCTCACCTAACATCTGCCTATTTACAAATTCAAAGAACTGAAGCCCTTTATTTCCTTTTGTAAATAATAATTTTGCATCTTTAATAAGTGTGATAACCATATCAGGAGATTATACATGTTCTCTTTTCAAAGATTTTAGCAATGGCAAAACTTCATGAAAAAGTTAATTATTCAAAAGTGTTTATTCAAAAAGGGGTCACTCTGACTTCTTTAGCTTTAGTGTCCTATGTGGACTTCCTTCCTGTTTTTCATTATTACTCAGGTGTTTGTTTTATTTCCCAACACTTAACAATATTCACATATACACACACATTTATGCACACACACACACACACACACACACACACACACACACACACACACACACACACGTATACACACAAATACACACACCCTGGCAAATGAAACTACATGTAGAAACTCTGTCTTGCTAGGATCCTCTCTCACAAATTTTAGCACCTCATCTTTTTTTCTTCCCTGAACATAGTTCCTGTCATATTTGACACATTAACTCTGTCCTGGGTAAACACTCTTTCCATGCCTTAGTGCTTCTCTGTCTTTTCTGATCAAGCATTCATCACAAATACACAAATGAAAGGGAGAAAGGGTTAAAAAATTCTGCGTTTAAAGATGAAATAGTATTGTCCAAAGAACGATTATGCTGATATTGGCTCAACCTTTTAAGTCTGATAACATATAGTAAAATTTCAAGAATTCCAATTCTAAATTTTTGTTCCTATAACATGAGTTCTAGTTCATCAGTTAGTTAGGACATGAATTCAATTGCCCTCTCCACTGGTAATGCACCTTAGAGAAATCTTTGTTCTCTGTATAATTATTCCAATTGTTATATCTTAGTTCTCCTCCATTGTGTTTTTAAAATGAACTTAATAAAATTCCAATTTTATGGTGAAGGGAATTGACGTTCAGTGAGTTGCTTATCATCACGCTCAGAATCTGCCATGCTTTTAGGCCTAAAAATCTTTGTAGAAATGCCTCTGGATATTTAGAGAGATGAAGTGGAAATTCTACTCATTTTCTTGAAAGAACTACTTACTATTAAACTGATTGTTGAGGAAGTCCACAATATATATAAACATGCACACATATATGTGCAAACATGCACATTTGTACAAATTGATGATATTGCAAAGAAGCATCTACCTAATCAGCAGAGAATTTTGCTTTGAAACTATGCTTTTTTTTTTCCATTTCTTGGACTGTAGCCATCACGGAGGACCTTATTCCTTCATGGAAGACTTAAATTCACTTCCCATTCAGTGTTTCATTATTTATGTTACTTAATTTCTTAAAGATGGAATTTAAATAGAAATGTGAAGCATGAAGATGGGTGTTCTAAGGTACTTACCTTTCCTTCTAAAAGATCATATATCTTTTACTGTCCATTACTAAAAATCTACCATAATATAAAACATAAATCCTATAGTTTTTGAAAATCTCACTTCAAGAGCCGAGGGAAAGTTGCTTTGGTCAAAACTTTAAAACACTGGGCAAAGTCAAATGTAAAATTATAATTACAAAAAGAAAAGGAAGGTCATGAAGAGTTACACACAAATTCCCTTTGAAGATACTGAATTTAAATAAATAGCATTAAATAATTAAAATGGAAGCCTTTACTTTGATAAATGCAAACAATTCTATATTACATAGGCCACGCAAAGAAAGTCAAAGAACACAAAAGAATGCCCACTGATGAAGCAGATGATTTGGTTAATAATAAAGCATCTTAAGCCAGGTTGCCTAAGGACATAATTGAGTAACATTAGATGCCAGAGTTAGTCTCCCTTGTCTCAGTTTTCCCATCTATTGAATATCAACACTCAATGAACTACTATTTATTAGAAGGGTGCCTGTAATAAAGTTAGTCATCCAAGTTGAGTATCAACATGACTGAGGGTATATCTGTATACCAAATATCCACAAATACCTGCCCTTAAAGACGGACTTTGGGAGGGTGTCATGTGCAGTAGTCACACTGCAGAAACAAGGCATTTGCCAGGTATGACAATCTCGTAGTTAAATCAGGATGAAGCTTCACAGTCCCTTTTTCCTCAGAGAATAGAGTGACAAAGCTAAATAGGTCCTCTTCATATCATGTTTTTGCGTGTCCAGCTGGTGGAGGCAGAAAAAGCAATTTCAGTGAGGCAAGAGCTTCAGAGAATAGATTTGTAAGAATGTAAGGTCCAGGCCTTCTAGAAATAAATATGTTATGCATGATGCAGACTGCCAGAAATTAAGATTAGCCTCCTATCTAGTTCATTCTTGAAGAAAAGAAGAAATGACAGAATGCAGAGGTGTTACTGGTAAATGCCAACCTGGCTAACCAGCCTGCCACAACAAATGAAGTGTTGCTACAGACTAGGTACTATCTCATGTTTTCAACACTTAACCCTAGGGAGTTTTAATGACTGTGACCACAGCAACTTAGTTCCAGAATCCTTACCTTTGCCCAGCCTCAAGCAGTCACACACTGAACCAACTGACAAATTCAAAATGAGCAGTCATAAACATGACCTCAAAAATCACACTCCTTTCCCCCTCTGCAAGGGTAGTGGTTCTCAGATTCATAGCTACAGAACACTGTTTGCAATATTTCTTCCACTTGGAGTTCAGACTCAATGTTGAAGGGCATTATTTACTTGCCACTGAAACATATCTACACTTAACTTTCTTCTTTTAGTGGTGCAAAAATTACACTAAGAACGAATCCCTCTCTTTTTGCCCATTTCTTTCTTCTAATTATATTCATTAAACACATACTGTGTGACATTCACAATGAATATAATTTACTGTGCACGCATGCCTTTATGACAGAAGAGGGCATCATATCTCACTATAGATAATTATTAGCTACCATGTGGTTGCTGGGAATTGAATCCGGGACCTCTGGAGAACAGACAGCGCTCCTAACCACTGTGTCATGTCTAAAACCTATACTTTGATGATCCCCAATGAGAGGCCTCATTCTACCTGGGGAGTGTTTGGGGGAGTGGGATATGGTGGGTGCTGCGGGTCATGGGGGGACAGGAGGAAGTGGAAACTGGGGTTGGTATGTAAAATAATACTTTTTAAATTCAAATAAAAATAAACTAAAAAGAGAGAAATATAACATAATTTAGGCAATGTTTAGCTCAATAGGTTTAAGTGAAGAGAAACAATATGTAAGTGTTGTTGATTGTCGTTTATCCTTTTTACTCTTTGGCTTTTTTGAGGGGCCCACCACACAGCTCCCAAATAAATCACACACAGAGTCGTCTTATTAGTTATGAATGCCCAGCCATAGCTTGGTTTGTTGTTAGTCAGCTTTGCTTAACTTAAATTAGCTCACCTACCTTTTGCCTCTGGGCTTTTCCTGTTGTCTTACTGTAGTAAATCTTTCCCTTACTCTGTGGATTGCTGTGTAGCCTGATAGCTGGTTGGCTGGCCTCTGATGCCCTCCTCTCCTTGCGCTCCCGCTCTCTTCTTCCTTCTCATCACTTTCTCTTTCTATTTATATTCTTTGCTGACCAGCCCTGCATAGTCTTGCTCCTGCCTTGCTGTTGGCAATTATAGTCTTTATTAGATCATAAGGTGTTTTAGAGATGCAAAGAATCACAGCTTCACCGAATCCATCAAATGCAACAGAAACAAAAGTCACACACCTGAAACTAATATTCTATCAGATTACTTAAAAATACAAATAATCACAGAGTTTGTAAAGTCTCATAAGAAAT
The DNA here is from genome assembly GCA_030556225.1 of Cricetiscus sungorus. Classification (NCBI taxonomy): domain Eukaryota; kingdom Metazoa; phylum Chordata; class Mammalia; order Rodentia; family Cricetidae; genus Cricetiscus; species Cricetiscus sungorus. Next base: position 34,679,008 of record JANBXA010000372.1, on the reverse strand, counting down.
GCTGAGAGAAAGAGAATTAGCTTAGACAGTTATCTGCCTTAGATAGGATGATGAGAAGGGACATTTCTCAAGTTATGACCTCGAGGAAAGGCATAGATTTAGAAAGGAGAAACAATTCTTTATAGAGTTTAATTAATGATTATTCAGTGTGATAATATAAGAAAGGCTCAATCACATTCAAAGTTTCAACATGAGAACAGTTCTGTATGCTCAGGATCATAAAGGAAGCATTCATGATTGCAGCAGAGCAAGCAAGGAAGGGTGATTTGCAATAAGCAGGTGATATTAATATAGAAAGATTGTATAGAACCAAATAGACTTACACTTTAGAATAGACATTTATATTTAATATTCTACAAGACCAATGCAAATATTAAGCAAGGAAATCTATTCTGATGTGTAGGTTATTCAGAAGATTATTGGGGAAATGAGTTAAGTGGTTAAGAATGGCAACCGTAAGATCAATTGCGAAGCTACTAGTATTCTAGGTAAGAGATGATGCTGACAATGAATGGTGACTTTATTCAACTTTTACGACAAGTAGTAAAAAGGAGATATTGTGTTTTCCTAACTTTAAATATGAATTAACAAAGCTGTTAATCATTGCTGCTTAAACTGATATATAATCTTAATAATAGTCAGTACTCAAGTTCAGGCTAGTGCGGACCAAAGACAAACTCCCACCTCCACTACTTACTGAATTTTAAATTGGCTTGCCAGGAAAAAAACATGCTTCTGGTATCCTAATATTTCTTTGACCCCACCTATGGATTGAGCAATACTGTTTCCTATATGCTAGTAAATCTAATATTCATGACAGCTCTATGAAGTACATGCTACTATTATTCTCATTTAAGAAGTAGTGTTCTGAGCTCCGGAGAAATTAAACTCTGAAATGTCAAAGAGAGGATTTGAACCATTCAGGTTGACTTTAAAACCCTGAATTTTACCACCAAGCTGTTTAAGATGCAACTTTCTTAGCTGGCTGTTGTTCTACCCTGAGGAGGTGTACAATACACACACTCAGGAGGAAAGCTACCAATAACCATCAAAGATTTTCAATTAAGGATTTATAAAAAACATGGAACAGCTTTTTATGGTATATTCTTCAAAATGCTAAAGATTTAACAGGCAGAGCCTCCCACACACTTTGGAGGAGCAGAAGAGAACAGTTTAAAAAAAAAAGATACAGGGGGCATAAAAGATTCATATTTTAACCATCCTTGGGTCTCCAAATCAACACGTGAACTGTATTTGATTGTTTCTAACACAAATCAAAGAAGACACAGATGGAAACACACAGCTGCACTGCCTATTGTTTCTGAAGCAACCGTTTCTCAGGCAACCCCATCTCAAATCACATGTCTGTAGATACCCAAAATCAATCATAGAAAGTGAAGTATTATAAAAGAACAGCAATAATAAAAGGGGATCTCCTTTATCTCCTCCCTGGCTCCAGAAGCATCAAAGGCCAGCATCATCCTCAACAGCTCTAAATTTGGAAACCCTAGTTTCCCTAGGGTATAGTCTCTAGCTCCACCAAATCTGCTGTGACCTAAACCACAAACATCAGAATTGCAGCCACTTACAGGCCCCTTCATCTTTCCTAGGCTTCTCCACTTTTGTAAGTAGAGTTCAGCTAATTTAGGCTTCCCCAGGACATGATGGGGAATCTCTTGGTCCACAGCTAGAAACTTTTAATATCACATAGAAATAAATCCACTTAGACTTCCCAATGTGAATTATTTAAATATTTGAACAGGAGAGAGACTCTTTGAATCTTTGCTCAACTTCCTGAAAAAACAAACATGAATATAATCTCTAGTTTTCTAGGAATGCTATTAACTTAATCTGAGTTCAGATGCTAATTGTCAGAATTTGGAACCCTATTGTATTTTACTTACACCATTTGTTGTTATGTTTTATGTTATTAAAATATAGGCACTGAAATAAAGCACAGTATACAGCATATTTTCTCTTTGTACTAGTTCTCCCTTTACTTTCCCTATAAGGATTAAAATATTTTTTGCATTATGGTTGAGTCACTAAATCTTTACATAAAAATTTGTAATCACACCTGGCATTTTATAAAGTTCAAGAACCTTGGCTTTGTCTGGAATATCCCAAATGAATTGTGCAGTACAGTCAATGAAATATTTATTTGAAAATGCCCTCTCTCATAGTCTTCCTGTGAATTGTTATACAATAAGGGGTAGAGTCAACCAACACAATTTTATATAATAGCAACTAAATGGTGAAATTCCAACATATTCACATGTTGAAGCCACCATCTTCCCTCTGACTATGTTGGAAGATAAGACTATTATAAGGGGGTCATAAATTCAAATGAGTTAAGAGAGCAGAGCTTGTTTGGTATGCCTTATCCCAAGATATTTTATATTGTTTGTGGCTATTGTAAAAGATGATATTTCTCTGATTCTTTCTCAGACCCTTTTTGTCGTCTGTATATAGTAGGGCTACTGATTTTTTTTTTTGAGTTTATCTTGTATCCTGCTAGTTTGCAGAAGGTGGCTATCAGCTGTAGGAGTTTCCTGGTAGAGTTTTTAGGTCGCTTGTGTAAGCTATCATATCATCTGCAAATACTGATAGTTTGAATTCTTCCTTTCCAACTTGTATCCCGTTGATCTCCTTTTGTTGCCTTATTGCATTAGCTAGAATATCAAGAACAAATTTGAAGAGATAAGGAAAAAAGTCAGCCTTGTCTTATTCCTGATTTTATAGCCATCACCTCAAGCTTCTCTCCATTCAGTTTTATGATGGTTGTTAGTTTACTGTGTATTGCTCTTACTAAGTTTAGGTATGTTCCTGTTATCCCTGATCTCTCAAAGACCTTTATCATGAGAAGGTGTTGAATTTTGTCAAAGGCTTTTTCAGCATCTAGGGAGATGATCATATGGTTTTTCTATTTCAGTTTTTCTATTTCAGTTTTATATGGTTGACAGCATTGACAGATTTTGGTGTGTTACACTATCCCTGTAATACAGGGATGAAGCCTACTTGGTCAAGGTGGATGATTTTTCTGATGTATTCTTGGATTCAGTTTGCCAGTATTTTATTGAGTATTTTTCATCAATGTTCATCAGGGATATTGGTCTGTAGTTTTCTTTCTTAGTTGTGTCTTTGTGTGGCTTTGATATACAAAGAGTTTGATAATGAACCTACTGTTTCTACCATGTGGAACAATTTGAGAAGTATTGGTATAACCTCTTCCTTGAATTTATGGTAGAATTCTGCACTGAAGCCCTCTGGCCTGAGCTTTTTTTGTTTGGGAGGCTTTTGATGACTGATTTTATTTCATTAGAGGTTATAGCTCTATCTATTTTGTTCTTCGTTTAATTTTGGTAAGAGGCAGTTATCCAGAAATTTGTCCATTTCCTTTGAATTTTCAAATTTTGCTGCCAAACAAGGGAAAGATCCATATAATAAGAACTTTGTGTCTTTAAAGAAAGAAATTAAAGAAGATATGAGAATATGGAAAGATCTCCCATGCTCTTGGATAGGTAGGCTATAGTAAAAATGGCAATCTTGAAAAAAGAAATCTACAGATTCAATGCAACCCCCATTAAAATCCCAACACAATTCTTCACTGACTTTCAAAGAATAATAATCAATTTTATATGAAAAAACAAAACCCAGGTTAGCCAAAACAACCCAGCGTAGTAAAGGAACTTCAAGATGCATCATGATCCCAGACTGTAAGGTCCACTACAGAGCTATAGTCCTGAAAACAGCCTTGTATTGGCACAAAAATAGACCAGTAGACCAAATGAATCTAATAGAAAATCCTGGCATAACCCACACATGATTTTTTAACAAAATAGCTAAAAGTACAGAAAGGGAGGAGGGAAGCATCTTCAACAAATGGTGCTGGCACAACTGGATGAGGTGTGTAGAATATTGCAGATAGACCCATGTCTATTGCCATACACAAAACTCAAGTCAAAATGGATCAAAGGCCTCAACATAAATCAAGCCACACTGAACCTCTTAGAACAGAAAGTGGAGGTACCCTTGAACAAATTGGTACAGGAGACCTCTTCCTGAACAAATTCCAGTAGCATAGACACTGAGACCGATAATTAATATGGAACCTCATCAATCTGAGAAGCTTCTGTAAGGCAAAGAGCACAGTTGACAAGACCAAACGGCAGACCATAACTGCGGAAAGATATTTCATAAACAGCTAAAAGTATAAAATAGGAGAAAAGTGTCTTCAACAAATGATGCTGGCACAACTGAATGATGTTATGTAGAAGACTGCAGACAGACTCACATCTATTGCCATGCACAAAACTCAAGGCTATAGAATTAAAGACCTCAACATAAATCAAGCTACACTGAACCTCTTAGAAGAGAAAGTGGGAGCTATCCAGATAGACCCATGTCTATTGCCATACACAAAACTCAAGTCAAAATGGATCAAAGGCCTCAACATAAATCAAGCCACACTGAACCTCTTAGAAGAGAAAGTGGACATACCCTTGAACAAATTGGTACAGGAGACCTCTTCCTGAACATAACTCCAGTAGCATAGACACTGAGATCCACAATTAATATATGGGACCTCCTTAAACTAAGAAGCTCCTGTAATGCAAAGGACACAGTTAACAAGACAAAAAGGCAAACTACAGACTGGAAAAAGCTCTTCATCAATCCTACATCTGACAGAGAGCTGATCTCTAAAATATACAAAGAACTCAAGAAACTTGTCAGCAACACACCAAATAACCCTATTAAAAAATGGAGTACAGAACTGAATAGAGAACTATCAATACAGAAAACTGTAAAGGCTGAAAGACACTTAAGAAAGTGCTCAACATCCTTAGCTATCAGGGAAATGCAAATCAAAACAAGTTTGAGATACCATCTTATTCATGCCAGAATGGCTAAAATAAACACCAATGGCAACTTATGCTGGAGAGGATGTGGAGAATATGAAACACTTCTCCACTGCTGATGGGAGTACAAACTTGTACAGCCATTTTGGAGATCAGTATAGCGGTTTCTTGGGAAAATTGGAATCAGTCTACCACAGAACCTGGGAATCCGACTCTTAGGCATATGCCCAAGTGATCCACAGCCATGCAAGGAAAACATGTGCTCAATTATGCTCATAGCAGCATTATTTGTAATAGCAAGAAACTGGAAGCAACATAGATGCCCCTAAACTGAATAATGGATTAAGAAGATGTGGCACATTTACACAATGGAATACTACTGTGCAGGGGGAAAAATAAAAACAAACAAACAAACAAACAAAAAAACCAATGGAATCATGAAATTTGCAGGCAAGTGCATGGAACTTGAAGAAACCATCCTGAATGAGGTATCCTAGTCACAAAAAGAGAAACATGGTATGTACTCCCTCTTATATGCATTTTAGACTTAGAGCAAAGGATCACCAGCCTATAAATCATACCACCAGAAAAGTCAGGATACAAGGAAGATTCTAAGTGATTCATATAAGGTACCTCACAGAAGGGGAAAGGGACAAGATCTCCTGAGCATATGTGGAGTGGAGGGACATAGAGTGTAGAAGAAACTAGTAGAAAGAGAAGGGGAGGAGAGGAAAACACATGTGAGTAGGAAGATTGAGTCAGGGGAGGACTAGAGAAAAGAGAGAGAGAGAGAGAGAGAGAGAGAGAGAGAGAGAGAGAGAGAAAGTGAGAGAGAAAGACAGAGTCAGAGAGCATAAAAGAGGGAGCCACTATAGGTTTGAAGAGAAAACCTATCTAGAGAAATGTCAAGAAACCTACAAGATTGACCCAACTAACAATTTGAGCAACAGTGGAAAGGCTAACATAAATGCCCTTCCCTGATAATAAGATCCAGGAGACCAACTTACTCACCATCATACAGCTCTCATCTAGTAGCAGAGGTAAGCAGAGGCGGGCATGCACAATTAAGCACTAAGCCAAACTGGAATCCAGATGTAGAGAGCAAGGACAAGACCAGGCTACAGAAACACATAGAAATAGCTGATCTGAACAAGAAGGAGCTAATAGGCCCCCAGACTGATAGCTGGGAACCCAGAATGGGACTGACTCAGACCCATGAACTTGGGTCTCAGCTGAAAGCCTGGGCAGTCTAAGGGACCTCGGACAGTGGAACCAGGATGCACCCATGCTGGGTTCATTGGAGAGTGGGAGAGAGAGAAAGAGGGAGGGAGAGGGAACTGGGATCAATATGTAAAATAAAAATAAAAAAATAAACTTCAAGAAGTTAAAAAAGAAAGACCAGGACTTGCACAGGCTTATAAGTTTGTAGTTTTGTTTTTAATTATTTTAATTTTTGTGATTATAGTATAAATACAACATCTTTTTCTTCATTTTTCTCTCTCTAAACCTTTGCTCATACTTCCCCTTGTTCTCTTCCAGACTCATGGCTTCTTTTATTTTTCTAACTTTATTATATGCATATATGAATGAGTGCATACACTTATGTTCCCAAATATAATTTTTCTCAGTTTGTGTAATGTTACCGGTTTGTATGTTCTCAGGGTTGATCATTTGGTATGGACAACACCAAAAGACAGCCAAAGTGAAGGGCATAAACCTGACCAGGCCTCAACCATACACTAGACTGCAGGTGACTAAAGAAATATTCTCCCTGGGGAAGATCAGTGTGTTTATATGATGAGGAAAACTCATCAGATTTCTCGAAATATATACCTATTTACATATCTAACATCTAGCATTCTCTCTATTCACTACCTAATCCATATGTCTCATCTGTTCTCATGAGAAGAAAGGACATGTAAGAACACATCAGAGAAAGCCATCTATAAGCCAAGAAGAAATGGATAAAATAAACATAACTCTGTTAGTGCCTTGCATCTAGAAAATCAACTCTCACAGCTCTGTGAATGTAAGGATCTGATCAAACCATCAATTCTGAGAATCATTGTTGGGAAAGCTTATGAAAACTGTAACAAGTTTTGATTCTGTGAGGTAAAATGCTATTCTAACAATTATCTACTCACCTGGAGGTGTCTTCAGAGCCTAGCAAGGAGTAGCAGCTGGAAGAATTTTGAGGTGCATATTGTTTAAGCACAGGTTGTTTTTAATACACAGTGGAAATGTGAGAATAAAAGAAAATTGTGGCGAAAGATTGAAAGGTATGCTGGCTATTGTGTCAACTTGACATAAGCCAGAGTTACTTGGGAAATGAAACTTGCCTTCTGGCAAGCCTGTGAAGCATCTTATTGATTGATAATTAATATAGAAGGACCCAGATCACAGTGGACAATGCAATCCATGGGCTGGTGTTACTGGGAGGTGTAAGAAAGCAGGCTGATCAAGCCATAGAGAGAAAGCCAGTTAGCAGCATTCCTCTATAGTTTTTCATCAGTTCCTACCTCTAGGTTCCTATGATGCTTCTATTCCTGCTCTGACTTTCCTCAGTGATGGGGTGTTACCTGAAATTGTAAGGTGAAATAAACCCTTTTCTCCTCAAGTTGTGTTTTGTAATGACATATAATCATAGCAATAGAAAGCCTAAGAATGTAGGACATTTTACTAAGGGGAAGATGGGAGCTAGGAAAAAGAAGCAATCACCTTTCAAAATTCACCTATCATCCTGAATAGAATGTTGGGAGAAGTGATGCTGTTAAAGGTTTATCTCAGAGTTTGCCTAGAAACCTAGTTTCTATCTCTATCCTTGTGTAATCTGTGCCCAGTAGTATATGTGTAAATCGAATTCTCAGGAGTAAGGGGCAGGGAGACTAGAAACTCAAGGGCAGCTCGGTGTTATATAATTTGAGGCCAGTGGGGTATACACAAGACCCTGTTTCAAAAACAAAACAGGAGTGTCTGTGACATCTCAGAGAAAAATAAGGACTCACCTATTACACACTGACAATCAAGTCATATTTTGATAAGGCTGTAAGAATTACTGAATTATTGTCCAGTGTTTTGAAAAAGAACCTAGTAAGACATACAATTGTACATTGTCATTGTACATTGTACATTGTCATTATAAAAAATTGTCATTATGAAAAATTCATAATAGTGTTGAAGTCATACTTTGCTTTTTTTTTATTAGTACTTTTAGCAAAATGTGAGGAGTAGGAAAGACATTAGAGGAATTGCTAGACAAGAAAAGAACAAATTTCAGGGTAGCAAATACATACCCTCAATATTTGGAAAACTCACTGCCAAACCACATAGGAAAATAATTGAAAAAGAAAACACTAAGAAACACTTTCTGAAATAAATATCAAAGGTGTGACTCTGTTGTCCATAATTCATTCCTTAAAGAAGCCATTCTAACTAAAGTCAGGAATAGAGATGGTATGATTCTACCAGACACTGCCAACTGGAACTAAGTGAACACAAACACTGGGCAAAATAAAGGCCTGCTGTCAAAATTGGGGAACTAAGGAACAGAACAATGAGCTTTTTTCCCAAGACTGTGAGTTATCCTTTAGAATAAAAAACTACTGATCAGAGAGACAATTTAGAGACCTTTCTGGAAACTATTCTTTCTACAGTCTGGGAGCAAAGTTTTCTTCCAAGATTTAATGACTTATATCACACTATTGCTGTCAGTAAGATAGGGAAACTTTGACCAGCAACTTAAAGATGGTTGCAGGACTGTGAGGATGGAGCCCCATGGAACTGAGAGATTATGAACATTTCAGAGTTGAGGAAGTCTAGGTCAAATGCAATGTTGTTACTGTCATAAGCCTGGAGAATACAGCAGTCATGTAGAGAGGATTACTCTAAATCCTTGATATCTAATGAAACTGCCTGGATGAGTTTTATTTTTAACTTGTTTGGGAATTTTTGACCTTGATATTTTCTGACATCAGTCCTTTAGAATCTGACTGTCTAAATTACACCTCTCCAAACTTTGCATGAAAGTCTCTGATTTTGCAAGTTCAAAGCTGGGATAAAGTTTGCATCGGTACACATCTTTTCACAGTTCATTTCTGTCTCTGATACAGCAGAGATTGACTACTGAGTTGAATATATGATGAAATTAAGACATTTGAAATATGCTTCGATGGAGCGAATGCATTTTGTGTGTTACAGAGGCATGAATCTTGACCATTTTTAGGCTATTATTGATGGAACTGTGTCCTGGAAATGCATGGATTGAACTTTTAAATCCCAAGGTGACTCATATTGGAGAAGGGATTATTAGGAGGGAAAATTAAGAATGAAAAAGAAAAAGAAACCAAGGGGGAATTTTAGTCACATAAAATAATGTTTATAGCTGTGAGTCTGTTAGAATGCCTGGGCATTCTAAGGGACCTCTGACAGAGGAACCAGGATATATCCCTGGTGCACAAAATGACTTTGGGAGCACATTCCCCATGGAGGACTATTCCCTTAGCCTAGGGGCAGGAGAGAGGGCCTAGTCCCTTCTCCAAATGACGTGACAGATTTTAATGATCCCTCCTGGAAGGAATCAACAGCCCTGTTGAGTGTGTTTGTGTGTGTGTGTGTGGGGGGGTAAAGGGATGGGAGGAGCATCGGAGGACCATGGCAGGGTGAGGAAACTGGGATTGATATGTGAAACAAGAAAAAATTATATATATATATATATATATATATATATATATATATATATGTATATATATATATATATATATAAATGGAAGACATTAGAGTTTCTCTGTCTGTGTATGTCTGTCTCTCTCTGCCTCTGTTTCTCTCCTTCTTTCTTTTCCTCATCATTTTTTCTTTAATACTTAAACTCATGAAATGAGAGAACATATATTTTTTAATTCTGTTGCTTGAACCACACAGTTAACAAAATTTTGTTATGGTAATTCAAGGACACAATATGTTCAATATTGCGAGAAATGGGCTGGTGAAAATATCTAACATCTAAATGTATAAGAACCTGAAGGGCCAAGACTTGCTTGTGTTTATTCTTCTGCCCCTCAGCAAATTAGGCTAACAACAGAGAAAGATCAACCACAGATGAGGGAGAGCTTAAGGCTTCAGTGTTTTCCTATGGATATTATTGTAAGAACACCACTGTATGTCAAAGGACTGAAGCTGGTCTCCTAACAAAAAAAAAAAAAAACATGCATAGTTCTCATGAACAAACTCATTTCAAGTTAAGAAGTGTCCTGGAGTCTTTCTGCCACACTCTTATGGACCTACAGACTCTAATAGCATGCATTTACTGTCAATTCAACTATCCACATAGCATTAGAGTTAATAGTAGTATTATTGTGGGGTATGAAATAATAGATCTATAAAATGGTTTACTAACACAGCAAGTCCAAACCTTACATTCATTTTATGTAGTTATGCAAGGAGACAGACATTAGTTCTTACTTGAGACCTTCTCTCACACAAGCCTCTTTCTTGTATAAATAGCTGTAAGGCTGATAAAATACAAACTGAAAGAGAAGATGTTAGCCCACTCATTTAAATTTAGTTTAAGCATCTATCATGAAGCAATAGCTCATGCAACTGTACATCTATGTCTACTCCTTGAGTCTTTCCTGCCACTTCTTAGATGTCACAAGCAGCAAATGCTTCATTGCTTCAAATCTGAAGTGATTGTGATATTTGAGTAGCAATGTTACTCAAAGTTACAAAACATTAAATTGTACCAGACATCAGTTAATAGATCTACACATGGTCTAACAGTAAACTACAAGATAAACATAAGCTCTGGTGAACACACTCAGTACCCTTCACATCTCTCTTCTCTTTGAATTACTCCAGTGCTCCCACAGCAGCCTTAATGAAACCGGACATAGACTGAATTACTTTCTCTTAAAACTGAAACAATCACACATCAACTTGCATTAAGTCCTTTCCCCAAAGATTTAACTGATGCAACAAAGAATTCAGAAGGCATATTGTGACCTCTGTTTGTTATTCTCATTTGCTCCTTCTGCTGTAAATATGATTTGAACTCATTAAAATGTTCTTAAGTATACTAAATCTTCCATTAGGTAAACGACACATGAAGCTTTTAGACAAGCTTGTTTTCTTATTCTACATGTTCAGCATCAGAATTGATGTTCTAAAATTACGTGAATGATCTGCCTGCCACATTTGGTAGGTAAAACATTGTCAGTAAGAAAAAAAAATTGAGGCACACACACTTTACTTTGAATGAGAAAAATAGGAAATATAAACTTTGGTATTTTCTTTCTTTTTTGAGACAGGGTTTCTCAGTGAATCCCTTGATATCTTAAAACTCACTCTATAAGCCAGACTCAGGCTGCATAGTGCTGGGAAAATAGGTGTGTGTGTGTGTGTGTGTGTGTGTGTGTGTGTGTGTGTGTGTGTGTGTGTGACCATACTCTTCTTGTTTCATTGGTTATTAATTAATTTATTTATTGGTATTGATCTATTCTTACAAAAGGATACCATTATTAGTGATCCAGAAGACAAGAATTTCATCTTCAGTATCTCCAGTCTCCCCACTGTTATTTAATTCCTGAACATTTCAAAGTATCCAACGGCTGACCATGCATGCATAAATAACCACAAGCTTCTCTTCTAGTTTCTTTTTTCTTTTTTTTTGAATTTTTTAGTTTTATTTTACATATTGATCCCAGTTTCCTCTCCCATCCACCCTCCCTCCCTATATATTTCCCACTCTCCCAACCTACCATGCCTCCTGATCAACCTCCCCTTCCACCCCACTCCACACTGCACATGTAGGGGGATGCTATCCAGGAGGGATCATCTAAACCTGTCAAGTCATTTGGAGTAGGAACTAGGCCTTCTATTCTGTCTATAGGTTAAGGAACTATCCATCCATGGGGAATGTGTTCCATTTGGGTCCGTTTGGGCACCAGGGATACCTCCTGGTTCCACTGTCTAAGGTCCGCTAAACTACCCAGAACTTCCAACTGAGTCCCATGTTAAGGAGGTCGGAGACAGTCTGATTTTGGATTCCCAGCTCTCAGTCTGGGGGCCCATTAGCTCATCCTTGTTCAGGTCAGCTGTCTCTGTGAGTTTATGTAGCCTGGTCTTGTCCTCCCTCTTTGCATCTGGATTCCAGTTCGGCTCAATGTTTATTTGTGGGTGCCAGCTTCTGTTTCCATCAGCTACTTGATGAGGGCTATATTGCAGTGGATAAGTAGGACATAGAAGCTACTTATCTCATTATCAGGGAAGGGCATTTATGGTAGCCTTTCTACTGTTGCTCAAATTGTTAGTTGGGGTCAGTCTTGTAGGTCTCTGGACATTTCTCTAGATTCAGTTTTGTCTTCAAACTTATAATGGCATTATGGTATCACTCTTTCTTTTTGTATTCTCTCATCTATTTCTCCTCTGACTCATTTTCCTCTCTTTACCTTCTTTTTCTCCTAGTCCCTCTGCATTCACTGCCCACCCCCCAACTCTCCCTATGCCTAGGATATCTTGCCCCTTTCCCCTTCTGTGAGGGACTTTATATGAAACTCTTAGAATCCTCCTTGTAGCCTACTTTCTCTGGTGGTATGAATTATAGGCTGGTGATCCTTTGCTCTTTATCTAAAATGCATATATGAGTGAGTATATACCCTGTTCCTCTGTTTGTGAAGGGGTTACCTCATTCAGAATGGTTTCTACAAATTCCATCCATTTGCCTGAGAATTGTAAAATTTCATTGTTTGTTTTTTTTTTCACTACAGATTAGTATTCCATTGTATAAATGTGCCACATCTTCTTGATCCATTCTTCAGTTGAGGGACATCTATGTTGCTTCCATTTTCTTGCTATTGCAAATAATGCTGCTATGAACATAGTTGAACACATGTCTTTGTTGCAAGGCTGTGGATCACTTGGGTACATGCCTAATTGTAGGATTCCTGGGTCCTGTGGTAGACTGATTCCCATTTTCCTGAGGAACTGCCATACAGATCTCCAAAATGGCTGTACAAGTTTGCACTCCGACCAGCAGTGGAGGAGTATTGCCCTTTCTCCACATCCTCTTTAGCATAAGTTGTCATTGGTGTTTCTTATTTTAGCCATTCTGGCATGAGTAAGATGGTATCTCAAACTTGTTTTGATTTGCATTTCCCTGATAGCTAAGGATGTTGAGCACTTTCTTAAGTGTCTTTCAGCCTTTTCGATTTCCTCTATTGACAGTTCTCTATTCAGTTCTGTACTCCATATTTTTTTAATAGAGTTATTTGGTCCTTTGGTGACTAGTTTCTTGAGTTCTTTGTATATTTTAGAGATCAGTTCTCTGTCAGATGTAGGATTGATGAAGAGCTTTCTTCAGACTGTAGTTTACCTTTTCATCTTGTTAACTGTGTCCTTTGCATTAAAGGAGCTTCTTAGTTTAAGGAGGTCCCATATATTAATTGTGGATCTCAGTGTCTGTGCTACTGGAGTTATGTTCAGGAAGAGGTCTCCTGTACCAATTTGTTCAAGGATAGCTCCCACTTTCTCTTCTAAGAGGTTCAGTGTGGCTTGATTTATGTTGAGGTCTTTAATTCTATAGCCTTGAGTTTTGTGCATGGCAATAGATATGCGTCTGTCTACAGTCTTCTACGTAACATCATCCAGTTGTGCCAGCACCATTTATTGAAGACACTTTTCTCCTCCTATCTTATACTTTTAGCTGTTTTACCAAAAATCAGGTGTTCGTAGGTGTGTGGGTTAATGTCAGGATTTTTGATTTGATTCAATTGGAGTTCTTGAAATACTTAACAATAAGTCACAGAATAGTAAAGACTAAACATCTATTTGTGCTTTTAATAGATAGTTAAACAAATTGTAGTTTACTTATTTGAAAGATAGTCTGAAGCTATCTCTTGTGTTTACTCTCTGTTCCAACTGTCTTGTTATTCATGATTATTATTTGTATATATATTTTCCATAATGACTTTATTGAAATGTAATTTACCTATCAATAATACCATCTTGTCAAAGAGTATAATTTATCATGTTTTAATATCATCACAAAATTGTATCATGCTCACCAATAATTTATTTTAGAATTTTTCATTACTTACTTGTGAATAATAATGTTTCTATCCTCCTTGTTCCAATGTCTAGAACCGTAAGCCTTCCTTTCCCCCTTTTTGTTAGCCAAGGTATTGTTTTAATGACATATTTTTTAAAAAGTCAGCCTTTACACTCCATATTTTTAATGCTCCTTTTGTATCAGGCTTATTGTAGTTTTTTTGGTTTTTAATCACACTTACTTACTTGTTTGTTAGGCAGGCTATTAAAGCTTCTCTACCACAGTGTGTATGTGGAGGTCAGGGGATAGCATGCAGGAGACAGTTCTTTCCTTTTATTGGATGGGTCCCAGGGTGTGAACTCAGGTTGCCAGGCTCAGCAGTAAGCACCTTTATCTCCAGAAATTTCCCAAGTGTCTCGTTAGCTTAATGCTATTGAGAGCATCTGTCATTAATTATCCTTCTGTTTCTATGGATTTCCTTAATATTGTCACTTAATACAAATCTGATTTTATTCATTATAATGTTCTTAAATAAACTATGTGACATTTTTATATACCTTCTTTTACAAAATGCAATGATTTAATAGTCTATGTTACAACATCACATTTCACGGACTTTTCGATTTCTAAATGATTTCATTTAAATAAATAGTTAATATAATTTTTATCCATTAATAAGTTAACATTTGAGTTGTTTTCACCTCTAGGATACTATGAATAATTTTGCTGTAAACATTCTTGTAAAAACTATTGTATGAATCTGTGTTTTCAGCTAGGAGGAACACATATTTAATAATACAATATTTAATAATACAATCCCTTAACAATAAGAGAAATGAATTGCTATCATTTTTCACAAATGCCAATTTTGAAGTGCTTTATCATCTTAGTGTCCTACTATATATGCAATTACACATTTTAAGACATCATGCTATATAAGAAAATTGCCTTACATTATGGAATTTGGGTACACTGTTAATATAATGGTCACAGATTTCTTTTCTTTTACAATTTAAGAGCAAAAGGCTGTGATTTATCTTGCTCATTTATTAAAGAAAGAGTCAGCTGTTACTATCTTTCACTTCAGAAAAGATAAATACCTATTACTGTTATGAATTTAAACAAACTTATAGGACAAACAACTATGAAATATAGAAAAACAAAAAATATAGCAAATGCAGGTAAGTGGAATAGTTACAAGACAATCACCATTTGACTACTCATTTTTGTGATGTGGACATGATTGAGATAAACAATATTGAGATCATCAAGTATATCAATTTAGGAACCTAAATATAGACAGAAATTAAAGTGGCATTTTAAGACACATTCTTAAAGCGAAAAGGTGGGTGAAAACTACAATGTGTTGGAACAAATGACAGACCTTCTCACAGCCCACTGTGGAGCAATCCAGCTGTTCTTTTCTGCTTCATGCTTTAGCAACAGTAATGGCAGAACAGATTTTCTTATTTGCTGACAGTTATGTTGATGATGCGGAAGGCAAAATAGCATTTCTCTTCTGGGCAATGTTAATTATGGAGTGCTGACAGGAGTTCAAAAATAAATCCAAGCCCTTCAAGTCAATGCCCCACATCAATATAATATAGAAAGCAAAACACATAGACAATTTTGGGGGAAGTGTGTGCTTTGCACAGTATCCCTTCTCCTTCAGTAAGGAAGTAGGATCTATGTTATTTTCAAGAAGAGTAATAGCATGAATATGGATTCTGTCTACTGAGCACTTTAATTTAGATGACTCACTCAGTTATTTAAAGAAGAAAGAACATACAACCTTATCCTCTTTTTCATATATCTCACCAAAATTCTTAAAGATTGACAAGTGCATTAAGTTGTATTATACCACTTTTCTGTCTCCTCATTTAAAACTGCAGTATGTCCACACTGCAAGCATAGTTTCTGAGAATAAACTAGTATGAAGCTAACATAAAGCTAGTTATTGAACAGTTGTTTAATAACAAGATTTGAGCAATGTAATGAATGTAATATGACATTCTCTCCTTCCCCTCCGTAAGCATTGCTTAGTTCTTGTTTGAAAGTCATTAAGAACATTAAATTATCATATTTAGAACATGTGGGTTATCTTGCCAGGGTTTATCAGTTACCATAGCCCTATGTTCAAAAATATGCAAATCAGTAAGTAAAATTCTCTAATTATTGAAGCATAAATATATTATGGCCCTCACACTTTAAAAATAAAAGATTGCATTTATAAACCTACAAATATGAATATACATACACACAAATATATATTTAAATATGTAGATCTAAAACAATTTTATATATATACATATATATATATATATATATATATATATAGAGAGAGAGAGAGAGAGGAAGGAGGGGTATATGAGAGAGTTTGAAGGGAGGAAATGGAAAGGGAAAATGATGATTCTATATATTAAGCTCAAAAATTATATTAAAATTTTATTCTACATCAATTAAAGATTAAGAGTACTGAAGTTTAAGCAACTTGCCCAAAGTCAAACAACAACAACAAAAAATATTTATAGTTGCTAGTCAAGCTTGGCTTAACAGAAAGCAGTATTAATTAATAATGTTGGCTTGAGAAAATACAGTACATTTTTTGTTTATGTTGTAATATTTTTAATAATTTTGCATATATTTAATATTTTTTTTGTTTTACATATTGATCCAGTTTTCTGTCCCTATTTCTCTTCCTTGTACTCTGACTCTCCCCTCATGCATCCCATTTCCCCCACCCCACTCCACATGGAGGGTAATGTCTTCCAGGAGGGATCATCAAAATCTGTCAAGTCATTTGGAGTAGGGTCTGGGCCCTCCCTCCTGCCACTATGATAAAGGAGATCTCTCCATAGGGAATGTGCTCCCAAAGTCATTTCGTGTACCAGGGATACATCCTGATTCCACTGTCAGAGTTCCCTTAGTCTGCCCAGGCCTTCTGAGACCCATGTTCAGGGGGTCTGAGTTGGTACATTGCTGGTTTCCCAGCTATCAGTGTGGGAGTCTATTAGCTCCTCCTTATTCAGGTCAGCTGTTCTGTGGTAGACTGATTCCCATTTTCCTTAGGAACCTCCATACTGATCTCCAAAATGGCTATACAAGTTTGTACTTCCACCAGCCGTTGAGGAGCATTCCCCTTTCTTCACATCCTCTCCTGCATAAGCTGTCATTAGTGTTTGTAATTTTAAACATTTTATATAAAATGGTATCTTGGATTTGTTTTGCTTTGCATTTAGCTGATGGCTAAGGGAAGAAAGTCAAATGGAAAATGGCCAGCAGAGAAGAAAGACCACCAGTAGAAGTCAACCGAAGCAAAAATAGTATGGCCACTTTCAAGTGGCACTCCATCAATTCCTATGCCTTCTTGAAATGCAATCTGATATGTATATGTTCTTCTACATACAGGTGTAGCTATGCCTAGGTCTGCTGAACCTCCCATAGCCTAACAGAATTCATATTTATTTGCCAAGGTAACTTTGGCCCTAATAAAACACTTACACACTGTGGGGTAACCTTATGCCTGCTGTGTAAAAGTAGGTATGTTTTATTCTTTATGATAGTGATGAAGTTGCCTGATTCTGTTAGTGTGTTACACAGATACTAAGACAGATAGGGTCTCAGAGGTACAGCTTGGTGATGCTCTCATATCTGTTCCTCATGCCAAGCCCTAGATTATCTGAGATTTTTAAAACATCCCCAAAGAATCAAGATGTATTTAGCAATTGAGGACATATCAAGGAGGGTTGCAGGGAGTTCTCTGCAATCCAGTTTCAATAATTCAGAAAATGCACCATGCGGGACCTAAATACATAGTCTGATTCAACTTTGATATCCATTAGGAGACAACTAGAGAGTCTTAAAGACTTCCTTTAGGATCAACAAATGTTGAAAACCAAATCAAGGTTCATACCATTTCTGACTGGTATACACTGCCTGAGTAATGGGAAACTATGCATTATGAAACAAAAACAGCCTTAATAATACCTTCTGAGTTTTTTCTTTATGCTAGACACACTTCTTCATGCTTCATATGCATAGCTGTACCAATTTTGTTAATAAGCTTATGAGGTCAGTGCTGTTATTATTGTCCTTCCTACAAACAACAAAAGCAAAGCAGGAGATGAAGTAATTTTCCAAGGACATCCAACTGGCAAATAAATGTCCATGCTCTTAGTATAAAATATTGTATGCAAAGTGGATCTATAAAGAAAGTAAATTCTCTGTTTCTCACCAATTAAGTCATTCCCTTTCTCTGCCTTGCCTTCTTTCTATATAGGCAACACAGTGGATATATTTTAAAAACAGATGAAAGTCAGAGGACTTGAACCTGATCAATATCACATAGCACAATGAATATCTGCAAGTAAAGGTGTTTAGACAAAAGAGTATATGATACACAGCAGCTCCCAATGTCATTAAGACTAAGGAAGAGGTACTGGGCAGGTGGGAAAGAAGGAGGAGCAAAGCGAGTTTTTTTTTTTTTTTTTTTGCCATTTGTTTAATGATTTTTTTTGTGTGTTATTTTTTAGTTTTGATTAATATACTTATTTGTAGTTTTATTATTTAGTTCTCATTTTTATCTTATCTTTATTGTTTCTTTTTAAGTTTTCCTTTGTGAGGGATACTAAAAGGGATGACATGGAGTGATGGGAAATGTTATTCTGTAAATATGTTTCTCATACTGGTTAATGAATAAAGCACTGTGGCCAATGAGAAAGCAAGATAGGTGGGGCTAAGAGACAAGGAGGAAAGAGGAAGTAGTTAGGAGGAGTCAGCATGTAGAGCTTGGAGGAAACAAGATGCCAGCCTGCTACTCGGATAAGATGACCACGTGGAAATACTTAGATATGTAGAAATGGGTTAATAACTAAGACAGAGCTAGCCCAAAAACAATAATAGTAACTGGCCAACAGGATTGTATCAAATGCAGAGTCTGTGTGTTATTGGGGCTTGCATGGTGGCAGGACCAGGCAGCTGGCAGGGAGGAACAAAGAGTGGGACCAGGCAGCTGACGGGAAAAAACTGCCCTTAACAATGGAGGGCCTGGAAAATGAGTGGAATTGGTGTATATAATGTGACATTTGCAAAGAATCAATATAAATTAAGTTTTAAAAAATATGATGTTTTCAAATGATTACTAGTCACCACACATACATACATACCTGTCTACATATTGGAAAATATAGCACAAGATGTAATCACACAATTATAAATAACTTTCTTTTGGGAAATGTATTATTTTACATTAAAAACTGTAAGATTTGTTGAGGAAAAACATAAAAAATAATCATTTTCTACATAATTATATTTATCTCATTTAAAACAGAGTATAATATAAATAAACATGTGCTATCTTAAGAAAATTCAAAGAATCTAATAATTTTCACATTGGATCAATCAAGTCCTATTTTGTGAGCATACATGGCTTCATAATAAGAGCTATTTTTTGAAAAACTATCTTGTTCTTTCTTGTAGGGTTAAAAAGCTATATTGTCTATGACCCAGAACCCTCTATTGACTTGAAAAGACAGTCCTACTGTTAAATTATAAATGATTTCTACTAGATTGATAATTGTATATTTATAAAGTATGTGAATTTATTAATTTCAATTGGGAGGTTTGGAAAAATGAAAATTTTGTAAAAAGTATTTACAAATAAAGTTCAAGATAACAAACAATACCTGAAGCATGCTAATCAAACCATCTGACACAGAGATACATTTCCATAGATGCTAACATATACACTCATTCTGAATTTCCATTCACTTCTTTTGGGTCATGCTAGACTTGACCTCTCCCCAATTCTAAATGTCAGTCCAGTGAATATGCTCTCCAGTCTCCTAGTCAACAACACATTGACTTTGAATTCCCACAACCAAGTCCATTTTTACTTTCTTTTAGTATATGAAGTATCACAAGGGTGAGTTAAAAGGTGAAAGATGAGAGAATGGTACCAGAGTATTTCAAGTTCTCAACTAGGAAAAGACAAAAATGCAAACAGGAAATTAATTAATTGTTGTTGTGATGTTACTGATATGAGCACACCATTTCAAAACAAGTACGTATTGCAGATAGCATATGGTCAAGGGTTCCAGACAACAATACTTCAATCACAGTTCCATCAGTGATTTGTTAAGTGAAAAGCAAAGTTTGGAAACCCAGCAGACTTGCCTTCTGAAAAGATTGTTACCCTGCACCAGAGATTCAAATTATTTGGAAACTCAATCTCAATAGGTGTTGGAAACTGTCTATAGAGCTGAGTGTTTAAGTCAAGCATTCTGCAAAATTCATGGGACATACTAAAACTCAAAACCAAAAATCTGGCACCACAACACAGAAAACACAAGATAAGGACATGAATATCTTATCAAAACAAGGGATTAGTTATAAATACAAAAGCAACCTGTTTGCTCACACCTCAGAAATGCAAACACAAAGTTTGGACACAACTCCTGATCTTTTCATAAGGCCAGTGATCCTCTCAATGAGATAAGACTCTGTCTTAATACTTGGAGCCCTCTTAGTCTGGTGTTTAAATATAAGTTCAATTAATATTGAGAAATACACTTACCTGCTACTTTCTTCCCTGTGGACTATTCTCTCAAAAATAGGCTGCTCCAGGCTCTTCTTTGTGCATGCATGGCATTTACTCTTGATTACTTGGCATTAGCTGATCTTGGATGAGTTATTAATTCTCTTTGAGACTAAGGGTCCTCTTCATCAAATAGAGATAATGACAGTAAACACTTCATTTGGTTTCTGTGAAGATTAAATGATATAATCAATGTCAAGTGTTTATCATATCATATGCAATACAGACATTTGAAACTACTAGCCTTTGTTATGATTTAGGATTTAATACCAGGGGATCATATTAGTACATAAAGAAGATTTTTATCATTTCTCATAGGAAACTAAGGCAAACAAATTTATGTCTTACACAAGTATCATAGAGAGCCATTAACTTAGGCTAGGTACAATTTCATTGTTATAAAGTGTGCTATATTTGATGAAGAATAAATGATTGTGGTTTTCAGATCAGAGAAGAGA
The DNA here is from genome assembly GCA_030556225.1 of Cricetiscus sungorus. Classification (NCBI taxonomy): domain Eukaryota; kingdom Metazoa; phylum Chordata; class Mammalia; order Rodentia; family Cricetidae; genus Cricetiscus; species Cricetiscus sungorus. The sequence goes on along the minus strand of JANBXA010000372.1, from coordinate 34,658,056 downwards.
AAATCACCATGTAGAAGAGAGTTCGGTTTTGCTAAAGAAGAACATTGTTACTTTGTTCCTCTGCATCTATTTAATTAGAAAAACAAAACCATAGAAGGGGTTGTAGAAGGGAGTTTCTATTAATTCTGTACTTCTCTACGTACCATTCACTCATTGATCCATAGTAGTGTCTGTTCAACAATGAAATATTTCATACTATGGTAATGTTTGGTAAGTCAAGAAGACAAATCATGCCAACATTGAGAAGTTAAGAATTCTCTGTCTGTACTATTGGTGACCAAATAAAGAGCTGGCTACCCAAAGTTTTCATGAATGACAGAGACAACCAGAAGCTTGCAGTAAAAATGTCTGGTAAAAGAAATGAGCAGTCAAGACATTGTCATTAACTTTATAGAACTTGATCACTAGGGCAATGCTGACCATGCCAGGTAAAGGGAATGTGTTCTACCACCTGTCCATTTCACAGAAATAGGATTTGGAGTTTAAGCTGTCAAAAATACATAGCTAGTTGGCTCCAGTTCCTAAGCATGGTAGAGGAACTGTTACTTTTAAAAGCAGCCTCTACAACCCTCCTGAAGTTAAAATCTGACATAGATAGTTCTCTGTATGTTGCCCCACTGTGTGATGAGGGCTTGTCATATGAATGTAGAAGAGGGAATTCTTCCAATAGAGTACTTTCCTATTGATATTAGTATGTTAGCTACCTGATATTTCATACTAAATGGATGAATGCACTAATCACTCGAGCTCATAGTATAGAAGCAGACACAAAACATCTAAAGGTGTTAAATGATTACAATTGGAAGAATGGAAATTTACAGAAAACGCATGTGCCATACTTAGACAGAATAATTCCTTTTTCTACTAGAAAAGCTTTGGTTTTCTTAGAGGAATTTGGCTGCAGAGCTTATCACCATTTCTCTGCTCACAAGAAGTGAAGTATGTATTGTATACGACTAAGACATTTTGTTACTGGTTCTTTTTGGAGTTTTTGAGGATTACTGATGGGAGATGTTATTCTGTAAATATGTTTCTCATACTGGTTAATGAATAAAGCACTGTTGGCCAATAGGAAAGCAAGATAGGAGGGACTAGGATACTAGGAGGAAAGAGGAAGTAGTAAGGAGGTGTCAGCATGGGGAGCCTGGAGAGAGCAGCACGCCGGCCCACTCTCCAGTAAGATGAGACCACGTGGAAATACTTAGATTAATAGAAATGGGTTAATTAAGACAGCTAGCCCATAAGAAACTAGTAACCGGCCAACAGAATTATGTCAAATACAGAGTCTCAGTGTGTTATTGGGGGCAGGGGTGGCAACAGGACCAGGCCAGTGAGAGGAAAACATACTCATTACAGATTTCATACATGTGCACAATGGCATATGATCATATACATACTCATTTTCACTTCCATTTGTTTATTCATCAAAAAATTGTCCTCTTTATTTTACTAGGTTTAGACTTCTTTCTTAAAAAATAAAAGAACTGACTCCTGAGCATATTGGGAGTTGGGGAGTTGGGGGGGCAATGAATGGAGAGGGAGTTAGGAGAAAGAGAAGGGGAAAAGAGAACAGGAGAGGAGAAAATGAGGGCCAAGGATGACTGAGTCTGAAAGGAATACACAGCAGCAAGAAAAGAGGTACCATAATAGAAGGAAGTATTTTAGGTTTGAAGAAAGAACTGTCTCCAGAGAATCTTCAAGAGACCCATGAGGATGACCCCAACTAACAATTTGAGCAATAGTGGAGAGGCTACCTTAAATGCCCCTTCCTTGATATTGATACTGATAACTAACTTATATGCCATCCCAGAGTCCTCAACTAGTAGCTGATGGAGAGAAAAGCAGAGACTGACAGCTAAATGCTGAGTCAAGCTCTTGGAATCCAGTTGCAGAGAGGGAGGAGTAATGAACAAAGGGGTCAAGACCAGGCTACAGAAATCCACAGAGACAGCTGACCTAAATAGGGGGAAGATCATGAACCCCAGACCAATAGCTGTGAAACGAACATTGGACTGACCCCAAACCCCTCTCTGTTAGAGGACTGGGGCAATCTACTTGACCTCTGATAGTGGAACCAGGATTTGTCTTCATGCAAGAAAGGACTTTGAGAGCACATTCCTTATGGAGGGATGCTCCCTTAACCTAGAGATAGGAGGGAGGGCCTAGGTCTTACTCCAAATGACTTGGCAGATTTTGATGGTCCCTCCTGGATGGCCTCACCCTCTCTGGGGAGTGGGTGAGGAATGGGATAGTATGTGGTTGGGGGTAAAAGGGAATAGGAGGATTGGAGGGAGAGGGAACTGGGATCAATATGTAAAATGAGAAAAGATATTAAAATATTAAAAAATTTAAGAACTCCCTACATAAGTACTTCAGTTACATCACTCTTGTTTCCTCTTCCTCTCAATCATTTCATGTCCCCCTTTTATCTAAATTCATAATTTCTTATTCAGTTATTATTGCTACCTCCTTACACAATACAATGTATATTCAATCTATTGAATCCATCATGTAGTTGTCATAAATACATGTGTTCATAGCTGACAACTATATAGGACATCCTATATATGAATTTGTCCCTGGATGAAACTGATTCTCCCCTCTCAGCAGCCACTGACTACCTATAATACACATCAATAGTGTGAGACCTTATATAATTTTCACCATCATTTCACTGGTGTTGAAGATGAAGCTTACTATTGATATTTCATGGTTCATATTGTTCTTTGTGTCTAGGAGACACTATAGAGTAACAGTTGTACTGAACCTATGGATTTTCAAATCTTTCTGCTGTCCTTTGACTTTTCTCTGAGCCTTAGTTACAGTGGCTGTGTTGCAGATGTATAATAGGCACCCCTCAGTAGTCACTTATTCCTAAACTTTTACTAGGTGTGATCCCTGTAAGAGTTTGAAGCTGTTGTGGAAGGAAAATTCTTTGAGGATGGTGAGGATGGTGGAGAGTTACACTCTCTGTGTTAACGTCAATAAATGTTTAGAATAAAATTAGAAATTGCATTAGAATTAGGGTAACACTGGTGAAATTAGTGCACCAAGAACATGTAAAACACACCAACGACTTCATAGAACAGAAGCTATCAAATGTCAATAGCTCTTCATTGAGGTGGGTGTGTATAGATCATCTCCACATTGGTTCAGAAGTTTGCGCAGCATTGATCTTGTGCTACTGAACCTTCAAAAGGGTGAGGTATGACTTCTTGGTCCACAACATCTATTGCCAACTGTAATTCTCACCCTTCAGACTAATTTTGGCATAGTAACATTGCAATAGTGAAAATTTATTTGGATTTATTTGCCCCTGTAACTGTATCTATGTATGATAAAATTGCTATTTGAATAATAAAAGAAGTCAACATTTCCTTTTCCATTCAAAACATTGACAAGGCAATTGACTCAAAATCCCCTCAAACCACAATTGCTTAATTCAGACATTATTTGAAATAGTTGATCTTGGGATGAAGAACTAAAACTAGAAGTGTCCTTATACTCAATATTCCATGCCCAAATGTTCATTTCATTGACTTTTGTGAGGATTAACTTGAGTAACATCTGATACATAAGAGGTAGTCAAAAGATCATCTGTGTGGTTTATATGACATTAAGCATAGTACAATAAAAACAATAATTTTAAACAGTTAAGGTACAGATATGGAGGCCTTGTGTTAAGAATTTTCACTCTTTTTTTTCAGCTACATAAGCTATCTGAAATACAACAAAACACTTAATGGATGACTACAGCAACTTGGAAAACATCTTATGACCTGTGTTCATAAAACACCAGTCAGCTTGACACATCTATTCAGAACAGGATCATGAGGGTTAGAGAGAAATATCACAGAAGGACATTTAATAAATCACAGGAAAAATCCAACCTCATCCCATGCCATTCAATTTAGGAGGGTACTGCTGTCCGTGGATCACTTAAAGTGTGATTGCCATGAAGGGGTGTAGAGATGCTCTATTACTAGGCATGACTGCTTGGTTTCTATATTTTAAATCATTTTACATTATTGTAGTGATTGAAGTCTGTTCAACTGGGATGATGGCTTCTATGTGCATATTTTTGGAAAGTTGAAAACTTGGTCTGTGTTCCAAAAGCCTTATCAAGTAACTACTACAATCCTCCTCTTCTGAGGACTTACCATGGCTTTCTGAAATTATTGTGGTACTTTGGAGCCTGAAGCAATGATTGCCTATATACAGAACATCAGAAAAGACAAACTGTACTGGAAACCATCATTTCCATTTGAAGAGATGCTTAACATATCTCTCCAATTCCTCTGTTCAGACTCTTGATAAAGAAACAACATACAATGATTAGCAGGTTATCAAAAACCTCAGTACATTCTTTTTTTCCTCAAAGGAGAGCATTGCTTCATATTTCCTAAAAATTTAAAGCAGAGAAGCATCATCGTCGATGTCTTGTCCCCATATGCAGACTCTTATCACTGTCAGTACAGAGAATTCAATTTCCTTCTTCAAATGTCAAAGCAAGTGATTTTCTCTTGCATTAAACTAGCTCTTCAATCTGTGTTCTTGATTTAACCTCACTTGTCTTTGCCATAGCCTTTATATGTCAGTGATACACCATTCATGTTGCATTCTCTTTAACTTCTTTAGTACTGGCTTATTATTTTTCCAAATGTGTCAAATCTTTACCAATATAAACACACACAAACACTTGTACATGTGTGCATGCATGCATACATGTTTTTATGAATGTTCACATAAATAGATACAACCTTCCATTTAATCATAGCTACTGTACTCTTTTCACTCACAAACTCCAAAAGAAGTTCACTTTTTAAGTTTTTAGATTTCAGAGTCTTTTGTGTTTCAGTAAATGTGTATCTTTTCCTTGTCTCCTTACCCATGAAATATTCTCTTCCATTCCTATACAGCTTTCTCATTTTTCTAGTCAAAGTATCTAAGTTAGTGCCTCAGTTAATTCCTAACATTCCAATAGTGTCCAGTATCTATCATCTGATTAATTTTTACTACTATATATATGCCAAGTGTTTATGTTTGCATTTGTGTATATATATGAATTTTTCTGCATATGTACACATAATGTGTGTGTGTGTGTGTGTGTGTGTGTGTGTGTGAGAGAGAGAGAGAGAGAGAGAGAGAGAGAGAGAGAGAGAGAGAGAGAAGAGAGAGAGGTCATGAGTCTTCTTCAATTGTTATCACCAAATTTGTTGGGTTATTATCTCTTAATTGAATACAGAGTTCTCTTAATTGACAAGTCTGGCAATCCAGTTACCTTAGGAATTCCCCTGTCTCAATTTCCCAATTGATATAAACTAAAAAGTGCTGCTGTACCCTCTTGGTATTTATGTCACCTAGAATCTAAATTCTCTCATGCTTGGGCAGCAACACTTCTAACCATCAAGTTATCTCCTAAGCCTCTATGATTTAGTTATTTTGGGAGAGTAAAAACAAGGGATAAAAATCTCCATTTAAACTCATTCCTGTTCTTCAGTGTCCCACCTTGTATATTATGTTCAAACCTATATTCCCCACATATATGTTGGTTGAATGAGTATGTAATAAATAACAATATTTTAGTCACAAACTCTTAGTATTGTGCATGTAGATATTATGATTCTCTGACTTCTCTTATTTCAAAACATTTAAAGAAATGAGCACAAACAAGAAAAAGCTGATTTTGAGAAGGAATATCCATAGCATACCAAGAGAACAAATGCCTGTAGCATACTGAGAGAAAGAATAACAAATATGTGAATTAGCTGCCTATTCAAAATTATTTTGTCACTGTAAATTCTTATTTCACTGATTACTTTTGACAATTATATTACTTCTCACTGAAAGAGATAATATTTGAACATTAACAACTCTGAACATCAGAATTTACAATCCCTTGGACAGTTGTCAAAACAAGTAATAACTATTAAATTGAAGTAAATATGATGTTTTTTTTGATATTTATTGACTATGAGGTTTAAAATACGTAGGATAGAATTTTGGCCTTTAAAAGGAAAGAGTTGTAAATACATTAATAATGTATTACATTAATGTATTACATTAATAAATATATTAAAATGTAAATATTAATTTTAAGGATAATCTAAATATCTACGTTCACTTGAAAATGGTAGAATAGAAAATACCATGATGATATGAATAAGTACTTTCTGACTAAGGAAATTAGTACTAGGAAACAGAATTTTACAGTTGCTTTACATCTAAGAAATTTATATGCAAAATTCATTATGTAAAAATCATTATACTTAGAAGAAAATATACATCAATGCTAATCGTTATTTCTGAATTGAATGCTAACAGGAGCAATACAAAGTTTTGGTTAGTTATTGTCATGTTATAGTCTATGTTGAATACATATGCAAACATGAAAAACTGAACATTGGTTTTAGTCTTCGATAAATTAATATTTGACTATATTGGGGTATTTATTTTATCTCATTCATGACATATTTGTTTAATTCTTGTAACAGTGTAAGATATCCATTGTATGAAATATTAATTCTAAGCAACAATTAATCAAGTTATTGAATAATTTATTTGCTCATGGCAAATTATTGTATTAAACAATAATCTCACCTCAAAGAATATGATATGCACAATTCAGATCCCAGACTTTACTTAAGGGGTATGTGAGGAACACAAACAAAGGTGAAGTTTCATGTAAAAACAATTTATCAAAACAGAGATTGAGTTTGAAAGAGAGAAAAGAAGGAAGGGTATATGGAAGGGTTTAAAGGGAAAAAGGGAAGGGAGAAATTATGAAAGTATATTAATCTACCCAGGCCTTCTAACTGAGACTCACCTTCCGGGTGTCTGAGTCAGTATAATGCTGGTTTCCAGCTATCAGTCTAGGTGTCCATGAGCTCCCCCTTGTTCATGTCAGCTGTCTCTGTGGATCTCTGTAGCCTTGTCTTGACCCCTTTTATTATTACTCCTCCCTCTCTACAACTGGATTCCAGGAGTTCAGCTCAGTGTTTAGCTGTGAGTGTCTGCTTCTGTTTCCATTAGGTACTAGATGAGGGTTCTATGATGTTATATGAGTTAGTTATCAATCTCATTATTAGGAAAGGACATATAAGGCAGCCTTTCCATTATTGCTCAGATTGTTAGTTGGGGCCATTCCTGTAGGTCTTTAAACATTTCTCTAGAGTCAGTTTTCTCTTCAAACCTATAATGGCTCCCTCTATTATGGCATATCATTTTTTTCTCCCTCTTTTTTCTATTCATCCTCTGACTCAATCTTCCTGGTCCCACATATTCTCCTCTGTTCCCCTTCTCTTTCTCCTAGCTCCCTCTCCACTAACTGCCCGTCCCATACCAATATGCTCAGGAGATCTTGTTACTTTCCCCTACTGTGAAACTAAGGGACCTCTGACAGTGGTACCAATATGTATCCCTGGTACAGGAAAGGACTTTGGGAGCACATTCCCCTTGGAGGAATACTCCCTTGGACTAAGGGCAGGGAGGAGGACTTAGACCCTACTCCAAATGAAATGAGAGATTTTGATGATCCCTCCTGGAAGACATAACCCTCCCTATGCAGTGGGGATGGGGGAGGTGGGAGGGAGGGAGAGGGAACTGGGATCAATATGTAAAATAAGAAAAAATAAGAAAAAAGAAAAGAAAAACTTCATATAGACTTAAAAAAGAAAACATGTTAAAACATCAAAAACAAAAGACAAATTTTACAATCAACTTAATTTATAAAGCAGGGAGATGGTTCAGCAGTTAAAAGACTTGCCATACAATCAAGAACACCAGATCCATGAATCCACTTAAATGCAGTAGGTAGGCAAAGAAGCAGCCTGCAATTTCAGCATGAGAAAAGAGAACGAAAGATCTCTTGGGAAGGCTTACTAAGAGAACTAGCTATATCTGAAAGCTTGGGCTTGACAGAGAGACATGATATAGACAATAAGATGGAAGAACGATAAAGAAGGTTTTCAAAGCCATGATCAGACCTCCGCATGTGTATGTCCACTCATCTGCCCTCACATAACATGCATGCACATCATGAAGTACATATAGACAGCTCTCTTCCATATTCCCTGGTCTGGAGTTTTTGTTATTCAGGTTTTCCCATCCTCGAGGCAGTGAGTGGGGAAGGTCAATTTCAAGGTCAATTTCATTCAAAACACCATGAAATGGATACAAGATTATATGTGCATAAAATTGCAAGGCAGAATTATGACTGAGATGGGGATAATGTAGAACAAACTAAAAAATGCATCTACTAGAAATTCCATTAGCCTAATTTTAAGATTGATCTACTGTCTTTGTTCATTCATTTACTCATTCCACTGATTTCCATTTGCATGGTTATTTTGGTCTATATTCATCCTGGCTTATGCTTTCAACTCTCCTATCTTTCACAGTCACACAAGTGATTGTAGATGGTGATTTATAACTTATGCAACAACTATGATTATCTAGAAAATGTATTACAAGTTGTGTTAAAGATGAAAGGGTGGGAGGATGAAGATCAAATGCATAAGCCCCCATGTCTCTTCTTTTCCAAGAAATATTGGTTTCACTGGATTCTAAACTGCATCAATGTAGTCTGAAAGATTCATGCACTTTGTGTCTTGCTTGGTAGTTTATGTATGTTTTGTTTCCCACTAGCATTCCTTAAATATTCAGAAAACAAAGGGTACCCATTCATTTTTATCTTCTTGAGAAGTAGAGGCATGTTTGCATGCTACTTAAATGTACACATGGATGCTTAGACAAATAGCCAGCACCTGGCAAAAATAAGTAATTAATACGTGAAAGGTTGTACTTATAGAGACAATTAATAACAGAAATAACACATAAAAGATGGCTAAGAACAAAACAAAAAATCTTTCTACCTTAGACTGCTCTGACTTTAAAAAACAGTAATATTTTACAGAACTGAATTAACTTTTTCCCATGTGTCCAGCACCTGTGTCTGTCCCCCAAAACAACCTTTTAATTAAATGGAAAGTACATTTGAATGTCTGTATATGTATACATATGTACAATTATGCAGAGATGCCCCTGTGCATATGTGTGCTGATTAGTTTGATCTTCTCATATCTAAACACACCCCAATGCATCACACAGCCCTACCTACATAATCTGTGTTATTTCTACCCAAGAGCTCATCTCTACATTTACTCAGACATCTTTTAAAATCTTATTTTTTCAATAAAGATACCTCTTTCATTGCTCCCAGCCTTGGGGATGCATTACAAAATGACAGATCAAGAAAACCCAATTGGGGGAGGGCCGAAGGAAGAAAGCAATGAGTGATGATGAATGAATGATCAATGATGTGTGATGGACTTGTCATTTTCATTATCCTATCACAAAGTAAAATTTTTGAGTGTTTCATTCTGGTCCTCATATTGATGCCACTATGAGGGTTTAGCTTTCCATGTCTTTAGCAAACAACAACAACAAAAGACTAGATTTTTATATGTTTTTTTTTCTGAAAACTGCTTGTTCATTAGCAAGTGTTTAACCTTCAAGAAGACTCAGCTTTCAAACCTTATACTTAATTGTGACCTTGAAGAGCAGTAATTCCAAACTCATCTATAAAGCAAAGGATTGGTTGAAATGATTTATTAAAGTAGTGACTTCCTGTAAAATACCTAAAGCATTTATTTTATCTGTTACTGCATAATTGTGTAGAAAATGTGTCTTTCTTTGTGAAAAAAAAAAGATACTTATAGAGGCAAAGATGCTGATTATCAGAGTACAAGAGACAGCAAGGTAAATTTAGATGCACCCATTTTTTTCCTTTTAATTTTCAGCTTCTGCATCATTTGCATTATTTTTGAAATAAGATTTGGAGTCTTTGTAAAGCTTTGGTTAGACATAGTAAATCTATCAATGAATTTCTTCTAAATCTCTAAAGCACTGTCCTCCACAAGTGATTTTTCTACAGTTACTTAAGAGCATTTTATAATTTTGCTATCCCTGGAATAGTCTGCTATCATCTTCTAAGTGAACATAGCATTTATTGAGTCCTTTCTGGTTCTTTTATTTTCCAATACTGTGGGTCAAACCTGAGGTCTTGCACACACTAGGTAAATATTTACCACTAGACATAACTATCTGTCCCCCATTCACAATTTATTCACTAGATATCTACATGCCTCATACATTTAGCTGGTGACTATTCAATACCATTTAGACACTAAGGAAACAGACTCTTAATGTACTTTATACATTTCAACTGTTACTCCATCCTACCAGCTTTTCAACATAACTCTGCTTGCTATAATCATCTGTAACGTTATACTCCCTTCTGTTTTATTGCATGTTCCTAGCCCACCCACAGCTGTATTCATAACACAGCTATATTTCACTGTTGTTAGACAACTTTCTAAGAGACTATAGGAAGACAAATATATTTTTAAATGAAAATGTATTGAAGGAAAGAAACAATGAAATAAATGTCTATGTATTTACAACAGGAAACAAAACTGCCACAAACCCAAAAGCAGTAACTTCCCAGTGTTCAGTTTAGATTACAATCTGCACATTGCAGTATTTCACACTTTCATATGCAATGAAATCGAGTAGAAATGTCTACAGAATTTTTTTTTACCTGGCTTGGAAGTAAAAAGAGCATATCAAATTTCACGAACCAAAATTTCCTTCTAAGTTTATAAAGTAATGTAGACCAATTCGTACATAGGATAGAGGGGTGTGTAAGCTGGTAGACAGATAAGCCTATCAGCTAAAAAATAGGGCTTAGGAACCCATGTTTCTTATGGAGTAACTGGATATCCTCTGATACTACATAATATCTCTCACCTATCAATATATGAAGCTCTCAAATTAAGATGGAGACAGAAGCCACCTCATCATCCTTTAAAAATGCTTGCAACAGAATGTTTTTGGAACCTTACTAAGGAAATAGGGAGCCATTATTTGTTATTTTCCTTGCTAGTTAGGTATCACTTACTATTGAAACAGATTTGAGAAAAGCAAAAAGAAAATTTATAAAACTTATATAATAAAAAAAAAAATCAAGAGTAATGAAATACAGGTGAGGCGACAGCCCAGCTGCCTATATTCTGAGCAATTTTCCCTGGTTGTTTCCACACATGATCTAGACTTGAAATGGACATATGATCAATACATGAGATTTTTGTCCATTTCCCTATATCAGTTAGTATAAATGGTTATCAAATTATGTTACATACAACAGGACGGAAACAGAATTTTCTAATTTTCCAGAAAAAAATTTTGGGAAAGAATATTCATAAAATGGGAACAATCTAAACTTCCATGCAATTTGTATCTATCACATGTCAACAATATTATTTTTTAATACTTACAGACCCATTCTGTTGAGTGGAGGAAAAACCTCAAGTGTGGAAGCTTGGATTAAGAGTGTCAGAGGGAAATGATGGGAGATAGCTGGTTCAATAGTAAACCAATCTCAACCAGTACTCCCTGTGTTTTTTTTTTTATGAGGGGTTTGTCCATTTTCTGTTTATGTTCTCAGATTTCTATCTCTCAAAGTCAGACAAATATGGATATTAATTTAAAAATATACAAAATAATCTATTTTTTCATATTACTAAGCTATGAACTTCTCTTATTTGAATACACAAATATCCACATAAAATTCATAGATGTTTGATCATCTTTATAGGTTGGCTTATATTTACATACAGATAAAAGGAGTAACTGTGAGGCTTGGAAGGGAGTGGAGGGCATGGGCATGTGATGGGTTGGAGTAAGAAAAAGAAGGGAAACAGGATGTAGTTGTATTTTTTAATTTTTTTGAATAGGTAAAGAGAATAAACATATTTGTGTGTTTCTTTCATTCATCCAAAGTAAACTTTTAATCCAGGTGCACTTGAAAATAATGTTTTAGATGTCTGCAGTATATGGAACATTTTGGTTAATAAAAACCAGCTTTCATATCTGACACAGCACCTATTGCTATAAACATCTAAGTGCTTGATCGGAAAAAGAGCCACATGTGTGAACCCTGAGAAAATGTGGGTTGTTCCTAGAAATAAATACACATTTTAACCAGTGGTTTTGCCTACTGCACTAAACACTAAAACAGAAGCCATGGAGATCAGTGCTTTAAAGGTAACAGAAATGAGTTTGGCCCAGAAAATTCTAAGAACAGGTTCTACAATTTGCTTATCTTCACACATCCCCACACTGAAAATATGTGATTTTATTGGCTTATTTATATCAACTTAATGATCTGTTTTTGTTATCTCAGAGTAGTTTTGAAAAATTAATGCTGCAGTATGGAATGCTAAAATAAGAAACAGTAGAATGTAAACTGTGAATTCAAATGATGTTCTGTTACTTAAGAAAGGGAGCATTTTGCAAGGGAAAAAGGAATTTTCTATTAAATATAGTAAACAAGGGAATTCAGAATAAAAAGGATAACAGAGATAGGGCAGCCTTAATTTACATGTCTGCTGTAATATCTACTTTATGATACTATTTACTTGGTAACTCAATGATATGCCTTAAACTAGTTACCTTAGCAACTGTCACATGATTCATGTGTCTCTGGATACAGACTCTCTTCCTGCAGACAACCAAAGCCCCATCAATGTCTCAGAAAGCCAGTACTGTTTTTGATTATACTGGTGGTGTGAAGAGAAGGCATTCTCACTGACTCATAGTCATTTTTCTCTTTAACACTACATTTCTTTGAGAGTTTAAACTGTTCATTCAATATTTTTAGTCCTATTTATCACTTCTCTATCTTTTTAAATATTAATTACTCAAATATTAGCTTTCAATTAAAGCTGCATGAAATCTCCTACAAATAAAAGATGCCTTCACAAATGCTATTTTTAAAACAAGAACTCTTGAAGATCTTTAGACTCTAGTTTACTGTTCACTAAATTGTACATCCTTGAGTATTAGTAAGTATATCTAGATGATTGGCTAGCAATGCCAGTTTCTCAGTCCAGAAACACTTTAATTGAGTTTACATATTTAGAATGACACATGGAAATATGCACCTGTAATAAGCTCAATTTGAAATTTAAACTATTGATACATCCTTATCAGATTTTTATATTTTAGGCTAATTATGTTACTTTAACTATCCCTCCTGACCACTCATCCTACTCCCCCCAAAAAAATCACTAACCACTGAGGTTATAGTTCAACTATTACCCTTTCTCAAAAATAAAGACATCAATTGTTTTTTTCTCACAAATAAAATATCTCAAAATGGGAGGGTATTCAGGGGCCATGGGAAAGTGGAAGAGAGGGAGGAAGAGAGGGAGGGAGGGAAAAGGAACTGGGATCAATATGTAATATAGGAAAAATAAATTAAAAAAAGAAACTCAGTAAATGTAGCAAAATAGAGGTTTAATAACAGAAATCATACAATCAACTTAGTAGATGAATAAAAAGCCTTTATTACAGCTTAAAAAATAATCTCATAAATTTTCCACTTCCTTTTTGAAGAGGGTTATTTTGTAACTGTTTTCCCTTTTGAAACAAGTTCTTTTACATGTCAATCCCAGTTCCCTCACCCTCACATTCCCTCATCTTACCCCCACCAAACCCCAGCCCATTCTCTTTCTGCTTCCAAGGAAGGTGAGGCTTTCTTTCCCTGGGGAGTCTTCAAAGTCTGTCATATCATTGGGGGAAGGGCCTAGGCCCTCTCCCATGTGCCTAGGCTGAGAAAGTATCCCTCTATGTGGGATGGGCTCCCAAAGTTCATTCATATACTAGGGATAAATACTGATCCATTACTAGAGGCCCCATATCCTGCCCAGTCCTCCTACTAACACCCACATTCAAGGGAATCTGGGTCAATCCTGTGCTGTTTTCCCAGCTGGGGTGCATGAGCTGCCCTTTGTTCAGGTTAACTTGAACATCCTGGTCTTGATCCCTTTGCTAATTACTCCTCCCTCTCTGTAACCAGATTTCAAGAGTTCGGCTAGTGTTTAGCTGTGGGTATCTGCTTCTGCTTCAGTCAGCTACTAGATTAGGACTCTGGCATGACATATAATGTCAATCTCATTATTGTGAAACGGCATTAAAGGTAGCCTCTCCGCAATTGCTTGGACTGTTAGTATGGTTCAGCTTTGTAGATCTCTGGTCATTTCCTTAGTGCCAGATTTCTCTTAAAAACCTGTAACTGCTCACTCTATTATGGTATCTCTTTTCTTCTTCTCCTCTATTCTTTCCCTGTCTCTATCTTCCTGTTCCCTCATGCCCACCTCTCCCCTTCTCTTTCTCCTAACTCCCTCTTCTTTGCCACCATGCTCCCAATTTGCTCAGGATACTTTGTCCCTTTCCTTTTTTCCGGAGACCCCAAATGATGCACATTCATACAAAGACATCTCTGTTCAACTATTTTTATAGCAGCATTATTTGTAATAGCTAGAATCTGGAAGCAACCTAGATGTCCCTCAACTGAAGAATGGATAGAGAAAATGTACATTTATACAATGTAATACCACTCAGCGGAAAAAACACAATGGAATCCTGAAATTCACAGGAAAGTGGATGAAACTAGATGAAACCATCCTGAGTGAGGTAAGAAGGTCACAAAAAGACAAACATGATATGTACTCACTCATATATAGATTTTAGATAAAGAGCAAAGGATTACCAGTCTCTAATTCACACTGACAGAAAAGTTAGAAAACATGGAGCAACTTAAGTGAGACAATTTTGCACTTCTTTAATGCTTCTGACCTGTAATTCATTTTAAACAACATATTAAACGTTGTGCATTGATCTGGGGTCTGTTCCTTGCCCATCCTGCTGTTGAATTTAGTGTAAATCTCTACCACATTTTCCCTGTTGTGTCATCATATTGGGTGTATGGTGTCTACTTTCTTTGTTAGTCTCCTCCAAGAGTAGAAACAATTGTGTCTATATCTACGGACCTAAAATATAAAACTAACAATAATTTTGCTATGTGATTGAATAATGTTTTAAGTTGCACAAAAATAATGAATATTGCTTATCACTGCAGACTTATGTTTTCACAAGATCTATGGATTAGAGTTCTTATTAATAACTCTTTTTTATAGATGATGACTCTTGGCTTGGAGTCTGATTATTTCCCCCAAATACACCTTAGGCACTAGATAAAGGTGTCAATAAATACTTAAAGATTGAATGGCAATAGGATTTTAAGAGCTAGCCATTGCATAGAGTGACCTCTTTCCCCTAAAGCAATAATTATTAGACAATTGAAGTCATCTCTTTTACACAAGAGATAAAACATACAAATGAACATCTTTATGTCATCATAAAGCTTCAACTCAAATAGATATAATCAACACTCAGAACTTTTTTATTTATATCATTGTAATTAGCATATAAAACATCCACTGTGGTGAAACAACACACATAAACATACATAAATTGGCAAAGATAGGAAGAGATACATAGTATTATCAATATTAAATGTTATCATGTTATCACTATGTTGAGTCAGGAGGATTACTTGAAGATAAGTGTTTCAGAAAAGACTGAGAAATATAACAAGATGATTTAGGAAATATAAACAACTAATAAATATATCAAAAACAAACAACATCATAAAATTCAATTGTACAATCTCAAATACTTTTCTTGTCTCATTTCTTTATCAGTAAATTGGCTTTCTTTTTTCATTTTACATATCAATCCCAATTCCACGTCCCTCCCATCCTCCTTCTCTTGAAACCAACCCATGTCCCATTCCCTCTTCAAAAAGGGTAAGGCTGAGCAAGGTATCTTTCAAGCCATCATAATTTCTTTTATATTCTCTTGATCATAAACACAACATATTTTTCATTTCTCTTAACTACCTGCCATTCTACTCACACTGTACCTGGTGTACCTGGGATCTACCACGGTGTCACTGTGCCCCAAATAGAGGCAAAGGCAAGATGTTCTTTTTTTGTTGTTGTTCTTTTGTTCTTTGTTTTGTTTTGCTTTTCGGGTTTTTTTTTTTTTTTTGCTTTGTTTTGTTTTTACCAAAAATGATCATTCAGGACTTTATTGAGTTTTGCTCTGGGTGCATCCTATTTAAAGTATCACATACACATGTTCATTAATCATGCTATTGAGTATTATGTATTATCTTTATATTATAAATGATTATGACATTTTATATATGTATTTTATTTAGCATCTTAATTTATAGATTTCTCTTTTTCTACCAGTATACAAGGGCAATGAGCAGAAATTAATTCTGGGGTTATTTTTCAACATTGGGTATTACTCCCAGGTCCTCTATTACAATTTAAACATGATCACCCTTTTATATTGATTGATGGGACAGATGAAACATGATAAATCTGTTACTCTTTTCTTTTTGCTTTTTTAATTTTTTTCTTCTTTTCCATATCGATCCCAGTTCCCTCTCCCTCCCTTTCTCCTTCCCTCCCATTCCCCACCACCACTCTCCCATCCCAATACCCCCCCACACTTCACAGGGAGGGTAATGCCTTCCAGGAGGGATGCACAAAATCTGTCAAGTCATTGGGAGTAGGGACTAAGCCTACCCTCCTGCCTCTAGGTTAAGGGAGTATCCCTCCATGAAGAGTGTGTTCCCAAAGACCTTTTGTGCCCCAATGGAAGAAGAGACTAGAGAGAAAAAACAAACAGAGAGAAAGAGATACCATAAAATAGGGAGCCATTCTAGGTTTGAAGAGAAAACTGATTCTAGAGAAATGTCCAGAGACCTACAAGAATGACACCAATTAGCAATCTGAGCAAAGGTAGAAAGGGTACCTTAAATGCCCTTCCCTGATAATGAGATTGATAAGAGATTGATGACTGACTTATTTTTTTCTTTCATCAAAAAACAAAACAACATAAACAAAAACAAAACAACAACAAGAAAAAACCCTACATATTGGTGAGTGTCAAGTAGAGTCCCTGTGGCTCAGATTATCTTAGTGATGTCTAAAACTACAGAACCCTGCAGAATTCTTCCTTTTCCTGTGAATTATGTTCATGCCACTATGAAAAATGAGTGGTCTTTTAAGTTAATTAAGGTCCAGTTCTTTTTAAAATGAAAATCAAATGTCAAAGCTTAGAGGAAACACATTTACTCTTCAAAAGTGTACCATTGAAATCCATCTTACATTGGCACAAACAAAAGTAGGGGGGAAAAGGAAAACTTTAGATATTTTTATATCATGAAACTTGAAAGCTATTAGGTTAAATTATCTCTGGTTGCCTGAAGGATGTCTGAGGTAACTGCAGTCATCCCCAAGCATCACCACATTCAATTCTCAATGTCTTGCTTTGGGGAAAAAATATAAAGAAATCAGAGGAATGCAGAGAACTTCATTCATAGTGATGAATAGCAACAGCCAATCAGACTGTGAGAGAGATCTATTAGAAAAAAGCAGCCTAAAAATCTGATTACTGGGAGACAGATCCTTTTTGAAAATTAGAAGAAAACTAAATAAAACAGGTTATTATATTAACTAAACAATTTAATACCATTTTTAAAAAGCAACTTGGTTTTATACATGAGAATATGCATTTGAGGCAAAAGAAACAACTATGTCTATTTCCTTCTGGGAAAACAACATTTAAGTTAGGATAGGCTTCCCTAAATCACTGCTTTGCTTAAGTAGGGTTCTGAATTGATTCTACTAGACTTCATTGAAGACCTATGTGGGAATAATCTCATCTTTTTAGCAATCAGGGCACAAGGCATATATGATTCTGATTTCATATGAGAAAACATAGCATATTACAGATGTACATGGTGTGATTGTTGTAGGTGAACAAGTTCATGAAACTGGAAGGGGGAACACAGGGACTGTACAAAACTTACATACACCAAAGCCAAACAATTGAGCTTTATTCCCTTTCAATGGCAACACAGAGTCTTAGGCAGGTATGTCCTGAGTTCTGTTTTTTTTTTTTTTTTTCTTCTATAAAGTTAGACAAAGAGTCTTATGGGAGTCATGCTATTACTGTGGAAATATATTGATATGCATAATAAGATTCTTTTTAATTTAAATAAAAGTTTATAATAATAAAAATAAAGTCACAAAATGTGGGTTTTTCATTTTTTCATCACTGCTTTATTCAAGTTATGGTAAAATCCCTGTAACTTATTTTCTAAACTTATTAGGTGATGCTAATCTTTAGATGTAGAACCTTATGTTATTGCATACCATAAACTTTAAAAATGTAATAAATCACAGAGAAATGTGTCTTCCTCTACACTATTGCACACTTCAAATTCCTATTCAATATAGATTTCTGCAGCTATATAAGAGGAATCTCATTTTGGAGGACCAATGATGGTTTAGATTTCAAGTCTCCCCAGAGATCATTCTTAGAAAGACTAATAGTTCTGAAGCATTATCCCTTTGACAAAGATTTTTCCTCAATATAACCTTGTAACATGGTTAGTGTTAAGAATACAGAAAAATTATTGTGTTAGGGGTATGCCTAGTACAAAAGTAAATGAATATGAGAGTATAGAAAGGATGTAGGAAAGGCATGACACACAGTGACTCTCATTAAGTTGAAGGGAAGAAAATATGACAGAATCAGAGAGAACCAGGAAAGGAAAATTAAATTTGAGTATTTCTGGGTAATCACTCTGATTAGGTATAGTATTTCTACTTTTATTTCATATTATTTCACTCAAGCTTTTGACACATTTAGGCTGATATAATGCTTCTATATTCCATAGTCACCTATCAAGTCAACTACATTTTTGTCAAAGCTTGAATACTACCAGCCTAGATGACACTTCCAAATGCAGAAATATTCAAAGGAAAGAGATGGAGAGAGAGACAGACAGACAGAGAGAGAGAGAGAGAGAGAGAGAGAGAGAGAGAGAGAGAGAGAGAGAGAGAGATGATGTGTGGGTGTATGTGAGTACAAGCAAATGCTTGCTGTGGCATACTTGTGAAGATCAAATGACAACAGGGGGAATCCTTGGATTTCAGGCCTCACTTTGTACTCTTTTAAGACTTGGGGTCATCAAAGTGAATGTCAGGCTATATGGACTATTAGCTTCCAATAGTTTTTCTTCTTCCACCCCACATATTCTCCTAGGGACACTTGGAATACAGATATGAGTAATCTCACCAAGGTTCATATGGGTTCTGAATTTCTGAAGTCAGAACCACATATTTGCCAAGAAATCATGAACCATCTCCCCAGCCCTGTCCCTTATATTTTATGAACTCAAGTGGCACAGAAACTTTCTGGTCAAGTATTGACTAAGAACAAAAGGATAATGAGAATTGTCAGTTGGCAACAATGTCATAAACAACTCAACCACTAATACTATCAATCTTTCTGAGAATATAGATTTTTATAACTTCATCTCTGATTGAAAAAAACACCCTATGGGGTCATATTTCACAGTCGCTTTTATAGATCAAGAATCATATGTAACTCCATGAGATCATTTGCTAATACTCAATATCAGAATACAACATATTTGGTATATCATCTGGTAGGGATTTCCTTTCAATAACTGTTCTCATTTATGGAGTATTATTTTTCATTATAAGTGTAATTTATATCACTGTTTTATTTTTATCATTAATGATACTGAATTGGTTTAATGATTATGCCAACTAAGGCATAAAATGTGTCTGTGTGTACACTCAGAATATAAAAACATGTTCTGTAAAACTCTGACCCTCTGCTAGCTTTCATGAGCCTGCTTTCAGTCATCAAAGGTGTGTGATCTCCCGTTCCAGTTCTGCTTAACTTCATTTTGTGCATATGTCATATCCTCTTAATGGAAATTATTATTTAGCTAATAATTTACTTATTTTTTAATATCCTGATAGGCAGACACTAACAAAAATCATTCAGTCTAAAATGATGTACTAAAAATATCTTTCTTGGACATTACTTGGACATTGTCCTCTTCACAGCCATTTGCACATCCATTATATTGTTTAAACTAAATGAAAAAAAAAAGCCCCAGAAGACACAAAGAGTTTGGTAAAAAAAAAAAAAAATTGCCTTTGATGCTGAAGAAGTACCATGATGCAGTTGTTGCATGTGGTACATACTCCCTCCTCAGTAATAAGAAGCTCAAACTGTAGATTACTACTTAGTTGAAAGAATAAGTGTTATTATTCTGATCTAATCAGCTGTGTGTGGCCATACTGCTGTGCTCCAGATATGTTTGCCTCCCATTAAACTGTTTTCAAGACAAGGAAGATTGCCCTTCTTTAACACTTTTCTCCACTCTGTTGTCTGGAAGGCAGATGCGGTAAGTGGAATTCTAGCAACCATTCTAGTTTACAAAGATTAGAAACACAGACTAGAGGTGGCAAGGTAATTTACTAGTTGTCCGAGTTTTTAAAACTTGCTTTATCCAGTTTATTACCAACCACTCTACATCCTTACTTTATTTTAAAATGGATCTTTCTATGTAGCCCAAGCTAGGCATGAACTTAAGATACATCTCTCTCAGACTTCTCAGTGCTAACTGGTGCAAACTACTAAGGTCAGCTTCTAATTTAGTCTTGATGGCTGCTTTGTCACTACTCAACTGCTAACTTTAGTCCAATATATGTCCAATGTACCAGTGTCACAGCTGTAATGTGAAGGAGGCTTCAATATTTCTGTTTAACTAAGGAGAATGAATATCTTCAGTGGTCTCACTGAGAGAGCTGGGCCTTAACTTCAGGGACACATTACAGAGAACTGCTCGAGTAAACAATGACTCCTATGACTGCATCCACTTACTAAGAAAAACAGACCCATTGAATTAGATAAACTGTACTGCAGTCAGGTTTTGAGAAGTAAATAGAAAAACACTAGTCAAGAGTTCAATAAACAATGCTCAGGATCTAAGGAACTTTTATCTCATGTTGCTATGTTAATATTAAAATGTCTCTCATAATAGAGAAGGAAGGTAAGAGAAAGTAAAGTAGGGAGGAAGAGGAGAGAAAGAGGTTGGGAGAAAAGAGGAGAAAGAAGGAAAAGAAATGAGGGAAAATGAAACAAATATGGGAAGTACAGCTTTAAAGTGCCAAACAAGACCCTGTGTCCTACCCTGCCCACTGTCTGACTTCTCTGTTTGAGAACTGGAACAGAGGGTGGATCCCACAACTTTGCCACCTCCGGGGAACTTCCTGGAGCTCCATTGAGCACACAAGACCCACCTATCCATCCAGAACCAACCTGAGACCCGGTCTGCCTGATCTCTGACCCCCATTGCCTGGCCTCTGTTGGAGCTCCAGGATCCTGCTGGAGATCCACCTATCCACCCAGGACCACCCTGAATCTACACCTGACTGAACTCTGACCCACATTACAGGACCTCTAAATGAGGGAACTTCCTAGATCTGCTCTCATCACACTAGACTCACCTATCCACAGGGGACCACACCAAGTCCCTGATTGCCTGGTCTTTGATCCAATCACCAGGCCTCTGCTGGAGGACCTCCCTGAATTCCCTTCTGCCTAATCTTTGATCTCCATTTCCGGGCCCCTCCTAGAGTGCTTGGACCACCCAAAGCTACAGATATTGAATTTCTGACCAACCTAAGCCCACTGGGGAGTAGCACACACTGAAACCACTGAAACAGAGAGAGAGAGAGAGAGAGAGAGAGAGAGAGAGAGAGAGAGAGAGAGAGAGGGCCCACCAGCACCCACTGGAAAAAGCAATGGGAAGATGGCATTACAAGAAAATACCTAAAAATAGAAAGACAAGAATGACACAACCAGGATCTAGGGACTCTACACCAACTAGAATTAAACACCCCAAAGCACATGAAGCAGAATAGAACAACTTAAAAATATCTTCATAAAATTGATACAGGCTTTCAAATACAATGAGAGAAAATCCCTTAAAGAAATGGAACAAAAAACATGCAAAAAATTGGAAGAAATAGAAGAAAAGACCATGCAAAAAAAATGGAAGAATTGAACAAAACTCTAAAAGAAAGTAAGTAAAGCCAAGAAATAACAATCAAACAGCTGAAGGAAACAGTTCAACACTTGAAAACTGAAATAGAGACAATGTAGAAAATACAAACTGAATGAATATTGAAAATAGAAAAACTGGGCAAATGATCAAGGACTACAGGTGTAAGTATAACCAACAGAATACAAGAGATGGAAGAGAGAATCTTGGGTGCTGAAGATAAACTAGAGGAAATAGACTCATCGACCAAAGAAAATCTTAAATCCAACAAATCCTTAACACAAAACATCCAGGAAAGGTGGGGCATCACAAAAAGACCAAATCAAAGAATAATAGGCATAGAAAGTGAAAAAGCCCAGCTCAAAGATGCAGAAATCAACAAAATCATTGAAGAAAACTTTCCCAATCTGAAGAAGAACATGCCCATGACAGTACAAGAAGCATGCTGAACACCAAATAGACTGAACCAAAGAAAAAAGACTACTCTACACATAATAATCAAAACACCTAACATGCATAATAAAGAAAGAATATTTAGAGCAGCGAAAGAAAGAGGCCAATTAACATAAAAAGGCAGACCTATCAAAATTACACCTGACTTCTCCATGGAAACTCTCAAAACCAGAAGGTCTTGGATAGATGTTTCAAGTACTAAGAGTCTATGGATGCCAGTCCAGGCTACTATACCCAGCAAAACTCTCAATCACTATAGATGGAGAAAACAAGTATTTATTGACAATGCCAGATTTTCACTGTGTATCTACAAATCCAGCCCTACAGAAAGTTCTGGAAGAAAAACTACAACCCAAGGAAATTAAATATGCTCACAAAGACATAGGCAATAGGTAATCCCACTTCACCAGACCCAAGGGTAAAGCAGGGCAATATACTCACAATATTACTTCCAAACCAACAATGAATCTAAAACAAACAAGCATTAACAATCAATGTTTGTTACTTTTCCTCAACACTAATGGTCTTTACTTGCCTATAAAAAGACAGGCTTACAGAATGGATAGGAAGACAGAGTCCACCTTTCTCCTACATTCAAGAAACACATCTAAGCTTCAAAGACAGACATTACCTCAGGGTAAATGGTTGGGGAAAGATCTTCAAATGAAGTGATCCCAAGAAGCAAGCAGGTATGGCTATTCTAATATCTAACAAGTTAGACTTCAAACCAAAATCAATCAAAAGAGATGAAGACAGTCATTTCAAATTCATCACAGGAGAAATCCATTAGCACAAAGTCTCAATTCTGAACATCTATGCCCCAAATACAAAGGCATGCACATTTGTAAAGAAAATGCTACTAAAACTCAAAGCTCACATAAAACCTCACACACTCATAGTGTGAGACTTCAACACTCCACTCTCACTGCTAGACAGGACCATCAGACAGAAAGTAAAGTAAGAAACAAAAGAACTAACAGAAGTTATGTCTCAATTGGGTTTAACAGATATCTATAGAACTTTCCATCGAAACACAAAAGAATATACCTTCTTCTTTGCTCCACATAGAACCATCTCTAAAATTGACCACATACTAGGAGACATAACAAACCTCAACAGATACAAAAAAAAAAAAGAAATGCCCAAAAGGCTGAATGCCCCCCTATTTATTATCAGAACACCATACTTTAAAGTTGGAATTCAACAAATCGCAGAAACCCTACAAACTCATGGAAATTGAACTATTGCACCATACCTGGGACAAAGAGGAAAGAATGAAAGAAAGAAAGAAAGAAAGAAAGAAAGAAAGAAAGAAAGAAAGAAAGAAAGAAAGGAAGAAAGAAGGAAAGAAATTAAGGACCAAAATCTCAATGAGAATGCAGACACAACATACTCAAACTTATGGGACACCTTGAAAACAGTGCTAGGAGGGAAGTTCATTGCACTAAGTGCCCATATGAAGAAAACAGAGGATAGTCACATTAGAGAATTATCAGCACAACGGAAAGCCTTAGAACAAAATGAAGCAATCTCACCACGGAAAAATAGACACCAGGAAATAATCAATTTGAGGGCTGAAATCAATAAAGTAGGAACAAGGAAAGCAATACAAAAAATCAATGCAACAGAGAGCTGGGTTTTTTTTTTTTTTGTTTTTGTGTTTTTTGTTTTTTTATGTTTGTTTGTTTTGTTTTTGTTTTGTTTTGTTTTGTTTTTGAGAAAATCAACAAAATAGACAAACCTTTATCCAGGCTAACAGAAAGCAGGGAGAAAACTTGCAAATTAACAAAATCAGAAATGAAAAGAGGGACATAACAACGGACATTGATGAACTCTAGACAATTTTCAGGTCATACTTTAAAAACCTGTACTCCACAAAATTTAAAATTCATAGGAAATGGACAAATTTCTGAATAACTATCACATACCAAAATTAAGTCAAGAACAGATAAACAACTTAAATAGCCCTATAACTCCTAATGAAATAGAAGCTATCATCAAAAGCCTCCCAACCAAAAAAAGCCTAAGGCTAGATGTCTTCACTGCAGAAATCTACCAGAAATTCAAGGAAGAGCTAATACCAACACTCCTCAAATTGTCCCACACAATTGAATCAGAAGGTTCATTACTGAGCTCTTTTATGAAGCCAAAATCACCTTGACACCCAAACTACAAAAAGACACAAATAAGAAAGAAAATTACAGACCAATATCCCTGATGAACATTGATGCAAAAATACTCAATAAAATACTGATAAACAGAATTCAAGAACACATCAGAGAAATCATCCACCATGACCAAGTAGGCTTTATCCCAGGTTGCAGGGATGGTTAAACATATGAAAATCTATCAATGTGATCAACAATATAAACAAACTGATAAAGAAAACCACATGATCATCTCACTAGATGCCGAAAAAGCCTTTGACAAAATACAACACAATTTCATGATAAAGGTCTTAGAGAGATCAGGGATAATGGGAATTCACCTGAACATAATAAGAACAATATACAGTAAACCAACAGCCAACATTAAACTGTACTGTGAGAAGCTTAAGCCAATTCCTGTAAAATCAGGAACAAGACAAGGCTACCCTCTCTTTCCATATCTCTTCAATATTTTACTTGAAACTCTAGCTAAAGCAATAAGACAATAAAAGGAGATCAAGGGGATACAATATAGAAAGGAAGAAGTCAAACTTTCAGTATTTGCAGATGATATGTTAATTTACATAAGAGACCCAAAACCCTCTACCAGGGAATCTTAAAGCTGATAAACACCTTCAGAAAACTAGCAGGATACAAGATAAATTAAAAAAAAAAATCAGTAGCCCTACTATATTCTGGCAACAAAAAGGCTGAGAATGATTTCAGAGAAACATCAGCCCATACAATAGCCACAAACAGCATAAAGTATCTTGGGGTAACACTTACTAAACAATTGAAATACCCATACAAGAAGAACTTTGTATCTCTAAAGAAATAAATTAAAGAAGATCCCAGAAAAAGGAGGGATCTCCCAAACTCTAGGATAGGTAGAATAAACATAGTAAAAATGGCAATCTTGCCAAAAGCAATCTACAGATTCAATGCAATCTCCATTAAAATCTCACCACAATTCTTCACGGACCTTGAAAAGATAATAATCAACATTGTATGGAAAAACAAAAGATATAGGATAGCCAAAACAACCCTGTACAATAAAGGAACTTCAAGAGGCATCACCATCTCTGACTGTAAGCTCTACTAGAGAGCCATAGTCCTGAAAACAAAACTAGACAGGTAGACCAATGAAATGAAATAAAAAAGCCAAACACTAACCTACACACCTATTAACACCTGATTTCTGACAAAACAGATTAAAGTATACAATGGGAGGAGGAAAGCATCTTCAATTAATGGTGTTGGCACAACTTGATGATGGTGTGTAGAAGACTACATATAGACCCATGTCTATTGCCATGCACAAAACTCAAGCTACAAATGGATCAACGACCTCAACATAAATCCAACCCTACTGAACCTCTTAGAAGAGAAAGTGGGGGGTACCTTTGAAAAAAATTGGTACAGGAGACTGCTTCCTAAACATAACTCCAGTAGCACAGACACTGAGATAGACAATTTATAAATGGAACCTCCTCAAACTGAGAAGCTTCTGTAAGGCAAAGGTTACAATTGAGAAGACCAAAAGGCAACTGACAAACTGGGAAAAAGAACTTCACCAATCCTTAGAGGACTGAGCTCCAAAATATATAAAGAACTTAAGAAACTAGTCACCAAACACCAAATAACTCTATTAAAAAATGGGGTACAGTAGTGAAGAGAATTCGCAATAGAGGAAATCAAAGAGGCTGAAAGCCATTTAAGAAAGTGCTCAGAATCCTTAGCTATCAGCGAAATAAAAATCAAAACAACTCTGAGATACCATCTTCCTTCTGCCAGATTGACTAAATTTAGAAACACCAATGACAACTTATGCCGGAACAGATATGGAAAAAGGTGAACACTCCTCCACTGCTGGTAGGAATGCAAACTTACACAGCCATTTTGGAGATCAGTATGGCGGTTCCTCAGAAAAATGGGAATCAGTCTACCACAGGATCAGGCAATCCCACTGTTAGGCATATACCCAAATGATCCACAGCCATACAAAAAAGACATGTGTTCAACTATGTTCATAGCAGCATCATTTGCAATAGGAAGAACCTGTAATCAACTGAAGAATAGATAAAGAAAAAGGATAACATTTACACAATGGGATACTACTGTACAGAAAAAAAGAAAAACAAACAAAAAAAAAAACAAAAACACAATGGAATCTAGAAATTCTTAGACAAATGGATGAAACTTGAAGAAACCATCATGAATATGGTAACTCAGTCACAAGAAGAGGAGCTTGGTATGTACTCACTCATATATGGATTTTAGTCATAGAGCAAAGGATCACCAAGCTAAAATTCGCTCTGCCGGAGAAACTAGGATACAAGGAGGAATCTAAGACATCCATATAAGGTCTCTCACAGAAGGGGAAAAAGACAAGATCTCCTGAGTGTATTGGGAGTGTCAAGGGGAGAAGGGGAGGAGAGGAAATCACATGGGACTAGAAAGATTGAATTAGGGGAGGAATAGACAAGAGGAGAGAGAAAGAGAGTGAGAGTGAGAGAGAGACAGAGACAGAGAGAGAGAACATAAAAGAGGGAGTCATTATAGGTTTGAAGAGAAAACTCATTCAAGAGAAATATCCAGAGGCCTACAAGACTGACCTCCACTAACAATATGAGCAACGTAAAAAGGCTACCATAAATGCCACTCCCTGATAATGAGATCGATGATTAACTTATCCACCAGCATAGAGCCCTCATCTAGTAGCTGATGGAAACAGAAGCACACACTCACAACTAAACACTGAGCTGATCTGGAGTCCAGATACAGAAAGGCAGGACAAGACCCGGCTACATAAACACACAGAGATAGCTGACCTGAACAAGGAGGAGTTAATGGTTCCCCCAGACTGATAGCTGAGAATCCAGCATTTGATTGAATCAAACATGGGTCTCAATTAGAAAGCTTGGCCAGTCTCTGGGACCACTGACTGTGGAACCAGGATGTATTTCTGGTGCACAAAAGGAATTTTGGAGCACATTCCCCATGAAGGGATACTCCTTTACACTAGTGCCAGGAGGGAAGGCCTAGTCTCTACTCCAAAAGAATGACAGATTTAGATGACCCTTCCAGGAAGGCGTTACCCTACATGTGGAGCATGGGAAAGGGGGATGAGATGGAAGGGTGTTTGGGGGGCATGGGAGGGTGGGAGAAAGAGAAAGAGGGAGGGAGAGGAAATTGGAATCAATATGTAAAATAAAAATAAAAAAATAATAAAATAAAATAAAGTCCCAAACAACTGATGCCCTTAACTGCCTGGAAATTTGTAAATGTGAAGGTAAATATAGCCAAGATTGTACCTTTAATGTTAAAAACCCAAGTGGAGGGAGTTTCATTTTGTTGATTGGAAGAAATTGCTTTCTAAAATGTTTTTCAAATGGAAGCCATTTAAGATAAAGTCAGAGAATGAAAAGAGTAGATTAGAGGCATGTCCAAGGTTGACATGACCAGTGATGCTGAAATAAGAGTGAAGTTTTCCTGCAAATTTCAAGATTTCATTATTTTTTTTCTTCAGAGTAGTATTCCATTGTGTAGATGTGCCACATCTTTTTATCCATTCTTCAATTGAGGGGCATCTAGGTTGCTTCCAGGTTCTTGATATTACAAATAACGCTGCTATTCACAAGCAAGTGGATGGGACTTGAAGAAACCATCCTGAGTAAGGTAATCCAATCGCAAAAAGAAGAACATGGTATATACTCACTCATATATGGATTTTTGACCTAGAGCAAAGGATCATCACCCTATAATTCACACCGCCAGAGGAACTAGGATACAAGGTGTATTCTAAGAGATTCATTTATGCTCCCTCACAAAAGGGGGAAGGGACAAGTCCCCAGAACACATGGAAAGTGGGGGACAGTGAATGGAGAGAGAATTAGGAGAAAGAGAAGGGAAGCAGAAGAAAGCATGTGCGACTAGGAAGATTAAGTCAGGGTAGGAATAGAAGACAGGAGAGAAAGAGAGAGGAGAGAGTGAGAGAGAGAGAGAGAGAGAGAGAGAGAGAGAGAGAGAGAGAGAGAGAGAGAGAGAGGAGAGAGAGACAGAGACAGAGACAGAGACAGAGAGGAGAAAAAGAGAGAGAGAGAAAGACATAAAAGAGGGAGCCATTATTGGGTTGAAGAGAAAACTGAACCTAAAGAAAGACCTAGAGCACTAGAAGACTGACTCAAACTAACAATTTGAGCAACCATGGAGAGGCTACCATAAATGCCCTTCCCTGATAGTGAGATAGTCAACTAAATTATCCACCATCATGGAGCTCTCCTCTAGTAGTTGTTGGAAACAGAAGCAAACACCCATAACTAAACACTGAGTCGAACTAGAATTCAGATGCAGAGAGAGAAAGGACCAGACCAGGTTGCCCAAACACACAAAGACAGCTGACCTGAACAAGGAGGAGCTAATGCCCCCCCCCAGGACTAATAGCTTGGAACCAGCATGGGACTGACTCAGACTCCCTGATTATGGGTCTCAGCTAGAAGGACTGAGAAGTCTAAGGGACCTCAGACAGTAGAATCAGCATGTATTTCTGGCGCACAAAAGGACCTTGCATATACATCCCCCATGGATGGATACTCCCTTAACCTAGAGAGAGGAGAGAAGGTCTAGTCCCTACTTCAAATGACTTGACAGATTTACATGATCCCACCTGGATAACATAGCCCTACATGTAGAATAGGGGTGGGGGGATAGGAGGAGAGGGTGGTCAGGGTGCATGCCAGGGGGAAAGAGGGTAAGAGGGAGAGAAGGAAAGGGAGAGGAAACTGGGATTGACATGTAAAATTCTTAAATTATATTATTAATAAAAAAAGAGTGATGTTTTCCAATACAGTTACAGAGCCAAAGGAAAGTAACTAAGAAAGAAGGCAGCTATTTTACCAAGGGCCAGACAGTGTCTGGGAAGAATCAACATAGTTTGAGCACAAGCTTTTCTTTCCACCTGGACTTGGCATTTTAGCTTCAAGTCTTAGGTAATTGCCTCATCACTCTTGATATTTCTTTCTATTGAAAATTCTATTAGTCACTGTATTGTCTGGCCAACTTGTGACTGAAGATACAAGCACATGGAGTTCACCCCGGGAATGAAGATGAGTATATAAGAAAATTTATAGTAGACCCAGAAATTTTATGACAGATATATTGACTTCCCAAACTTTATCTCATTCACAGGGATATCTTGCAGATTTCAACTAGCACAGTTAGCCCAGGATGTTCACCTCCACCCTCTCAGCTACATCTTCTCAGTGGAAATAAAATTAGAAGAATGTACTCCTGAGTCGTATCACCTGGCATCAAGTACGGTCTATGTCCCCTACTCATACAGAGACCCTATGTAGGTAATTTGCCATACTTATCTATAAATGTTTTTCTTAACCTATAATATGCAACTAAAATGAATATCTACCTATTTTGTTAAAACATTTTAAATAGTGCTGACTCCTTTCTCTATATGGTTACTCCTATTTCTGACCTTACTGTTCTTGACTACACTTTACTGATTAAGAATACTAAACTCAGAGAGCATTCTCAACTAAGCAACAAAATAATTAGGATAGGGTAAATATTCCTTATCCATAACAATTGGGTAGAGAAATTTTTTGAAGTTAGAGCCTTTAAAAGTTTGTAATGTTTGTCTACACTTTAAGAGGTAAGCATGCCTCATTTAACTAATCTAAAGATAATTCTCCACAATCTTTCATGTTTTTTGAAAGGTTTGGGGAGTTAGCTTAAATACATAAGACATTTATTGAGCTGTAGAGTTGCTGCCTCCAATTATACTATTGTTTATTGGACATCCTTTCGTGTCTCATTCCAATGGTGATGTTGGCCGTCAGAAGTTTTTGTCAGCATGTTCTCACGAAACTATCACATGCATGCAAATAACAGTCCTTGACAGTTTCAGCATCCTCCCAACCTTCAAAGCAGTATTTCTTTGATTATTTACAAATGAAGTAAGTACACAACTAGAATTTAGAAGAAAGATTGCATTAGTAAAGGGTTTTCTGGGCAGTGAGAAACAATTATCAGAGGACTCACAGAGCCTCTGAAATATGAAACAATCAATTTCTTATTTCTGCAAAGTGAATCTCCTTGAAAAAATTGGAGACCATTCCTTTATTTTATACTCAATTTCCTGCACCTTTAAAAAATCCTTCCTAAGCTGACATCAAACTTTCTATTTCCAAACAGGGTTTTAGCACACCACTAAGGTGTTTGCAAAACTAATTTGAGGCAAATTTTAATAAAATTATTTTCTGTCTTCTTACTTTTCAGTATGTTCTTAAGAACAAATACAAACTCCACTGTCCTCTCTGGTTGAAGTCTGATAAAGAGACATTAAAATTCCAATAAGAAATAATGCCTTTTTGCTGCATTTTGGCACTTTAAAAAAGTGGTTCTAAGACTGCTGTGGCTGTTAGTGCTTAAATGGCCAAATTATCTTAATTGTCTCAGAAGTGGTACTAAAGTTTGAAAAGCAAGAGTGCATGTGTGAGAAGAAGGGAAAGTGCTGTCATTACGCTCAATTTTTGGAAGAGAACATTTGTTTGCATTGCAGCCAACAACCATCCACTTTCTAGTAAATCACAACTAAAAGAGGTGCTGATGGTGAAGTTGTATAGTGTGTGCTACCCGTGGTGGAGCTGTAGTAAATCCAAGTGTACTGTGCAGAAAGTAGCTGTGCAGAATTATGAGCCCATCTGATTCTAATTTAGTCAATTTGAAGCACCAATCTGGCCTATTTGCAGGTGCAGGAATGTCACAATACACTACATGGCACATATTCTTCTGATTGGCAGAAGGATTCATGGACTCTTGATGCCCAACTCAATGCAAAAGTCTGCCTGAGACTCATGATGCAAGAAGGTAGGGTACATTCAAACGTGATGTGTCATACTTTGAAAAACCTAAAAGGAAGAGCAAGGGGAAAAGATACTAGAACTGAGAACATACAAGTATTTTCTAAATGATTTTCTTTGCATTGCCATTGTGCAATTGACTTTCACAAATCCCTGTAGGTTCTCTTGACTAACTCATTCACTAATGCCTCTAGCATATTATCATCCTCCTCACTAAAACTTCTTGAAAAGCAGCTTATCTCAGTATTTGACAGGTCCTTAGGTTTATTCTCTTGGACCCTAGCTGTGAAGGATTTTATTCAATGAGTTGACTAATCACTCTTAAAATACCATCATTTATCTCTGTTCTTAAATGCCAAATAATTACTTTCCAGGAGTTTTTCCTCAAGTTTAGGTGGAATTAGTTCATTCCTTTAAGGACTGTGTCCCTTAACTAGCATGAATTTTGTCTAATAGAGCTTATTCTTCTAAAACCACTGTCCCTTTCTCTGGAGGGATCTTTGTTGAACTTATGCCATTGCCTACATCTCTATTTAGCTGAGCATCTCAACATTTATATACACATTTGCTCTCCTTTCTTTTCATACTGTCTCTTCACATACTTGTATTTGGCTGTACAACTTAATTTCCACTCATATACTGGTAAACAAAATTTAACCACATACATGTTCCCCCCAACTATAATTTATTCATATCAACAGCTAGAAGTATAATAATCTTAAAATTATAATTTTCCAAAAGCACATTCAATATCAACCTTCCAATACAAAAAAAGTATTTTTATCTGACTCATTAAATGCTAATGCCATCCTAGCAGACAAACCCTTGTTATAAGCCCCTCTATCCTTTTCACATCCTCTATCGAATCCACTAATGAATGCCATTAGTTTTACATTGAAAATACCTTTGGATTCTACTTATGGCTCACTACTACCACTTCTAACTTCCTGGTTCTGAATGCCTTCTCTTTCTACTTATAATCTAGTAAGAGATTTATGATCATTCTCTTACTTTTCTCCAAGGATTTATGTGACCTAAAGAATTCTGAATAGTTCTTTTCAAACTTATATCAGAACAACTAGGTCCTGTATTAAAAAAGCAATTTGACTCTCCTAATGTATCTAGAGTGAAGTGTCAATACGTTATCATGAATTATAATGTTCTGTTACTTTCTTCCTGGCCTTTGCTTCCCAGATTAATCAGTAGATCCACAGTTTTGTCCTTAAACACTATCACATTCTCACCTCTGGGCATGTGCATTTATTATCCCAGTTGCATTAAATGTTCAGTGTTTGGTCACCCTAACTATTACCATTAGGCTCCTTTTAAAATATCTCTTATGAAGGAAAGCTGTCAGTCATCCAAACAAAATACTATCCCCATCCCTGTCAGAATTAGTCCTTTCACCCTGATTTGTTTTCTCTATGACATTTTAATAAAATTTACATATTTCCATTTACTTAGCACTATCTTATAAGTACATGTGAACATAATGTGGAAATTATTTTGATAACAGATATCCTGGGATGAAAGATTTATGTGTAGCACAGAATAATTTTTTACAACTTCCAGAATTATTTAGATTCTTACTCTAAACATTGTCCAATACCCAATTTAAAGGAATGATTAGAAAACATTAAGTATAATAAAGCTTGGGCCTATTGACTTTTAAACCATGCAAAATCTACAACGTAATCTCATAAGCAAGTATGAGGTCTCAGCAATCCAAGGTCAAATGTCACTTTTTGACAATGCCTTGTGTCACTTTGCTAAGGTCATGTATATAAGAAATTAAATTTACTTTGACATAATAAAAAGCGAGTCCTACTAAAATCATTAGGAAATATCGATTTCCTAACAAATCTTATAGTTTAGGCTTTTTGAGACACATAGATAGTCAGTCAAAAACTGGCTTATGATGAGGTACCAGTTTCTTTTGTTTGTGTTTGTTTTCTGGTCAAATAAATTCCATAGTGAATTAATGGACAGGGCATATACTGGACATGTTTGGGTAAGTGTTCTAATCCCAACAATGTTCCTCTGTAACACTTAGCATACACCCTTTAAATTAATATCTCTGCTAAATAAGATGATTCAAAACTCATGTTTTGAAGAAGGCCAACCTTCTTTCAATTTCATAATCATTTATCACTCTTATGCTACTCTTTATTCTTGGTACAGTAAAAGCTTAGATGCATTAACCTTGTTAAACAAAACCCGATTTTAAGAGTCAACTGTCTTTCTTCATAACTTAGCAAATTCTTTCAAACATGCTATATTATTTCATGTATTACCAATAAAAACATTTATAGAGAATTCTTTGGTTTTATTTTTTTGCAGAATATAGTTTAAATTCTTCTAATTATCTTTTACATATCAATTAACCTTTATTTTTTCTTAGCCAAAATGAAACCACAACCACCAAAACAAAACTATATAAAGCTTTCAAAACTAGTACTTTACATAATCATGCTATTATGTTTGCACAGAGACTTGGGATATTATACAATGGCACTGCTAATGTCATAGGGAAGTCTTTCAGTTATGCTTATGAGGAGACTTCATTTTATGAGGGAAAACAAGTAAGAACAAAAGCCAAAAAAGTCACAAGGAAAAAAATCTCTTCTAAGTCTCACTGTCAATAGCCAACTCCCTTTTGTGTCTTACACTGTCTGAATCTATCATCTGTGAGACACTGAATATTGTGCATATCTTTCCACCACAAGTTACCATGCTCTTTCTTTCTATGTATATTGCTCTAATATATCTTTATACAAAGTCTGCCCATTATCATTGAAATGTGTGTTCTATTTTACCTCAGTTACTGGTTATTTCTTCTTTTGTATTATTCCAAGCCATTTAGCACTCACAGACTAATAAAAGTATTTTGGGGAACAACATCTCCAATAATATATGGTCAAATATGTATAATCACATTTCGTAGAGAACAATTAAGGATTGTTTAAAAAAGCCTGGATTAATTTAGAGGCAATGTACCAAAACTGAATGACAAAAATGAGTATTAATTACCATGAACTGTCTCCTTACTACAGCTGTTTAATTTTCATGGCCTAAATATTACCAGAATTACACAGAAATGAGTACACTTTTGTGACCTTCCCATATGATGGCCTTCCCATATGATGAGAGAGGCAAGCACTTGGACATTGTAATTATGTGTGGTAATGTTAACTAATAGTTTACCCTGGAAAAAAAAGAGAAGATACACAAAGAATTTTACTTACACACCTCACACACACACACACACACACACACACACACACACACACACACATACTTATGTCTGTCTGTCTGTATGTATGTATGTATATATTTGTTTGGAAAAGCATTGAAAAAAATATATAATCTTAAAATCTTTCTTTCAGGGATTTACAAATACCTTGAAGAAACTTTTACCTGGTATGGTGAAATAGGTGTTAGGGCATTCTTCAAAACTCATATTTGATGATTGAAATTTTGTGATAGGACAAGGGTCTGGAATCAAATCTAATGAAATGAAAGATTGAATATTACAAGATGTTTGAGTAATGTAAGTGCTAGAGGATGTCAAGGGAGGCACTAATTGTGAGCATGTGGTAGTCATTGCAGATATGTGCTTGTCAATGAATACAAACTTTGGGTGGAAGGCATGCTATCTTATTAATGATTACATTTTTAAAAAATAGCTCAGATTTCTAGATTAGAAAACTGTCAAGAAGTTGGTAGACGTACACAACTTTGAGAGGGAAGCAAGATCATGAATCTTGGCAAAATATTTATATCCTTGGATGACCATTAATATTTCCTTCATCATGGATTATGACCACATCTGGTTACCACATTATAAAAGAACATTATAAGCATAATTAAAATACAAAGTGCAACAAGACTTTATTTTACAGGTTATAAGCTCAATAAAATACTACTTGTTTCAACTAGTTAAGATTTTTCACTCATAAGGCTATTTCTCACTTATTTATTTTAATTTATTTAAAAATAAGAATATAGAATGTGTATGCACCTATCAGAGAACTGTCAAAAACTGAACACATTTGCATAATTTCCAGAAATAGTTTACCACAGTCCCCCTCCACAGAAACCTAGGCCCCTTTCACTACTGCATTTATAATAACCATCCTTAGAAAACTTACCGAGTACAGCAAAAAGAGCCCTGGGTTAAGTCCTTAGTACTTGAGAGTGTTAGGATATTTCACTGTGGGATAACTATGCCTCAATGGGCAAGACAGTTCACCTAGAGAGATAGTAAGAGCATGCAAAGTAGACATTTCCTGACAGCCAGCATGAGTCTGCCAGAGGGCCTTGACAATAGCAGCTGAGTCTGACAAGAGGTGAAGTAGACAAGATAACTATGCAAAATGGTGCCCATAGTTAAAGTACATTTCTAAGGTAAGATAGTTTGCATACCACAGCTTATACTTAATATTGAATTGCTGTTATATTTGGGCTATTATAAGCATTTTTGTATAATTTTTATCAAGATTCATAGTTGCAGTCCATTAGCCACTATTGACACTAAGTAGTCATTATTCAGAGTAGTTGTATCAGCTCCAAACCCAGCAGTAGCATGTAACATTTGACTTCCCATTAGTGAAGTACCTTCTTACTCATTTTGTACAAGATTGTCTTTTTAATTGATTTCAAATAGTTCATATTTGCCAAAAATGCTAACTCTTTCTGCTAATGTATAAGGAAGCTATATTTTGTATGTTATGGTTTGCAAAATAATCATCCCCTTCATGACTGTGTTTCATTTTAATTGATCTTATCATGTGGCAAAACATGCAGACATTCTACCTTGTTCCTTAGAAGCATGTTTTCATCTTCTTTAAAAAAAATCTATAAGATGCTTAAAATTATTTGTATAGATGAATTTTCATATACATGTCTACCTATCATCCTTCTATCAAACCAAATATTCCCAATTAATCCAGATCCATATATTGAAAAAAAATCATTAACACAAACAAAAAAATTTAAATAAATAATCCAGCCCATCCTCACTGTTCCATCACAAATCAAGAGTTTCAATGTCAGAAGGGGTTTCTTCTGGACTCATTTCTTTGATCTTTAAGTCTATTATATGAGGTTACTGTATCTGAGGTCTAGATACTGTAAAATAATCATCTTTTTAAGTTTAATGTCCAGTGTAGTGTTTTTCCTCTTTATTGTTTTAAGGTTTACAAGTCTGTTCTTTGCCTAAATATATTCCAAATTATTCTATCAATTTCCAAACATATATAAATACAAATCTCTTGAGATAGTGAATGGGATAACACTTAATATGTAGATCAATTTGGGTAACAATAGCATCTATAAATAAATCACCCATGGAATAGATGATCAGCACTTCCATGCTTAATTTCAAAACATAAATTTCAGTTTGACTCATATAAATCTAGTTTATTCTCTGTGATATGGACAAGATTGGGAATCATTAAAGCACAGAAATTAAACTTTGTAATTTATGATCTTAGATCTTTACTCATTGGCATGATAAAACATCTCTGGTTTTTTGTTTTGTTTCTGTTTGTATAAGCAACTCTCTTTGTTCTCTGATGAGCACCTTCTGGAGTACTGTAGCTGAATATCTCGATTTGATGCAACTGAAAGCAAACTATAGGTAGCATCAGGCATGTCCACCCTCTGTGGCACCGAATTCCACAGCGCTTATGTTCTTTTAGAATCATGAGTATTCTTTACCTAATTTATTAATTTATTTATTTTATCTTCCTAGCTTTGCTTTATGGAGCTTCTGGTTTTGAAGGAAGCTGTTATCACCACAGATTTTTATATCATTTATACCAAGGATGCGATGCAGTCTCAAGTCACCTTGGATTACCCCCAAGGGTTAATTCAAGGCCACATTTCATTGAATACTAGAACTGTGTCAGAAAGTGGAAGCCCTTAGAATAAACCTTCTTTGTATTTAATAATTGCTTATTTTCTGAATTTGAAGGCAAGGAAAAATTAACCCAGATGAATTTCAATTGGAAATGAAAGTTAAAACACTTCTCGATAACCCAGCAGACCAACAAACCTTGACACATGGATCCCAGCCACACAGACACACAGTGCTTCATAGAACAGGCTATTTGGATACCTGCCACATGAAGGAAACATAACACAATAGATGATCTTCCCTTGTTTGCTGAATTACATTGTTCTAGTGATTTGCCATTGACCTTCAGGAAGCTCTGTGCCCTTTTCAACTAAAATGATACAAATTGCATGGTGCTGAAAAGTAATTTTAGAATACTGTCAACTCATAAAAAGGTACATAGCAGTAACATGAGATTTAAAAACCTGGCTATGGTGGTGGTTTTGAATAAAATGACCCCCAGGGAAAATTAGCAGATCTGGTCTATTTATTTCAGGCAATAAATCATGACCTAGTCAAATTAAAGCATATTGAAAGTTAGTTGCTTAATGGATAATCCATTGAGCTTTCAGTCCCTGTGGATCCTTTTCAGTATTGTATTCATATTTATATGCCAGATAGCATGTCATACACCGACAAAATTTATATTCTAGACAGAAGTATGTTAGTAAAAGAGAACATCAGGGGCATGGAAGTAATTTCAACCCCACCCCAAATTGATATTTATTCACTCCTTCCAACGCCCTGGGAAAAAGACAAGAAAGCAGAAGGGAATATTTAACTGCATATCTCCCAAAAAATTACTTCTCAATTTGCTAGATCTCATATTAAAGCAAGGATTGAAGACCTTTGCTAACTTCCAGTGCACAGCCCATCAGATGTCTGAGTTATGTGGGAATGCCTCTGATTGCAAGACTAGACTATTCCAAAAAAATCAGTCTGCATTAGCAACTGTCAGGTAGCCAGCACAATTATGCTCCTATTATCGAAGATATCATAGTATAGGCCAATTGTCAGAAGAAGTGAAGCATTGTTTCTTTGGATTTCTTTTAACAAGAAATAGGGAAGAGAAGGAATTAATGTCTCAAACTGTGACATGATAAAATACACCTTAAGGTAAAGAGATTCTAAAATATAGTATAACAAAAGCATATTGAGTGTTGAGAGGCTGATTCTGAATGTTTGTTTTCTTATCCATGATATTCTCTTCCTCAGGAAAACAGCATAATTGCCACCATGGCACATAGCTCAGTCATCCTGGTGCAGAGCATAACCAGGTCTAATCTGTCAATCAATTAATCCAGAATAATTAATGATCTCACCTAGTAGGTTTTTACCTTAGGGTAAGTAACTCAAAATTGTTAAACTCTTTTGAACCCTATCCAAATCAGTAAATCAATCATCTGCTCCCTTATGTTATTAGTGTGGGCAGGTTAAATGAAAATTGCACTGTTTAGTCGACCATTCCGACTATCATTCAGTGCCATTCAGACCCACTATGTTGTACCATGTTCCATCTGTACAGTTGCATTCAGTCAGATATCCAAGCAGGAAATGTGGTTCAGCAAATCTAGAGATTAGTAGAGATTAAGCCATACTGCTAACACAATAAGTAGCATATATGCATGCATTAAACATGGCCACAAAAATTAGAATTTCAAACAAGGTAAAAAATAGAAATACATATATAGAAACAAACATGCATGTGTGCAGGCTATGTATGTGTGTGTGTGTGTGTGTGTGTGTGTGTGTGTGTGTATGTGTGTGCATGCATGCGTGAGTGTATGTGTGTGTGTGTGTGTGTGTGTGTGTGTGTGTGTGTATGTGTATGTGTATGTGTATGGGTATGTGTATGTGTATGTGTATGTGTATGTGTATTAAGCACTTCTTGCTTAAGCTTGACAACCTGTTTGATTCCCCAGGGTCTATGGTGGAAGGATAAAACATACTCTCTAAGGTTGTCTTCCAAACTCCACAATTTCACTAAACTCAAATACACACACACACACACACACACACACACACACACACACACAAATAATACATAGCAATTTTAAATTTAAACAGAAAAGGAAAACATGGGTTGACCCCTTGGACACAACAGACAACAATTTTATTGACAAGGAAATAATAGCTTTCCTATGGCATGTGATGTTTCATATGAAAGAGAACCCAAGAATATCTGTTTAGATCATCTGAAATTATTAGTTTCATTCTGAAGATCATAAAATCTTCCATAAAATCTATGTAATAGAACAAGATATAGGTAGGAACTCAAAGCTTTACAATAGAAGATTACATATTATATACCATATCATAAAGTCTTTATTTCCAATTATTCTTCACTATATCAAGAATTCAAAATAATTTATTTGTTAGCATTCTAAGGTTTTCCTTAAAATTCTGATGTAGTGTTTAGAGTATGGAATAGAGAATGCCATCAGTACTAAAGAAAACTCATTGACTATTACATACCCATGTTCTTGTGAGCATTATGGTGTACAGGACCTGCTTTTGTGAGGCATGTTGATAGATAAAACATTATCTCATGCTCTCTCACACTTTCACTCTATTCTAATCCAGTTCAACAAAGCAACAAGCAAAACTTCCTCAGTATAGTTTATTATAGTATGTGGTCTAATAATAATATAATAAAATTATAAGTAATCAACATATTCCATAGTTGAGGTGATACTTGGAAAAAATGATGACTGAAAGGCCACCAAACTTAGATCCAATCATATCTACCACTATAGAATGAATGCACACACAACTTGGTTGATCTAGTAGAGTTTAACATAAGGACTATTTCTATGATTGTAGCATATGGGAGCTGCAGTTTTGCAGTTCCCTATCCAGACTAGTAACAAAGGGATTTGAGAACTCTTTACCATTTCTGAAGGTGTTTACAGAAAATAGGAAGCTGTAAGACTTGTTTTTGGTGACAGTTTGCTCAGATTTGGCTTTCTTTTTTCAATTTATCATTTTATGCAAATCAAATCTGCAAAAACCACAGGAGCACAAGTGATCTTGAAACTGTGTTTGTAGGATAGGGTGAAGAACTTGAGGCACTGTTCTAAACCTGTTTTAGAAAATGTTTTTCTGCTGCTGCACCTTACAGGCTGATGTGTTTATTCATGTACGCTTTCCATTATCTCCACTATTTACAGAAAACTTTACTCATCCCATTTACAAAGTTAAGGAGTCATACCCATCTCACAAGAAGTGTGAGAAATGTGAGTTGTCTTCCTTCATTTCTAATGCTAAATATATTTGTTCATTGTTCATGTGTGTTGCTAAATATCTTTATTATTTAGAAAAATAGGAAAGTCATATGGAGTTGTGACACATACATAGAAAACAAAATAATCTATGTTAGTTAATGAAGAATGAGTTAATCAGTGCCTCAAAACAAGTGACTCAAAACGGACTTCAGCACATGATGATGGAATGTAACAGTTTCCATGGTAGCTTTGTCTTAGATATACTGAATACTGATGTCTTAAACATTGTACTGCAATGTAAAGAAGCACTTGAAAAAGCAACATATTGTCCAAAAAATGTTAAGGGAAATATTTCATATTGGAAATTATTAGGAGGAGTCGTGGGTTTCTATGAGAGAAACTTACATGGGATTTGAAGAATACACAAGGAACAAAGAACTTGGCTGTCTACATTCTATTGATCATACTTCTCATTTGGATTTTGGTCAACTGGTGATGAAACGAAGCCTCATGTATCTTTACGAAGTCTTAAACTTGATATTATCTAGTGAGTAATGACAATGAGAAAAGAACACCCAGATATATTTTTGTATTTTTAGTTAAGATTTTATCTTTCTTTTTCACCTTACAGTCTTGATATCATTTATCAGATAAAATATATACCCACAAAGAACAAGGATATTTGTTTGTTTTATAGGATACAGAAGCACAGAAAACATTCTTTGACTCAAAATAAATCAAAAAAGAAATGTATGAAAGCCAAGTCATTTTTTCTATGATCAAGCAAAATAGGCAAGCTTTAATAGTACACACAGAAGCATTAAAGTTTGCCTTTTCTTGAAATCTGAATGTGCTCGTTCTAACCATGAATTATTTGGCTTGCACAACTGTATTTGACTAGGGCTTAGCATATGACAAAGAACATTTTTTTCTGCAACAAATGATGTAGAAGAAGTATATCTTCCATATTTTCTTGGAGTTATAAATAAACAATATCTCTCCAGAATTAAAAACTAGTCTCTTACAGAAAGAATTTTTGTTTTCGAAGATGTATTCATGGAAGCACTATGGAGTCCACATAATATTATCAATATACACTTAGCTTAACATTCATCATTAAAAGCTGATTGGGTGGGAAACAGTAAAAGCTTATATAAAAATATTTAAAGTTCAATATTTTAATTTCCTAAGCTCATAATTCTAAATGTATTCAAAATTTCATGTTCATAAATTAATATTTTCATTCCTACATGAAGGACATTTCCAAGCATTCCTTCTCATATTTTTATGTTATATACATTTCAAAATGTTAAGTTACTTTTCTCTATGAATTGGCACTTGTATGTGTTGCTTAGTTTTGATTGTTCCCTGTGGACATCAAGATGCTATTTCATTCTTCTTGAAATAACATTATTCTAAAAGAGTTTAAATTTCCTGTAGATTTTAGAACTATGTACACAACCTGATTAATTTGTTCCTGTTTCTATGAAACTTTTATATAAATAAAACTTTTTATATGTGTGACCTTAGGGCAGTTGGATTGATTTTTGTTTGTTTGTTTGTTTGTTTGTTTCTAACATATGTCTAATAGGTTTGTCAATCTGGGTTAAAGGCATGGAAAAATCCCTGCTTATCTATGAATACTCAAAAAAATTCCTAACATTTGAAGGTAAATCATCCTATACATCATAACATGTTGGCCCTCACCATATTTGATTTGTGAATCTTAGCCTTTTGTAATTTTAGTAAAATATTCTCAAGAATCAAGTTAAGCAACTTGAGTTTAGCGTTGTTTCTGAATCATTTTTCTAAATCTTACTGTGTATTCCTGAATCCCTTATTGATCTCTGTTACTAAACATCATGGTGCTCCTAACTAAACTATGTATTTTTGGGGAGGGTACAGTACAATAAAGAAGAGCAATGCAATTACATCTTATGAAATTAAAGGCAGCAGCTTGTCTTTATCATTTTGTAACTCCTAAATATTAATATTTTAATGTAGTGAACTCTATATACAGGGAAAAGCTTGGACTTTGGTATTTAATATTTTTAGGTACAAATAACAGGTTTTTATTCTCATGCTTATGTAACTGTGAGCAACCTTCTCATCTCACTGGAGCATATTTTTTATTATTTCTCTTTTTCTTTGTTATGCTGTTGGTAAGTTACTATAACCTTAGCATAGCAAAGTATATCACACAACAGTTATCAAATAAGAATCACAGTTAACAATATTTAGTCCATTAACATTTAGTAAGACTTAAAGAAAATATTCTATCGTCTATCCTATCTTTGTAAGTCTAAAATCTTATATGTAACTTTTCTTTAATCCTAACTAAGAAAACATTAACCACATTTATCTGTCTTCAACTCCTTCAAAGACTACAGAAGGGTAATATATAAACTCTAGAAATGACAGAGACAACTCAGTGCCTGGGCAGTTACCAAAAGTTCTTCTGCAATGTTCCATCTTCAGCCTATAGGCCATAGTGTGTTTGGCAGACTCTTCAGCAAAGTAGGAAACTTTAAACTGTCCACCTATATTGGCAGTTTTTCAGTCACTTTTCTCCATGTCCTGCAGACTGTCTGACAGACTCTTCCATGAAGCAGGGACCCTGTAGCAATATCCATATTGTATCAGCAGTCATTTTCCTGTGGGTTCTGCATTTCCAGTTCATACAGCAAAAGGACCTTGCAGATACATCCCCCATGGAGGGATACTCCGTTAACCTAGAGACAGGAGAAAAGTCCTAGTCCCTAACTCAAATAACTTGACAGATTTATGTGACCCAACCTGGATAGCATAGCCCTACAAGTGGAATGGGGTTGGGGGGATGGCCAGAGTGCATGTCACAAGGGAAAGAGGGTAAGAGGGAGTGAGGAAGAGAAAACTGGGATCAACAAAAAATAAATAAATTAAAGCTTAAAAAATATTGCTGTATTAATCCAATTTACATATTTTAAAAATGCTTTGACTTCAAAATTTAAGTCCAAGTACAAGTTACTGGGGAAAATTATTTCTATTTTTGTTTCCACAAAAAATGAAAATCTCTGGATTCCTTCCAGACTAAAATGGTTTCATCAAGCCAGACCCCCTGAAGCAGTGTCCCAGATGACCAACATTCAAAACAGCTGGGACAAGGCAGCCTTGGAAACTACAGCCAGGATTTCTGAATCTTCTTAGGATCCCCATGATAGCGCCCCCTACCAGCTGGAAGCAGTTTGGAAAGAACGGCATCCAAATTCCTAAATATTGTTTATAAATGTTTGTTTTCATTTAAATAGGGTTGGTTTTAAATGGTTAATGATCACAACCAATTCTTTTTAAAGGTAAAAATGGAATTATGGTATAGATATGAATACTTTGTTTTGGAATGGGTTTTAATTTATTGATATAATTTAAGGTCAATTTTGTGATATGTATATTTCTTTTCATGTTTGGGTATTGTGTTTATATAGCTCATTTAGAAATGTAATTGTATAAATTAGTACAGATTATAGATAGTAACCTATGATAGTGAAAACTTAGATTTAAATTAGTTAGGATTTCTAGATATACAGAGATATATTTTAGATGAATAGGCATTATTCAATCCTTTCAAAGACCTACATAATATGGTATTTAAAATGCTTTAGGGTTTTTCTTGACAGTGAGACATAACTTCTTCTGGCATCACCACCTTTGTCAGA
The DNA here is from genome assembly GCA_030556225.1 of Cricetiscus sungorus. NCBI lineage: Eukaryota > Metazoa > Chordata > Mammalia > Rodentia > Cricetidae > Cricetiscus > Cricetiscus sungorus. The sequence continues at coordinate 34,613,889 of JANBXA010000372.1, read as the reverse complement.
AAGGAAGATGAACATCAAAGAAACTTGTTATGGAGTTTGCCTCCAATATGTCAAGACTAGCCATTTGGGCAAGGTTCTGCTCTTGTCTAGACTGTTTGATTTTCATTATTTCTTAAGTGGTAAAAGTAAGATATTTTATAAGTACAAATGCCTTTCATATAATCATCACTGATCTACATTCATCATATCCCTTCCAGTTTCTTCCATTGTATGTGATTCAAAGAAGTTGTGTCAACTCTTTCTGGGGCTTACAACACAGAAAGTAAAGTGACACATAAAAGAGTTTGATGGAGTGTTAATAGCTTTGAACATAAATTAAAGGAAGGTTAGAGAAACTATATCATTTGATGATGATTATAAAATCAAAGGGGAAATTGAAGGTGTAATATATAATGCATGATATATTATTGTTACATTTATACAATATATAAATATCAATTATTGTAAAATATACAGTACATATATATATGTGAACAATAATAAAAAAAGAAATTGATTCTATAAATTTCAAGTGATGGTAACATGGAAGGATATGGCAGGGTGAAACTTGTGAGGAGCTGACAGAAGGAAAAAGGAAAGAAGTAAGAGATGTCAATTATATGATTTCCACTGAATCATGCATAAGTAAATATAGGTAACAATCCTGTATTTCCTATAAAATTCACTGCTAACAATGTGAGAACAGGAAAGAAGAAATAAATGGATAAGAAATAAAAAAGAAAATGTCTATGCATTCTTTTATTTACAAAAGATAATCACATAGAAAGAAAAATGGAAAGGGGGTCTGAAGAGATGGCACAGCAGTTAGGTGTACAAATTGCAGAAGACACAAGTTTTATGGCCAGTACCAACACCAAGTAGCTCACAACTGTCTATAATTCTAGTAGTTTGCAGAGGTACCAAAGCCCTCTTTAGGACACTCTAGGCAGAAAGAATAAGTAGATAAGGGTCCTCTGTCATGGTTGATATCAGAGACGTTTTAGGGCAGAATGTCAACATTCTGTCTTAAGCAAAGACAGTAAAAATAACATACTGAATCTAAAAATTTGTCAACTTTCTCCTCTTAGCTCCCAGAAAATGAGCACAGACTCTACCACTTGGACTAGATAATATTTGAAAATGAATTGATGATCTACTGCTGATAAATAGATATTTAGGATTTGTATGGTAAGTATGGTAAGTATGAATCTCAACAACCAAATTATAGTCTATGAAGTTATGGCTTTTTCTTCAAATTTCATATTCAGACATAGACATAGACTTCCCAGACAGAAAAACAAGAACTGTCTTTTGAATGTTCTGCTGTACACAAACAGAACATATCAACACAGTCTGACACCCTTAATTATCCAAAGCAATATAATAGTTGTCTATCTCAGCATCAAATTCCATATTGTGCCTCTTTTACCTAAGTAGTATCTAAAAACCAAAATAATTTAAAGTCCAATAATTTAAAGTCAATATTATTGACCAAAGTAAAATTAAAACTAATGGGTTAAATGTAAATGTTCATGGCAATAATGTAATGAGACAGTAAAATAAACTGCTATCTTTTAAGGAAAATTTTATAGACACAAATAGAACTTTTACTTAAAAGTTACAAATTTCAAATTATAAATAACTTTTAAATATGGAGATAAACTTTTTTAAAATCTAAAACAAAGGAGAAATGGGCTATAATGGGATTTTAATGATAGCAGTAAATATATCTAATTTCTGATAATTGATTTGATACAGTTTTTGAGCTTTTAACCAAAGAACCCCAAGAGCAGCATGTCAAACAATCTATCTGCTGGAAAGTCATTAGTTAAAATATAAGGTTTACATATTATTAATTTATATACTTCTATGGATGCACATTGCAGCTGCAAATTGCATAGTTGATGCAGAAATTAAATAATCTACAGTGTGTTATCTACTACTAAACTAAAGAAAATTAACTAACTGCCTCTTAATTTATGAAGTCAGAAATATAAACATATAGACATGGTTATAATAGTAGAATGGTATTGTTAAATTTATTCTAAATACATATTTCTAAGTCATAAACTGAAGGTCTGAATAATACTGGGATTTCTTAGTATTGAAGCCTTAATATGTCACATGCCCACTTCTAATTCATTGCAGGCTATTCACTTTGAAGGTGGGAGGATGACCTTGTTTATGATCAGGTTAATAAAAGAAGGTCTTACAAAATAATACTATTTTGTAGTGTAGATACCAAATGTTTGCTCATTTGTCAATGAGACCTGAAACAACACACACACACACACACACACACACACACACACACACACACAAACGATATAAATATATATATGTATATATATATAATTTTTATTTAAATTAGAAACAAGCTTGTTTTACATGTCTATCCCAGTTCACACACCCTCTCCTCCTCCTCTGTTCCACACAATAAGCACTGTTCAATTCCCATTTTGCTACCCAGGGAGGATGAAGTCTTCAATAGGGAGTCTTCAAAGTCTGTCATATCATTGGAACAGAGGACAAGCCCTCCCCCATGTGTCTAGTCTGAGAGAGTATCCCTCTATGTGTTATAGGCTCCCAAAATTCATTCATATACTAGGAATAAATAGTGACCCACTACCAGAGGCCACATAGACTGCCCAGACCTCCAAACTAACACCACATGAGGGAATCTGGGTACGTTCTATGCTGGTTTCCCAGATATTAGACTGGAGTCCATGAGCTCCCCCTTGTTCAGGTCAGAAGTTTCTGTGGGTTTCTCCAGCCTTAACTTGACCCATGTGTTCACCCCTCCTCCCTGTCTGCAAATGCATTCCAAGAGTTTGGCTCAGTGTTTAGCTGTGGGTGTCTGCTTCTGCTTCTATCAGCTACTAGATGAAGGCTCTAGGATGGCATCTAAAGTAGTCATTAGTCTCATTATGCAGAAAGAGTATTTAAGTTAGACTGTCCACTAATGCTTAGATTGTTAGTTGGGGTCATCCTTGTGGATCTCTGGACATTTCTCTAGTGCCATATTTCTCTTAACACCATATTTCTCATAATATAATGGCTCCCTCCATTGTATTATTTCTTCCTTGCTCTCTTCTGTTCTTTCCCTGTCTCAATTTTCCTGATATGTCATGCCCACCTATCATGCCCATCTCTGCCTTTCTCTTCTACATAAATCTCTGTCTCCTCCCCCCATGCTCACAATTTTCATGGGGGATCTTGTTCCTTTCTTCTTTCCAGGGGAACCTGCATGGCTCTCTTAGGGTCCTGCTTATTTCCTAACTTTTTTGGTGGTATGGATTGTAATCTGGTAATCCTGTGCTCTATTTCTAAAAGCCTTATATGAGTGAGTATATGCCGTGTTTGCTTTTTGTCACTGGGTAACCTCACTCAAGATGGTTTCTTCTAGTTCCATCCATTTGCCTTCAAATTTCAAGATTCCATTGTTTTTTTTTCCCTTAGTAGTACTCCATTGAATAAATGTGCCACGTTTTTTCCATCATTCTTTAGATGAGAAACATTTAGGCTGCTTCTAGGTTCTGGCTATTACAAATAATGCTGCTATGAATGTAGTTGAACAGATGTTTTTGTTGTATGAGTGTGCAACTTTTGGGTATATGCCTAAGATTGGAATTACTGGATATTCAGGTAGAATGATTCCAATTTTCCTGAAGAACTACCATACTAATTTGCAATCTTACAACACAGTGGAGGAGTGGACCCCTTTCTCCACATTCTCTCCAGCATAAACTGTCTTTGGTGTTTTGGATTTTAGCCATTCTGATGGTAGTAAGATAGTATCACAGAGTTGTTTTGATTTGCATTCCCCTGATGTCTAAGGATGTTGAGCCCTTTCTTAAGTTTCTTTAAGCCATTTTAAATTCCTCTATTGAGAATTCTCTATTTAGTTCTGTACTCCACTTTTTAATTGGATTATTTGATGTTTGGTAACTATCTTCTTGAGTTCTTTGTATATTTTGAAAAATCAGCCCTCTGTCAGATGTTGGGTTGGTGAAGATCTTTTCCCATTTTGTGGGCTGCTGTTTTGTCACATTGACTGTGTCCTTTGCCTTACAGAAGCTTTTCAATTTTAGGAGGTCCCTATTATTAATTGTTGATCTTAGTGTCTGTACTACTGCTGTTATGTTAAGGAAGCAGTCTCCTGTACCAATTCATTCAAGGGCACCTCCCACATTTTCTTAATTATTTGATAAATTGTTATTTTGAACACCCATTCACAAGATGAATTAGCAAGAATGAGTAAGGACAGAAAAAAAGACATTCTGGAAATGTGGTTCTACAAGGAGCTTCGTGACACAGAAACACTTCCTCCAAGTCTGATAATTTAAGTGCAGCCCACAGGGGAAAATATTGCATGGAATTTAATCAGCATCTTTCTTGTTCAATTTCTTTTATATCACATTATCTTAACATATTACACTCTCCTTGTATCCTACTTTCTCTGGCGGTGTGTATTATAGGCTGGTGTTCCTTTGCTCTTTGTCTAAAATCCATATATGAGCAAGTACATATCATGTTCCTCTTTTTTGTGATTGGATTACCTCATTCAGGGTGGTTTCTTCAAGTTTGAATTTCAATATTCAAGTAGGATTCTAAGTGATTGATATAAGGTTCCTCACAGAAGGGGAAAGGGACAAGATCTCTTGAGCATATGGGGAGTGGGGGGCAGTAAGTAGAGAGGGAAGTAGGTAAAAGAGAAGGGGAGGAAAGAAAAGCATGTGGGACTAGGCAGATTAAGTCAGGGGAGGAAGAGACAACAGAAAAGAGAGAGAGAGAGAGAGAGAGAGAGAGAGAGAGAGAGAGAGAGAGAGAGAGAGAGAGCACAAAAGAGGGAGCCATTCATTCTAGGTTTGAAGAGAAAACTTAACCTAGACAAATGTCCAGAGACCTACAAAACTAACCCCAACTAACAACTTGAGCAACAATGGAAAGGCTACCATAAATGCCCTTCCCTGATAATGAGATCAACTACTAACTAATCCACTATCATGGAACTCTCATTTAGTAATAGATGGAAACAGAAGTAAATAGCCACAACTAAACACTGAGTGGAACTGGAACCCAGATGTAGAGAGGGAAGGACAAGACCAAGCTGCAGAAACACAGATACACAGCTGACCTGAACAAGGAGGAGCTTGTGGGCCCCCAGACTGGTAGCTGGAAATCCAGCATGGGACTGACTCAGACCCCCTGAACATGGGTCTCAGTTAGAAGATCTGGACAGTCTAAGGGACCTCAGACAGTGGAACCAGGATGAATTCTTGGTTCACAAAAGGACTTTGAGAACACATTTCCCCAAGGGAGCACATACTCCCTTAACCTAAAGGCACGCGGGAGGGCCTAGTCCATACTCGAAGTGACTAAACAGATTTTGTTGATCCCTCTTGGAAGGCATCACCATCCCTGTGTAGGGGGGTGGATGGGATGTGAGGGTGGTGGTGGGACATGGGCGGGAGGGAGAGGCAACTGGGATTGATATGTAAAATAAGAAAAAATAATGATTAAAAAAAGTGAATCTATGACATTACAAACAATATTAAATCTCTCTGTACCACAGAACATTGCACTAGGAAAAGTGGAGGCCTCTTGGTGAATGAAGAAAACAAGTTGAGGGAAGAAGATCAATAGTAGGGAGTCCAATTCAAGTCAAGAAATTTTTGTTCAAAACAGAAGCAAACACACTGCTTGTGGAAATTCACAAATTGGAACATAAAGTCAGAAAACTAGTCAAGTTTAATTTCAACATTAAAAATTCCAGATCTACTGACAGACTTATGAGCAGATATGGAAAGAGAAAGAGGGGGAGAAAATCCAAACTGCCAGAAATAGGAACTTTATGTTTTTGGGTTTTTTTTTTTTTTTTGGTTTTGGTTTTGGTTTTTATCAGAATAATAAAATAATCCATAGCATTTTATTTTTAAATAAACGTTCAATTCTGTTACAAGGCTTCCTTGGCTCTCAGTAAAGAGCCCGTCCTTTTTTCAAAGGTCTCAAAATGTGCTAACATCAATTTAGTTTCTGAAAATAATGTTCCATATTGTTTCAGAAAGCAGCGAGGTAGCCAGTTCAGGCTTATTCTTAAGCTATGTTAAAATTATGTTCCTCAACAGTCATTTGTTTTTTAACATGGTTCCTGTGGTGTGGTATATAAGATGCATAGCCTGTGAAAACACCTAGCAGTATTTTCTTGTTTGTCTATTTCACATAATGACTGGAGGAAGAGCTAAAGGAAAGATGATAAATCTTCATCTTCTTGAGCTATCACATGAATAAATAGTACTACAAGGCTGAGATGAAAGGCTTTCTGTTTCTCTTTAATCTTCTCCACATTATCATGAACTTACCAACATCAGCAGTACTGACAAATTAAGTTATCTAGATGAAATATATAAATATCATGATATTTATCAAATATGACTCATTTTAATTAACCAAAACAGATAGTTCATAGTACAGCTTTCAGATGTCTCACAGATTACAGTTTTTCTAAGATATAATACTTTTAGAACTGCATAAACAAATATGATCATTACCTGAATTTTCTGAACTACAAATTGTTTTTATCTTCAGTTTGATAGTTTTATAGCTGTAGGTCAACCTAAACCCAGAAAAATTTACAGTCTTGATTCTTTCCTGTATTTTATTCTCTTAGAGGGAAATTCCTATTTTTAACTACTATTGTTGTATTTATTCATGTATTTATTATTCAGAGAGCAATTGAAACAAGAGAAAACCAGGCAAAATTAAAATAGCAATGAAATGTGATTGGGTGCTTTTTAAAAGTCCTCTACTGGATTTCCAGTAACTCATTCCTAAAAACAAAGATAGATAAGAAAACGGTTTATCCTGATTTTAAAATCATCTTGACGTAATCTGAAGCTCTTGATGTTAACCCCAACCAGCAAAACTCAAATAGCTGGCTTCCTTTGGTGCCAGAATCAGTGTTCCCATCAGTAGTTTGAAGGAACAAGGCTCCCTTCTCTTGTGTTCTCTGTGCATAATAATGAATCAATTTAGGCTACTGCATTACCAAATGAAAAAGGATTGACAGAACATATGCACATGCTTTTGTGTTGGTTCGAGGAGAATTTTACCTCTTGGGAAAGAAAGTGGTTTACCCTTTCTGCTCAGCAGTGTAAGTGCTGCACAAAGCAATATATGAAACAGTCCAGTAAGCAATTCACAGAGGCTAATTCACTCAGCACATACTGATCTGGATGTAAAATTCCATTAGCCCCTGGCTTTCAGTCTGCATTGCCTTCCGCACTGGAAACAGTAGCTTTCTCTGTTCCTAGAGATCACTCTTATACAGAAGAACCTCTATTAAAATGATTCTTATTTTTAGTTTATGTGACTAAGTGGTTTACATACACCTATGTTCAACACCTACAGAACTCAGAAGCAAGCTAAGAACTGAGCCATCTCTCTAGTTCCCTCATAACCTTTTAAAATGACCTTCTGTCTTATATGTGAATCAACAAAGATATGCTATTAAAAGTTGTTGTAAGCACACATGTGTAGACTTTTTGTTGATTTACTTTTTCCCTGCTCTACTACCCACAGGAAAATTAGTATTTACATGGGTTCACAAATATAGCAGAAATAATGAAGTTTACTTTTAAGTAATGTAAGCATGACTTGTCCATGGAGAAAGTACAGCCTTATAACTCTCATACTAAGCAAATAAAAAGGAATGACATTAATGATAGTATTTGGAGACTATTGCAAGTGGATAAGTATAAATAAAATATCTAGCATAACGCTTGGTGATCAACAAATATTTGCAACTCTTAATTTTACAGATTGTAGCTGACTGGCTACAATGCAAAATTCATCTAAAGTCTCCCAAAACCTCTTCCAGTTTTTAAAAGCAGTGTCAATTTCTTTCTTTTCTGGGGGAGCTGCATGACATAACTGAAAATATGTTTTAAAGAGCTTATAGTCTTCATGTCCTGATGGGAGATGTTATTCTGTAAATATGTTTCTCATACTAGTTAAAAAATAAAGTACTGTTGGGCCAATGGGAAAGCCAGATAGACGGGGCTAGGAGACAAGGAGGAAGGAGGAAGTAGTTAGGAGGATTCAGCATGTAGAGCCTGGAGAGATCAGATGTAGCCAGCTACTCTCAGGTAAGATGAGTCACGTGGAAATACTTAGATAAGTACAAATGGGTTAATAATTAAGACAGAGCTAGCCCATAAACAATAATAGTAACTGGCCAACAGGATTGTATCAATTACAGAGTCTCAGCGGGTTATTGGGCTCACGTGGCGGTGGACCATGAGGCCAGGGCAGCCAGAGGTGAGGAACAAAAACAAAGGTTTTTCCAACCTGCAGGAAAAACGTGCTCTAGTAACAATGTCCCCTTTCTTATTGTGTGACCTCAGGAATGTTACCTAACCAGCTGGACATTGTTTTCTTTCTTTTTTTTTATTTAAATTAGAAACAATCTTATTTTATATATCAATCCCAGTTCTCTCTCCCTCCCATTCTCCCATGCCCCCCAGTGACACTATCCCATGACTTTTCCGCTCCATAAAAAGGGTGAGGTTTTCTATGGGGGGATCATGAAAGCCTGTCACATCATTTGGGACCTTGTTTTCTTTGAAAATTGAAAAACAAATAAATAATAAAAAAATAATAATAAAACAGTACAATGTCCTCTCTATCACTAGTCCTACTAGAAGTTAGTAAATAAATAGCTTCCAATAATATAACTATTAAGAATTTAAATTACTAGCATTAATATGAAGAAGTAGTAAAATAGATATTCACAGACATTACTTGCCATAATTTGTGATTTTGTTAATATGCTTTTGTTCTGTTCTGGTTTTGTTAATTGTTGGTTGTGGCTGTTGCTTATAGTACTCTAGACTAATCCCAGAACCACTTGTATGCTACATGAATTTCTATCACTGAATTGTAGCCATAGTCTTTTTATTGAATTGTGAAATATGTTTCCAATAAGTTAGCCAGACTGGTCTTAAAATTGCTTTTTTAACACAGAACAATCTTGTACTTGCACTCTGGCTGCCTCAGCCTCCAAAGTAGCTGCAGTTTCAGGCACGTGTGACCACATGCAGAACTATCTGTGTTCATAAGACATTCAGAGTTGTACTTTTAGCTGGCACTTCTTGTAAGAAGCCTCAGAACATGCCCTTTATATGGAACTGTGTGGATGTGCTTATCTCCATACTCAGCACCATTCCAACAATAAATGCTTTGTTAAACTGTACTAAATCAAGTGTCTTTGGTTTGCGCTTTTATTGCCCTTAATACTGGACTGATTGCAAGTGGGGAAGATCCCCACATCTACTGGGGGGCCACGTATCTTTTAAGTCTTATCCACAGTTTTTTTCACATTGTGCATTTCTTACTACCCAGGAGTAATTCATGCCCAAAATAGACCTTTGGTGAAACCCCAGTTGTGACTGACAGCTTGATTCTGATATGTGAGAGGCAATGCGTGAAGATTAAGCTGTACCAAGTCTGGATTATTGACACAGATAAATTGTAAAATCAGATTCTAAGCCTCTGACTCTACCATCTCTGTCTGTCTAGCATCTAGCTACCTATATATCATTATAATCATATATTTATTATTAATTATCTATCACCTTTTATTTAAAATTAGTTCAGATTTATTTTTCCAAAGATGTGTTTTCTATGTTTAATTAAAAAAAAAATAACTACAACAGCTGGGTGTAGAGGCACACACCTTTAGTCCCAACATTCAGGAGACAGAGTGTCAGGTGTATCTCTGCGAGTTTGAGGCCAGCCTGGTCTACAGAGCTAGGTCCAGGACAGGATCCAAAACAATACAGAGAAACCCTGTCTTGTAAAACATACACACACACACACACACACACACACACACACACACACACACACACAATTTTCCCGCTTCCCTTTCCTCCTTTCAACCCTTCTCATATACCTTTCCTCAAACACTTCCTATCACCTCTCAAATCTATGGTCTCTCTTTTGGGTCATTATTGCTACATATATGAATAAATATATAATGCAAACTCATGAGTTCATCTTCTGTTGCTTTTGTATAAGTGATACCAATTAGGTGGCTCAAAATAGGGAAGACAAATTTTCTTTCTCTCAGATGTCATCAGTTGCCTGTAGTTCTTTGCCTATGATTAGAGACCATAAGATTTCTGCCTCTGTGTTAGCAAATGTATTGGTGTTGTCAATGCTTTTATGTATATAAGCAATTATACTGTTCTGGTATTATAAATGTAGCTTCCTTATTATGTTTATAGACTTTAAAATTTTTCATATTACTTTATACAACCTTCACTACATATCAGTTCATTTAAAAACTTGGTCTATGCTTCATGTTATATGTTTCCCTTCATTGTCACTAGTAATAAATAACTTTGATTTACAAATATTATATCCAATATATGTCAACAAATTATATCTTGACAATTATTTGTAATTTCTTATATGGGTTATAATCAATAAATTATACACAAATGGGTCCTAGAAAGCTCAAATACCTTGCATTGATAAGCATAATATTCATCCATATTTTATCAGATAATGTAACGCTCTTTTAGTGCTTGTCTTGATGTAATTACAGGTATTTATAAAAATCACACAATATTGAAGACAAAATACTCATAGTTGTGAAAGCACATTTAGAGTTTTACAATTCTTTTTCTTCTCTCTAATGTAGCCTGGATTGTGTTAATCATGACCAATGTGTAAAAAATAAACATCCTTGAAAATGGGATTAGTACGGCTGGCTACTGTGGCAGCACAACACAGAATTCAGAATCTGGGATATCTCAAATGATAAAGATTTACTCCTAAGAAGTGAACACATTCATTATACAAAGTTCTTTTCTTGTTTCTACCATTTATCTCATCTTTCCTGAAATTCATGAATTATGTGAATTCGTGCCAAAGACTTGAATGTCTGGGCAGTCAGAAGAAGTACACAGAAATAGACAGAAACAGTTTATTAAAACTTGTGGGACAGTAAAGCAGCAGTCTTATCAGTATTTCATGATTTTGTTCATGTTTGAATGTCAGTTCTGTACAGTCCAGGAGAAGGTGCTATGTCTTGAAAGGAGAGAACAGAAAGAAAGAAGATGACACACTCAATTATCAAGCCCTGTCCATCTTAGGCCAATGAAGGAGTTATATATGTCTGCTAATTCTCCAGAGAAAAATTAATCAATAAAGAAGAAAATCAGTGCTTTTTTCTCCACTACTGTGCCATTCTGTTGCATGCTATTATGGCTCTAAATACTTAGAGGAGCTTGTACATCTCCAGCATCAGTCTCTAAAACTAGGTATTGGCTTTACAAACCAAATATAAAATATAAGCCCCAAGTCCATCGAGATGTCTCTAGTCAAATCATTTTGGCAGTTGTGACAACTCCAAGGCAAAAGGATGTTTTGGTTCTGGCCAAACTAACTGGATGGCTGAATATGTAAACCTATATTTATATAATATTAAACATTTGATGAGTAGTTGACTGGATGTCTCTGAAACTCCACAGTGTGTTCTTTAAACAGATTTACTAATATCTATTCATCAAGAATTGCAAGAGTTAGAAGGGAGAAATATAGAAGGTATTATAGGAAGTCATTTATATTAGAAACTCAATACATGCTAATGCTGTATTACTACCTCGCAAATGACAATCGCAAACAATTGTCCCTTCTACAACCTTCCTTTTTACCCCAGTAACCAAACTTCACTCTCCACACATTGCATTGTTAATTACTTTACTTCTTGTCTGAGGCAATTTTGGAGGTAATGAAAATTATTTGTTACATTAAAGAAGGTGCCCTACTTCAGAATTTTCATTACCAATCCCTGCTGGTAATACTATAATGTAAGCAAGTTATAAGTGAGCATGAGAAATAAATAGATGACAAAAATGAAGAAGATGGCCTCAGTGTATATCACTTGTTAATGGAGCATAGTAGTAAGCATGGGCACAATAAATGAAGCATTTGTTCTTAGGGTTTGTGCTTCAAGGAATCTTTGCATCACAAAAAAAAGATATTTTAAGACATTAAACTACCAAAAGAATAAAAATTCTTAACAGAGAAAATGCCTCTCCATTGAGACTTAAAAGCAGCACTGACTTACATGTTTTTCCCACCCTCTCATAGCTGTCAGAGATGCATTCTGCCTTTCCTTTAGAAAGACTGACTTCCTTGTCACTAGTTTGATTTTTTAGGTCTTGTTATGACAACATGTAAACAGTTCAAAAATGTACATATATATCTCACCATCACTCTTGGGGCCAGGAAATACAATGCATTTTCAGGATTTTCTCCACAAAATTTTTATTTCTAGCAGTATTTTTGTGCTCTTTGATTACAGAATCACCATCATGATCTCTTTCTGCCATGTCATCCTCTCTTTTCTTGTATCTATTAGATTTGAGGCCCATCTCAAGACAAGCGTGATTTTACTCTGAGACCTCTAACTGCATTTCATGAAAAAGGCCATATTTCTAAATAAGATCATCTTCATAGATACCCAGAATTAAAACTAGGGCATGTAATTTTAGGGGAAACTATATTTTCTTTTTTATTTTTTAATTGACCAGTAAAAATCTGTCATGTTCTATTCTTTAGAAAATAAAAGCATAAAATTCTGGGGGCCTGGGGATATTGAAGCTGAATCTGTAAGATGAATATGATCAAAATATCTTACAGTGAAGTATACAGTAATTTAATTATCATACTACATAACTATTGAAACTATGTAGAAACATTTAGAATGTTCAAAAATTTTCTTACAGAATACCACAATTTGTACAATAACACTGAAAACTTGAAGACAACATACATCTGGATGAAATTTAAGAATAAATTCTAAGAGAATGCAACCATGAAATATTATGTATGTGTGATAAGATGTAATTTGTTTCTTTTCTATCATTTCTTCTCTGTAGCACATTGGATCCTCTACAAAACTTTAATTTACTAAGTGAAAGAATAATACTCCCCACCATGTAGTAGTAAACAGAGAGAACAGTCTTAATGATAAATGTTCGATTTCTACATTATGTTCTTTATGCATTATAGCATTTAATGTGTACTCTAAACCTGATGGACTCTATCATTTATCTTGTATCAGATGCAGACAGTTCAAATGGTGTTCTTAGAGTCATACAAAGAGAAATGTGGGGCTTTAACTCAGTCTATATTGACTTGACTCCAGGGAACAAGTGATTTAACAGAGGGAAAGTATAAAGGAAAGAAATGGTAGTGAGCAACATCAAAAGTAGGATAGAAAGCAAGCTGGGGATTAAAACTCTCCCTCTCTTTATAAATCCTCTGTGGTGTTTCTAAAAGAAAATAGCTTCTCTTTGTCCCTGTGGTAATTCTGTAGATTCCTATGGATTTGAGATGGGAAAATACAAAGATACAGAAGACTAAACTAGTGTTCAACAATCTGGCTCAAAATAACTGGGGTGGGTGTTCACTTTTCACATGGGTAAATTTAATTAGCATTGTGGGTGGTTAAGAAGTGCTGTAGACCTCTGGCTGCTGTACAAAATCATCCAGGGCTACATTTAGATGAACAAGATTCTTATCTTAAAACTTGCAGTGAAATTTTCAGGTAACTGAGACACAAAAATTTTGAACAAATACAGTGAAAAATAATACATGTGTAAGTAATTTTCATTAACTCTGAAACCTATAGTTAGAAAGCTATCATCACCTACAACTATGGACTGCAATACATTTCCAAAGTATTTTTAAACCATGCAACCCCCCTCTCTCTTTCTCTCTCTCTCGCTCTCTCTCTCACTCTCTGTCTCTTTCTCACACACACAACACACACACACACACACACACACACACACACACACAACACAAATATAGAGACAGAAAAAGAGAGAAAGAGACAGAGACAGATATGGAGACAGAATAGGAACAGATATACAGAGAGACAGAGAAACAGAAAGGCATACTGTAGGGCATATTCTTTGTAAGAAAAGTGACTCATTTTTTTAATAAAATAAAAATTTTCTGAATTCCAGTTGAGAAAAAAAATCCCCAGTTGACTCTTCTTCCATCCCACTTGAGTTTTGTACTGTCCGTTACAATTGATAAATTATGGAATATTTGTTTCCTAAGTCATCATTAAAAAGTCATCATTAAAAAGAAGTATAAGAGTCAAAACTGTTCAGTTCTCAAGGTTATCTTCAATCCACACCAATATGTACCGGGTTGGTCCTCATTTAAAGAATGACATTTAAAGTATGATACTTGTTTCAGGCACACACACACACACACACACACACACACTACAAGTACATACACAGCATACACACATGTACACACATGTACAAACCTTGTATGTATATATTCACATCTATGCATTATATTTAACAATTCCTCGCAAACAATATGCCATGAATTATCTGCTAGTTGCAGTCATATTTCCAGGACCTGATTATGACATACATTTTTAATTACAAAGTCTAATTCTGGATGGTTCTAAGAAGAAAACATAGCAAATTCTGGTAGAGATGTAAGCGAAAAACAGAATGGTGTGTAGCTGTTGTTACACACACACACACACACACACACACACGTGCATACACACGCACACGCACAAACACACATGCTGTAATTCCTTCAGACACTAAATAAATATATACCACATGACCTAGAAGTACTAATTCTGAGTATATAGCCTCAGATAAAATGATGTTTGGACTCCCACTCTCAATAAAGCACGACTCATAGTAGCCAAGATATGGAAATTACCTAGATGTCTATGGACAGATGAATAATAAAAGCTATTGCATGATAAATAAAATACCCAGTTACAGAGATTGGGCTTAAAATTTAAGATGGAGATTAAAAAAGCAAAGCAGCCAGGAACTAGCTTTTACCACCACCTCAGGCTGAATGGGCTGATCCTGTAGCTTTCCCCAGTGTGGCTGGATACTGAGACCTTGATCCTGTCTTACTTACCTCCCTAATGATGAAATTAAAGGCAAGTGATTCCAGGTGATGAGATCATCGTTGTGTGAGTTGTTTCTCTTTAAGACTGGATCAATCTTGTGTAGATCTTGGTGGTCTTGGACTCACAAAAATTCCTTTACCTCTTAATCCTGAGTCCTAGTATTAAAGGTATGTACTAAGGCCTCCTAGCTTCTGGGTGCTTGGATTAAAGGTTCTGGCGTCTGTGGCTTGTGGCTGAATTTGATATCTGAATCCTCCGGAAAACTTTAATAAAGCATAATATATAACCACAAAAAGCAAATGCATTCTTTCCAGAAATATGGTGTTTTCTGCTGTGGAATATTACTTTAACTATGTAAAGATGTATTTCATTTGTTTATGCTGCATTTGTTTAATGCTGTAAAGATATGTGGTTTGCCTTTCTGAGGCACCCGCTTGATCTAATAAATATCTGGACAACCAATAGCTAGGCAGAATAGTGACAGGTTGGGCTGGTGGGCAGAAAGAATAAGTAGTAGGAGGAATATATTCTCAGGAACAGAGAAGAAAAGAATGAGAGTGAGATGGTCCAAGACAGCCAGCCAGGCAGCTGCTAGCCAGATAGACAGAGAGTAAGCATGGAAGTAAGACATAGAGATGAAAGAAAGGTGAAAAACCCCAAGGCAAAATGTAGATGAAGATAAACAGGTTAAATTAAATTATAAGTGCTAGTGGGACAAGCATAAGATAAAGTCGTTCATTCATAACTAATATTAAGTCTCCGTGTCTATTTGGAAGCTGGTTGGTCATCCCAAGGAAAGCCTATTATAGTTTTCCAAACTAAAAGAAAAGAAGGGAATGACAATTAGCAACAATATCTACAACTCTGGAATGTATTGTGCTCATGAAATATACTACTTATGGAGAACCAATAATGCGTGTTTCAATACATATATCTTTTGACATAGTGACATGCTTGGCATGAAAGAAAGTAGCAAGAGAATAGAAGGCTAGATAGGAACAATCGGAGAGAACAAAGCAAGCATACTTTAGCTGTGGCCAAGCTTAAAGCTTGGAAGGAATAGGAAACCTTTATATTCTGGAACCCAATGGGAGGTTTTCAATGATGGAGGGTAATGACATGAATGCCATTTCAAGTGCTCATATGAAACTTCTGAGTTAGAATTAATTGTATGGAATCAAGGGCCACATATGAATGCCACCAAGGCCATTTCTACAATCTAGTGATGGAAACCTGGAAAATGGAAGTATCATTATTGTGGAGTGGATGGGCAGGCAGATTGGGAAAGTTTAATGAAGTACTAGATGCAAAGTATGGGAAAACTATGGTCTAGATTAGTAGTTTCAATGATTTATCAACATGAAGTACCAGTTACCTAAATGGAGGCTTTCTCTACTCTTCTAAAATTTAGAAACAGAAATTTCTAAACTATAGTCTGTGAAAAATTGCTAACTGTTCAGCATCATTGGCCTTTGGCAAACAAGTGGCAGAAGGCATGGCAATTTTAATGTATTGTTTTTAAATTAATTACCCTGCTTTCTCAGAATCTTGTAGGCATGCAAATTATAAATAAAAAATAGCATAATGACCCTAGAGTTCTACCACTAGAAATTTATTCCAACGTGAGACATAATGTGTTTTGTAAGGACATCCCAATGATGCAGAGGCCATGCTGTTTGTTCCAGTAAAAGATGGAAATTACACTGTCAGATTTTCCATTGCACCCTGATAAAATCATTGTTGTAAAATCAGAAGTGATAATATTGCAAGCGATTGCTTCATTAAGATTTTTGCCATATGCTATAAAACAAACCATTATAAAATATTAACAAAAACTATGTGTGGTGCCATTTTCCCTATAAATACATTTGTCAACAGGGAAAATCTATATATCTTCACATTAAATTATTAAGGGTAATTGTCCCTTATTGGGAAGTGACAGAGCAAGTTTTATGAGTACTTATATGTGGATTTATCAGCAATATTGTGACATAGAATAAAGTACTATTTTCAAAGCAAGGAGATGAAAGAATAGAAAAACATGTTACAAAGGCATCCTTTATATCTAAATAGATGAAGAAACACAATATCCTTTGTATAATACAGATGCACTAATACTAATTTAACTGATGTCACAGTAAAGACTAAAACAGACTTTATTAATTATAAAATTTACCATGGTTCCAAAGACAAATTAGCATGATTAGCATGAAGAGTGTGGGTCTTCCCATGCCTATACCCTTTCACCTATACATATGGAAAGGTGGGTGACTCAGCACCTCAGGATCTCCAGATATTCTCCTGATACATTTCTTCCCTACTCACATCCATCAGGATAGCCTGCTAAGCATCAGGACAGGTGCATTTAATCGTGTTTCCTCCACAAGCTGCTGGCATGGGTCCTTGTTTCAACTGCACTTTTATTATGCAATTTAATTTAAACTCTTTTGTTTTCCTTCATGTTATTTGAATGTTACTTAATCTCAAACTGGTTATTTAATTCCCTAATAAATGATTTATCCATATTTATTGGTTGTCCGATATCAAAATCTGCAATTGTGGAGTTATATTCATAGTTGTTTCTAAAAGCAGTCGTACATACATCAAACAGTGGGTAGACAGACATAATATTCCTATGCACAAATTTTATCCATATCTGAATACCTAGATCTTCTGAGTCATTATGCAAGACTGTGCCAGAAAAGATATATTGTACAGATAAAATTAAATTAATAACTTTGAGGACTAGGGAATTGGCTCAATTGATAAGCACTTACTGACCAAGAATGAGAGATGCATGTTAGAGCCACATGAAGCTACCTGTAACTTTAAACCAGTGTTTGCGAAGAAAAAAACCAGTGGGATTTGAGATAATATAATTATAGCTAAATTAAAATCCAATTTTGATTAGAAAGCCTTTTTCATAAACAATTGTTAGGAAGACACTTGACTTCATGTCCTGGTCTCCTTACTCATAAGCATTTGCGTATGCGTTTATGGTACACTTGCATGTATACATGATCATGTACACACACAATAAATAAATATCAATATGGATGATTATTTTGGATCATCCTCAACCAACATAATGAATTGAAGAAGAAAAGGAGGAAGAAGGCATGGGCATTACATCAGATCTAGGTGGAGGAACAAGCCATGAAAGCAGGTAAATTTAGGAGCTAGAAAAAGCAACAAAATAATATCTTAGATGGTTCCACAACTGTCTAATATCAGTGATCGGTGTTATTAGTTTGACTTATATACAATGTCACCTCATCAGCAGTATATTAATTGTAACACTCCCATGGTAAAGGTCAAAAGCTGGTTCCTGAACCTGACTCAGAGAAAAGCCAATTACCCTCAGAGATAGCACCAATGATGGTCCAGATCCAGGAAATAATACACAGTGTTCCCTCTTCCACGTGCAATTCTGTGAATTCTCCTCAGAGAGCTAGATATTTGACCACTAATGCCTCCTTTAGTTGATCCTTTCCAGGTTAATAGGGATTTTCAACTAATTCCCTTAAATGATTCCTGAGATGTAATAGATCCTGAAGGTGAATACTCTGTTTTCCTTCAGTGGCTGTGGCAAAGCATTCTGACAAAATGCAGCTAAGAGGAAGAAATGGTTTTGTTGTCTTCTACTTCCAGATCCACCATGAAGATATTTCAGGACTGAAACTTAAGAAAGGAATATAGGCCCAGGAACCACAAAAGAATGCTGCTTGTTATGTCACCTCTAGCTGGCTTTCTTCTACTGCACATGACCTCTGGTCAAGGGCAAGGCCATACCCACATAAGGCTGGGCTCTTCTACATCAAATTCCTATGAAGAAAATCTCTTACAGACATGCCCACAGACCAAACTAATAGGCAATTATGCAGTTGCTCTCAGATGACAATCATTTAAGTCATGTTGACTGTCCATGATCATACAGAGTATTCATAAAATTATTTTAAGGTGTGTTACATGTGTTTATGCTGTAGAGCATTTGTTTTAATGAGGCAAAGATGTGTTACATTCTTTTTTAAAATTTTATTTTTTATTTTACATATTGATTTCAGTTCCCTCTCCCTACCTTCCTTCCTCTTTCTTTCCCTCTCTCCCCCTCCACATGCACCCGACCACCCTCCCCTCCCAACCCCCCACTCCACTCCACATGTAGGTTGATGCTATCCAGGAGGGGTCATCTAAATCTGTCAAGTCATTTGAAGTAGGGACTCGGACTTCTCGCCTGTCTCTAGGTTAAGGTAGTATCCCTCCATGGGGTATGTACCCGCAAGGTCCTTTTGTGCACCAGGAATACATCCTAGTTCCATTGTCTGTGGCCCCTTTGACTGTTCAGGCCTTCTAGCTGAGACCCATGTTCAGGGGTCTGAGTCAGTCCCATTCTGGATTCCCAGGTATCAGTCTGGAGGCCTTAGCTCTTAGTTCTCTATCCACTCACTGCCCTCCCCAACTCCCCATGTGCTCTGGATAACTTGTTCCTTCCCCCTTCTCTGAGGGACCTTACATGAATCTCTTAGAATCCACTTTGAATCCTAATTCCTCTGGTGGTGTGAATTATAGGCTGGTGATCTTTTGCTCTAGATCTGAAATCCATATGATTTAAAAAACAAAAAAAAAGTGTTCTACATTCTTTTATGTTTCATTTATTTAACTCTGTGAAGCTGTGTTACTTTGAATGTCTAAAACACCTGATGATGTAATAAACAAATAAACAGCCAATAACAAGGCAGAAGAAAGACAGGCATGACAGGAAGGCAGAGAGAATAAAGAGGAGAAATCAGGGAAGGGAGAAGAAGCATAATAGAATAAGAGGAGGATGTCAGGGAATAGCTACCCAGACTCCCAGGCAGCCATGGATTAAGAATGAAAGTAACATATATAGAAATAAGAAAAGTAAAAAGCCCAGGGGCAAAAGGTAGTGGAAATTGTTTAAGAAAAGCTGGAAAGAACTGAGTCAAACTAAAGCTGGGCATTCATAAGTAAAAATAAGACTCTGTGTCATGATTTGGGAGCTGGGTGGTGGGTCCCCCCCAAAAGACCAAAACAGTAAAGAGTAAATAAAACAATAGTACCAACATTAATGCATCTAGTTTCTGGTGAGATACAGACTTTGTGTTTCTCTCTAGATGCCACATAGGCTCCTGTCAGACAACAGAAATTACTTTGCAGGGGAGACTGCTACTGTTCTATTTAGGCTCTCTACACAAGCTATGGTGAGTGAAACAAATTGAAAGTCATTAAAACTCTATGTCCTCTTGAATTATTGCTGCTTATTTGGTTTTGAAGATGAATATTTCAAAAAGTTAACAAGTACAGGAAATGTAAATAGACACTGAAAATCAGGACAGGTGGGAGAGCAGCTGTTGTGGTTCCAATATTGTGGTGAATTTGAATTCAGGGACTTCCAGTGGGTAAGCCTAAAGCAAGACACTGGCTGAGCTCACTCTTTTGCATAGTTCCTTTTCCCTTGCTATGTTTGCCTACCTCAGTCCCCTGCCCCTGAGACCGTGTCCTAAATAAATTATTTGAACCATAATTTTAACTTTAGCTTCTGCTTCTACAGAACTGGACCTGTGTCATTTTCCCTCCAGCCATCGAACAACTTGGCTCAGTACTTTAATGACCAGATGGCTGTTTGGACAGAAAAACTGGTATAAATATCTTTAATTACTAACATAAAATTAGTGCAGTATCCCTATAGGAAAAGAGCTCATTGATGTGCAAAATAACGTTGTCCAAAATAATGTCATTTCCTACTCTTTCTTCCACTCTAACCGAAACAGCCTATTTTTTTTTTTTTATTTGAACTTGTTAACATTGACCTCACAGAATGTTTGTTACCTTTGCCCCTGGAACTCTGAAATTCAGGTTCATTTCTATGTTTTCTTCTGTTATAATTTCTGACATATAAACACTCATCAAGGGTTTTCAAGGCTTTTAGGGACTGTTTTACACCCCATCTTCATTTCATTTATTATTAAATAAGCCATAAACTCCACAAAACAAACTCTTGCTTGATGCCTTTTGTGGAGTTTCACGTCAAGTATGAACACTATTAATTTCCTGAATGAATACACGCCAAATAGAATAAAGGTGCTGAGGGATGAGAGATTCAAATTCTCATTATGGAAGTCTAATTTATAATCACATACGTGAGACAAAGTTGTATGTTACAGGCATATATATCAGTTGAGCCTTAGCTGTTACACACAGATTGACCTGTTCACAGAGTCAGCAATCATGAAGAAAATAAATATTTTTCTACCATTACTATGCAAAAAATAATGTACTCACCTATGTCTTATTTGTGACTCGGTTTATCATTTGTGTTTATATCTCTAAGTAAAACTCCTAGTAATATTGTTTATGATTTTCTATCACAGGTCAGGTTCAACCGCTGTGTTAATTTTACATTCACCATTGTATTCTGAAAAAGGCATTGAAGATTATGAGAATTTTTTTACTTATACTGTGTTATACTAAGCAGATTTTAAATTGTTGCTCATTTGGCAGATAATCAAAGACTAAGATAAAGTTATGCATAATATTGTCCTCATCCTGCCCTTGCAGTACTGAGGTGTCAAGCTATAATATTACAACAATAAATCTTGACACTTGTCTCCTCTAAAAATCTATTTTGATCTTGAAAATGGGAAAGATGGAAAGGCAGGAAAATGTAATGCATAATTGTTGGAAAGCTAACTAAGTGGAGAAAATGCAAGCTGAAGACATTAAAAATCAATTTAGAAACAAAAAGCATTTTCGTCAGACCTAAGAATTATTCATTAGAGGTCGTAGGTACATCCCTATCACCAAGGAAACACAGAAAATAAGTCTTGTAAAAAATAATGAACACTTAGCCTAGTAAATTTATTTCTTTTTATTTTATTCCAAAAAGAGCTCACTTAAATACATATTTTCTCATACACATTTACATATAGACAGACACATATGCTGAAAAATGTCCATCCTGAGAATAAATCAAGTCAGCACCAATGATGCTAAAATCCAAAATGCTATGCTGGAAAGCATGAAGGGCTTTACTGAAATGGATGTGGACTGCCTCCTACTCTGAGTCATCAGGTTTTAAATAGAAATGAGATAGTAAATTTCTGCCCGCATCACACTATGTGTCTTCTCTGATTCACTACTCTCATTCATCTTACTGCTCTCTAATTTGTAAAGATGCAGGCAATGTATAAATATTCATGGCAGCTCTGGAAATAGACTTCATGGTGCTCAGTCTTCCATTATAAATGGGCAGAACATCAAATAGTGCTGGAGATGAGTTTCAAAACGATACACTTGGCTTGTTACTTAATGATAAAAAGAGAATGGTATGATTATGTCAGAGAATAGTTTCACAGCACAATCTGTGAGTAGGTTTCCTGACTATGGCTTAAACTGGAGGACCTCAAATCTGTGTACACCAGAGTCAATTAAGGAGGCAACCTGGTCACCTATGTGTATATCTAGTGTTTCCTAGTTAAACTACACTAAAAACAACTCAGATATTGTTTCCTATAGTCTTGCATGCTTCATCACTTTGATTCCCAGCTTGAGCTTGTGGTATTGTTTTGGAAAAGCAGTAGGGCCTTTAGGATGTAAGCAGTCAGTGGAGATCATACCTTGAAGATTCACAGTAGGATGTCACTTCTCGTTTACTCTCTGCTTCTAAAGTGTAGATACAATGTGGAATGCTTGACTCCTGATTCTGCCACCATGACTTTTTTTTTTCTAGTGCTGCCGTGGCTCCTACAGCTTCAAAGATGCATGGTTATGGAACAATAAACCACAATATCCTTCTTTCCCTTAAGTTGATTATGCTAGAATATTTTGTCACAGCAACTAAAATCACAAGAATTGTATTCAATTACTGAAAGTCATATTAAGTTTATCCAATGAACTTTAGATATCATACTCAGAGCTGAACTTACAAGGATAATATTCAGTTAATTGAAATGGATATATACTCATATGTTACAAAACAAAGAAAGGATTCATGAGCTATTTATTCCATCTCATAAAACCTGAGTTCTGTCTTTTCAGAAGCCTAATGGGTCTGTGGGTAAATGATAGGGAAGTTCACATTTGAGTATACTGGCTTTACACTATGTATGCACCTCAGAGAAAGAAGTGTGTTGAAAAGCCATGTATTAACATGGTTACAGAATAAGAATATAACCTCTTGGGTTTTATTTTTGTTGTTGTTGCATGTTTTCTTGGTTATTGTTGTTTTGTTTTATTTTGTTTTGGAGGTTGTAGAAAATAGGTAATCCACATACTGGAATAAGATTTTAAATGTTTTGGAAACATGGAAGATCAGTTATTTTGGGGTTCAAAAGGAATGAGATTTTTGACTTTTCATTCACTCATAACTGTAATTGTGGTTAGTATTTTGATCTGTTGTAATCTGTTTCTATTTCTGTGGTTGTGTGTGTGCGTGTGTATGCACATACATGTGTCAATCATAGTATATATTCAGTTCTCATACTTAATATTTATATGCCATATTATTAACATCCTCCTATGTTTTCTATTGTATAATAATAAAATTTTATCACTACTCCTCTAAAGAAAAAGGAATGAGTTTTCATTTGGAGCCCTATGGTTAGATAAAGAAGGTAATCAAACCAGTGACATTAATTCATGTATTTATTGCTGAGAAATCAGACAAGTAGAAGAAAAATCCCTTCTGAGTTTAATATGCTCTTTCAATTATGTTTTGATTGAAATTCTCTTGTTTCATTGTTTCTGTCATCCCAGCATTGAAAGGAAGAAACAACTCTGAATCCACCCAGTCAGTAGTTTCTATTACTTAAAAACATGAGGGGGGGCAAAAACAGCATTTATTAAGGCTTTGAGTATCTTTCAGTTCAAGCGTATCATATACTTTGCACAGGTACTTGATCTTAACATCTCTTTTTCTGTACATTTAGTAGTTGCAAATGCTGAACACACACACACACACACACACACACACATACACACACATAATATAAAAAAGTATTGAGCTGCAGACTTCAAACTCTGAACCTCAACCTCCTGAGGAACGAAACAAGCAGAATGCTTTGGCCACTAGTGTCCAAGTGGGAGATAATCAACTACTTCTTCATTTTATGTGGATTTCAAGAAAAACATCCAGGGCTTGAAAATTCTTGGCTTAGGCCCCACCACCAGCACCAAGTGACTCACAAGCGCATCTAACTGCAAAGCTAGGGAAATGGAACTTTCTGACCTCCTATCTGAAACATTTGCACATACCACTCAATTCGTATACATAATTAAAAATAAAAGAAATCTTTAACAACATTAATACACAAGGAAGTAAATATTGAGCAAAAAAAAATCTGGCTTCTTAAATATCACAAAACAGAGCCCCCCCCCCAAAGAAGGAAAATATGTTACATTATCGAAGTATGAAAACACTATGAAATTAACTGTATTTTTTTTTCATTCATAATTGTTTGCATCAATTTTGGACAATATGACACTCTGAGAAGGCAAGTAGCTATTTTAGAAAATCCCTTAAGTAAGTTTTCTTAAATATTATAAAGCAAAACAAAAAAAGACTAGACAGACTAGCTTAATGCAACTTAAATATGAGTCTCTTATATGCTAAAAAATTTCCATTCTTTCATTTCCCATTATTTCACATATATAAATTTGACTATCAGATCAATAGAAACTGGATAATATTTGGTATATTTTTAGTATATAGTTGTTTTCCAGTAAAATTTAAGGATAAGATAGTTATTCATTCCCTCTCGTAATGCCAAGCTGGAGAATATACCAGATTTATTTTGAAATAATATAGAAATTCAGTTTACAAAATCCTGATCATGGCATTATTTATCTCGGTGTGCTTGAAGTGGTAAAAAACCACTGACAAGTGCTCTTGTTTGTGAACAACACATTCGTGATTCTCATAATAGAACTCAATAGTTTAGTTTATTCTATTTGAGAAATTAAAATGTCTTTCATGTTTTAATAGTTTAGGCAACATTAAATGAATACTGTTTTATGACATATAACATGTATAATGAATAGAAATTTTATTTCCAGGAAAAAAGTTTGATTGCAAAACAAAAATTCTCACTTCATTCACCTAAAATCAACATTAGCTAATGAGTTACCATGAAGATTGGAATACTGATAATGAAGGGCATAAGTGACCCAAAAATCAGATACCTAAAATCAGTTCCTTTATGGAAAATATGGGATGACTTTAGTCTCATATTAGGGTAAGCAAGCATATATTCTGGAAATAGGTTCAATTTATTTTTTATTATTTATTATTATTATTTTTATTAATAATATAATTTAAAATTTTTACATGTTGATTCCAGTTTCCTCTCCCTTACTCCCTCCCTCCCTCCCTCCGTCCCTCCCTCTTGCTCTCTTTCTTCTGTGACATGCACCCTGGCCACCCTCCCCTCCCATCCCCTCACCCCCATTCCACTTGTAGGGCTATGCTATCAAGGTAAATCTGTCAAGTCATTTGAAGTAGGGCCTAGGCCCTCCCTCCTGTCTCTAGATTAAGGGGGTATCCCTCCATGGGGGATGTGTCCACAAGGTTCTTTTGTGCACCAGGAATGCATCCTGTTTCTACTGTCTGAGGTCCCCCAGACTGCCCAGACCTTCTAACTGAGACACATATTCAGGGGGTCTGTGTCAGTCCATGCTGGATTCCCAGCTATCAGTCTGTGGGGCTCATTAGCTTCTCCTTGTTCATGTCAGCTGTCTTTGTGTGTTTCTGCAACCTGGTCTTGTCCTCTCTCTCTGCATCTGGATTCTAGTTCGACTCAGTGTTTAGTTATGGGTGTTTGCTTCTGTTTCCAACAGGTACAAGATGAGGGCTCCATGATGGTGGATAAGTTAGTTGATGATCTCACTATCATGGAAGGGCATTTATGGTAGCCTTTCCATGGTTGCAAGTATTGTTATTTGGAGTTAGTCTTGTAGGTCTCCAAATCTTTCTTTAGGTTCAGTTTTCTCTTCAACCAAATAATGGCTCCCTCTTTTATGTTCTCTCTCTCTCTCTCTCTCTCTCTCTCTCTCTCTCTCTCTCTCTCTCTCTCTCTCTCTCTCTCTCTCCCCTCTCTCTTTCCCTCTCTCTCTCTCTCTTTTTCTGTCTTCTATTCCTACCCTGACTCAATCTACCTAGTCACACCTGCTTTCCTCCCCCCTTCTTTTTCTCCCAATTCTCTCTCCATTCACTGCCCCTCCCATTTCTCATGTTCTCTGGGGGACTCATTTTAAATTGTGTCAGTATTTACTATCATGATCCACCAGGAAAGTTTTTTTTTATCATCTCTATATGTTAATTTTCTCACTCCCATTTAGTTTGCTCATATCTTGTATCATCATTTATGACAAACTCAGGACACTACATGGAACAGAATTACCGCTAAGAAAGTTAGCTACAATTATGGCAATTGTATTAACATAAAATTTGTTCAAATGTAGGTGAAAACTCTGAAAAAATT
Source organism: Cricetiscus sungorus (assembly GCA_030556225.1). Taxonomy (NCBI): domain Eukaryota; kingdom Metazoa; phylum Chordata; class Mammalia; order Rodentia; family Cricetidae; genus Cricetiscus; species Cricetiscus sungorus. The sequence goes on along the minus strand of JANBXA010000372.1, from coordinate 34,587,429 downwards.
GTACACATTGGACAATTACAACTACTAATAATAAATGTGCACATAAAAGGTAGCAGAAAATTTGCCAAACATAAATAATTACTCTATTTAATGAGAAGTATTTTTCTTCTATGTTTTATTCCTTGTTTACTATATGTGTATACATTACATGTGTAATGGCAAAAACTATCTGTATTAATAGTAAAATAAAGAGGTTGCTGTTTCTGTGTGAACAATTCAGTGAAGGTGCTGTCTAGTTGATTTAAGGGGTGTGAACCTATTCAAGTAATGGGCATTCTGGATTCCAAGGGTGCCCTGTCATTGTGCTCAGGTCATTGCCGTAATTATAGGTGTTCTGCCAAAGCAAGTGACTGACACTTGTGCCCTTCCCCTCTCTTGTATTTTGTTGGTCACAGGGACTTATGAGAAGACAAGCTCATTGAAGGTCATCTGGCTGCATACATTGCTAATTATCCACAACTTTCCTGACATCATACTTTTTGAAGGAGTTTACACAGATTTTTATATGATGTTTGCCCAATTTTGATGTAAGTTTCTCTTGCATATTTGTAAATTGTTACAAGAAATGAATCATCCATACATTTTATCACTTTAAGTTCAAATACCTGTCATTTCAGCAATCAGGTTAATATCTTTTTGCTTTCTGCTTTCTTAGTTTTCATTTACTATTTATCATTAGCCATTAGGAAGTAGATAACTATTCAAAAGTATAAGGGAAAGGTGGTGAAAGACCTATGATAATGCATGTCATATAAATTAGGAGCCAGTCCAGATTCCTAACACTGAAAAAAAAAAACAAAAATCATCAGACTGGATGCAAACCCCATGCTATCGCTAGAAGTGAAAAAGAAATGAGTACAAGGATGAATGAAGGCTTGGTAGTGAATTTATTAAATACAGAGACCATTACCAGGAGAGTTTGGGACATCATTAATTGATATTGTGATGAATATTTTTGGTTCCATAAGCAAGAGCAACAAATGAGAAATGAACTCATGTCAGAGAATAAAACCTAAGAATTTTCATTAATATAAGCATCATCAACTTTGGTAAGAGTATTGAAGCCCGTGGATCTCATCAAATCTCATTATGTAAGCTAGTCTTGCTTATCATGTAGAAGGAGCAGTGAGGAAAATAATACTGCTGTTCATTATGTCATGTTGTGTTTTCTATAAAGGACAGAATCTTTAAGTCCAGCAAATAAAGGACAGGAGAAAAGCAAGAGATTAAAAGAAAAGCAGCATTGTGCAATATGAGGGCTATAAAAATACACAGATGTCTCTTTGTGTGTTTTCTCTTCTTCACAACACAATATCATCTAGCTTCATGAATATCTAAGTAGAATTTCAGATTTCCATAACTCTGGAAATTATTTTCCAAAAGAAATACTGACAAAGAGATAAAATATTAAATATGGGTTTTGGATCTACTATAATCATTTGTAAGATAGCTGATGAAACCATGGTTATGCTCCTTCATTTTTTTATAATACTTACCTGACAGTTTGAGTTGATATTAAATACTGCCTTGATTTCTTTTCTTATTTTTTTATGGGTGGGTGTACATAATTTATGAGAAAAAGGAACAGACATGCCAGGGGATGTGAATGGAAGTTGGAGAACAAATGTTAGGAAATTGTTTTCTTATTGTTACACAGAGAGCAATATCTTTCTTGTTTCTGTTGTGTTGCATGCTACAGTCTGGCTGGGCATCAAGCTCTTGAGTTGCTATTCTGTCTTCTCCTATGGAATTAAAGATATTCACCTGGCATTTTTATTTGACTTCTGGACATCTAACTAAAGTTGTTGGGCTTACACTGCAAGCACTTTGCCTAACAAGTTATGACACTAGCCATGTCTGGATTTTTTTAACTGCTATATGTTACTGCTCTGAATCATCATTATACACATGATTGCTATAGGTAAAAATTCCTTAAATGATAGACTTTGAGTTATTCTATTTTCCACTTTCAAAATAAGCAAGATTAAGCAAGCCAACCTCCCACAGAATATTTAGCTTAGTTTGCCTTGTGAAACATTTCTTTGTAATAAATTGTGTGTACTCTATATCCCTATGCTGGCACACATGTTCTGATGGGACAGGGATTGGTAATGGAGACTGAGGGAAGTACACAAGTTTAAAATGAGGTAATAGAGCCATGCCTTAATATAATACAAATGGTTGTCTCTGTAACAGTAGTTACCATAAAAATCCAGAGAAAGCCACATGTGGACACATTTCACAACTAAAAGTTCTCGCTGTCAAGAAGCTCAGAACAGAACCACTTCCAGACATGAATGCCAACAGAATCTTGATCTTGAAACCTTACCTTCTACAATTTGGAGAAAATGTCTACTGCTTGAGGCATCTAGTGAGTGTGACATCTATTTGGCAGGCCTGCTGCTTGACAGTACCACAAAACTTAGGTGGTTTGGAAGAATATTGCAAACAATAGGGTGAAATATAGACAGTCAAAACAAAGGATGTGTAAGAATTGTGGTTAAATATTAGATGTTCGGAAATAAATAAAATATCAGTTAGCAACTTATTTTACATTCATATATTCACAGATTTTAATCTCATAAGAAAAGCTGTTTTGAGAATTTCATCAGGTTTCATGAGGATAATTTTAAAATTATGCCAGTATTTACTTTCCCACAGTAGTATAGACATGGTATGCACACTTTCAAAACATCACTATAGATTGTTTCAGAAAGAATTTTGCAAATAAAGGAGACAATACAGCGAGTTTCAGAAACTTCAAAAAAGAGAGTGAGGAAATTGTTCTTTTAAATGATAAAATGGTGGTGAGAAGTCTCTGCTAGGAAAGATTGGGCACACAATCACGAGAACTGGATTTGCATCCCTAGATCCCACATAAAAGGGATGTATGCAATGACATGGACATGTAACCCTGATGCTGTACAGGAGGAGGTAGGCAAATCAAGGGGGCAGGACAGACTACTTGCTGTGCTACAGACTATTGAGAAATACTGTCTCTAAAGACAAGATTGACATCACTTAAGAAAAAACATGCAAGGTGAATGGTTGCCTTCCACATGCATGACTCTGCACACCCACAAGCATAGATACATACCCACATACACAACAAGGCATTATAAGATTAATTAAAAATGATTAAAAATTGGCAATGAAATAAGAGCTTCATAGATTTTAGGAATTATTTAATTTGTTATTAGTGTGTATGTTTAAAGGGGAGCATGTACATGAAACTATGCACACAAGGAAGTCAGGTGACAGCTGTATACAGTTGGTCCTGTTCTACTCTGCTTTTCTTGTGGTCCTTGGATTGAATTCACATTTCCTAGTTTTCAAAGCATCTCACTTGCCTGGAATTTAAATTTCCGTATAATCAGAAGGAAATAATTCAGAAACAAATATTGTGAAAAATGTGGCCACAATTTTTTTTTGTATTACAGGAATTAAGTAATTTCAAAGGCACTGAGGGATATGAAATATATTGAAAAATATATCAGTGAATAGACTAAGTATAAAAATTATGTTCTACTAATACATTAACCATACATGTTTGAAATATTCACCTGTTCTTACTGTAGAACACTGAAGATCATTGTACCTATTTTTTACATGTTAGCAATCTCCGGAGTGCCCCAACTTCACTCATATTTCAAGGATAAAGATCTTTAAAACATATAAAACACATTCCTTAAACTCTAACACCAGAAATTTGGTGTAGTTACATTGCCTATAGTTTCTACACTATGGGACAAATGAGACATTTAAAAATGTCTACCTTTATTCTACCCCATTATAATTAACACCTTAACAAATCTATTTTACTGTAGATATGCCTATCATTCAGTGTTCATTTTCCTAGGTTACAGATAGCTTAGCATGTACAAAAGCCTGCACATAACAAACTCAAAGGAAAGAAAATTTGACCTATGATTTCAATGCTTGGAGATTCTAGACTGAAATGAACTCAGTATTCCTTGAGGTCTGGGCAAAATATAGGTCAGGTGTCTCCAGTAATAAATTATCCTGTGATTATAAATAACAAGGACTGTAGACAATTCTAGAAAACTGAACTTTTAATGTTTTAAAATAGTAAGGAGACTAAATTTTCACACCAACCACTATTCATAGAATTAGAACTAAATTTCAGGTAAATTTGTTTTTCTCAGGGTATGCCTAAGTGCAAGAGAAAAGAAAGCATACTGATAACATATTGACATAGAACTTTGATGATGGAATTTAAACACTAGCTTTTTTCCAGTATTCAAGATATGCATGAGAGTCAAGATATTTTATTCAAAACCTAAAAAGGTAAATGGAATATGAAATATGACTGACTTCAGAAACTGGAGTTGAATATATATATATATATTTGTGAAGCACAAGGATAATAAATCAAGCTTCAACTTAGCAATCACAACTAGGGACATGTGACTTCAGATTTCCACTTCATGACACTTGCTAGTTTCCCTCTTGTGATATAGCAAACTTCCATGCTTCTGTCCTTTGCAAGTTATATAGCATCTCTACATTACATGATACATTTATTTAATATAATTTGTTATTTTACATATCAATCCCAGTTTCTTCTCCCTCCCTTCCATGCCCCCAAATTGCCGCTCCACCACCCCCTCTGCACAGGGAGAATGATGCCTTCCAGAAAGGATCATCAAAATCTGTCAAGTTAGTTGGAATACAATCTAAGCCCTCCCCAATACCTTTAGGCTAATGGAGTATCCCTCCATGGGGAATGTGCTCCCAAAATCCTTTCATGCACCAGGGATACATCCTGGTTCCATTGTCAGAGGTAAGAAAACATGATACAAGAAGGAACCTAAGAGATTCATACAAGGTCCTTCATATAAGATACTTATAAACTATTACATCTATCATTCTTGCATTCTCACAAGGTGAAATTTTAGTAGTTTATTATTGTTTGTGTTATTTTGTTTGCTTTTGAAATGTTAGCCACCAAACCCAATTTATATGCTAATCTGGTGCTCTACTGATTAAATATACTATCTGATAGAGTAGCATTTTTGTTGAGTTGCTGCTATTGATGAGAGAGGAAATAAATATGCTGACAAAATGGGCAAAGAAACTTATGGCCAAGAATCACAGCCTGAGTTCAATCCCTGGAATTCACATGGTGGAAGAAGAGAACTGACTCCTACATGTTGTCCTCTGACCTTCACATGGTCACTATGGAGCCTTCATACTCTTCCCATGTATGCATACACATTTACAGACAAAACATAGTGATAGTTGGCCTAATGTCTTTGTTGCTGCTATTGGTGAAAATTTTCTGCTTTGTTGCTACCAGATTCGATCATAAAGCTTGCTGGGAAAGGAATCATAATCTGACTTACTTTAACTAATGGGCTTTGAGGAACAACTGTGTTTTGAGTCGTCAAAGTGGAAGATCGGATATAATCAAGGTCCCACTGAACCTTCTTTGTCTTTGTCACCAAACTACATTTTTAAAAGTGAAGGCAGCTTCTGTGTACAGTACCAAGAGTTAATGATTATGTAACAGAGCAGAGCTACAGGCAGCCTACGATGAACAGCAGCATAAAGAAAAGCAGAAAATTTTGTGTTTCAAGAGTTTGAGATTTGTAGAGTGTTACTATAAAATTCTGGTCTATCTTGATGCAATATAAAGTAATGAAAAAAGAAGATGCAAGAAATGCACAAGAATCTTATTTTATACACCTTATTTAAGTGTACCATAGCAGATTGCATGCTGATATGGGACAGATCAATAGGTTTTCACAAATAACTAGAATGATAGCACTGGACCATTTATAACCAAAATAATTTGAAGGCAGTGCAGAAACACATTACTATTTGCCCATGGTTATCATCTCAACTATACTTTCAGGCTTCAACAAAGTTAAAAATTCACCTCCTCACAAACAGACATTTTTTGGGGGAAATATTTGTGAGTAGAATCATTTTAAAACATTCTTTTCAGTAATATTTAGTCATATGTTTACAAATTTCCTATTTCAAATCAGCAAGCACACAGAGATTTCAGAGACATTTTAATCAGTAAACTATGAATGTAATGTTATATGCAATCATTTTTGGAATGAGAAAAACAACATGAATATTCAACAATAGTAGATGTGAGAAATACACTCTGGGATATATTTAAAACAAATATATAACATATATAAAGTCATAAAGAAATATTTAACCATTATCATATTTATAAATATATTTTAAAGAAAAAATAATATATAACAAGGCTTAATTATTATCCAAATTACACACATGATTAAAAGTACAACCAATTGATGTTATTCTTTGCATTACAGAAACATTTTAGGTTCAAGAGGTCCCATTTATGAAGTGATTATCTTAATGTCTGCACTATTGATGTCCATATCAGGAAGTTGTCTCCTGTGCCAGTGCATTCAAGGTTATACTTATACAATGAATTATTACCCAACTCTTAAAAACAGTGACATGTGGAATTTAAGGCATGGATGGAATTAGGAAATAAAAATTACCCTGAGTGAGGTTATCTACACTCAGAAAGACAAAAATGGTATGTACTCACTAATAGGTAGATATTAGCTGTAAAATAAAGGGTAACCATGCTGTAATTCACATAGAATAGGTGAGAAGAAGGTTTCAGGGATGGGGAGAACTCCACTGTATCCCTAGGAAGAGGAAATGGAAGAGTTATCAATAGTGAAATTTGGGATGGTTGTGATGAAAATGGGAAGGCAAAGGAGGAGAGTACTGAAAGAGATTACTGGAAATGTCTGGAGATATTTAAGGATCATATAAAAACCTGAAGCAAGGGAAACTTCCAGGAATCTGCAAGGATGATCCAGCTAAGACTCCTGTGACCATCTCCTGTGAGAAAGTAAGATTTAAAGTGGAGGGAGTGGAACATCAACCCATAACCTTCAACCTAAAGTCTGTCCCCCATGAGAAGTGTTGAGATTGGTGTTGGCATAATAGTTACCAGAGAGGTCTTGTCCAGAAACTGAGGGAAACAATGGAAGGCCAGACAGGGGTGGTGCATACCTTTAATCCCAGTACTTGGGAGGCAGACGCAGACAGATCTCTGTGAGTTTGAGGTCAGCCTGGTTTACAAAACTAAAAAACGTATTCCAGGACAACCAGGACTCTTAACTGAGAAACCCTGTCTGGAAAAAAAACGAAAAGAAAAGAAAAAGAAAAAGAAAAGAAGGAAGGAAGAAACGCAGACCCATAGCCAAATTTTAAACTGAACTCAGGGAATCCTAAATAAGAGGGTAGAAAGAATTGTAGGAGCCAGAGAGGTCAAAGACACCACAAGTATATCCACATAATCAACTAAAGTGAGCTTGGAGGGGCTCACACATAAAACTGACAACCAGGGAGCCTGAATGGGACTGATTTAAGCCTTCTACACATATGTTACAGTTATGTACCTACAGTTGTGTGACTCCCAACAGTCAGAGCAAGTGCTGTCAGTGACCTGCCTAGGACCCTATTCCCTTATACTGGGTCATCTTGCCCAGCATAATGGGGAAGTGCTTTGTTATACTGCAACTTGATATGCCATGTTTAGTAGATATCTATTGTTTGAAATATTTTTGCTCTTTTTAGTCTTTTGCCTTTTAGAGTGAACCACCACCCTTTTATTGCTCCCAAATGAACAACACATGGAATCATTGTTACTTATGAATGCCCAGACAAATTTGTTTGTTTCTAGCCAGCTTTACTTATCTTCTATTAATTGTGTACCTTTTCCTACTGGGCTTTTATCTTTCTTAGTTTTGCATATTTTACATTTGTTTGTACTCTGTGGCTAGCTGACTGGCTGCTGATATCCTCCTCTCCTTGTTCTCTCCTTGCTCTCTGTCTTCCTCCTGTTTCCTTCTATTTATTCTCCCTATCCATTGCTCCTGCCTCACTATCAGATGTTCAGCTCTTTTTTAGGACCACCAGGTGTTTTAGACAGGCATAGTAACTCAGCTTCACAGAGTTAAACAAATGCAACATAAACAAAAGCCATACACCTTAAAATAATGTTCCACTACAGATATAATGAGGGAACTGTCCTTTCCTGTTCAGAAGCAGGAAAGGAGTAGACTTCGAGGTGGGATTGGAGAGGAGGTGGATTGAGGGATTAGGAAGAGACAAGGGAGGGGAAACTGTAGCCAGACCTTAAAATAATAAATAAATAATTGTAAATAAAATATGGAAAAGAAAAAATAACAACCAAAGCATATGTTCCTATTACTCTCATCTATATTGTATTGTTTTCTGTTTGTGATGCTGGAGATCAAACCCAAACCTATGGTCTTGGACATAGTAGTCAAGTACTTTTAACACTTCTATCTAAAGCAGCAATTTAAATTGTTTTAAGTTGTACTGTAAGTTCTTATTTTAATGGGAAAATAATTTTCTATGGTATATCATTAAATTAAAATCAGATTAGTGGTATACTATGTGTCATATAAAAATTTTAGATGAAATTTTAGACTGAAGTAAATAGAAAATTAGTAATAATTTTTAAAATTCCTACCGGGCAAAGTGAGAAAGGAACCTTTCCAATTTAACACCTAAAACTTAAAACCAAAGACATTATTTTTTACAATGAACACCCATTAATTTGTATTCTTTTAAACTTCACTAATGCTGTTTTAAATAAACAATGTTAAATGTATATAAAGAAATGTACAATTTATAATTTTTTTAGCCTCATGAAAGAAATAATAGATGTTAGTGGCTTCACTATTTTTTTCTGACACCTCAAAAGATTGAAAGAAAACACAGTTATTCCAGTATTAAAAGTCATCAAAGTTGATTTAAAATTTAAAACCAGGCTGTCTTATATAGGCAGTACACTGTATTTCTTAGCTCTAGAACTATGTTCAACTATAAAGCCATTTATTTCTAAAAGGAGAATGTACCACCCACACCAACATTTATCAGGCTTTTCCCCAGTGTTTATTCTACAAAGAAATCACTTTAGGAAAAAAGACCAGTTACTCTAATTCAAGGATCCAGGTAACAGAATGTTAGGATGTGAGAGAAAAAAGCCTTCACACTTGAGAATTGGGTTTCTGGCCTGCTCAATTTGGAGTGGTTTTGGATTAGACAGTTTTGATATGCCTGTCCCCAGTTACATGCATCTCTTTACAAAATAAACCTACCTTAGAAAAGTAAAGGGTGTTTGGGAGCATAAATAAATACCTGAATCTAAAGACAAATATTAATCCTTAAACTTTAACTCTATTTTATACAGTAACACATTTTTCTTTGAAAAAAGATACAGTGTACATATTCCAGGGGGTAACATGACTCTTTTTTTTTTTTATGTCTAGAGTATATGCAAAGTTGTTATTTTTCTATTAGATTTACATACCAATAAAATTGTTATTGGAATGCAGCAGGATCCATGGCTATTTATGATTCTGTAAGTTTTGTAATGTATCCCAATAAAATGATTATGACAAGAAAAGAGGATTAACAAGGATAAGGGTAATTGAATCATAACAGTTAATCCATGAAGTTAAAAATGTTATTAATCAAAATGTAGCAATGACTTAAAGGAATATATATCTTAGAAGTTCTAAGTAAGCTGAGACCTGAATATAAAATTGCTCTTATAAAAATGAATTTTCTCCATAACATTGGTGATTATAAAAACAAACATTAAATATACCGATTCATTACTATTGATACAAATATGCCTTTAGGCATGAGTAATAAGAGTGTAGTGTTGAGTTGCCTATTTTATAACATTCTGTTTTTCATCATAAAAACTAAATAAAAAGCAAGAAATGTTTTTGCCTTATTATATTGTGTCTTCTTTTGTGCTGCTCAGCTGCCTCTTGGTAGCCTGTTCCTTTATGAAAACAGAGTGGGAGTGTATTTTGTAGAGAGGGGATATGGGCAGGAGCTAGGAGGAATGGAGAGATGAAACTGTGGACAGGACATATTGTATGAGACAGGAATCTATTATCAATATTTATTTTTAAGTATGATACATCTATATTAAATAATGGAAATTTAGCAAAATATTCAATATTGAATTTTATATATTTCAAATATTTTGTATCATTTGTTTTTAGCAGAAACATAGTTTTAAACAATAACAATGGAAAACATATATTATATGTTTAACTCTAGTACTTTAGTACCTAAGACAATTTACCAACCAAACCAATATATATATATATATATATATATATGTATATATATATATATGTATGTATAACATGAGAAAAAAAACAACATGTAAGTGTTTCTTGTTATTCGATGATACAGAGTATCTACTCAATTGAGTGAAAATGAGAAAGGGACTTAATTGCAATTATAGCAGAGTTGGTTGATGATGTTTTACTTGTGCATTTTTTTCTTTCAGAAAAAACACTGGTTTCCGTTTAATATCTACTTTTGTAATGTTTCTAGTATCAAAGCAATAAACAGAAAGAAATAAGCAAGGTAATTTTCAAGCTTGTATTATGAGAGCAACAAACAATAACACAAATACTGATCGAGACTCAGAACACAGTCTGCTCTCAGGTGTCCTTTATCTGACTGAAATTTGTGCTTTCTCCAAATAGTGATGTGCTATCCAGATGTGTTATATCAGAACCTGTTTTACTATTTCTAAACTGTACTTATTACACTTACTTACATAATGTACATAATGTTTTACCTTTTTTTTTTTTTTTTTTTACTAAAGTCAAGTGATTATGGCAGGAAGAACTCGTGATTGACTGGGTTGAGTCATTTCACTTAGACATCACCTGTCAGTGTTGAGTGGCATTTTCTCTAAGCTCTGCCCAAAGAAGCTGCAAGACAGGTGAAAGCTGTTCAAAAGTATCTGATCTGGGGATAGCTGTACCTCCAAAACTTTATCCTTGATTTGTGCTAGGTATTTGCCAAAGTTAAATGAATTATTAATTCGAAAATCCCAAGATACTAAGGGATTCAGGAACAATGTGTTTAGGTAAAACTTGGTATAGAAAACAAGCCAAGAGAGCTTGAAAATGAGTAGATTATTTTAGTTCCCTGTATGTTATATGCTATAGGGGGTAGCAGGATTAAAATCAGGCTCCATGTGAACATCTGGCTTTCCAAAGTCCTGAGATAAATCTGGATTTCTTCCTGATTTCAAGGGGATCCTAGGAATTGTTCTGTGATTTAACTTGTCATATATGCATGTGTTAACTTTTGTGCCAAATTATATCACTTGTTTTTGTCTGTTTAGTTATTTATTTGAGGTATTCCAAAGAAAAATAAGATCAAAACAAAAGGAACTTCCTGTTAGGGAACTCAGCCAAGGAATAATAATAAAAAATGAAACCCTTAGCATTTTATTCATTTGTTCTTATTTCTTAAAATCTACCTCAGATTATGTACACACTCTCAAAATAAAATTCTAATTGCAGAATATTTCGCTTACTGTGTAAGACAAAAATAAAAAGGCTGTGTAGATTTATTTTTCTCCTTGTCACATTACTGGAATAGATAAAAGATAGATGTGTTCAGTGAGCCAATGATAGTTTAATAAAGTTCCAAATGCTGAAAAGAAGGGCTGAGCTTGGCCAACTTCTCCCTCTACTGCATCTTAGAGGAAGCGTTTTCATTTTCCCTATTTATCATGTTATTAGCTCCTAGTTTTCCATAAGCAGATTTTACAATATTGAGGGACGTTTCCTATTCCACAAATCCTAAAGTTTTCTTTCTTTTTATCAAATAGCCCAAAACACATGTATATATCAATAACATTGAGTAGACTAAGCCGATTGTGTGTGTGTGTGTGTGTGTGTGTGTGTGTGTGTGTGTGTGTGTACTAAACAATAACTGTAGAAGTCAATAATTTGAGAGAGAATAACAGGATGGGATAGGTTGATAGGGAGAAAGTTATGGAAATCATATGACTAGGGCACTCATTGAGGTGAGGTAATGGCTTTATATAATGCTTTCCCCATACCAGCTGACAGGATTGGTGCTCTCTTTTTCTTTTTCATTTTAATGTTATATATCATATTCATTGGTTCATAGAAACATACATTTACTATCCAGTGAGATACCCCACTTTGTCAGGCTAAATATTCCTTTTGATGTGTTGTTAAAATCAGTTTGGTTACATTTTATTTATGATTTTTCCATCAATACCCATCACATATTCAGTTTTCATTTCCTTTGATGTCTTTCTCTGGCTTAGCTACCAAGGCGATGGTGTCCTTTCAAAATATTTTTGGATCTATTCCTTCTAACTGCTTTCTGGAAGAGATTAAGGAGTATAGGAGTTTGACAGGCATAAAAAGTTTGTTAAAATGAAATGCTTGGGGGACCTAGATTTGAGGAGCTGTGATCAGGAGCACCAGCTCCTATCCTGGCTGTATGTTGCTATAGGCTGCTTTGGGTGAGCTAGCCAAGGCAGTGCTGGAGAGCAAGTTCATCAGGGTAGTCAGGATTAGGGAATGCTACCATGCAAGCCCAGAACAAGATTTATGATTTGAGGGACCAGGAAGTGGGATCAGATTGCACGATGTGAAATCTACAAAGGATCAATGAAAATAATTAGATTAGAACAAAGTATACTTGGATTGCTACTGAATAGAACAAATAGAACAGGATGAAAAAAAAGAACAGAAGATTTTGATGAAGTGTGAAATTACGCCCTTACTCCTGTTGAAATATTTGTATAGTAAGATATTAACTACATTTATTTTGAAAGGTAAACCCACAAAACTAAGAAAGATGGAAAATATTCTCTGTGATGATAGCATACATTTCTTGGTCATAATAGATGTTAAATTATATTTTAATGGCATCTATGTAATGGAATTTATAAGTGAATTATTTAAAAGACACTTAGAAATAGAGTTTTTAAAAATACAATTATTAGTATACAGATTGTTAAGTATATTTACTGTCTTATATTCTGAGATTCAAAGATAGATGGGGAATGAACATAATCTCTAAGCTTACATAACTTGCTTGTTAGGTTTTTATGGGAATATATTATTTACCAAAATGACTGTTTCATTATGACATGTGTAAAAATATTTTTTATTGAAATAAAATTATGTAAATTTTTCCTCTATCTTTTCCACTTTCAGAACCTTGAAGTCACCTTCCTCAAAGTTATCCTATTTCTCTCCCCTCAACTCATGTTTTTCGTTTAGTTTGCTAATATTCCTGCTCCCTAATATTCCCTCTTGTGGTCTTCACTCCCTCTCAAACAAACTAACTTGGATTGTTCCAAAGACACCACTTTATAATTTCACTCAGTATATCTTTCTACAATCACACACACACACACACACACACACACACACACACACACACACACACACACACAGGAAGAGAGAAAAAGAAAGAATATGTGATTTTTGCCATTTTACGTTTCTGATTTTACATGATGCTCTCAAGTTCCATTGATTTTCTCTCGAATGACATTTCATTCTTTTTGACATCTGAATAAAATTGCACTCTGTGTTCAAATCATCTTTTCTTTATGCATTTATTTGTTGATTGGTATGGAAGATTCCTCCTTTAACACCAACTCTAAAATGTGCAGCAGTAAACATAGACCTGCAAATGTCTCTCTGATATGCTATCAGGCTCCTTCAGCTATGTGACTCTGAGTGGGAGGTTGACATCCTGTGATGGTAAAGCTTTTACATTTTGAGGAAGCTCCTTGTAGATCTCCATAGTAGCTGAAACAATTTACATTCCCTAAACAATGTGTGATGATATGTTCCTTTTCTTGGCATTTTAATCAGTGTTTGTTATTTGCCCTCTTGATAAATTCTTTTTTATATTTCATTATTTAGCTCTGGAATAAAACATGCCTCTGCTTAAGTTGCAAATGCACTCAGCTGCAACTAATAGATATGGTCCACCAGAACTATATGTATTTTGTTCTATGGTACAGGTATGACAATAGAGATACCTCAGCACAAGGTTCAGGGTTGTCTTGTTATCAGGATCATTAGGAGAGATGTTCTGTTCTTCTGTCCAGTCATTTTTATTTGTACTGTTAATTTTTATCCTCATCACCTCCTCCAATTTTGAATGGCATGTGCTAGAGCTCAACCCATCTACTGATACCAAGTAAGTAAGAAGTCAAGAGGGGAAGCATGAGTTTCTCCTCAGGGCTTGGTTATCATCCCAGTGTTCATTCTCTCAGAGGACTTATTTATTGATCACAGTGATCCAAAATGTATCACATAGCCATGCCAGACAGGTGAAGCTTGGAAATATCTTTACAAAAAGAAAAAAATGCTGTTAATCACCATGTGTGACCTAAGCACAATTGTTATAATGATAAGAAAAGAAATGGATATAGTGATAGCAATGTGGCCCACACTACAAATAAATTCAAATATTTCTATTCCTTGTTTGAATATATAACCTGAATAATAAGACTGAAATAAATCAGAATAATACCAATAGTCATTTTTTTCTTATGATTTATCAGTCTTATTCTCTCAGAACCACTACAGAGTAGTGAAATGAGTTAATGACACAAGAATGCACTAGAATTAAAAAGAGGGTTTAAAAATGGTATCAAATGACTTATAGTTTAAAGGAAGCACTGAATTCTGTTTTTTTCAATTGTAATTAGACTGTATTTAAATTTATCTAAACTTTGATCATTAACTTTGCAATAATAACTCTTGAAAGACCATTTATTATACTTCATTTCTTCAAATAATTGAATTGCCTCAAATGTCAGTACCTTGTAAATATTTTCTAACATGTGGGATATCTAGTTATCACTGTGTGCCTTTAAATAAAAAGGTTGCCACCTACTTTGATTGTTTCATATATAGAAACAAAATATACTTTTACATAAATACATGTAGCAAAAGAATCATCAAGATGAGATAGATGGGAAATCATTTTGAAAAACAAGTAAAGTTTTGTCTATTGAGACCTTAAAAATATAAGAACAATGAAAAGTTTGCGAAGTCAGAATGAATGAAAACTAAATCATTGTTTCAATACTACATTTTTCCAAATAAATTACTGATATTTATTAAGAAACTCACATTTCCCAGGAATGATAAATTTCTTCTTTCAGGGACAACAAGAAATTGTTCAGGGGGATTTGGTAATTGTTAATGTATTTAATATATTACCATCCTACAGAAGAAATGATCATGTTTTATAGTCTCAAAGAAAACAGCCTAATAATGGTAGAATCTACTAACCACATTTTGGTTCAGTTTCTAAAGACAGTGCATTGACTGTACACAATGAATAGAAGATCTTTGAAATAGCCTGATTCAAAAGGTGATTTGAAAATCTGTTTATGAAGTAATGAGTCCTTGGGAAAAAAATGTTTGCATGGGGAAAAAAACAGTGGGAGTAGCAACATAATGAATTTGAATTCAACATTTAGAACATGGTGAGCAGTCATTAACAAAACCATTTTCTATTGCTGCCATTTTAATTGTGTAATTGCAGGTTAACATTTGTGAGGTACTATTTTTACTGGAGTACTTCATCAGAAATATTCAACATGAAACTTAATGATTCAGCTTGCCCAAGGTTTAACATTGGAATCTTACCTAAAATACTAACTTGTTTCATTTAATTCTCACATTCATTTTTGCTTTCTTCTATGGGCTAGGGCTGATTTCTCTTACTTGGAAAATTAGAACCGATTCTTTTCTCTATAAAACTCAGGTTTCTCTACAGGGTAATAACAAAAGACTTTCTTTTTGTTTTCTCTGGTTACTGAACTCTCAGGAAAATCTTCTGTTTCATATATTCAAATATAACCAAGTCTTAGAGAACTGTTATTGTGTTATCCCATTTCATATATCTTCTCTTTTTAGTCCATAATTTTTTTATGGCAGGAGGAGAGGAGAGTTAGTTCCTCTTTCTTTGTGATATTTTTGTCTCTTCCCCCAAGATCACTATCTTCCTCCAAAGTGACTAGTGACTCTAAATTTCCAGAACCGTTCAAGAGTCATTAGACCAGAGACCATTTTCCAGTCTATATCTTAGAAATTTATGGCAAATTATCAAAGGGATTTTCCTCTTAACATTCATATAAATAATGCAACATGTACATGTACATCTAAAGCAAAATTTAATTTTTGAATTGGAAATTGATTACAAGAGAAGGAGATTATGTGTTTTCTTGACATTCAACAAGGAAAATATAAAACGTAAATGTAAACAATTTGAGCTTAAAAATCTTTTTAGGATATTCAAAGCAAATAAGAACACACTAGAAAATACTAGAAAATGTTTTCTTCAGTGACCTGTATTTACTTGTGCCATTGTTTCAGATGGGAGACTATTTATGATGAAAATGTGTTGCCGTTCCTGGATTCAACCCATACCTCTGCTCCACATCAAATGGGTGCATGCCAGCTCTTGGTTTTCTGGTTATATGTTTCACAAACCTTTTAATCAGCAATTACATAAACTGTTACAATAAGTATAAAAGCAAAAGGAAGAAATTCCATAGTGCTTTAAATCTTGGTATAAATGAGTCATTAAACCCTTGGTTGTCAAATTGATGTGAGTTGAAAAACCTTAAAAAGCATAGAAAAAAACCATGGTGTGGGGGAAGCAAATGATTTTTGCACTTAAATTGCTTTGTAAGTTCTATTAAAACCAAATGCTGTCTGTAAAATTATTTTTTTTTTTTTTGAGCAACACTGCCTGCAGGTAGCCTGGCTGGGAATAAACGTGGCCTCAGGAAATTGAGACAGAACACAACCTGTCACTCTTGAAAGATAAAATAGGGCCATTTCTTTAATATGTGTGGCAGTTTTCTTATAGTTCTAACTTTCACCAGTTTTGTGGCTCAACAAACCAAAAACTACACTAAAGCTTGCCAAGTTGATGTTCCTACTGTATAATATGAATAAAAACTATTTGGGTCAGCTCTACGTCTTCTGAAATAATTGTGCTAGTAGTTTTTAAACTTAGAGGAAATTGGCAAGGCAAGAACAATAAGCAATAACCCTCAACCAGTCTACCCACTGTTGATCTTGACATTGTGTTTATTTTAATTTTACAATTCACACTATTCATGTTTTTACAGTTTTTACATGGTTGTCTCATTATTAACATTTTTAAATTTGTTCATATGGATGTACATCTGTGAATGTGTGTGTGTGTGTGTGTGTGTGTGTGTGTGTGTGTGTGTGTATGTGTAGTACATACCTCAAGGCAAGCATTGTAAGGACAGAGAAACATCATCTGTCTTTCTCTTATCACTCTGTCTTGTTGCCATGAGACAGGATTTCTCCCTGTACCAGAAACAGATAGATTGGCTGAACAGAAAATTTTCAGTACCTTCTTATATCTGTCCTCCTCGAATAATACTAGGATTACATAAAAGACACAGCCAGACTTCGCAGTTTTGTATGAATATTGTTGATTAAAATTACACTCTAAATCCTTAGATAGCAAGTGCTCTTCCCTCTGAGTCATCTATCCAGTGTGACATTTGGTTTGGAACTATCTGTGACTAGATTAGAACATACTGCCTTGTTACTATAACAGTATAAGAAACATTAACCTTGATCACATTCTATAATACAGGACACAGGTCACAACTCTTTAGAAAATTACCGTCAAGTTCCAACACAATTTAAGTAAGAAGTAGCAGTTGTAAATATTTAACTCAAAATTTAGATATTATGAAAAATGCCTGGGCTTCCAAAGTTAAGTTAAATATTGAAATAAACACACACACACACACACACACACACACACACACACACACACACACACACAGAGTCCTAATAGTGACAATCCATATTCCCAGAAATCTTTTGTACCATGTATGTTTTTGATATCTTTCTCAAATGCTAGATGGCTATAATTAGATACGCTCATTCTTATAATGAGATTTTATATTTTCATGGTTTCCACATCCCTTGCATGTTCAGTTTCTGTTTCTTTCTTTTCACATTTTTATTTTCCTTGGTTTATATTTTATTTTTGTGTCATTTTATCTTTGGCATGAGTGATTCTACTTGTTATATTTTACCTAGAGTCCACTACTTGTATTAGTGGATTTTTAATACCATCTTCATTTACATTTGAGTTATCTTCAATGTTCTATGTGTTTTTAAATTTGTTTTCCAAATGTTAGATTGTCTTTGTCATTCCCACCTCATGTTTGAATTCTCTGTAGCACCACTCTTTATGTTCATTGAGATGGTTTTCTGTGTCTTCTTTAAACCCCTTAAATGTGTAGACCAAGATTTTGCTTGCTTTTTTTTGTTTTGTTTTATTTGTGTTTTGATCTTAACTAAAGTAATTCTCATCAGTGAACATTTCAATAGTACTTGAGGACTTGTGGTGATGAAATACTGCCTTGATCTTTCATATTGTATATTATATATATTTTTGCAATGATATTTGTACCTCTATATTTCTCCTTTCACTATTGTATCTAATAAGAATATAGCAGAATGGGACAGAGAACAGCATGTTTAGGCAAGATTGAGCCTGAATGTTAAATATGACTTAGCCAGACGATAATCAGATGTACTCATGGAGCTATGCTTGTGGGATAGATGTGCATCCTGGTCCTAGCTTTAAGTATGTGGGTACATCTGGGGTTGGGAAGAACACATGAAGGAGAGTATCAGGAATACTCACTCAGCTAGGCATTGGCACAAGATGTGGAAGGCATGGAGGGGCAGAGTTGATGGATATGGTAATAAAGGGTCCTACAGGTTATGGGTAGTCAGTAGGGTCCAGGGGGTTTTGGGCAGCGCTAACAGGGCTTGCCACATTAGGTCAGGCACTGCAAGGGGGGTCTGGACAAGATTTGAGGCTTTGGAGATGTATAGGGGAGGCACAGAATCATTCACAAAATGTATAATATTATATAATATTATATTATATATTTTATCATATATATGTAATAGAAATTTTTAATTTAAAATATAAAGAAGCACACAATAAATTATAGTTAAATCAAAGCCTGAAACAAGGAAATATGTAAGAAACAAAGTAGGAACACAAATACATGGAAATGATTACTATATCATCCTGCCAAATAAATGCATAACTCAGAAATGAAGGTAATGATACCACCAGTTACAAGAGAGGAAACTGAGATTGACAGGAGAATCTTTGAGCAACACTGTTTGAATCTGTTCAGTAATACTTCATACAAGAAAAAATTAAACAAATAAATATTTGGGTCAACTGACAAACCCTGTATGAACATGAAAAGGGACAGATTGATGCAATCTTCTGATAAATTGTCATCTACAATAAAGAAATAGAAACAACAGAAGGATCCATTTAGTTTTCAACTCAAACTTGCCAATAGATTTTGAAAACTGAATTTATTTCCATGAAATCTTTTATATTTGCTCCATTATTCAATTCTGATTTATCATCCCAAGTATCTATGTTGTTCACATCTTTATTCTCACTCTGTATTTGAAACCCAAGTCTTTAACTCGTGTCCACCACACATCCCTTTGGTTGGTGCAAAATGAATATTTCTGGTTGCTGCAAATCCTCATTTACCTCCCTAGTCAATGCTTAATACTGACTTTTCTAAATCTTTACTTAAAAGACTTCTCAATATTGTTATCAAGATCACTCAAATGAATAATAGTGCCATGGGCAAAAGAAAAGGAAAGAAACAATCATCCTGTTAGGTATCAAAATTCTTGTATTAATATGGAGTTTCTAAAATGTTGCATTAAAATTGTATTTATCTTAAGAACTAACATTATTTGGCACTTCTTTAAATTCTGTGCCTCAGGCAAGAAATTCACATGGCTTTTACTCAAAGTTATTTTATTATAATAGGAATATTTGATTTCATAGATAAAGGTCAATTTTCTTTTATCTAAATTACCAAAGTCCTTTGTTATTTTGCCTTTAATAAATGGGAACATTTCTACTTTTTCTATAGTTGCTGCTAGTTTTCAGGAAGGAGAAAGCTGATACAATTTGCCTCATTGTTATTATTTAGCACTCTCTGAAGCAGATGTAATATTGGAAGCAAGCAGAATGCAGTGGTATGGAAAACACTGTATTTGTTCTTTGCGTAAGAAAACATTTGCATGAGAAAACTCTTGTGTGAGAAATCTCTTGTATGAGAACTTCCTCTAAATAAACTTTAGGAGCGTTACATAATGAGTTAAAGCACTTGAGGACTATCACTATGTGGTATTCCAGGAAATACTGACAGAGTATAAACTATATAGTATATGAAATTCTAACTGGGGAGGGTTCATAAATAAGTGGGTCAGACAAAGCTTATGAACATCTGATGGGAGATATTATTCTGTAAATATGTATCTCATACTGGTTAATTAATAAAGCACTGTTGGGCCAATGAGAAAGTAAGATAGGTGGGGCTAGGAGTCAAGGAGGAAAGAGGAAGTAGTAAGGAGGAGTCAAGATGTAGACCAGGGAGGAAGGAAGATGCCAGCCGCGGCTTCCGGATAATATGACCACGTGGAAATACTTAGATAAGTAGAAATGGGTTAATAATGAGAACAGGGCAAGCCCATAAACAATAATGGTAACTTTCCAACAGGATTGTATCAAATACAGAGTCTCTGAGTGTTATTTGGGGCCGGCACCCCAGACCAGTGGTGGGCGGGCTGGTGGAAAACAACAAGCTACAAACTTCTAATTTAACAACTAACCTTTATTAAAAATAATAGTAAGAAATATTTCTTATTTGAATGTAGTCCTATACTCAGGGGTTATTTTTCACTTTCCTTATTAAATCTAGAGTAGCTCTGAGACCTTAAAATGGTGAGGGTGGAGTCAAAGGTCTCTACAAGCAAAAGTGTTTGCCTTTTTAATTTAGCAATCTGAGTTATGCCCAGAATTATGCCCAGAATCCACACAAAAGCATAAAGACAGCATGAACTTCACAAAGTTATCCTCTGAGAGTCACATGTGCACGATGGGCTGCTCCACCCACACAAATAATAAATTATTACACAAAAAAACTGTTTAAAAGTAATAATGTGTACAATGTAAGAGAATTTCAGGAGTTGAAGGTCTCCGCTGGAAATCTTGTTACCCTTGGTGGATAGAAACATCTCTAGGAAGGGAGGAGTTTTCTTCTATTGAAAAAGAGTAAGTGATGTGAAGACCTAGAGAAAAAGTGTTTCAAAGAGAAGTAGAGTGGTGTTTTCCATAGCCTGTTATGTGGAAAAGGTTTTACACTTCAATGTTTTCTCCTTGTAATCCTACTTTTTTTTTTTCTTAATAACCATGGCACGTCAAAGGCTTTATAGAAATGCTGTCTTTTTTTCTTCCATAGTGGAAGAAGTCAAATCCAAGGATCCCCACGTCCCTGCAGCCTACCATCTATACTGAATGGAGCAAGTCATTAAAGATAAATTTGAATGGAGGAACTTTTCAGGGGGTTGGTTCTCTGTCAATGCTTCTAAATAGACAGCCAGTGAATGGACCCTTACTTACAAACACAGCCTTGTTGCATGTGGGTTGAGCAAACAGTCACCATTGTGGGGGCAGGTGGAAGAGAAATATGAATGGACAGTGCAGTTTGCTGCTGGGAAGAATCTCATTACTAACTGACTTTGTGCAGGGCTTCAGTGTCTGGGAGAGAGGCCATAGTTGCACAAACCCTGATCTTTTCCCATGTGCATCTTAAACAGTAGCAGCAAGAGGAGACATAATCTGAAATCCTTCTGGATAAAAATGCTTAAAATTCCCTATTCCTTGCATTTAAAAAACTACACTTTAAGAGCTAAACTAACACAGCACTCTCAAAGGGACCAGAAAATGATATTGGAATACATATGAAGGCTTCCTTATGGGGAGTACTTAGGGAAGATTTAAGTAACTTCCAGGATTCCCATGGATACTAATGACAGACATCCTTGTATCTCCACTGACTATATGCAGACTCCAGAGTTTATCTGAGAAGGTGTTAGGACCTACAGCTTAGTGACAGGGATATTCAGCATGCATTCTTAGTAAATATCCAATTAATTAAGAAGCTTCCAAGGTATTGACCTGGTACTGTTATTACAGGCTCAAGAACAAGAAGGAAAATTGTCCTCACACCATATTTCTACCAACATCTTGCAGACTTCCAGCACATGTTTTTCAAATGTCACAATTTGTTTTTGAAGACCCAAACTTGGAAGGAATGCATATATTTTATCTATGGAGGAAATTATATATATTTACAAGGCTCAAGAATACCTGCTGATAGGTTGTTTGTTTTGATTTCTGTCTGGTGTTTTTGGAACACCATGGGAATTGACAGAAAAAAAAATGAGGTAGGTGCTAGCCAAATACTTTTCTCTTAAGTTGCAGAGAGTCAATACCATATGACACTCTTGTGAAGCAAAAGTTCCAGGCTCAGATTATGCTGCTGCTGTGTGTGTTTAACTGGTGAGAAGGCCCATCAGAATCCAATTCACATACAACAAAACAAAACATGTCTCAATGAAAAGGGGAAGCAGGCATAATCCACCTAGGCCAAGACTAAAATCACTGGTCTTCCAACAAGTTATATTCTTTACTTTCTTGGATACATTTTACAGACCAGCTACATAAGACACCCTGAAAACCAAACAGAAAAATCTAGTAGAAATTTATGGGTTGGTTCTGGGTACTCAAGTAGAATAGAATATATCTGGACGTAAGTAATAGCAGATACTGGTGGATATGGTAACCTCACAAAAATAGATGTGGCCCATGTACAGCGTGATATTAAGATATCCTTCCTAGGCAATAATACCAGCATGTGTATCCTGGTGAAATGTAAGAGGAACCTGTGTCCATTGTAGAACAGCTTCCCATCCACCACAGGAATCTGTGGGACCACCCCAGAAGGCTAGAAAAGGGAGGAACAGATATTCTGTCCTTTCTAGTCATTTCCTTTGATGTGCATGTGAGTGATGGTCCTTGGATACTTCCAGAAGGAAATAGGTTGGTCTTTGGAGTATGAGAATCAGAGAAACAGAAGTTACACATAGAACATTTCCATTTTACATCTGTCAACTGTGAGATTAATGAAGACTCATGTGCACACTGAACCTTCTCTCCCACACTCCTACTGTCAAATTTGAATTGAAGTGTGGTACAAGATGACAGGGTTTCTGTGGCAACTTCATGGAATATACAGACATTATAAATAAAGACCAGTTAAATCCTTATTAAAATTTTCTACATGATTTCTTGCTCATTTTAAAATCACCATTCTACTGAGCTCCTTTGCTCTTGTCCCATGAATACATCTTAGGGAAATATGGCCAGTCAAATTCTCCTGCGATCTGTTTTTTTACTATTGCTTCATACCCTGCTGCAACTTTCATTTCCCCTTCTCTGTTTAATCATACTTGGATGTGTTGATTTCCTATCTATCTTTAAGACCAACTCTCTATTCCATCTCTTCATCCTCTATCATCCCTTCTTATTAGGAAATTTCTTCTTCCAGGTTTTACAAATTGGAAGGCTGTAGGAATTTAGGTAACCACAATCTTCATCTGAGATGCTAGTATTGATCATGCATCTAATGTAAATCAAAGTCATAGGTGGATGTTTTAGTTAGGGTTCTATTGCTTTAAGGGACACTAGAACCACAGTAGATTTGAAAAGAAAAACATTTGGGGCTGGCGTACAGTTCATGCCTGGAAGCCTGGGAGCATGCAGGCAGACTTGATGCTGGAGAGGAGCTGAGGGTTCTAT
Source organism: Cricetiscus sungorus (assembly GCA_030556225.1). NCBI lineage: Eukaryota > Metazoa > Chordata > Mammalia > Rodentia > Cricetidae > Cricetiscus > Cricetiscus sungorus. Next base: position 34,563,768 of record JANBXA010000372.1, on the reverse strand, counting down.
ATCTAAAACTGCAGGCAGCAGGAAATGACTATGATTCTCTTCTCAGGCTTGAGCTGCCTGAGATCTCAAAGCTCACCCTCTAGTGACACACTTACTCCAGCAAAGCCACACCTACTTCAACAGGGACCATTTTTATTCAAACCATCACATTACACTTCCTGGTTCCCATGGGGTTATAGTCACCTTGTAATGTAAATGCATTATTCCAACTGCAAACGTCCATATAGTTTATAACAGTCTCCAACTTGTTTAAAATTCCAAAGTTCAAAGTCTTTTTTTATAGGCAGGTATACTCACCACTACATGGGAACTCATGGACCCCAGATTGATAGTTTGAAACCATCATAGAATGGAACCAGGCCCCCTGCACATAGGTGTCAGTTAGGAGGCCCGAGCAGTCTATGGGGCCTTTGGTAATGGAACTGCACTTATACCTAGTATACAAATGGACTTTGGGAGCCCATTCCTCATAGAGAAATACTCTCTCAGCCTAGACACATGGGGAGGGCCTAGGCCCTGCACCAAATGATGTGACAGAGTTGGTTGATCCCCTGTAGAAGGCCTCATACTTTCTATGGAACAGAAGGGAAATGGAATGGAAGGTCAGCGTGGGGGGGTGGGTTAATTGGAGGGAGAAGGACTACGGTTGATATATAAAATAAGATTGTGTCTAATTTAAATAAAAAAAGGGAAAAAGTCTCTTGATACTCATGTAATCTCTCACCTAAAATCCTCTGTAAAATCAAAATCAAAAAGCAGATCACATACATCCAACATATAACAGCACAGAATAGCATTCCAAAATGGAAGAAATGGTGCATAGTGGAGAAAAAAAATGGATCAAAGCAAAACCAAAACTAGCTGGGAAAACTCCAAACCCTGCATCTTCATGTCTGTTACCAAAGTGCTCTTCAGATAGCCAACTCCTTTTAGCTTTGTTGATTACAATGAGTGCCTTTCTCGGTCTGTTTCTACTCCCTGTTATGGGTTTTTTCATCAACTATTCCACAGCTCTCCTTACTCAAACCTGTCTTCAGTAGCTTTCCTTATTTGAGGAGGCAGATTCCATAATCCATTTCTTCTATTATTGACACTAACACAAGAACCATGTTGTCAAAGCTGAAATGTTCTGTTGCTTACATAACACCTCCCCTTCAATTACATCATGATCAACGTTCTCTTTTCACTGATTTTTTTCACTGCCAAAGTTTGGCAGGACTGATAGAATGCTGGATCTTAAAATGCACAAGATCAGTTAATTCATTTGCTCCTAAGGAATACTTCCAATACAGCAAATAATAAAAATTATTGTTATAAATATAACAAACATATTATAGAATATATTTTATACTTATATGCTGTCTCAGTCTGTAGATAAGGCTGGCCTCAAGCTAGAGATCCACTTGCCTTTGACTCTGGGGTACTGCAATTAAATGCATATATACCAACATGTGTGGTTCTAAGTTTATCTTTGATTCCTTTTCACAAATTGGAACTTTAGCTGGGTTGATTTTGCCTCATGTTCACCCCACCCTATATTCCAATTAACATTGTGATTTAATTTAGACTTATTATCTCCTTGAATTCAGTATTTAGCTGTATTGCAATTCCTGGTACTCCCTTTCTCCTCAAATTTTAGATTTTGTGTTTTTACTTCCCCAGTTTGCACATGTGTAAATCCAGTAGTGGAGATTTTGAGAATTGTCAGTATTGGTCCCTTGTATGGATCACTAGACATATTAAAGAATCAAAGTATTAGACTCTTAGTTATTATATTTCTGGAGAAGTTATATGAGGCAAGAGGCTAGAATTATGGAGAGAAATTTCCTGGATTTAAATTTTGACTCCTCAATATAAAATCTGAATGAAGACTTTCAAATTGTGAATAAGTTCTGTGGCTCAATTTCTTCAACTGTCCAGCAACAGGATTATAGCACGTACATTCCAATGTTTATATTACGATCAAATAATTTAAACCCCTAAGAATCAGGAAAACAGTTGGCTCTCAAGTAATTAAAGACTGTTAGTTATTATTATTAGATATTTTTAGCTTACATGTAAAATGGGAATCTCTTACTAAAGTACTCATAAAAATCAGTCAGAGTGAAGTAGGTATGGAAGAGTAGGAGGTAGAAAAAGCCACAATCAGAAAAACAATGATTATGTTTTTGCCTTTATGTACTGACATAAATATTTTCTCCCTTAAGTTTCAACTAAAATTTGAAATATACCTCTGTATATTTTTGAAGCAATTTTGCAATTTTTAAAACCTCCAGTCTATTACTTTTAATTTAATTTTGGCTCTATAGTTAGGGTACATATAATTTAAAATGGCAATGTAAAATATAAACAGCAGAGTGTCAGGACATTGTTTTTTACAGTGTCCCGTGACTGGGCACTTCACTCACATCCACTCTTACCCAGTGAGCAAGCAAAGTAACTCACTTCTGTAGATCCTGGTAATGAAGGACTTAGGGTCACTCTGAACTTTGTAGTTTTCTCCAGTTCAACCAGTCGAATTTCTCATAACTGTCAGAGAAAACTATGCTATGATTCAGGAATACTTTTGTTTTCTTGTTCATCAGATAAAGTATGTCATTATGGATTTTGAAAGCCACACTCCTCCTGCCGCAGGTCCAGAAAAGCTGTTATTCACAAGGCTACCATGTTTGATTATATTCCTTCTGTTTGGTGATCCTGGAATCTCATAAAACCATTGCCCATTAAGCAGTGAGTTTGCAGTGCTAAAACTCCTAGTCCTGCCTGCTTATTCTGTGATTGTTATTTATGTGTGTTTGTTGTTGTTTTTTTTTTTGTTTTGACCCATATTCCTTGACATACCTCAAAGAAATAATTCCCCATCTGTCTCCTCTCTCATCTTATTAAAAATTAATGAGAGTGGATTAAATAAATGATAGAAAGGCACACACTCTTATAATATTCTGTACGTTAATGTGAACATTAATGTTATACTATAATATCTTTATAAAGATAAATTTAACTTCCTGTACTGCATTTTAAAATTTATACCACATGTTCTTTTTAAATGTTATTAATAACTCAGGCATAAAGTCAGCTATTTGTAGTGACTTCACTGAGGAATATATTTTGGCATGTAATAGTTAAATGACCTGTCTAAACTCAGGGAAATTCTTTGTAGAAGCAGCAAAGTAATTCCCTTCAATTATTTTAACAACTGGAATAAATCATTTATTAAATGATGGTGAACTAAATGAACAAACGTGGATCATGTAAGATAAAATTGGTTTTAAGAAACTGTATCAACTTTCTGATTCTTTATAAAAAGAAATAGATATCATGTGTAGCTCATCTCTGATATTTCCTGGCTTCTGGGACTGTTACAAAAGAGTTCATTCACGCTTGTTAATTTTATTCCATACCATCAGCATTGCCTGAGAAGGTACAGGAACTAGGAGGCAAGTGTCTAGTGAGGTAAGAAGGCTTTACCTGCAAATTTAACACTGGGTGACAATGACTCTCTTATTGTACTGAAACAAAGTATTTGTGATGCTTATTTTATCATTTGTTTGATAGTATAAACATAGCATAAAGCAAGTCCTAGAAAATACTGTAATTTTTTATTCCTTTCTTGGAATCTTGTCCAATACTCTCTGCCTTCCTACATTTGCACATTACATTCTTTCATCTTGGTGAATATTCTCCTAATCTTTTCAAACCCCTATTATCCACCCTGTTTTAGAACCAGTCTCCATATATTCTGATATTTTTAAATGTATCTTCCCATAAAACAGTATAAGGATAAAAGAGATCAAACTGATTTTTATAGTCTTGGCTAACACAGTAGGTTTATTACTGTCACTGCTATGTAACATGCCAGCACAGAGTAATAACTATAAATTCAAGTTCAGGAGTAACCTGCCTCTAGTCACAGAGGACCTATTTTTATACTGTATGATCTTGTAAATTATGTGAAGCACCTCTGTGTCCCTGTCTTGGTGAGATTTCCTGAGCTGGACATTGAACATATTAATGTCTACTGCCATGAAGTTATTTATATTCAATGCATATCAGCTATGTCTTTTATAACCAGTCAGGTTTTCTGTCAGACACTAAAATGAGGTCCTACAATGACAAGAAACCTTTATTAGCTTGATGCTTATGTTAGGTTTTTAGATGACTAGAGACATTTCCTCAAAGGGAAATAGAGGCTATTAGAACCTGATCCTTCTCCTTTGTTTCCTAGCCATGAGCTGAGCAGTTCCTCTGATATTGCCATTTAGAATAGTCAGTAGAATCCCAATACAGTTGGTTTATCTGAACTTGTACTAGTAAGTCTAAAGATGTAAGCCAGAATAATACTTCTCTTTCTAAATAATTTCACTCATTTCATTGCAGCAGCAAAAAGTGACTACCATGCCAGCCATCCAAGCTCCTCGTAATTGTAACCAACAAAAACAATAGGAAAAGATTAATACTATCTTAAATCACTAAGTTCTAAGTTATTCATTTAAACAAGATAACCAAAAATATTGGTACACTTATTTGACAGCTGTTTACATACCTACATAGTGTCTCCATATAAAATAAAATCTCAATAAATAGAAATACTATGGAGTTACACCTTCTTTGTAAACTGGATCACTGATCACTAGGGCATACCAGTCAATGTAATATATTTAACACAAACTATAATTTATTGAATGCTGTGTCTTTCTTGCCCCTTTATAATATCCATGTATTGGATTATAGACTCTTTGGCACTTAAAGCCCAACATCTTCAAGGGAAAGGGATTTAATTACCAATCCCAGGGGAAAGTTGAAGAAAGCACAGATTTTTCCAGATTGTGTATGTCATTAAAAACATTGAAGTCTCTTTCAAAACTTTGGAATAACTGGGTGTGAACGTTGTTAACAGTAATTTTTATGAAATGAAAGGAAACAGATAAACATCTGGATAGAAAAAAGCATGGTTAAAGAAACTCTGGTAATGACTTATTGCCTTTATTATCATGAAGCCATCTTTTATATTTATTTTCAGTTATGTGAGCCATAATATTCCACTGTTATCCAATGACATCCTGACTGATTAAAATATTACTTTAATAAGCCACATATTCAGATAATTCATGTAGCTTTTATATTCCATTATCTATATTTTGATATTTCATCAATATGAATAAAAATAGTTTCTTTTAAAGACTAGTGTTCTTATTTCTTAGAACTTCAATTTCATTGGACTGTGAATTATGGATCTTGCATATTCTTTTTCTCAATGTAGAACTGCTTATATTAAGCACGACTGTTTCCTACTCTTTTGACTTCTTATCAAAATTGCACTTTCCTGGATCTTCACTGCTCTATCTCTGCCATTTATTATAACAACAAAAAGCAATTTCTATTCAGAAAAGAAGGCAGATAGATTTTTAAATGCTTGAAAGGCAACAACCACTATCTATCAGAATTAACCACCACCACATTTTTTCCTTCATTCATTCACTTGAAATCAGATTCCAGAATCTGTCCTTGTCAGTATGAAATGAAATGACAAGGCTAGTTCCAAGAGCACTGGCATGAGTCTGCTCTAGGTGTGCAATCAGAAATCACTGACTTATCTTGTCTAACCTTGTGGGAAGTCATTTCTCTCAAACACAGGAACTAATTAACACAAGAACAGAGATCTTTAAAGGAGCTATTGGTTCTTTTTTGTCTGCACAGATATTTTACTCTTAGAAGTCAGCTCCTTGCCCTCTAGGTAGAATGCTTAGCACAAAGACAAGAAGATATTTCTATATCAATTCCATATACTATCAAAAATTAGTCCAGATCAACTCAACCTGTATTCAATTTTAGTTTGCTGGCTTCATAAATATTGGACTCACAACAAGTTATTTAACTGTGATGCATATTTCTCTCTTATCTTAAAACAGAGAAAGCTTAATACCTAAGTGGTTAATGTATCAGAATTGTGCAGCCCAGGTGAACTGATAAATCTGTACCACAATTCCTATACCTAATGTTCAGAGATCAGAAAGAAAGCAGGAGCCAGAGGTACAAAAAATTTGCTGTGAGATTGTGTCTACTATAAATATCAGAAGCTATATCCATGAAGCCTCACTAATACACCTGAATAATGTAGACCTGAACAAAGATGACAGTAATGGTCATCTGAATGTGGACTTGTGAGATACACTCAGGAGACTTCAGCCCTAGACAAAGAAATGCAAGCAACTAAAAATATGTGGAAGCAAGAGAAATATTGTTCCCTGGGGAGGAGCACACCAATTAGTTATCTAATAGTAAACGATCAGCTCTGAAAACATAAACATACAAATGTCATAAAACAGACAGATATGCTTATATTTATAAATTTAGGAGAGAGAGCGAGTGTGTGTGTGTGTGTGTGTGTGTGTGTGTGTGTGTGTGTGTGTGTATGTGTGTGTGTGTAAAAATAGCTAAAGAAGAAAAGACCATGAATTTGGAAAAGAATAGTAGGTTGGTGTACATGAACAGGTTTGAAAAAGAAAAGAAGAGAAATGAAGTAATTATATACTTAAAAATTTATCAAAAATTTAAAAATGAGATTGTGTGTGATAATAATTAATATCATTCTTGACTATAACAGAGAGTTTGTTTCACTATTTTTTCTGTTCCCATGACATTTTCTGGAAGAAAACTGCTTAATGGTCTCTCTGTGAAAATACAACCAATATAGAATCATTGTCTATCAAATTTAAAATAGCAAAGGATTCTTATTTCAGCTGTGCTTCACACCAGGATTAATGTGCACTTCTGTATGTTATTCCTCTAGTCAAAAAAGATCCTTATTTCATTTGGAGATATTTAGCAATAACATTAAGGATTCATTCCTTGTCAGATGTGGGGGACCTGAGAAAAGAATTAAAAATGAAAGACTGACATAAGAGCACAAAGAAAATTAAGTCGACAGTTTCAAATATCTAATGTGGTGGTATGTTGTAAATTACAGGATCCTGATGCAAGAAATTATGTTCTCCATTTACTGAGATCATAGTGTGTTACTAGAGTTTCTTTTCCCCCTGGTCCTATAGCCGATTCACCCCAAATAAACACACAGACTTATATTAATTATTAAGCTGTTGGAAAATGGCTTAAGTTTCTTATTGTCTAGCTCTCTTTTAATTATTAATCTATTTATATTAATCTAAGTATTTCCACGTGTCTTATATTATGAGAGAAGGGTCTAGACCTGTTATTCCTTCCTCTACTACATGGTATCTCCAGTGGGCCTCTATCTCCAGCCCCACTTATCTTACTGCCTGGCCAATCAGTATTTTATTAATGAACCAACAACAGAAACATATATACAGAAGGACCTTCTCCATCAATAGTGGTGATGGGAGATTTGTAAACTCACACAATCTCTATTCACCTGGAAGAGTGTTTCAGTAAGAAATTCTCTGGATCAGGTTGCCCCTTGGGAATACCTGTGATGTGATTTTTTAATTGGCTTAACTGACATATGTTGATTCACCCTATCTGGGCAGCATCAATTTTCATTGGCTGAATTCTCTCTTGATAATCAGCTGCATCAAGGTCCTGATATCTTTACTTCCCACAATGATGAACTGTTCCTTGGAATGGTCAGCCATATAAAATATTTTTCTCTTTGGAATATGAAGTTGGAAAAGAGTTGTGGTGTGGAACATGGTATAGAAAATAAACTAGGGATATATTGATTGGATCAGACACATTATAGGCATGTGTGAACTTCTGAAAGAATAAAGAAAAATATATATTAAAAAACAGATTTGGAATTGGTTTATAGAAATTTCTTCTCAAATAACTAAATACATGAAAATATTTAGATAAGAAGGTATCTTGACATAGAACATTTTACAGAATCAGAAAAAGATACCTTTCTATTTTCTTCGTCTTATATTTTGTTTTATAAAGAAACAGTATGGTCTGGGGCATCCTGTATAGCTGATGGGTTTTAGTTGCTGTTACAAACTGTCTAATGATGGAAATACAATACATACATGTATTTATGAAAGACTGGCAATGGTTTCAGTATATTTTTTTTTAAAATGTATCTTGCTTATTATTTCTTTTGTCATGAAAGTATTTTCAAACATGTTTGGGACTTCTACAACCCCCCTTCTGATCTGTTATTTACTTTTGTTTCCAAGTTTTTATTATTTTATCCACTTTAGTTGTCTTGCTGCTACCATTAAATTTCTGGTGACTTCTTAAAAATGACTAATAAATTTCACCTTCTAGCTCTTCATATATATATATATATACATATATATATGTATATATATATATATATATATATAGTGTGTGTGTGTCTGTGTATAAAAGGGAGAGAGACAGACAGAGAGAGAGAGAGAGAGAGAGAGAGAGAGAGAGAGAGAGAGAGAAGAGAGAGAGAGAGAGGGAGAAAGAGAGAGAAGAGAGATCCCGTCCCCTTAAAGCTGATTGGACAGTAACAAGACCAGAACTTCTGTGATAGGCCTAGATACTACAAATCTTTGCTTAAGAACAAAGAAAAGTTATGTCTGTATTTGAGGAATAAAATGACTACTAAATATTATCACAAAGCCTGATTCATGAAGATATAAAATGACCTGAGAGAAATAACGTTGTGTTGATTCACTGAAATTCTATATTTAATACTTATATGGGATAATATTAGGCAAAATACTTATATGGGATAATATTAGGCAAATAAATTCACACTTTTGAGTGTTGATTTCTATATGATAGATTAGTTGTATAATTAGACTTTTCTGTCTTTTGAATAGCTTTGGATAGCTTATTTATCATAAGTTAAATAAAATTTGATGCAGCCATTTTATAATTTAGAACTCTGACCTTAAATGTCATATTGTTCAAATGTTTGGAAAATTTACTATAATACTTCATTTTATTTCATTTTCAGTCCATTTAATATAAGGTTCAATTAAGAATAGAAATGGAATCTGATTTATATAACTATTTTTGTCTAGGATTCTAAGTATTATTTATTTATAAAACTGTAAGTAGAAGCTTTCTGTACAATAAGGAATATTGCATAATAAAATACCTCCAATTTAAGATTCACAAGTGTTGTAATTTAGATTTTAAGAATAGCAGCCTATATTTGAAAGACATGGATTTTGTTTCTACAAGAAAAGAAATCTTGTGACAAGTATTTCAGCATCTTTCAGTCAGAAGGTCAAGGTCTTTTCAGTTGGTGAATTACTCTTGATTCAGGAAAAAGTATTTCAATGGAATGGTGATTTCCACTTCTGTCTAATTAGATGTCTTCAGTGCATTACATGGCTCTTTTCATCAGCTCTTCACACACATTTGGCAAAATAAGTGGTCCAGTTAACATTTGTAGTACAGAAAATGACTCTTTCCAAATGAGCTCAACCTTTATATCTCCTTTTAGTAACTTCACTAGTTGGCTTTCTTTCTTTTTTCTTTTTCAGAACAAGTCAAAAAAGGGCTTGAAACAATATTCACTTATCACTCTGCTTTTCTTGTGTTTTCCATGAGACATTTTTATATGAGACATTTTTATATGAGGAGCAGTCTGCCTAAACTCAGTTCTTTATTCAGGGCCTCAGTCTCCAGGTGTCAGCTGTCTGTGATTAGAAGCAGGTACTAGGAGCCCACCCACTTTGAGAAATATCCAGGTTGTTAGTAATTTTCAGTGATCTGTGTCTGTATGAATGGCACCTTTCTCTAGCCATTATCAACTCTCATCTGTGACAGTGATTATTAACCATTTTCCACTCCTGACCCATATCACCCAAGACAACTATTTTTGTACAACCACTTACCAAGTAACTGTAAAGTTTGCACTCCTACCAGTGATGGAGCAGTGATCCCCTTGCTCATAATCATCTCCAGCATGAATTGGTGCTTGCTCTTTTGATCTTAGCCATTGTGACAAGTATAAGATGTAATCTCAGACTTGTTTTGATTTGTATTCCCATAATTGTTAATGATGTTGAACATCTCCAGTGTTTCTCAGCCATTTGAGATTCTTCTCTTGAAAATTATCTGTATAGATCTGCAACCCATTTTAAAATAAAAATATTCTAATATGCTATACTCCAAAGACACATTAATTTGATAGTTGAAGAATGGTGAATAACAGTATGAAAATATTAAGACTCATCATTTTCCATAACTAAATAAATGAAGATCAAAAGAAAAAAAGAAACTAAAGTAGGATTATTCACAGATGATAGGATAGTATACATAAACGCCCAAAATATTCTACCAAGGAACTCCTGCAAAGGATAAACACCTTTAGTCAAGTGGCTAGATACAAGATTAACTCAAATAATGAATGGGTTGAGAAAGAAATCAGGGAATCCATAAATTGCCATTCAATATTCAAAATTGCCATAAATAAGAGAAAATATCTTGGAGTAAAACTAACCAAGCAAGTGAGACACCTTTTGGCAAGAATTTCAAGCTTTTGAAGAAAAAATTTGGAGATGATATCAGATGATGGAAAGATCTTCCATGTTCATGGATCAGTAAAATTAACATAGTAAAAACAGCAATCTTATCCAAAAGCAATTATTAAATTCAATGCAAACATCATTGAAATTCCAACCAAATTCTTTACAGACCTTGAAAGAACAGCGCTCAACTTTATATGGAAAAGCAAAAACTCAGAATAGGAATAGTTCTAGCTCTACAAAATCCTCTACAAAAAAAAAAAGGAAAGGTGGATCCAGAAGACTCAGATGCAGGTGCAAATCCACACACCTATCAACATATGGTTTTTGATAAAGAGGCCAAAATTATACAATAGAAATAAGAAATTTTCTTCAACAAATGGTAATAGTCCAACAGGATGTTGGCATGTGGAAGAAGGGAAATAAATTCTTATCTATTACCCTGTACAAAACTCAAATACAAGTGGATCAAACATCTCAACATATATCTAGTTACACTGAAGTTAATCAAAAAGAAAGTGGGAAATAATCCCAAATGCATTCGTATAGGAGACAATAACTTGAATAGAACACCAATAGCAAATGCACTAAAATCAACAATTAAAAAGTGAGTTCTCATGAATTGAAGTTTCTGCCAGACAAGGGACACCATCAACAGCACAAAACAGAAGCCTACAGAATGGGAAAAGATCTTTACCAATACTCAATGCATTCTAGATGATCCAAAACATTTATATATTTAAAATATGTATAATGATTCTGGAGAGAAGGATCTGCAGTTAATACCACTTATGGCTTTTCTAGGAGACCTAGATCAATTTCCCAAGGTCCACAAGGCAGTTCAGAACAATATTAATACCATTTCCATGGAATCTGATGCCCTTTTACCTTCCATGGGCAGGCACCAGGCACATATATGTGATGTACAGACATACATGCATGTGAAACATCCATACACATAAATTAAGTAAATAAAAATTTACGTAAGTCAAACATTTTCTGATAATGTTGCCATAAAATTGAGTTTAAAATAATTTCATTAGAATGCTTAGAACTTTACCATTTAATAAATATGAAAACAAATTTACAAACAAATAAGATGACATTGCAGGCCATAGAGCATCCTCAATGTTTCTCAGAATTAGTTGTTATTTTGATTTTATAATTATCAATGCTGAGGATGCTTATTCACATAAATATAAATGCACAATTGTGGGAGAATGTGTATGACCTTTCAGAAATTACCAAATATCTTCTGTTTTTCATTAAACTAAAATCAGAAACTTAAACAGTAATTTATAAATCAAATATTCTAGCATAGTGCACTCCAAAGACACATCAATTTGATACTTAAAGTCTGAAGGAGAACAGAGGGAAAATAGTAAAACTCATAACTTTCCATAATTAAACCATGAGCTTCTATTCAGCAGAACACTTTGTATGTACAGTGAAACATTGTGGTACTTCACATGTGATGGTTTCAAAATCTGATTCAAGATCATTTAAACAATATTTGTTGGCAGTTCAAGGTGTGATGAATGCCTAGGACATAGTGCTCATATTCACTGTTCAGAGGCAAATCTCCAGTGAAGTCGTGACTTCACACAGGCATGCACTGTCCAAACGACAAAAAATTCATTGTACATTATGCTTTTGATTGGCTTTGGGAGAGTGTTTTCCCATTTTGAAGTGTTCTCATCTTGTTGCCTACCTTATCTGGAACTTGCTATATAGACTAGCCTGTTTTGGAACATGAATCAGCCCTCCTGATCACTGTTTTTTTCATGAATGCCACTAACCTGATTGTTCATTTTGTTTTTAGTTAATTTTGGTTGTATGGTGTTTAGAAGCCTGTTGCTATTGCCAACTTCCTTGTAAACTCATGTTCAGCTATGTGATCCCACTTTGAGTTGTGATATACTGTGTAAAATCTGCTCATTCAGAGCAGATATCCCAAGCACAGGATATCTCATACCCCTTTCTAGTACACAAAAAAGGACAAGAATTCTTAGAATTGCTGATGACCTTACCCTTTACTTCTCATTACAGTAGTCAGATTTGATTCAGTGTTAACATTTCTGGCCACTCCTCAGACTTTAGCTTTAGCTCCACTGATTAACAACTTTAATAACATCTGCAGAATCTTTTCAGTCATGTAATGAATGAAGTTCCAATCCTAAAACAATAGGGAGCTCGGGTCAAGCTAATAATCACAAGGTTAAGTGTTGGAATGGGATGTTTTAGTAGATTATCTAAAATTATCACAAGCTGAGGTCAATTAACAATTGCAAGGTTTAGGTTTAGAGTGAGATGTTTCAGAAGGTTATGAAAACGTATCACAGTATTTCAAAGTCAAGTGAATTATATTTGAATGAAAACAAAACACAAGGAGTTAGGATTGAATTTGATTTTACAGATAAACTCAGAGTGAGTGTCTATAAAGAAGGATCCCTGAGTAACTGGCACTAACCCGTCTAGTCATAACAGTGAACTCTAGGAGCAGTGAGAGATCCTGTATTAAAACCAAAGGGAATTTCTTTGTATAAGAATCCTTTTGTTCAGGCTCCACAATTCTACATTTCGAATAGTATGTGTTTTTTTGTAATAGTCTGTGTCTGTTGCAGAAAGAGGTTTTCTTGTTGAGAGGTAAAGAATAAACTTATCTCTTGGTAGAAAGATAAAAATGTTAGAGTGCTGTTAGGGAATATGCTGGTTTAGTAAAATGGTGGTAGTAGGGTCTTTATATATGCTTGTGGAAACACTTAATGAAAAAAAGTCCATGAATTTAAAAGTGAGCAAGTAAGGGCATATGGAAGGAGTTGGAGGGAGGAAAGGGAAAGGAAATCAATATAACCATAATGTCAAAAGTAAAAATGAAAAGTAAACTAATATGTAGAACAAGAGATAATGATACCTGATAATGATATAGGAGTTACACAGACATACATATTAACTACATAATAAAGGAGATGCAATAATTTATAATATGCTCATATATGTATCCTAATACAAATAATTCTAGGGCCAGAAAATAAGTGAGTCACTGTCAGAGTAATTGCAGTAATCTAATTCTCTAAAACAATATATTCAACCTACATATTCCCTTGGGCATAGTGTAGTAACACACCTAAAACATCTCACTGACTTATGCTCTGCTAGCCACTAATGACATTTTTGTAATCCATTCAGGTAAGTTTCGCAGAAAAAGCAAGGCAGAAATGTAAGCTATCATATTTAACACTACCTTGACTTATACATGAGGAAAGTTAGCCTTAGAAAGTTAACTGATTTCCTCAAGAATATATGTCTATCACTTGTAGAGATGGCTTAGTAGTTAAGAACACTTTATATCTCCTACAGAGAACTGGGGTTTGACTCCTCATAACCAACATGAGGGCTTACATAAAACCAATATATAACTCCAGTTCCACCTTCATCTGGCTTCAGTGGGCACTGCACACATGTGGTAACAGACAGACATGAAGGCAAAAGACATGCACATAAAATAATACTTAAAATAGTCAATAATAAGAGATTATTCATTTAGTAAATGACCCAGACTGTTTGTCTGTTCTCAAATGCACACATTTAACCTCCAGGTAATGGTTTATGTTTGTATGAGTTAGTGTCATGCATTCATATCCTTATTTTCGCTGTAGAAAAGAAACTTAAGATATCAGAAGATATTCTATGTTTTGCGTACATATAATTGGTGGTAAAAATGTTTGCCTTTAGTTTAAATTTGTATTTTGACAAAAACACCTGATTTGTCTAGTTTCTGCTTCTACAACAATTAGGAAACACATCTCAATGTCCCCCTTTCCCCTTTACATGTGCTGACATGTGGTGTAGGGAGAGTCAGAAATGCAGATTTGTGAGGATTGAACACAGTTTTCTGCATCATAAACATATGATTTATAAATAAACAACACTCAAAATACATTAATTTTACTGTCTTATTACAGCTTGTTCAAGTTTCTCTAACAACAATTGACACTTCAAAAACATTTTCTCCAGATTTACTAACCCTCACTACTATGTAATTTCCTGTGTATTATAACTTCTGAGACCCCAGCAATATGAATACTGTAAGGCTATATATGTAGCATAATAAAATACAAAATACTGAAAGAATACATAATATGGAATGATATTCAAATGTGTTATTACCAATAACCCCAAATAATAATTTTTGAAAGAATTATCATCAACATATGTTTATCATTGGTTATTATTCAGATTATCTTACAGGTTAACATTACATCTCACAGCTTATTCACTTGGTATATAAAAATGGATTCTATTTTCATTCTATATCTTATGTAAGTTAGAAATATTTTTTAATCAATACTTCATCTCAGAGAGAAATTAGATGAGATACTATCTTGTACCTGCTCTAACACTATCAGTAGAGCTTAGAGGGAAGACTGCTACATAGTTGCACAATGGTTAAGTAATTCAAGTTTTCCTAGAATCAGTTTCTCCTCTCTCTCTCTCTCTCTCTCTCTCTCTCTCTCTCTCTCTCTCTCTCTCTCTCTCTCTCTCTCTCTCACACACACACACACACACACACACACACACACAGATATACTTTGCTCAAATGCATGGGTTAAAAGAAGTCTGCTGACACCACTTAACTTTATAGGAAATATGGAGAGTATAATCTTTCTGTAATGTTTAAAAGAAAGACAATTAGAGTACTGGTTATGAATAAAACATGGATGATCAGAAAGAATCTGGTTATATAGTGCAAGTATCTTTTTAATGAACTCCATAGATTGCTAAGTGATCTCTTACTTTAAAACCACAGCCACCTCTCTAACTCTGGGGAGCCACTCATCTTTCTGTCCTTATGGACTTCTGTTTTGGACACCTTATATAAATACAATACAATAAATGGTCTTTTGTGGAGAAAGAAAAACTAAAAAAAAAAAAAAAAAAGCCAACTCTTCTCCTTAGATATCTTTAACTGTGTTGCATTCACTCATCTGGGCAAACCTTCTGCATGGCTACTTTTATCTGTTATGAAAGAAAAAACACCCAACAAAAGCAACTTAAAGTAACAAAGGCTTATTTTGTCTCATAGTTGGAGAGTACAATCCATCATGTTGGGGAAATCATGGTGGGAGCATCATGGTCCTGCAAATGTGAAGCAGCTGGTCTTCATGCATCTAGAGTCATTAAACACAGAGTAATGAGTATTGGAATTCAACTCACTTTACATGTGTTCTTTCAACCAGTACGACTACCCACAAGATACTGTCATAGATTTCAGCGTCGGCATTTCTGATTCTGTTTAAATAAAATAAAAAACCTTTCTAGTATCATTCCTACATCTGTACCCATAAAAGTATTTCCATAGTGATTCTGGATCCCATCAAGTTGGCAATGCAGATGGACCATTACACCTCTTTTCTCTCTCTGTACATTTAAGAGTTATGAACTTGCTTATGATACATTTAATATCTTATGACACTAACTGAGCCAACAAAATATGTATAATCGCTGATGAATTTTAGTCATCTGTTCCCCAACTGTTTTCAAGATGAATCTAATGATAGTGTTAAAGTCAAATCAAATCAATCAATATGGATTTTTTTTTTCTTGTAAAGGAATGGCTTCAAAAATTACTGTCAGCAAGGCTAGGACTCATCATCTACTACCAAACTGTGCATACCATTTTGTCTTGTGCCTGACACCAAATGAGGGGTAAAACAATTTTTCCCTGGCAACTCAAATTCATTCCTCCAAATATGAAATATGCTTCAAAGTCCATATTAAAGAAAATGAGATTTGCTGAATGTTCCTCATCTATTGCCTATGCAGTCTTTCAGCAAACTGCTTATGGAAAAATTGAAGGAATGAATGAGCTGTCCATCTGATGCTTGTCACACTGATATGACTGTAGCATATCTTATAGTTGTAGATATACTCCGAGTAGGATTTGATAAATCTCATAAAAGAAAAGTACTAAAAGGAATTTTGACAGCATGCTCAAGGGGTAAGAAATAAAAGAAAATTGAGAAATGGATTTGTTTTTTAAAAGTATATTTCAAAGCAAATATTCTAGCTGTAAATTGTCTTTTACATACACTGGCTATTTAATTTTAGTGTATGATGGAATCATGCAATTGCAGAAATCCTGTAAAACAGCAAGGTGTTATTTTTAAGGATATAAATGTACTTATTAAATATTGGTGATTAGTAAAATGCATTTTCTAAGTTGCTGTCTGTGAATAAACATATTTTCCATAATGACCTGAGAACTGTGTTTAAAGCATAAACAAACATTCTAGGAAAGACAATATTCATGCTAATTTTAGGAGGAAGGTAAGTTAAAACTACAGTGAATTAGTTTTATATTACCAATCATCATGGGTACTAATGCTTCAGATAATAGCTTTAAGAACTCAAGGGTACTCTATTTGAAAAATCCAATAAAAAAATACAGAGACATGAAAGCTTAGTGTCTTATAAAATGCTTTCCAGAAAATAAGAATTCATATTTTGTTGAAAAGCCTGAATTTGATATGAATCTAAGTGTTGGTGGGATGAAGAACCCCTACTGAAAAGACTGTGCCTTACTCTTGCTAGGGATGTGAGAAAAATAATGCAAGTTTGAAGAATACCACAGAACTACACAAATTTTAAAAACAATCTGTGTTTTATTGAATCTTCACCTAAAGCTTTTTCTTCTGAGAAAATTTCCCCATTAATATTTGGAATTTTAAACCTGTAACATGAATTTAACACTAACTGACAGTTTATTCAGCAAAAAAGTACATAAATCATTTATACTACAAAAGATTTTCGTGAGATCATTTTGTAGCAAAGATGGAATTCTCTTCATGATAATTATTCTACAGTTAATGTTGAGTAAAATTCACATGATATTTAAGTAAATGCAGTATTATTCCAGGCTTTGTTATAAACATTTGAAACATCAGGTCAGCTATCATTGTGGGTTTCTATAGCCTTATTTTGACACCTTTTCTTGTCACTCTTCCATCTATACAACTACATTCCAATAGTTCGGCTCAGTGTTTAGCTATGGGTGTCTGCTTCAGTTTCCATCAGCTACTAGATGATGGTTCTATGATGGCATATAAGTAAGCTTTTTTTTTAAAGATAGTACATGTGAACAGAATGTCAATTTCTATTGAATATTTTCTTGGGTGTCTAACAGGGCTTTGTGTGTGTTCAAAAGTACTCTAACCCCTAAGAAGGGTGATGACTTTAAGAGCAAAGGAAAAGAAAATATTTTAAATGTTATCTCAATGAGCCCTGATTACTATCAGCATAATGAAAAGGAGTATATGAAACAAACCTTTGTCTCACTCTTAGCACAGAAGCAAAGAGATATTGTTTCAACATAATTCTTTTCCTTACTTGGGTGTGGTAATGCTGAATGTCAATGATGAGACACTGAAGAGAAAGCATTTGTAGTCATGGTTTTGAAATATAGTTATGTTATAAAAAATATATGAAAGAAATTAATTATAAATCTCATTATCAAGGAAGGGTATTTAGGGTAGCCTTTCCACTGTTGCTCAGATTGTTAGTTGGGGTCATCCTTTAGATATCTGGACATTTCTCTAGAGTCAGTTTTATCTTCAAACCTATAATGGTTCTCCTTATTATAGTATCTATATAATTTTGCTCTTGTCTATTTGTCACCCCAATCAATGTTCCTGGTCCCACATGATCTCCTATCCTCTGATTTTCTTTCTCCTAACTCCCTTTCCACATACTGCCCTCCAATTCCCAATATGCTCAGGAAATCTTGTCCCTTTCCCCTTCTGTGCAGGACCTTGTATGAATCTCTTACGTTCCTCCTTGTATCCTAGTTTCTCTGGTGGTGTGAATTATAGGTTGGTGATCCTTTGCTCTATGTCTTCAATCCATATATGAATGAGTACATACCATGTTCCTATTTTTGTGACTGGGTTACCTTATTCCAGATGGTTTCTTCAAGTTCTATCTATTTGCCTATGAATTTCAAGATTTCATTTTCCTCCCACTGAAAAGTATTTCATTATATAAATGCGGATAAATCTTCTTTATCAATTCTTCAGTTGAGGGGCATCTAGATTGATTCTAGTTTCTTGCTATTACAAATAATGCTGCTATGAACATAGCTGAACAGATGTCTTTGTTGCACGCATGTGGATCATTTGGGTGTATGCCTAACAGTGGAATTGTCAGGTCCTGTAGTTGGCTGATGCCCATTTTTCTGAGGAAACAACCATCATACTGATCTCCAAAATGGCTTGTGTACACAAGCAGTGTAGGAGTGTCCCCCTTTCTTCTCCAGCATACGCTGTCATTGGTGTTTCTAATTTTAGCCATTCTGACAGGAGTAAGATGGTATCTCAGAGTTGTTTTGATTTGCATTTCCCTGATGGATAAAGATGTTGAACACTTTCATAAGTGTCTTCAAACCATTTTGTATTTCTCTATTGAGAATTCTCTATTCAGTTGTGAACTCATAGCTGGGAAACCAGCATTGACCCCTTGAATGTGGATCTCAGTAAGAAGGCCTGTGCAGTCTAAGGGACCTCTGACAGTGGAACCTGGATGTATCACTGATTCATGAAAGGACTTTGGGAGGACATTCACCCTGGAGGGATACTCCTTTAGCCTAGGGTCTAGTCCCTACTTCAAATAACTTGACAGATTTTGATGATCAGCCTCCCTGTGGAGTTGGGGGGGAGATGGAATGGGAGTGGTGGGGGGGTAATGCGAGGGAGAGACAGAAATCACTTTACTCTGAGAAAGATATTTTTACTTTGTTTCAATTAGTAAAGGTGAAAGACAAAAACAGAAGAAGCTCAGACAGTGCTTTCTAGGTTTAGGGGCTGTGTTTTTAATTCATATTTTGGTAACTTGTTATTAGATTGAAGAACCTATTCTATTCACTGAAAATTCATTTTTGTCATACTCCAACTTTTACTAGAAGCATGTCTAATGGCACTAGAATTTGTTCAGGAATTCTAATTTCTGTGTTTAAGATAATTATGATCAGATAAATGTTTCATTTAATTTTTATATATTGGTGAACAATGTGTGTCTCAGGCATTACCATTACCATTAACTTATTCTCCTACAATAGAACATCAATCATGCTTCACTTACAAGGCATCTTTTGATCACATGTATTATATGTCTCACCCAAATTTTCAAAAATTTCTAGGTCTTCTTCATTAGAAAAGAAATGTTTGCTTGGGATATATATGTGGGCTTCATACTATAAAAGAGCTAATGGATTAAATTTCTACCACATTCATTTTCCAAAAAGATTTGAATGATTTTTATAATACTTTGTGGTTCATCACAATTTAAAACAAATAGTCAGACATATTGACCCACAATTTTAAGCCAAAATTTGGAATAGAGGCAGGAGAATTTCTGAGGCCAGCATGGGATAAAGACCCACCCCTAACCCCCCAAATAAATCATGATGCACAGAAAACCAGTAAATGGATGTGTATACTGTAGTTTTCATTTTAATATTTTTATGGAATTCCTGATTGTATGTTAGAATGAATCTCAGGAATCTTGAGTCTTCTCTTTGAAGTCTTTTCCTTCTGTGGGATTGTATGCCCAGCCTGGATATGATCGATACTCTTTTATCTTATTTTATTTTGCCACATTTGGTTGTTATCTCCTAGAAGCTTGCTCTTTTCTAAAGAGACAGAAAAGAAACAGATATGGAGAGGAGGAAAGGAAGAAAAGGGTAGGATTAGAGTGAGAAGAAACTGCAATTAGGGTACATTGTAACAGAAAATAAGCTATTTTCAATAAAAATAAAAAAAATTAAAAAGAAATAATAAATGGGAAATAACTGATATAGTAAGTATTATACATGAGAAAATAATTGTACTTTAAACATTTTTCTTCACCTTGTTATACAAGGTATCAAGTTTATGCTGCCCCTGAACATCTGAAAACACACATGACTTTTGACTGATCATATGAGTACCCACAGATTTGCTCATACACATAAAAACCAAGTTCTATAAAATACGGCTAATGCTTTTGTGTTGCAGAGCAGTGTGATGAATTTCTATTCTAAAGATTCAGAAAAAGAATTACTCCATCCTTCACAAATTTGCATTCAGGTACCTGTAAGTCCCTGTATCCATCATAATTAAGAGAAGCCTGGTAAGCAATGCAGAGCTCTTGCATATCTCATGGCATTACTGACAGTACAGCATCCTTGTAGATTACACTGTCAATCATAATATACATCTAGGGCAAAAAAAACATTTTTTACATTGGCCCTGTCAATGAGCAGATTCTGCTAAGTATTTATGAGCTACAAAGACCAGGTCAAAGCTGAGATGTAGGAGACTGTGGATTTAATTAGATCAAGCACAATAGGACTCATTAAATCCCATTCTCTTTGTGTAATATCATATTCTAGGAGAAGGCAACCTGAGTTCTTCATGGTCTGAATATCACAATTATTATTTTAATTAAGAAAAGTAGGTCTAATAACACTTAATTTTTCAATTATAGGAAAGCTTATATGTCACTGTCTATCAAACATGTAGGTGCAGTTTCCAAGCAGCAGTCAGATGCTATTTTAGAGGAACAGTCAGAATCTGGAGAACAAATGATGAAAAAAAAAACAACCCTCCCCACTTTAATATATCAGTATCATATATTTTGTGATGTTTTACTTTATTGTTTCCTTTCAACAATGGATTGTATTTGACAGAAGGACCAAACTACAAATAAACCTTCCTAATATAGTAAATGGACTTGTACACAATACATCTGTTTTTATTACTCCAAATTGCTAGCTTTATGCCAAGTCTGAAGCTATGCACTTCACTAAGGAAGGCTATATGTCCTTTCACTTTATCATTGTTTGTTTGTTTTTTCATTCACATTTCATTCTCCTTGAGTCTCATGCTCCAGACTTCTGACAGTTGTCTATATATCTGGGGGCCGTAGTACATTTCCTTCTGTGCATCCATAGAGCAAAACAAGTCCTTCTGGCTAGATCTCAGTTTTTTCTACTGTCATATGGCTTGTAGCAGAATAAATGACCTCCTTAGTTCCTCTCCTTTCTGACTCCAGAAAGTACTATGTCACTAGGCGGGCATGGGTATGGTTCCATTCCCTGAAACAATAGCAGGCTCATTTCAATTCCAAAAAGGAATTTTTCTTTTAGTGCTAGACATTGAACATAGGGTCTGGTGCCTACTAGAAAATAGCTGGGCTCTGAACTACATGCCCTGGTGTTCCACAAGTTTCATTCCAATGGCTTGTTTTGGGTCTCAGTACTTTAAAAAGTGATGGGCCTTTCTCCACATCCTTTCCAGCATAAATTGTCTTTGGTGGTTTTTTTTTTTTTTTTTTTTTTTTTTTTTTGCCATTCTGACATGAGTAAGATGGTATCTCAAAGTTGTTTTGATTTGCATTTCCTTGATGGCTAAGGATGTTAAGCACTTTCCTTTTCTTTTTCTTTTTTCTTTTCTTTTTTTCTTTTTTTTTTTGTTGTTTGCTTATTTTGTTTTGTTTTTTGATAATGTTGTTTAATCTGACAAATATACAAGTTGAATTTGAGGACCATGTTTTTCTTGGTGGTTCACAGTAATCAGAGGTTTCTTGAAATGATCAATGGGTAGGGTTAAAAATGGCCACTACCCCTGACCAGGTGGATGAAAAGGGGGCAGAGCAGGTCAGAGGTGAATCCTCATTGGATGGAACTGGCCAGGCACAAACCATGGACCCTTAGCTGCACAGGCTTCCCAACATCCCCTCTGAGTGAGCACCCAGACAACAATCTGGGCTGATTGTCATCAACTCCCACAGTAGCTGTATGCTAGCACTATCCCCCACCACCAACGTCCAATCTACTGGACAAATTGAATCTCTTTATGCCACTTACCAGGCACCCCCACCCAACCATGGTCCCAAATTCTAAAAACAGCAGAAACATTAAAATGGCTATATATGATATTCTGCCCTGCATTTTTCTGTCTCAAAGACAGCAGTTGCCTGTCCCCCCAGATCAGCTGAATGATTTCTTTGCCAAGATGAAGAGGAGGCCCCAGGCTGTAGGGGCTCCTGGCCATAGGGGCTGTTGCAGAGGCACCAGGACATAGGGTGGGTGAGATACGGCAGAGATCCTGGAAGCATGGCCCAGTTCCCCGGCATCTCTTCCCACAGGCCAGCTTACTTATTCAGGGAGAGTGACAGCATTCATTTTCCTGACAAAGTTGCATCATCTTTTGCTTTCCTCTCTTCTTTCTTTCTTGCTGTTTTCTCTCGCTGTTTCAGGATGATTGCCACCCGGGCAAGATCAGCCTTGGCCTGCTCTGTCTTCCCAGCCATTTGCATGTTCATGTAGTCCACTTTTGCTTTCTGCTTCTCAATTTTTTCCTCGTTCTGTCCCTGTAAGCTCCTTTGGCCCATCCAGATCCAGTTGTGTGACCTTCTTGGTTGTCTGTGCCACCCAGGTGAAAATCCCAATGTCTATGAGCCCTTCTACACCTTTTTGCTTTTGCTGGTAGTCATCACTTCATCTTCACTCTCATCTGAGCCTAGAGACTTCTTCTCCTTTTTGGGGTCACTTGAAACCCCATCTCTATGTTCTTCTTGTTTATCTTCTTCCTTGGCCTTCTGCTTCTCAGCTTGCAACTGGGCATCAATCTCCTCAGGGCTTGTATATTGCCTCACCCGGCCTTTGTGGCCTCCCTTTCTACCTCAGCAGGCTCCTTCAGCTGCCTGTTGAGAACTTTCATAAGTGTCTTTCAGTTATTTTAGATTCTTCTATGATAATTATCCATCTAGTTTTGTACCCCACTTTTAAATTGTATTATTTGGTGTTTGGTAAATAGCTTCTTGAGTTCTTTTTATATTTTGGAAATCAGCCCTCTGTCAGATGTGGGGTTGGTGAATATCTTCTCATTATGTAGGATGCCATTTTGTCTTGTTGACTGTGTCCTTTGCCTTACAGAAGCTTCTCAGTAGCAGGAGGTCTAGTTATTAATTGTTGATGTCAGTGTTTGTGCTACTGGTGTTATGTCTCCTGTACTAATTCGTTCAAGGGTACCTCTCAATTTCTCACTAAGTAGTTCAGTGTGTCTGGGTTTATGTTGAGGTCTTTGTTTCATTTGGCAACAGATATGGATCTATCTGCAGTCTTCCACACACCAATATCAAGTTATGCCAGCACCATTTGTTGAAGATGCTTTCTCTCTTCCATTGTATACATTTAGCTTCTTTGTCAAAATTCAGGTGTTCTTAGGTGAGTGGGTTAATATCAGGGTCCTCAATTTGATTCATTTGGTTTACCTGTCTACTTTTGTGCCAATACCAAACTGTTTTCAGAACTATAGCACTACAATAGAGTTTGAAGTCAGGGATTGTGATGCCACCAGATGTTCCTTTATTGTACAGATTTTTTTTTTTTTGGCTATACTGGATCATTTGTTTTTCCCTATAAAGTTGAGGAGAGGATGTGGAGAAATGGACACACTCCTCAACTGCTGGTAGGAATGCAAACTCTTACATGTACACCCACTTTTGAGATCAGTATGACAGTTCCTCAGGAAAATAGGAATTAGTCTACCCCAAGATCCAGTAATTCCACTCTTAGGCATATACCCAAAAGATTAACATTCATACAAGAACATCTGTTCAACTATATTCATAGCAGCATTATTTGTAGTAGCCAGAACCTGGAAGCAACCTAGATGACCCTCAACTGAAGAATGGATGGAGAAAATGTGGTACATTTACACAATGGAGTACTACTCAGTGGAAAAAACACAATGGGATCCTGAAATTTGCAGGGAAATGGATGGAATGAAAAGAAACTGCCCTGAGTGAGGTAACCCAGTTATAATAAGAGAAACAGGAGCCTACTCTAGTAGCGGATGGAAGCAAAAGCAGACACCCACATCTAAACACTAGCGGAACTCCTGGTCTCCAGTTACAGAGAGGGAGAGTCAAGACCAAACTGGAGAAACCCACAGAATCAGCTGACCTGAACATTGGGAAGCTCATGCACCCCAGTCCGATAGCTGGGAAACCAGCGTAGGACTGACCCAGACTCCATGAATGTGGGTGTTAGTTAGGAGAACTGGGCAGTATATGGGGACTCTAGTAATGGATCAGTACTTATTCCTGGTATATAAATGAACTTTGGCAGTCCATACCACAAAGAGGGATACTTTCTCAGCCTAGACACATGAGGGAGGGCCTAGACCCTGCCCCAAATGATATGATAGACTTTGAAGACTACCCATGGAATGCCTCAACCTCCCTAGGGAGCAGAAAAGGGATTGGCTAGGGGAACAGGGGAGGAAGGAAGGGTGGAAGAACTGGGATTAATATGTAAAAGAAGCTTGTTTCAAATTTAAATTAAAAAATCATATATATATGTATACATATATATGTATATGTACACACACACACACACACACACACACACACACACACATATATATATATATATATATATATATATATATATATGTATATATATGATGTGAACTGAAGTTGCTTCCAAGCCCAAAAGTGGGTTGAACTGATGCCCATGTAATAAGACTGAGAGAATCACAGGTGATTTGTTCATTGCATAATTAAATAAGGCTACATTAGTGTTCCAAGTTCATGAGCAGGTTTACCTTCTGGGTGCTTATGGATATATTTATGTATGGTTCCCCATGTAGCTAATGATAGAAAATAATATCTAATTCCTTAACATATATTTGTTGTTATCCCTTAGTGGTCTCATATCCTGTCCTTTCCCCTTCTTGCATTCTATTATCTTGAATAAACTCCATGTTTTCAGCAAAGGTCATCCTCCTGGCCTCCAAGCAAAGATTTCTTAGTTGCCAATATCACAGCTGCCTGCCCAACACACTTCACTTTAAGGAGAATGTTTACTGTCTCTTCTTGTTGCTATATAATGCCTCTCATTTTAAAGGTAATGCATACCAGTTCTTCCTAGAGTAAAATTTTGGAAAATGAAATATACACACATAAAACTAACACTATAGATATAAGGGTAACCTGAGATAAAAATTTACATTTAAGTAGAAAATCTGACTGCTTAAATGTATGTGTTACAAAATATACAGGTAAACAAAGACTAAGTGTTCATGGCCTCATTATATTAGTCTCAGTAATAGGGAAATTAATTTCAGCTACTACAGATTTACCAATCCTTCTTTAAAAAGTCTTATAACTTATTCATTAATAACTGTGCACCAAAAAAATATACCATGCAATCTAAGTATGAAAAACCAAAACAAATTATGCTGAGTAATTAAAGTTTGAATTAGTAATTTCTAACAAAATATGTATTTGAGAATGTAAGTTTTCAGGGAGAGTTACAGAAAAATATTAACCAGCCATATGCTTTCATCTGTTCCAAGAGTCCAGATCAAGCTGAAACAGGTGTATCACTCTTGTCTGCATGGCTTTGCTAATGATGTACCTTTCCAAAGTCATGAACAGATTTCAATATGTACTAAGCAAATAAATTTTAATTTTATTGGGCACTAAGATTCTTAGAAATCCATTGTACAATCTGATGGTTTCATGAGAAATAAAATTAAAATCTAAAATTCAATAAAGTCATATGTCTTTCCCATATTCTATATCTGAATGGACCTTGTATCAAAGGAACAGTCCTTCCTCATGTGGAAATATCCCAGTATTGCCACATTCATATTAACCCTAACATCTAATACAAGTGGTTCTAAGTACAGAGAATGCAGCTTTTGCAAGAATTAAGTGACCTGACAGACAGATTGGAGACAAGTACATTTGCTTTATTAATTATGCATACCTGGAAAAAATTTACAAGGGGCAAGGAATCATGATCATATGAGATAGAACCAAGGCCAATAAAACTTAAATATAGGCTATATATCTGAAATGGCAACTTTGTGGGCATGAATTCTGAGGGAAAAAGAAGTACTAGAATTTTATAGGTCATAGCTACATTTTTCAGTTAAGAACTGGTAGGCATCTTAAGATAATTGGATTTCATCCTTTCCAAACCCTTTACCTGAACAAAATGGCTATCATTAGATCATTCCTTCCTTAGCTGTCCCTTCTCAATCCTTCACCATTATAATTGGCATTGTTTACTTTAAATGTGCCTCTGTAACCTCTTGTTGGTTCTGCTAGCATTGAACAGCCTTCTCAAAGTTTTACTTGTTTGGTAAATTACTCAAAGTGATCTAATAAAAAAAGTCTAAAAATAGTCAACCAATAAACTAATATTTATAAGTATAACAAATTGCTTTTATTTTAGGACTCAAACTCAGTCTCTCACATGTGTAGGCAAAGTTGATCACTGACCTACAGACTTAGATCCCATTCAAAAAAATTTAAGAATGAATATACTAATGAATGAATAAAAAATTCAGAGCAAATATTATCTTTACCAACACAAATGTTCTAGATATCCCTAACCACGAGTAGCCTGATGTGCACTGACCTCACAGGCCCTATGAGGCTATTAATACTTAGTGATTTATAACTTATTGATATTTTAAAGAATAATACTTAGTCTCAACATTCATTCATACATTCACTTTACTGCTGTGGCAGGCCTTCCATGGGATATTATCAAAGTCTGTCATATTATTTTGGGCAGGGCATAGGCCCTTCCTTGTGTATCTAGGCTGAGCGAGTATCCCTCCAGGGGGAATAGGCCCCCAAAGTTCATTTGTGCACTAGGGATAGATACTGGTTCCACTGCCAGAGACCCCATGAACTGCCCAGGCCTACTAACTGACATTCATATTCAGGGAGTCCGGTTATTTCATATTCTTGTTCACCAGCTGTCTGGCTGGGGCCCATACACTCCTGTTTGTTTTTGAAGAAACTATGTATGTATATTGAATTTGTAATAATAATAATAATTAAAAATAGAGATAACATAAATAAATAAATAAATACATCAATAACCTGACCTTTGCCTGTGTTCACAATGCTCTGAACATGCCAGACATCTTGCTAAAAATTTCTTATTATGTTAGTTCTATTTGGCTTAGAACATTTTCTCTAAATATTTTTTCTGCTATAAAATCATTTCTTCTGGAATTCTTTTTCATTTTCATTTTTTTAAACTCTCTTTTCTCTTACCTATAGATTGTTAGTGAGCATGACATCCTGGACTTGGTAAGATCCAGCTCAAACATGAACTGCTTAAAAAGGCACCTCAGAGTAATTCCCTGTTACACAGAAGGAAATCATCAGTCGTTTTCTTGAAGGTACCATGTGTGTTAGCACAGAGACTGACTTTCTCTGATTAGCAGCTTAATATAACTCTAAAACAGAAGAGCTTAGGCCACTTTAGCTAAAATTGTCTCTTCTTTGTGATGACCTTATTTTATTATCCATCAAGGTACACATCATTTTGACAATTTGTGTGTAAGGGTTTTCTTATTTACTTCCACACTCTGAAACATGGAATCCATGTAATCAGTGACCTTTTGCCTTACTGGCTGCCTCAATATGGAATATAGACGTTTTCACAAATTTGAACTCAGTAAATTTAATTAATATTACAGAAGGGGCATTTGGATCATAGTCCAATAACTGATTCCTCAAATTTTATTTTTAATATTGCTGAACAGTAATTTAATCAGTATTCAAATATAAATTCACACAAACTTAATTTTATATAAACTATTAATTTTAGAAGTGCCACAAATATCAATATCTTAGGGTTACTGCTGATTTTTTCAGACAATTTTCTACATATATATACCTGTTACAGTATTGACAAAATCAGCATCTCCCATTTTAGGGTTTATTGGTAAAGTCCTTTCCAGTTATGCTTTCCTTGGCTAGTCCAACCCTTCCCAAATACAGGATGTCAACAGACCCTCCCCCAAAAAATATTATGAAAAATGAAGCAACATGATAATAAACTCTGACCATACAAATACCCAAGGACATATTTTAATACCTCTTTGAGGGCCTGGACAGAAAGCTTTGCATTTGTAAGTACTTGCTTTCTTGAAGAGGACCCCACCACATTCCTACCTCCAATCTCCCAAACCCTAGTGGCTCACAAGTTCCTGATACAAGGGTTCTGATTACCTTTTCTGGCCCCCCACTGGTACTGCACACACATGGTGCACATGCATACACTCAAACACATGTGGATGTAAAATAAAATTAAATAATTATCTAAAAATGCAACTGGAGTATTCTTATATATCATTCTATAATATATTCAAACTCTTTTTCTTAAGAATATTTTTGTTTTTTGGTTTTTTTTGAGTCAATTTTCTGAGAAAGCTCTCTTTGTAGCTCTGGCTGTCCTAGACTTTACTCTGTAGGCCAGGGTGGCCTCCAACTTACAAAGATCCTCCTGCCTCTGCTTCCAGATTGCTGGAATTAAAGGCATGTGCCAACACCACCCAGTTTCTTAATATGTTTTTAAGAATAAAAATATATAGTTTGTGTGGAAATAATTCTACTAAATATCACTTTTTCTTAACTGTTTTTGAGCTTTGCTTTAGCAAATATCTGTACTTTTGCCAATTTTTTCATTACTGATGGCTTGCCTTCACTGTGATTCAAAATTCTGGTGGAAAGGGTGACAATTTGGTCATTCTTCATCACAGAAATAATGCTCAAATGTTCTGGAAATCACAGAGAAAGGAAATCTCACTTTTTACCACAAAAGGCAATGCAAATAAGAATATCTTGCTCACTTCAAGTAGAAGAAAAAGTGAATTTTCCCGAACTCAAGTTTCAGTCTCCAACTACATTTGCTATCAATAATTATGGGTTCCTCTCAAAAGACTTTCTTAACTTGGAACAAAAATAAACAGCTCCTGTAGCAAGTAGAGCATATTTCTGATACTGTTTTCTGTAAAGAAAGCTATTCTGATTCTGCTTTCTGAAAAGGAAACTATATTTGAAGAAACAAGTTAATATTAACAGTTATAAATTAAGACTTTCATATAAGTGATGACAAATATATGAAATTTATTTTTTCTTTTGCAAAGTGAAATACTATCTCTACTGATTTTGTGCTTGAAGTCTCTATATATAACAATTAGTATTTCTGAAATGAAATAT
Organism: Cricetiscus sungorus; assembly: GCA_030556225.1. NCBI lineage: Eukaryota > Metazoa > Chordata > Mammalia > Rodentia > Cricetidae > Cricetiscus > Cricetiscus sungorus. The sequence continues at coordinate 34,534,264 of JANBXA010000372.1, read as the reverse complement.
TTGTCAAAATAGGCTTCAAAAGAGGACTTTTACCATAGTATTACATATTACTATGATACCTTTCACCATTTATTTTATATTCAACCATTTGTGTATATGGCTTTGTGCTATAGCATATATGGGTTGCTGGTTTCACAGAATAGTTTAATATTCTGCCTTCCCTGCCTTCCTCAGTCATGAAGCTTTGTAACATCCTTCTTTTTCAGCTACTTATCACTCACTATCCAAATTCCCCATTCGTTTTAACATTTTATCAATCTTCTAGTCATTCTAAACTGACACTTCAAGCTATTTCAGGCATGCTCTTCCACCTTTAGTGTTCATTTTGAATAGTGAGCAAATCATATAAAATGTTTATTCAACTGAATGAGTAAGACCTTCATTTTATAGCATCTAGCAGATGACAGATGCTCTAGCACTTGACACAACTATGATATTGGGAGTTTCTTCCTTTGAAAGGTTTATTCAGTTATACTCAACTCTACCTTGTTCTGAGCCATTCTGTCTTCATTTGAGGCAGCTTCTCTCTAGCAACATCTAAGTTACCTTCAACATTATTATTCAGCACTTAAATTCATCTAAAACTGTCTATAGTCCAACCATACTGATCTAACAAAATTTCCAAATGCACGTATAACAAACTCATCATTTCTGCTTATTTTTATGTTGTTCATTATCAAAAATTTGACAAAGTCCACAAATATCATTCAGAACCTCAACTTTACAAACATTATTCTGCATATAATGGTAGAGGTAAAAGTGTACACTGAAAATCTCAGAGTAGACAAAATTGTAGAAGGTACAGAAATAGGAGAGTTCCAGTCTTTATTTAAATCTGCTGATAATGTAGACAGCTTTCAAGTTCAAATGGAATCCCCATGGAGAGAATCTCTTAGCCTAGAGACAAGAAGGAGGGCCTAGGCCCCACCCCAAATGACTTGACAGATTTTGATGATCACTCCAGGAAGGATGCACTCTCCCTGGGGAGTGGGTGAGGAATGGCACTGGTTGGGGGGGAATGGGACGGTAAGAGAGAGTAGGAACTGGGATTGATATTAAAATAAGAAAAACATATAAAATTTAAAAATTTAAATAAAAAAGTACATAGATTTGTCAGATGGCAAATGCTTACAAATGCTTAGCTACTTTATGATATTAATTTTCTAAATGCTTATTGAGCTTTATCTCTTTAAAATATATATTTATACTACATGAATAATTAGTATTATTAAATATATTTATTGATTATAATGTGCTTCCTTGAAAAATACAATATTCATAACAACAAAAAGTCTATGTATATATGCTTATTTATTCTTTTCTGTATTTAGTAAGTAGTTCAGAAGTGACAATAAAGGTTCATAACTTCAATTCTAACCTCTATACTTACAGTATTTCTAAACCAATAGCAGAATTCTTTGACATTTTCATTTTGAAAAGAGGCTGAGCACAAGAAGGAAGGGTGCTTCATTGGCATCCTTGGAATCATGCTCTATTATTCATCCACAGAGCTTTATTATTCTTAAAACTCATTTCATGGTATGCATCAAGCCCCAGTCACTATTTGTTTTTCCTTTTATTTTTAAAACAATGTTACTTTACACAACAATCCCAGGTCTATCTCCCTCCCAGTCCCCCTCTCCCTCCCATACTCCCACTCTCCTCACCAAATTTTAATCCCTGAAGGATAGGGATAATTGTCTTCCAATTTCAATGTATCACCATACAGTGTCTAGATCACTGTAGAATTTCAAATAGAAGTGACCAAACTAAGAAGAAAAAAATTAGACCATCCTATTCACATACAAAATTCAGGGAGTTCCCTATTTCTGAGAAAATGGGGAGCTTAGTTTGCTTGGGCATTCCTTCATTTTTCTTCAGTTTTCACTCAGTTTTTTTTATGTGAACTAACACGAGATTGAAAGGATACTATCAATAATAGAAATACGGAGATTCAATATTCTAGTAGAAAATTGTTCTATGTTCTACCTATGCCACCTATCCTTTCTGGTACAGTTCTTCAGAAATATAAGCCAACAAGGCCATCTTAATTTTAAGTAAAAACAAATGAAGAAAGACATGCCAGGCCTCTTACAACTATTGAATATACTTCATCTTGTTCAAGCTTTCAAATAATCCAAGGTAATACATTATATATTCAGAAAGTAAAATCAGTAAATGAACAAACAAACTAAAATAGTAAAGAAAATACATAAAGATGAAAGATTAGTGTGTATTAGTAGAAAAAATTATCAAACAAATTAATATTGAATTTGAAGAGCAAGTAATATGTACATGAGTATCATTTTAGTGTTCAGGGTTTTACTAAGTACTTAGGATACAAAATGGGAAAAACAATCCACAAATTTTGTGTCATGAGCATGGATTTGAATTTCAATTCTCCTAAAAGCTACCTAATGGTAGACATATCCACTTCAGTGTCGATTGCTTAGTTACTCTTCTGTATTACTGAGAGAGCATTTGTCCCTCTCAAACCTATTCCTATGATACAAGAAAAAAGTTAAACAAATTAAGCGATTAAAAGAGAATGACATATAAAAAATTCTTATTAAATTAGAACTGATAAAAATTCCCATAGATTAATATCTCAAATGGACCTAATGATTATGAGTTGCAAAAACACCTATTTGATTAGACTAGCAATGATATTGCCCAAAGGAAACCACTTTACCCACCTTACTGGTCTCTTCCTTGTTGTTCTTATTCAGTTTTACGTAGATAAAATACTAGAAACAGACTCAGGTTTCTATCCTGAACTTCAAAGATCATTATTTTTACCCAGATTATTCAGAAAGTCACTGTTCATTTGAATAAAAAAAATGAGATTGGGAGAATTTATGTGAATGTGCCCCCCCCATTCCACATGTAGGGTGATGCCTTCCTGAAGGGATCTCTGTCAAGTCAGGAAGGCAGAATCCATTCTTCTGCTGCATACAGAAACACATCTAAGCTTCAAAGAGAGATATTACCTCAGGGTAAAGGGTTGGGCAAAGAGTTTCCAATCAAATGGACCCAAGAAGCAAGCAGGTGTAGCTATCCTAACATCTAACAAGTTAGAATTCAAAGCAAAATCAATCAAAAGAAATGAAGACAGTCATTTTGTATTCATCACAGGAGAAATCCATCAGCAGAAAGTCGAGATTCTGAACATCTGTGCCCCAAATACAAAGGCAACCACATTCGTAAAAGAAACGCTACTAAAATTCAAAGCTCACATAAAACTTCACAGATCCCATCCAAGTATGTCCGTTCTTTTCTTTAACAACATAGAAAACCTTGTTCGGATCAACTGATTTGTCTAAATCAAATCTTACATGATTACTTTCTTTTACATGTACCAGTTCATGACGAAGGAAAATTGTTGGTTCTTTAAATGCCTTGACACCTGGGTTACAGGAATGAGCACTCACAAGAGAATATTCTCATGTGGAAATCTGTGATTGAAGAATTGATTTAATAAAAAAAAGCATTTCACACACTCATAGTGGGAGACTTCAGTTGTTTTCATCAGCCCCAACAAAAGCAGTATTCATGTTTGACCAGGTTTCTTAGAAATAACTTGTTTAAAAATTACATCACCTCACCATTTTAAAGGATCAGGATATAAAGGATTAACACATTGTGTAGTACTATATAATACACTTTACTTTGTACTACTTTCTAAGAAAGAGACAAAAAATAAAAGCGCAAACTATGATATTTAAATAATCTATGCACATTGCATCACTGTTTCAGGTAAATCGTCTTTCCTTTGAAAATCCTGCCAATCATGTCGCATTCTTGACAGAGACAGAACATCAATCATTTCTGCTTGTGCTGTATATTTTTTTGAATATAAGTGAAAAAGGAATAAATGAAACAAAACCCCACTGATAAATTGATATTTAAGTATTGTACTTGTTGAATAGGTAACAGAAAAAATTCTTCCCTCAGTCTGTCTCTGTATCTATCTATCTATCTATCTATCTATCTATCTATCTATCTATCATCTATTTATCTATGATCTACCTCTCTCCTCTGTTCTTTCTCTCTACATTAATGCTGTGTTTGTTGTTTATGAAGGCATAATAAATGTTAATGCTATTTGTTGCTTGCATCTGCCACCATAATTTCTTGAGAACTTCTAGATGGATACTGTCCCTGTCCTTGTAGTGAAAACATGGGTATTAGGAACTAAAAGCACTGGTTTTTACATTTTTTTAAATGGTCATCAATGATGGAGTTTCTTTATATTGATGTGGATCCTGTCCTGGAACTAGCTCTGTAGATTAGGCTGACTTCAAACTCACAGAGATCTGCCAGTCTCTTCCTCCTGAGTGCTAGGATTAAAGGAGTGTACCACCAATGCCCGGCTGGTTTTACGTTTTTTACAATACTTGCAATCATGTCCAAACTATGAAGAATAAAGTAGATGGAGTCAACATACAAAAACAAAAGGTCGTGTTTCTTTTTGAAACAAGGTATACTCTTTTGAAATCCATAATATGAAAGATTAAAAATAAAGAACACTGTCTGAATGAGACAAGAACAGGAACACTGGTTTTCATTACTCATCACTCTGCCCGCTATTCTACAACAGTGGCTGACAAAGGAACAGTTTTGTAAAATACATTTTAAGCATCAGTATCCTAGTTTGTCTCTATTGCTGTGATTAAACACCATTACAGATATGAACTTGGGGAGGAAAGGATTTATGTGTTACAGGTTATAATCTATCATCACAAGAAGCAAACATGGGAAGTCAAACCAGGAACTTGGAGGGAGGAACTGAAGGGGAGACCAAAGAGGAATCACTGCCTACTGATTTGCTCCTTATGGCTTTATCATCTTGCTTTCTCAGAAAGATCAGGACTGCCTATCCAGGGATTGTATCTCCCATATTGTACTGGGTTGCAAAACATCATTTAGTAATCAAGAAAATGCCCCACAGACATCCTCATAGGCCAATTTTTAAAAGGTATCTTATTAATGAGTTTTCCTCTTCCCAGCTAAAGCCAGTGTGTGTCAAGTTCACAAAATCTAACATTTTCATGTAACCTTTTCTATCTCTGCAATTGTTTTAGGTCATCTGTAAAATCAGAGACTCTTGAATTTGATGAGTGCATTATTTTTGTTTTAGTCTACTTACATGCAACTGGTGTGTGCAAATAAAAAGACATCATTGACGTACTTAGTATACTTTGAAATCTCTTACTTCACACAATTATTAGGCCTTTGAGTTCCAAATTATAATGTGTGTAACTTCTATTTTGAGAAACATGATCACAAACTATTTATATACAAGAATTTCAGGGATGCCATAGATCCACTGTGTGTGAAGAATACTACATGTATGGTCCAAATTTACCCTCCTACCTGACCTATTGGTAAATAAAGCTTTAAAGCACTCCTTAAACAGTTGAACTCACATAGTCAATGGGTATCTTAGTTCAGTACAGAAAATAAAGGGGAGATTTCAAAAAAAACACAACTATTCACATTTACTAATTCTGAACAGTGGAGTATAAACAACCTCTGTTGTAACCCAAGATTTTCATCCAGTTTCCCATTGGATGCTACAATGCTATATGCATGGCATGAATACATAGAAGTTAAGGCACAAATGGACTTTTGTTAAAGATGCACATGACATTTTTGTTTTAGTTAATTCATGAGTATACTTTTCAGTGCAATTAATATCAAGCATTTTAAGTCTTCTCATGGTGTATCAATTATATAATCACGAAAGCAAAAATAGAACCTTTTACATTTAGATATTTGCTTATCGCTGGCATTAGTGTCTAGCACTAAACTGTATACTCAGTATATTAAAACTCAGAAGCAAGGGCCCTGCTTAAAACTTTTATCCCATATTTATCATTGTCAATTTTTCTAAGTTGGTTGTCTGACCAAAATTTAAATCTCATTGCTATAAAACCATATCAAGACAAATTTGAGCTTATCCTACACATATTTGAGTGGGATTATTAACTGTTTTAATTGTAGACAGTTTTTTAAACTAATGTATCTTATGCAATCCATTGAACAAGGTGGATTTCTAGTGTTTATTCCCCTGCTGCCACAGGGCAATTAATTTTCTTCTAGGAAATCTTATGTAGCTAATACTTAGGTAAATATACTTGCAAAATTACTGATTTGTTTTGTTAATTTTTTTTTGTGCTTGAGATTTTAAGACCAAAATAGAGATGAGTGAGTACCAGGCCAAGTTCTATTTTGTTGTGTTGGTGATGGAGGCCAGAGGAAGGAAGAATCACCCATGCAGAAATTAACAAGGAGAAGAGTCTTCATATTTGTACTGTCACTGTTTCTTTGGGGCAATACCTCTCCATGCACAGAAATGCAAATTGAGTAGAATGGGTTAATTTGTTATTAGAAGGCTTGGTAGAATTCATTTTAAAAAGCACCAGCTTCTCTATCATGTTAAGTATTCACAATCAGCAGTGCAATCCTTCTCTTTAATGTGTTTTGTTTTGGTGCCCAGCCAAACCTGGAAGATGAAAACCCCTTTGCGTCCTTATACAGAATATAATTTGCTCTGCAATTTTAGTGGTAAACATGGTAATAAATTAGAAGGAGTGATGAATATGCATAGAAGAACTCAGAAATCTCTTTCTATTCCCAATGTTCCTCCAAATACATAGATGATCACCTTTCAGAGTTCTGTTTTAAAATGTGGGGAAGAAGTCCATGAACACCACAATGATCTTAAGTTTGTTCTTCATTTCTTTGTTAACTATTTTTAGTTTAAATATTCATCATATAGCTCAGCACAGTTTACAAATGTTTTGTTTTTAGAAAGCATCTAAGTGATCTAGACAGAATCTAGCATCTGGTTTTACTATTTACATTGTGTTTGAAGTAGAAGATCTTCAGTCATTCTAATTCTATTATTGCTAATGAAGAGGAAAATATCTGAATGAGGTGAGAGAAATCTGCAGCAACCAGAACACATGGGAGTTCAGGAGCTATGAAAAATGATAGAATGAAAAAAAGGAAGCATTAAATCCACTGGTTAGTTTAAGGGGTGAAGTTTGGATGTGTACTTTGCTTCTTAAAAATGACGCTGTCAATTTATTTACAGCAGGAGATGGGAGAGCAACAGAGGAAGACAGGAGACCACCCAGAGTAACACTGTAGTAATCCAGTGTAAGAACATGGAATATGAGTAGGGTTTCTGCAATCTAGGGCCACCTTAGTGGCTAGTGGCCTAGCTTTGATTTTTATCAATTCCCATTATACTGAGATGAAACATCATGAAGACTGGGAAAATTAATTAATTTTAATATTAATTAATTTTAAATTAATTAATTGATATTAATTAATTTTTAATACTATATATGTGTGTGTATGTATGTATGTATATATAACTACAAATCACATGCAATTATTTACATGTATACAGTTGTCCTTAGTATTCCCTGGTTTAGTTATGTATTGTGAATAATTGTGGATCAAAGATATTTAAAAATTAATTAATATGTAAGGAATTTGTACATGTGTTTATCATTATTTGTCTACCAAGTTAAATATATTTGTGTTGCATTATGAACCATAAATTATCTATAGATGACATAAAGAATAGATGAGAGAATTGTGTGGTTTGTTTGAAAATATGAGTTTATTTTATGTTAAGTTGAGCTACTCAAATTTAAACATTAAGGAAGCATACTCTGACAAATACTTATTGTACACAGATCACATTTCCTCACCCTTGTTACTCATCTGTCTTCCTCTACTTTTCCTTTCTTATGTCAGAGATATGCTTTCATTATATGTTGCTAACAAGTATAGATATAGCAATTAATAACAGATAAATTCCTGATTGATTTTAATGTAAATCAAAACAAAATTTGTAAAAAGGTAGAATTAAGTATAGTTGTCAATTCAAGCTTCTTTCCATGGAAAAATAGCTTTCGATTTTACTCAAAATTTTGCTCTGCTAGCAGTGTTTTAATTGTCCTGATGAGTCCCTGTTTCTAGGCCTAGAGGAATTCTCTGGGTTGAGCAGTAAATAGCATTCTATAGGTGAAGTGTGCACAACTTTCTGGACAGCATTTATTAGTACAGCAGTGATGGGAGATGTCATTATATAAATATGTTTCTTGTATTGGTTAATTAATAAACCACTGCTGGCCAATAGGAAAGGAAGATAGGTGGGACTAGGAGACAAGGAGGAAAGAGGAAGTAGTTGGGAGGAGTCAGCATGTAGAGACTGGAGAGAACAGAGGTCTGGGCCCACTCATGTTAAGATAAGACCACGTGGAAATACTTAGATTAATAGACATTGTATTATAAAGCTACTATTTACTAAGCATTATTCAGTGAGATTAAAGAATGTGAGATTAAAGAAATGAAAGACTGTTTCTAGTCTACCCAGAAGATTTTAAAATAAAATCATGAAATAATCATGCTCATGTTTTTGCCAATGTCTATCTTTTAAACATAGCACATTTTTGTCAGTTTTGTGTTATTTTCTTTGGTCAACACCACCAGTGAGCACTGCAGAGGAAGAGGGTGCTGCAAAATCACTGAGAGGAGAAAGAGTACTTTACATAGGCACTGGGGGTGAACCAGCAATGGGGCAACTATAGCTCTGAAACTAAAAGGAGGAGAGCTCTAAAAGGAAGCAAACCTAGGGCTGAGTGTAGCAAGAACAGTAGATGATATGAGCTTGAACCAGAGGCATTTGTTACCCATTAGAACACACTTTTAGTTTGAAAAAACAAAAAAAAAAGAAAAGTGTCCAATCAGCAGAAAGTTCTACTTTTCATTTGGCATAATGTAATGTGACTATATTGAAAAAGGTACTGTGTAATCAGCTAATGGATAGCAATATAGTCTTTCATTTAGGTCCATGGTTATAAACTGGTTCTTTCAAGGAATTTCAGCATGTAGAATAAAATACTAAAGGCATGATACTACATGTAACTTTTATCTCACATTAATTAGTAAGTTAAATGAAGTGAGAATTTGTCGGAGATGTTGTTTTGTGAACAGTGCTATAAAATTTGAGACTAAACACCTGCCAGAAACTTTTCCTGAATAACATGTATGTAAAAGAGATATTCATTGCTTTAAAGAAATTTGAATTATATCCAAAATTAATCCCACCTGCTTAACTTTTAAAAAACAATCTGTAAGAATACATGACTGGCCCAGTAAGTATTGGAACTGAATGTTTTGCTAAGGGAGTTCATTATTCAGTAATGACTTTGTATTATCTTCAATGATTTATTCTTTTACAATCCATTTAGAATCAGTTGAACCACAATTTCATAAAATGATATCATACTGGTTGAACTTGTTAGCCCAAATCCAAGAAGTTCAACATTTTTAAGAGAAATGAAGAAAACCATGAAGAAAGCCATCTGAACAGTGAGGCAGAGTGGGAAATAATTCAATCACAATACAAGTAAAACTTAGCAGCTGCAGAGAAAATGGCTTCCTTCAATGAAGTCTCCAGAAGAGCTACCGCCTACCAAGATGATTTATGTGGAAGTCTGACTTTAGAAACATAAGACAACACACTTCTTTTGTTCCAAGCCATGAAGTCTAGCACAAATAGGCAACAGCTTCCTATTTGTGATTAGTAAGCTGAAAATAGGATATTGAGTTAACTTTAAGTGTACATTTTTTTGTTTTAGTTGCAGGAGTTAGATAATATTATGTATGCATCAGAGGCTGAAACTAAATTATTTCTAGAAGAATATATTGTAATAACCAAATTCTATGTGTGATACCTCTACATGGTTATTGGTCTCAGAATATAAAATTCATTTCTGACGTATGATATTTAATGAAACAATAATGGTTGTAGAAAAATAAACTAGTAATACTTTAAGCAATGCTTTGACTCAAAGTTCTGGTCAACAATTATGAACAACCATGATAATGTCAGAGTAAATGTATCTAAAGAAAATAGACAAGGCTTCAATGTTGATTGTATTTGAAAATTTCTTCAAGGTTTGAATTTTTAGAAAACTGGACACTGAAAGTACAGAATTAGAAGAATTTTAATGTCCAGGTCTATAAAAATGCAAATATTATATACAAGTGCTTTAAAAAAAAGTTTGTTTATTCTGTGTGTCAGGGAAAAGTATGTTGGAGAATACTACTCGAATTATGTAAAGACTTGCCACAATTGTTTCTGCTGCCTTTGATAATGATGTAAAGATGTGTTACTTCTGTTTGTGCTACATTTGTTTATTTATGAAAAATGCATAGCATTTGTTTCATCTTGACTTCCTAAGGCAACTTATTGGTCTTAGAAACAGCTGAATGGCAAGTTAGAGAGATGGCTCAGCTGTTACTAGCAGGGATTGCTCTTCCAGATTACCCAGGTTCAAATACCACCACCCACATAGCAGGTAACAACTTTCTGTAACTTAAAGATCTGACACTCTTACACCAATGCATATTAAATACACACACGCACACACACACATGTATATATGTGTGTGTGTATATATATATATATATATATATATATATATATATATATATATATATGGTCAGTAGCTAGGCAGGAGATTGATAGGCAAGGCTGGTGAGCAGAAAGAATAAGAATGAGGAAAATTCTAGGAGGACAGACAGCAGAGAGAGAGAGAGAGAGAGAGAGAGAGAGAGAGAGAGAGAGAGAGAGAGAGAGCGCAAGGGCCATAATTCAAACAGGTAGCAAACAGACATGAGAAGTTTGATAAGCAGTGAAAGTAAGACAAACAGGAGGAATGAAAGGTAAAGAGTACTGAGGCAAAATATAGATGAAGAGAAACATATAAGAACAATTGCCAAATTAAGGTAGAACATTCATAACTAATAAGTCTCCCTCCCTGTCATTATTTGGGAGCTGAATGGTGGCCAAAACAAAAAAGCCTGGGAGAGAACAGGAATGTGCATTCTATGTGAGGTCAGTGGACAACTTACAATTGTGAGTTTACTCTTCCACTTTGTGAGTCCATGGTCCAATATCAGATTGTGAGTGTTGGTGGAAGGTGTCATTATCTGCTAAGCCTTCATCCTGTCCCTTGTTGTTCACTTTAATCTTACAATTATCTCTGTCTTTCTGACTAAATAATTGAAAAATGGACAACAAAACAATTGTTATAATCTAAAAGAAGGTGAATTTTGTGAAACATGTCTCAGAAAGAAACTTTTTAATCCATAATTACTGGTAGCTAATATAGTGGTTTTGTTTTGTTTTGTTTTGTTTGTTTTTCTTCAGAGAATTACAATAGGAATCTCTTTAGTGGAAGGAGAATTATTAAGACACATGCTATGTATGACAATGAAGGTACGCAAAAAGATGACTTTTGACTTTGGGCCCTGAATTCTATCATAGATGGTGCTATGGTGTAGGACACAAACTTCATAACTGTTGTTCTGGGGCTGAAGAAATGACTCAGCCATTAAAGGCTAAGCTCTCAACCAAAAATATAACTGTTGTTCTGCTAGGTAGTACTAATTAGCATTCTGAAATCTTAGGCTCATGTGACATCCACTTATCAAATGAAGTTATAGCGTAACTTTAATTCTAATTATCTACCCCCTGATTTTGTGAAGAGTGAGTCAGGAGAGGATGTTGAGCATCTTGAATTAAGACAATCAGACTCCTAGAGTGTGGCCTCTGATCTCATTAATCAAATATGTGGGTGGCATGTATCATAATAGCACATTTGCTGCTGTTTTGTTTTTGAAAATTTAGCCAAACACATGTCAAAGCAAATCATTTCTCATGTATGCTCCAGTAAGAGTGGTGCCATTAGAATAATACACTTAATTGTGTGGTCATGCTAAAGAGAACCTGACAAGTCAGCATTTCCTGCAAGCACATTTTGCATGTCACTAAACTGTAGACTGAATGTGTTACCACAACAACTCTGAGAGCTCCTGGAAAAACAAACATTGATATTTGGTTTAAAACGGAATTCAAAAAGCTGACAACTATATTCATGCCCCCATACACATTGACAACTATATTCATGCCCCCATACACATGTACTTTGAGATGATGATAGATGACAGAGAGATAGGTGGATAGATAGATAGATAGATAGATAGATAGATAGATAGATAGATAGAAAGATAAATTCATAGATGATAGACCTGGAACTTTCCTTTTAGTCAGAAGTTGTTACTACTCCTCACTACTACCTAATCTGTGGCAAGGAATTTCACACTGTATATCTTAGCAAGGATCCATAGAAGCTAATAACGCTGGCCAGGGCAACCAGATCTGTTCCTACATGGGCTATAAATATTATGTGATAAATCTTCATCCTTGATTGTTAAATGTGCTCTCTCTGATCTAGCTTGGATAGAGGGAAAGGGGCATAGGGTGGGAAGGAAGGAAATAAAGGACTAAATGTAATAACGTACTTGAATCTGATATAACTTGATGATTTGATTGGCTGCCTCCCTTCTATTATCCAGTGTCTTAACTGCCTCATTATAATACTCATTTCCTCCATTTTTACTGGGACACAAGATAATTTTAAGTGTTACACGCACACACACAAGCACACACCATACAGTGTAAGCACTTTGAAAAATCTAATGGTATATTAAAATGATATCATAAAGCAAAAATTATCAGAACAAACTCATGAAATTCTATGAGACTGTAGTTTTAAAATTGAAGTGGAACATATTTTATAGTCAAGAAGTTAAGTGTGTCTCCACTTAATCTATAAATACAGCATAGTCCTACTAAAAAAGCTGGAGGACTTTAACAACCCATTTTAATGCTTATATGAAGAGCAGAAGAGATATTAAAATATTGATAGTAAACAAATTTTCTTACATCAACATTCACTATAGAGCTGCAGTAACCAAAATAATATGATTCTATATGTAAAAAGACAGATGAATAAAACAGAAGTCTCCAACATAAACACACACACACACACACACACACACACACACACACACACACACCACATATACACAAGTATGTGTAAATCAGTCAAATCAGTAAAGGAAATTTGACAGAGGAAAAGAATTGTCTTTACAAATGATGCTGAGGAAACTTTTCGTCCACATGCAAAAAATAATTAATAATTATTAAAATAATCCAGAACTGTGGTGATATATTGTCTATGATCTAATAAAGTCATTGAACATGAGAATGCAAAGCTAGCCACACTAGTTAAGCACAGATGTTGGGCAATGGTGGCACACACTTTTAATCACAGGACTCAGGAGACAGAAGCAGATGGATCTCTATGAGTTTAAGGCCACTCTGGTCTACAAGAGAGTGAATCAGTCTAAATGAGAAACAAAGCTCATGCCTTTAATCCCAACACTAGAGAGGCATATAAGCAAAAAAATCAATGGGTCTCCTATAAGATTCAGTTTCCAGTCACAGGAAAGACAGGATCTCCATTTCATCCTTGCTAGTGGTAAAAGCTAGTGGCTGGCTGCTTTGATTTTTTTGATCTTCAGTGGCTTATTAGATCATAAACAATATGTCACTGGATCATAAACAATATACCACCACACAGGATGCTTCAAAAAGTAAAATGAAAAATGATTGAAACTGGTGAAGTATAATGTCATGTTAAGTATAATGACAAAGAACGAAGCAGGTCATTTAAAAAATATTACTTAAAAGAAAAAAATACTTGAGTAATTCCTAACAGTGGAATAGTGTCAGGCCAGGCACGGTTGGCCCATACCTTTAATACCAGCCCTTGGGAGGCAGGGGCAGGTGAATCTCTGTGAGTTTGAGGTCAGCCTCATCTACAGAGTGAATTCTAGGAAAGGTTCCAAACCCTGTCTCAAAAAAAAATATTGTAAATATGTAAATATTATCAAGGCCTACTGGTAATAAGTTTTCTATATTATTAAAATAGCATTGTGTAGCCTCTTTAATGTATTCCCTGTTATGGCATACAGCAAGACAGAATGGTAACTTCTTTTATTGTGCCAGAATGGTAACTTCTTAATTCCAAAGTCTATGTTGTGGAACCATTGTCAGATGGTTACTTCCCTGAAAATGCTCCATATCTGCATTCTGTGAGTCTAAACAATAAGATTTGGTGCAGCAATCTCTACTCCCTCCTGCAACATTGTAAATCCCACTAGCCTGGCTAATCCTTAGCTACCCACAGTCAGAATTTCAGCAATTCAAATGAGTTTGATTGATGAATCTTTAGTTCAGGAATTTGCAAGAGTTACTGTGAGTAAAATGGAAATGAAATTAGTTGACCTCTGATTTTATGAGTCTTACAATCTTTGGGGAAAAATGGATGCTTAAAAAATACTAGGACTGTGTCTAATGTTAAACTGAAATCATAACAGAGAAGTTACAATCCTTTAAGTGAACACAGATTGGAAGATAGTTGGGGAAAAAAAACATGAAGGAAGTCTCTGAAGAAATGGTGTTAATGATGAGCCTGAATGGAAAGAAGCAGTTAATTAAATGAAATGGAACGGAGACGATTCTACCAGAAGACACAGCATATGCAAAGAACATCTAATTGGGAAAAAAAAAGTTTTGAAAACAGGAAATCAATTAGGTATTTCTGATTAGGGAGTTACAATGGTTAGGAAGAGAATACGGCATTTGTACATATCTCCTGCACAATGCTTTTTAAAAAGTGGGACTTTAAAAATTGTTTTGAATTTTATTTTCCATGTGCATAAATTTTAATCATCCACATCAATGGCTTCATAACAAAGTAAATTCACATAATTATGTACTGGTATCCACAGACTTTCAAAAGATGTGCATCACCAATAGTAATAAGATGATATAAAAAATCAATTATAGGGCTGGAAAGACAGCTCCCAGGTGAATAGCACTTGCTGCTCTTGCAGAATAGCTCTGTTCAGTTCCAAACATCTGTTCTGGGTGGTTGACAACTGCCTGTAACTCCAGCCTCCAGCTTTAGTGCATCTGAAGCCCTGTTCTGGACTTTGCAGGCACCTATACTTCCACCTGCAAGTAGTCACGCACACATACATAGATAATTGAAAATAAAAACAAACCTTTAAAATTTTAACTACAACATTATTCAATGAAAGGAGGGAGGAAATATTGTAGGGGCCAGAGGGGTCAAGGACATCACAAGAAAATTCAACAGAATCAACCAATGTGGGCTCATAGGAACTCACAGAGACTGTGACTGACAACTAGGGAGCCTATATGGAAATGACCTAAGCCTTCTACATATATGTGATAGTTGTATAGCACTCTTAAAAGTGTGGTCAGGGGCTGTCTCTGACCCTTTTTTATTGAGTTTTGGAACCTACTTCCCACAGTGGGTTGCCTTGCCATGATTTGTTTATATCAATGGAAGACCTGCATTTTACTGAATAAAACAGAGGAGAGAATGCTGGGAGAGGCTGAAACAGGTGGAGATTAGGAACAGAGAGTACGGAAATGTGGGGAAACTATGGTTAGGAGATGACATAAACAAGCAAACTCTCATCAAGAATTACAGATTTGTCTATGAAGCAGGCAGTTGGCTATTTCATTTGTCACATATACTGCATTTGAGAGATGTTCAGCTCATCAGCACAGTGACTCTACCACAAGATATGGTTGTTTTAGTTTACTGGACAACTTAGGAGAGAGCCTTACCTTGCCCACAATTTTATTTTTGCTAGTGATCTAAGAAGAAGAGAGACCAAATAATTACAATCTATTCTCCATACTCCATGTCATCCAAAAGGCACAGCAACTTCTTTTTATCATCTTCTTGCAATATGTATAGGCTTCTATAGTCTTGACTTAAGGTACAATGCCACAATTAATGTGACCTCTGACTGCTCATACAACATTATGAATCTATATTTTTCTAAACACTAGTTTTGTAGACAACACTCATTTTAAGATTTTATTTAGCCACAGAGATGAACGCATCACTTCTATTTCCCTAATTTCATTCTATTCTCTCCTCTCTTTTTTGCCTTGCCATGTCTACCCTCTGCCCTCTCTCATTACTTCATATTCTAATCTTTCCTCTCTCTTCTTACCATTCTCCCCTCTCTCCCTTTCCTCTTGCCATAACCCCTCACACTTCTTACATTCCATGACACCGGTCTGCCAGTGTCTCCCAATTTTATATCTCTTACCTCACTCTCTATCCCTCCTCTTATTTATAACCTTTAATCTTATCAAGTCCAGTGTTTATGTAGAAACTCGCAAGGTTCCCTTCCATTGACAAATACCTATAGCTTCTTGGCTATCAATTCATTAAATAAAAACTACTGGTTACGAAATGATTCAATTTATATTCAAGTCTATGTAATTTCCTAGACAAAACCATACATGGATTATAATATAAAGCATGTGATTAAAGTGATTTAAATTCCATGGCTAAATCTTACCTTCTGCTCCTGAGCCTATAACTAAAGGTACTTATTAAACATATTTTTGAATCATTAGGAAAGCTAATGATTCATGAATGCAATTGAATGGACATAACTTTATTTTAATGCCAACTGATGATTGTATAATTTTTTTGTTGGTCTAGTGACAGTGTGATTTACCTGTGGAAATATAATTCATTTATAATCAAGGAAAAAAAAGAAGATGTATGAAAAATGGCTTTCTCTGCAAACTCATTTAGACACTTAAAAATAATTGATGTGTTTATGGCATATTAAGATATATATATATATATATATATATATATATATGAATACAATATAAAAACTTTTTCTTACATTTTTCAACTCAGCCAACTTTTACAAAAATGCTAGGAAATGTAGTTTAATAAGTGATGGGAATCTGGAGAGACACACTTAAAATCAAGAACCATTTGAAGAGTAATATGGATACCTATTACAGTAAAAGTGTCAAAAATATGTACATATATAAAGGCCATCTAACTGAACTAACCAAATAATTTGGGCAACAGAGTCCTGGTTGGACATTTTTTGTCACCAAATGAAGTTTCCAGTACTGTAGTTCTTACAGTTAATTGATCTGTTAGCCAAAGTTGTCTCATAGAACTCTCCAAAAATAGTAAGCTATAGTTTGCTCTCCACCGTAGTCAGAGATTCTGTCCAGCCTGATTGGTATCACAGCTGATTGGCCCCAAATAAACATGCTGATGCTTATATCAGTGGCTCAGGCTTCTTACTAGCACTCTCTTTCTTAATAATTAACCCGTAACTATTCATCTATATCTCTACATGGTCTTATCTTACCAGAGAACAACTGGCACACCCTATCTTCTTGGTAGCTTCATGCTATTTCTCTCAAAATCTCTCCCTGTGTCCTCTCTCCAGAAGACTCCTTGTCTCACAGCCCCACATATACTTCCCACCTGGCTACTGGCCAATTAGTGTTTTCTTCATCACTCAATAAGAGAAACATATATATAAAAGGACATCCCTTATCACTCCACAAACTGACAGAATGGCCCCATTGCTGAGGACAACACCTATACAACTCAAAGAAACTGGAGATGTTGACCTGTTGTTTATGCAGAGCACTCACTCCTATATTCTACATTCTAGCATCACTGAAACAAGAAGTTGCTTGGCATCATATCCAAAATAATCGTAAACACAAACCCAGCCACAAGCCCTCTGATCTTCAATGGTGTACTTCCTGAAAGATATGCTAGGGCAGTAGACAATGGTAGCTTATTAGAATAACAAATTAATATCTGATTTAAGGCTCACTCTATGTGGTAGAAACCATACCCCATATCAACACTGCTTGGATGACCAAGAACCCAGATTAAATGTCGTAGAAACCTACAGTAAAACCAAATACTATTGTTCTAAAATAATAAATTTTAAAAATAGCAAAAATTACTCCTAATGACATTATACTATACTCATGGATTAGTACCTACAGCAGCCAATATTAGATAAGCTTCCTTCTACAGCAAACGGGAACCAGAGCCACACAACACCAGAGAGTGGTAGACCTTAGAACACTAAAGCCTGAATGGGATGTGTCCATCAAATCCCTCCAGTATTGGCTTGGGGAACCCTAGGGAAGATCAAGCACTAAAAGTCTAAAAGCCAGAGGAGATATAAGATACCAAAATAGCCCTCTAAATCAACATGATTAAAACTCATATTAACTCACAGACACTGAAGCACCATGTACATGGCCTGTCTGGATCTACACCAGCTCTCTGTAATGTATTGTGGCTTCAAGCTTAGTGTTTTCATTGGATTCCTGAGTTTGTTTATTACTGCTCTTTGTTTTTGGAACTTCTCTCAGACCATTTTCCTTCTGTTTAACTTAACCTATTTTAATGCTTTTGAAAAATCATATTTTATTTTATTATTAGACCTGATGAAATAATTTTCTGATCAGAGACAAGAGAGGGAGTGATTCTGGGGAGAGTTGGGGAGGAACTGTAGGAATGAATATAAGGAAGGGAAACTGTAATCAGAATGTATTATGTGAGAAAAAAGTCTATTTTCAATAAAAGCAACACATAAGTAACTAAAATAAAGTGCAAGTGTGGGTACTTGACCTTTGAAAAAAAATGCCACATGTGTACTTTGGAGAAAATCCACCATTTCCAGCAAGTTTCACCATGCAGAAAAACAAACCTGAATTCTTACCTCTCACTGTCTTCAAAATTAATTTGTGAATAAATAAGTGATCTTACTTTAGTTTCTTTCTGTTGGTATGACAAAGACACTATGGTTATAAGGAACTTAGTGGTGACTTACACTTTCCGATCACAATTCATCATTCAGGGAAGTCAAAGCAGGCCTACTTGTTACTCAGTCAGGACACTTCTGATAAAAACACACAACAGAAACTATCGCGAAACAGACCCATGTGCAGCTTTCTTATTCAGTCAGCACCCAATGACAAGGAAATGATGCTCTCTTCTGTGGGATAGAATGTTCCACATTCAATAATAATCAAGACAATCCTCCCAAAGCACTGAAATTCAGTCTCATCTAGGCAATTCCCTGTCTCTCAGATGATGCTAAGCAGTGTCAAGTTGACAGTCAAAGCTAACTACAGCAGATCACAACATTATACCAGTTGCACTAAAACAGCTAGAGGGGAAAAATAATGTATATTCAACTTACTGGCATCAGGATGGACTTTTTCAAGAAAGGAGGCCAATAATTGACAAATGGAAGCTTATGAAACTTAAAAAAAGGAAACTAGCAGCCCAGAGCATGGAAGAAATCTCTGCTAGTTATACACTTGCCAAATAAAAAAAATAGGGTTTAGAGTATACAAAGAACTCAGGAAAGGAAACACTGAAAAACTGAACAAACCAATTAAAAAGAGAGCAAGAGAACAGAACATAAACTTCACAAAACAAAATGGTTAATAAGCATATGTAAAAATACTTTAAAATTCTCCCATTCGCCCTCTCCCCAGTCAGAATGACTATCATCAGGAGTACAAATGGTAAGGAAGATAGCATGCATGGATGCTAAGGGAAATTTTGAACTCTACTGAACTGTTAGGAAGTGTGTAACCACTTAGACTACCAGTTTATTTTTCTGTAAAATGATCAATAAGTAGACATAGTATCTCTTGCTTATATCAGTAGGAAAACATGCAGTTCTTAGAACTTCAGCGTCTCAGATGTCTTACAATACTAGTCTGCCAATTTAAATGTTCTGCTCAAAAAGAAAAAAAAGGGCAGTTCTCTTTTTATAGAAGTGGGAACATTTCATATGTGTGTGTGTGTGTGTGTGTGTGTGTGTGTCTGTGTGTGTTTATGTGTGTGTTTATGTACATTCATATGAAAAGGATATTAGTGAAGTGTGGGAAACCAACTGAACACTATGTACAACAATGGCCTTTTGCCTTTGTTACATAATCACTTAATAGCTATCTATTTATCATCTATGTATCATCTATCTATATCTTTCTAGATTCCTTTCCCTTTCTCTCTGATTCTGCATTACAAAAGTCCCTCTTTGCCCATGTTCAGGGCTAGTCAGTGTTGTAGAATTTGTCAGAATCAATATCCTTTTATGTTTTCATAGTCAATAGTTCTAACCCCTATAACTATAACAAGTTCCCACAAACTTAATGTCTTCAAACAACTAAAACATATGTCTTGTAGATTTTAAGTTGATAGCAAGGCCTTGCTCGCAAGGAAGGCTATGGAGGAGAAACCTGCCCCTATTTTTTTCTAGCTTCTGTAACTTCATTTCTAAGATTCTTTGGCTCATAACTCCTTCCTTCATCTTCACAGGCAGGCTTGTACCATCTTTTCTGTCTGCCTCTGCTTCCTTGGGTTCCCATCTGCTCTGTCAGATGGCCTTCTTCCCTTTTGCAATAGACTCTCCACATCAAGATCACATCTGCAAAATTTCCTTTGCCATATAAAGTGACATTCACAGGTTCTGCTGTCATGGTCCAGAATCCTGGAGGATTAGGATTTATCCTACTATATGTAGGGACCTGAATATTCTAGTTTATCTCTTACTCATCATTTGGTGCCTCTGCTTGGTGTCCAACTAGATAGAATTCTCTTCTTTCCACTACAGTCCCAAAGAACACATAATATATATATACTAAGTGCACAATGATCATAGCATTTATCTAGTTCTTCATAACAAAATGTATATTCTGAGAGTTTTCAATGTGGAAATCACCCCATGATAACAGGCATTACTGACTTAGAGACTGGTCCTGCGGATCTCCATATGTCTGATGTACAAGTCCATTCTGTAGTTGTTTCTTCTTATGATAATACCTGTGGAGTCAGCTTTCAACCCTGCAACCCATGACCATACTCCCCTAACCATGTTATATGAATTAATCTAAGTAAACTCTTTATATCACAGGAATTTCTAATGTTTTTTTCCATAAATTTTCTCAGCTAAATAGATGGATCATAGATGAGGGAAAGATAAAGGTAAATTTATATTCTTTATTTGATGTTTTTGATTGGTGTTTCCTGGGGAGTGTTTTTAAGATCATGGTATGGTTTATAATCTCCCATTTTCTATCTTTCCATATATTAAAAGTTAAAAGTAATATTTACTTGGTGTGTACCGGTTTTATCTACTACTGGCCAGAGCTGGCATTTTGTCAGAAGTTTCAGTTAAGTTATGCAGCTAAGTCTAGCTGACTGAATAAGATGTTTGCCTTGCAAACTAAGAATCACCTTTAGTTTGCAGAGCTCAAATATAAAGCCAGGTTCAAAACAACAACAACAAAAATGGTCAGGTGTTCAAAATCTCAGTTCTGGGTAGATAGGTACAGGAGGAAGTGATAGCTTGCTGGTTAGCCAGTCTACTTGACAAGCTCTTGGAAAGTGCCAGCTTCTGTCTCTAAAAGAAAACAACAATAAAAAGGAAAAATTGGACAGAAGCCTGACAAGTGATTCCCAAGTTGTTCTGCTGCTTCAAGTACATGCTATGCACAGTACATCACACTCATATAACACATGCATGCATACATACACATACACACATGAATATACAAACTCAGGGGAAAATTGTAGTACTTTAACATTGGCCCTGGAAATAGAAGAAAGAAGTTCCTTGAAAACTCAAGAGTATTAGAAAATACATTTGAACCCTTTGACCTTGAAACCTGGTAGACATCTTTGCAGAGAGCAATGACACATTAACAGGGATGGGATGTGTGCAGTGAAAAGACATCCCCCTCTAACATTTCATCAGTTTTTAGGTCAGCCCCTAACTCAAAGAGGCCATCCTGCTCAACATCCTTCACATAATGAGCATGGGAAAAATTTACTGGTTATTCACTAGGACAAAAATGATTTTAAAATTCTTGAAGCAAAATCAAGAAAAGAAGCTGAATCAGAACCATGACTTTTTTTTTTTAAGAGCAGTGAAAATGCAAGTATTAAAGGCCAAGAATGCACTGAAGAGTGTGATTGGTCCTTAAATGGCCTGAGAGAATTGAGTGAAGTGAAACCTTACTACACACATTAGTCACCAGAGGGAGAAGAGCTCCAAAGACAATGAGTTGCTTGTTGTCCCTTCGGGTTGTTCAAAATAAGCTATACTTATTTTTAAGAAATGCTTTTTAATAATGTCTGAGTAAAAATGAACTTTTATTCACTCACCCATCCAGACATGAGGAAAAATTTCATGCTGAAATAAAAACAACAAATTAAAAATTCACTCTAAGTTTAAAACCACACATTGGACATGGCTTATCCACAAAGTAAACACGTACTTATTTTAAAGAAATGTGGGAAATTTCCTTGGTCTACTCAATGTCTCCACTCACAATTTCCATTAGCCCTCCTCCTTTTATTTGCCTTTTCGGGGTGTATTGTCCCAGCACCAAGAATAGTAGATAACACAATGGCATTTTAATTTGGTTATGAAACAAATGAATATGAAGTAGCTCTCTTCACGTTCCTTGAATGTTCTTGTTAAAAATGACAAGGACTAAACTCTGATGTACCTGTGTTCTGAACACTTAAATTCTAGTCAATCATTGAGGAGAGAGATCTGACAGCACTCAGTCCTATGCATTGTACAGGAAGCATTCTTTCTGGAGGTAAGATGAAACACAAGTTACTTTCCAATGGAAGACCTGGTAAAGAATTGTCTGCCGATCCTAGTCTAAGAAATAAGGAAAAAAAAAAAAAAAAAACTAAATTTACAATGTATCACTTACTAATCATGTGACATAGCTTTCAATTTCGTCTTTTTTTGTTGTTATAGCATTAGGGGAGGGGCGCAAATGAATGAGACAGCATGACATAATTAGTTTGTAGGATAGCAATCTTTGACACAAAATAATCTCTCAATAGACCTACATAAATTTCTGTTAGGTGTTTGTGCATTTGAAAGGACTGCTATAAATATTCTGCTACTCATCAGCCTGCTCAATTATATTGGAATATATATGTGTATGTATATTCATCTGCCTGAGTCTGAATTTAGGACACAATAAATTATTTATTCCTTTTGATTTTTTAAAGATAGTGATTTTTATTGTGTATATGTAGGATGGGTGTGTTTGTGAGTGTGTATATGTCCGTGTGTGTGTGTGTGTGTGTGTGTGTGTGTGTGTTTGTGTGTCTGATTTGTGCATGCATGCATGTTTAATCCTGTCACTGTGCACATGAAGAGATCAAAAAAGAACTTTGTGAGGTCATTTTTTCCTTCCTCACTTACTTGAGTTCCAGGTATCAATTAAAGTCATCGGACTTTAGTAATTAGCATTTTCCTCGTTGAGCCATCTTCCCGACCCTGAGTTATTTATTTTTACTCATCTACTCTGATATGATGCTTTTGTATTAATTAATATTAATTTTAGACAAAGGATAATATTAAAAGACAGTCTTACCAAAACAGGATCTTGACAGTTTTCTAATATTAGTGGTAAAAAAATACCATAGAATAATGAAAAAAATTTAATTTTTATATGAACTAACTATTGCACTAATGTATTTCACTTTCCAATCAACATTATTATAGCTAATGCACTCTTTGAAATAACATATACATTGATTTCAATACAAGTTATACAGCATAAATCATGCCTACTGCCCCTAAGGTTACTTATTTGAGTTTTACCTTACAATACCTCAAAAACCATGAACACTTTTAGTGACAGGGTCTTTAAAAGTTCATTAAAATGAGGTATTTACAGTGAGCCCTAATCCAAAATGATTCCATTCATAATCCAGAAGATGCTTCATAAATAGAGATTAGGCACTGGCTGTGCCAGATTGAAGACCTTCTTCAGGTATAGGAGGACCAGTATAGAGGTTTGACTTCAGAATTGTAGTCCTGGATAACTGATGAAATAACTTAAGTGACTGTATTGTGTTAGGACAACCTCAGTAACCTAACATGGTATTTTATTAAGAGTATTTACAGAATTAAGGTGTGCCAGAGAGATAATTTATGCCCTCAATACATAAAAAGCAGAATGAGTTTTAACAGTATTTATAACTTCACATATCTCCTCTCCATAACATGTTTATTGCTTTTATAATATAATGTGATATGAGGAAAATCAATACTTTTTATGTATGTTTTACAGTAGCAATCTCAGTGCCTTCATTAAAGAACCCATTAAATCAGATTCTAGGACAAGGTCCATAATTATACTGTGTTACGAGTATGTTTTTTCCCATGCCCCCATCTCCGCAGCAGCTGGTCTGGTCCCAATCTTTGTTCCTCCCTGCCGGCCACCCAGTCCCGCCGCCATGCAAGCATCAAATAACACTCAGAGACTCTGAGTGTTACAATATTACAGTATTGATACAATACTGTTGGCCAGTTACTATTATTGTTTATCGGTTAACTCTGTCTTAATGATTAATCCATTTCTACTTATCTAAGTATTTCCACATGGTCATTTTATCAGAGTGGCTGGCCACTCTTGCTTCCTCTAGGCTCTACATGCTGACTCCTCTTAACTACTTCCTCTTTCCTCCTTGTCTCCTAGCCCTGCCTATCTTGCTTTCCTATTGGCCACAGTACTTTATTCATTAACCAGTATGAGAAAGATATTTACAGAATAACATCTCCCATATATACTGGATAAGCCATGTATTGTTTTAATGTTGTTTTTGTTTGTATGTTTGTTTTTAAGTTGTTTTTTCTTCATACTGAAATCAATGTGGAATTCGGGAATGATTGCTGTACAGAGTTAGAAGATAATGAATTTGAAGCACACTTGCATCAACTCAAATTTATTCAACTTTATACTTCTCTTAAATGAGTACTTTGGATTCTTTATATGTACAATAAGAAGAAACAACTGTTGTAAGCACAGACATGCATATATTTGTGTGTACACAGCATATACATAGAACTCTGATTTATACGGTTGTTTTATCACTTTTTTGCATGCTTCCTTTTTGTTTGGCTTGACAGTTTTAGAAGAGAGAGAGAGACAGAGAGAGACAGAGACAGAGAAAGACCGAGAGAGACAGAGAAATACTGGGTACTAGGCATTGGATCTGGAAATCTTAATCTGAATATAGGATCCATTCTCAGTACTTGGTTCATATCTGGCTCCCAATTCCTGGCATTCCCAGCTACAAAGAGCATCCAAAAGCCTCCTAGCCATATGGATTTCATGTTACCAAGGCTATCAGACTTACATTTGCCTTAATGATTCATGATCCCTCATTCAAAAGGTTATCAGCCTAGGAAAAAAATATCCATTGAAATCCCAGTAGGATATTTTGATTCTTACCCAAACCACATTTCTATTCCAAAGAAATTCTTTTGTCTTAATATGCATCCAAAATATATCAAATCATTTTACAAAGTGTTTGGGAAATTACTTTCAATGTGATAAGCCAAAATATCATATTGAGTTAGTGTTTCATCTATTTCAAGCAGAAATTTCTCAGGGTACTCAAATCCTAGACCTTAAATCACGACACATATCTAAGCAATAATCATAGCAAATTTCCTCTTCTTTGTTTTAGACAGTTGAAAGTTAGACTCAGTTTGACAATCCTACACTCTTACAAATTGCCAACTGAAGAGAATGAGATTCACCCATTAGTCTTGCTGTCATTCTCTCCTGAACAATCAGTACAATCTGTTTGCCTTTTAGTGTTTTCTAAAATACCCTTCCCCTCAGCTATCCTTTGTGCCATTTTGCCCAATCTCATAAAAGATAAATAGAACTCCTGTGTGGAGAAAAATCCCATTAGTCCAGACAAAGCACAGTCTCCCAACAATCCTTGACATGGGAATAAGGTAAGAATGAGAAATGCATTCTATACAACCTACAGGGTTAAGTAATGCCTTTCTTTTTAAACCAAAGAGAGCCAAAGATTCCAAAGAGAATACTGGAAATAATATCTTAAGCAAGAATACTCATTGCTTTTTATTGAGATGAACTGTGATCCTGTTTGGTTCGCTAATCACCGCTCATACCTCTATTCACAAAACATTTTGCATAAATTCTTTCCGTGTTAGGACAGCAATGCTCCATCCAAAATTCCTATATGGATCACAAAAGGCGAAGTACAGGAGGCTACCCTTAGAGATGAGAGAACTTCCTGTTATTGAGCCCTTAGACTTTAGTATCTTTAGCCTTGACATGTCTTTGGTTGCATTTTCTAGTTTTAGAAGAATGTTTTCTGCATTTCAGATATCTACTGTAAGAAAATAAACATAGGCAGGGCTTGCAAACTTCCATATTTCATAGATAGAAAAGAATATCAGCTATTTTTAACCTCAAAAACAAACAAAACACATCAGACATCCACTCTTCTAGTATTTTATGTCATTTTAATTAAAGAAATTTGATTTGAGCATCAATCATATGATAAGTAAAAATTTCCAATACCAAAAAGTTGAATAACAGGCTTGTTTCCCCTATAGATTTGCAATATTATAAAAGAAAAACTATCAAACACAAATGTTAATTATACTGTAAAAATTAGACCCCAAACATGTTTGGGGTTTACCACCAGGAATAGCAGATGCATAGAAGAACAAGTTGAAAAGAAGTAAGTACACAGGGTGGAGAGTTTTATAAAGGTCAGAGTTCATGTAGGAGGTTTACAAGAACAGGGAGGAGATGTAGAAGACAGTGTGATCAGAGCTAAGAGGGTTGGGGGAGAATCCAAGCTGATTTCATAGGCACACAATACTAAGCATTCTATACCTGCTGCTGAGAATGTCAGGTTGGAAAGGAAGGTAAAGTAGGAGTCCCAGCATGGTGGCAAGGATGCAAAGGTAGCTTAGAGTTCATCCTAGTGATGGTGCACACACAATGAAGAGCTTGAAGCAGGAAACTAGTATAATTCCCAAAGTTCTTCTGATGGTTCATTGCCAAGCAATGTGCAGGGTAGATTTGCAACACAAGAAAGACTAGATGTAAAGAGACTAATTAGACAGTTCTTATAACAAAGGTTAATGCTAGTAAAGATGTCAACTCTCAGTAGAGATGTAAATATACATATCATCTTTGAAATTATTCAGCAAACAGTTTGACTTCTGATGCCAAAGAAAGTTATTTCTGAATACAAACCACAAAAGAGGGAAATTCTTTTCATGGATATGTTGTATGGTTTAAGACAGATTATACATAGTACACTTCTTTAAACTCCTTTCCGAATCTCTATCAGTGTTATTTTAAAACGAAGCTGTCTAGGTAACTCCACATTATTTAAATTATAATTAATAAAAATAAACTTTATTTGGAGAATGTGCCTCCTGTTCTCCTCTGTAGCTCCATTAGTTAGAAAAAAAGAAAGTTACTTTTACTGATTTACTAAAATATTTCTGTTTCTTCATTCTCTTGCAAATTCCCTTCATGAAAGATAATTTTCTTCCTGGCTGACTAAAAATTACCTGAAATTAAAAATGAAAAACTTAGTTCCATGGAAAAATTTATTATCTCTCAAAAGGTGCTCAGCTACCATGATCAATTAAATGTATCTCACCTATCAGGGCCTCCTGATCTCCAGCCCTGTCATCTGGACAGACATCATGTCACATTAAGAGTTACTCTTGGGAAACAATGCTCATAAAATGTCCAAAGCAATTTATTACATTTGATTCAGCAGCTGTGTTATTTTGGAAATGCTCTTTTGGACTCATAGAAAGATGGATTGGGAACAAAATAAAACTTTCCAAAAATCTTCAACTTTTGGCATTCTGTTCATTTATATTAGGAAGCCAGATTTTAATGTTTTAACACACAGAAATGTTCTTGAAAATAGGATGTGGGAAACGCAAATTTGCAGGTTATAAGTTAAGTCCATGGCTTTAGTTGTTTTTCTCATTAAATGTGGAACCCAGCCTCTGTCTCAGTAGCTGGGCATTTTCTTTAAATAAATTGCGAGGGGGGGTGAGGAAAGATAGAGAACACATGGTGAAATGAGATTCAAAAGAGACTGGAGACAGAAGACAGTGTTACTTCTTCATGGTGGATGAGTACTAGACATGACTCTTTTTTGCAGTTTTCTGGAATATAATTAATGGAATATAAATTGAATGTAAATAAAAACAAACAGTCCTTTTTGGTTTAGTTATTTTCTTTTTTTGTTTTTACATCCTAACCAAAGTTTTCCTCCCTTACTTCCCTCCTGTTGTCCTCCCAATTTCTCTTCCCTCACTTCCTCTCTACCCCCTCCATCCACTCCTCCTCCACTATTTCTCTTTAGGTAGAGGTAGGCCTCCCTTAGATACGAATATCAACCATCCAAGTTATATAAGTTTCAGTGAGAATAGGCTCCTCCTCTTCTATTAGGGTTGGAAGAGGCAATCCAGTAGGAGGCATAGATCCTGACCTACAATTTGTCCTGTCTACAACATGTACTGGAATAAAGAAGACACAGAAATTGTTGGAGTAACCAATAATGACTGGTAGAACTAGAGTCCTATGCTCTGAGAGGAAGCTCACTCCTGAGAGCCAGGACCCAGAGACAGGGTACCTCAGAGACCTTGAATAGAACTATATACTACCAGAGGAAAAAAATCAATGAAAAGATTCCTAATGATCTTATGCTATTCTCATAGGTTGGTGCCTAGCCCTATGTTCATCAGAAAGGCTTTATTCAACAACTGATGGTAGCAGATATGGAATTCTACAACCAAACATTAGGTAAAGCTTAAAGAATCCTATGACAACAGGGGAGGAGGACTGTAGGAGTCATAAGGGTCAAGGATACCACAAGAAAACCCACAGTAGAAACTAACCTGGGCTCATAGGAGCTCATAGAAACTGAGCCAACAATCATGCATGGGACTGACCTAAACCCTGTGTGTAAATGTTACAGTTGTGTTAATTGGTTTTCCTGTGGGACTAATAACAGGGATGGAATGGGCTGTCTTTGAGTCAGATGCCTGCTTTTGAGAACATATTCTTTGGAAGGAATAATATGAGAGTATATCAATGCTTTGCTCAAGCACTTTCAAAGACATTGCCAGTCAAGCCAAGACATCTTTACATATTCATAAAGTTCAATACCACCCAGTAATTATCCCAAACATAGAGAAAGAAATTAACAAGAAGATGTCATCCTTGACTGAGGCAAGTTAGAATTGGTCAGTTTGACATGTAGAAAGAGAAAAGCATCCACATACAGTGAATGAAATTAAGAATAATAATATTATTGAGTTCACAACATATAGTGAATACTGTTATGTAATTCCAATCACTAAATTCTACTACAATTATTATACAAAAATGAGGAAATAATATTGACAAGATTCTATGACATACTCACACTGCATTGTACTTTTGAATATGGTCTTTCGTCTTGCAGGCCTCTACAGAAACATGTTTGAGAGGCCTGTGTAATGGGCAATGGCAAGCAGACATTTTGATATTACCTAAACTATGACCAGTGTCACTTTCAACTGTAATATTAACAGCTGTAATTACCCATTGCTAAGCTTAATCCTGTCTCTGATACTTAGTGTATCTGAACACCCAGCCATAGTATATTTGAGTTATTATAGGATTTGGGAATAGGGCAGAAGTTAAAAAACAACATGGTCACCCTAATAAATTAAGTGTAACTTAGTCATAAATATGTAGTTCATTATATAGTTCAACCACTAAACAAATATGGCTACTTAGGAAAAGAACTATTTTTTTAATTATTTGAAGTGTATATAAATAATGCTATCTTATTATATGAATAAATGGTAATGTGAGTTCTTCTGTTCAATAGAAGTTCTGAAACACTGTTAGTATCTTTTTTCTCATATAGCCATCATGAGGAAAGGAGAATAATAGGCAATGCAAGTTATGAAAGTCTATCTTCATTGTATTAAGATCCTGTTGCTTAGATTTAGACCACCAATGAATTGATACAAAATATTTTACCAATATTTTAAGCATTTTTATAAAAATTAGAGAATCTCTTTTATTGTTATATTAAAATCTCTGAGAAGACTGTTTAAAAGTAAGTGTTCATTTTTGTAAGATTTTGGTTTCATTTTTAATTATGTATATGAGTTTGTTTAGTGTTAGTGAAGGCTGGAAGGTAGCTTGGTTCAGGAGGTACAGACAGGTGTGAACAGCCCATAGAGAGTGCTGGAAACTGAGCATAGCTCTTCTATAGTAAAGTTTGCATTCTTAAAAGCTGATCTGATCTATATTTCCAGGCTCATTGTCTATACTAAACACATATACACACAACATTTTAAATATATATTCACATTGCATATTACTGAGATATGTATATATATATATATATATATATATTAAAATAGACAGAAAATTAAGCAGTCAAACATACAAAATTTTGAAGAACTTCCTAATTTGTTTATGGATTGAGGAAATAGGAAATGTCAGGATCCTGTCTTAATATGTTACTTGAATAAAAGCTTTGCAATTTGACCTAGTTGTTTCTACACCATTCTATCATAGCATTATCAGAATATCTCTTGTCAAGGTGATAACATGTGACCCAATGCTATGAATTCCCATTATCTCTTCCCTTCCTGGACATCCAAAAAATAGAAATATGCAAATAAAAACACTCTAAATATTTATATAAAGTACATCACAATGTGAATATTTAAAAGCTGCATCATTTATTTCACAAGGATTTTAATCAAGTTATAAGTACAAGAAAATTTAGAAAATTTTCAACTGAAGTGGAAATGTGGTTGTATATTCCTATGGAGTCTGCTCAGACTTAAGAGATGGCTAGAATATTGTGAGGTCTATGAATATAATTTATATGCCAATCTAAAGTGCTCATGTGCAACATGACATTTTATTTTAATATCATATTGAAAGATATCTAGATTTATGGAAAGCTAATACTAAGTAAACAGCATTAATTTTCTTTGTAAAAAAATTTTTCTCTATACAGAAGATATTCACTCCTCAGAGAAAGTAAATAGAAATGTTCAGCTCTAAAATTGGAGTGATGTCCCATGGGAATCATAACATAAAGACCCATTGCACTGTTCAACTCTATCTCTTTGTTGGCCACGAGTGACTAGACTGTGCAAGAATATGTCAGTGTCACTTTACCAGCCTTGCTTCTCTGCAAAAATTGGGACTTAGTGGTAGAAAAAGACAATGGCTGGTCTGAAACAATTTATAGCCCTGGAGATGATCCAAATGTCTACAAATGGTGTTGCGGTGTCAAGACAAGTGGATGGCACATATACTTCAACATTTCAAAGAAAGATACTGTATAAATATTTGCATAAGAAACCCTTGGCCTTCACACAATCATTATTTTATTTGCAATAAGAGTGATGTCCATACAATTTTGATAATGATGAAACATTGAGTATACTAAAGGTAAAACATCAATGCATATATCCATATGTACACACATCATACACATAAAGAGACATTGTACCCATAGCTCAATGCTTTCATGAATTATTATTTAAATTGATCTAAAATGTTTAACATGTAAAGTAAATACATGTGTACTTATGGGCTGCTACATACCAATTACAGAGGTAGATAACATATGGATAAGTGATACAAACACACTACACAATACACTGTCACACAAAAATACATGTATAGAGAGATTAAAACAGATGATAGAAAGATGATTAATATATACATAGATAGATGACATATAAATAGATTGAATATTAGTAAAAGTCAGCTCTTAGCTAGTGAAATTTAAATATTTATTTTACAATAATCTATGATTTGTGTTTTCCTAAAAGACATATAGAAAGTTAGATTGACTACCTGTTGCTGACAATGAAGATAAATGGACAAACTAAAGCAATTTCATATCAACAGAAAAGATTTGTAAAAGAAAAAAGATTATGCAATTATTAACAAATGAAATACATTAAATTAACATTCCAAATTTGATGCATTTAAACTGGTAGGCTAGTGGTATATTTGCATTAAGTGCCATAGATCTGAGACAAACACTTGTGGTATAAGCATCCATTTGGGACAGCAAGGATATGCTTTGCTCACTGAAATAACATATCCTAGCAATCTTGGCAAATACTCATATAATGTAATGTTTATGTCTAATTAGCTTATTAAACACATTTCTATTTTTGTTTCATCATTCTTTCAAAAGACATTTGTAAATAATTTCCATGAACCAGACATTAGGCAAAAACCATGACTAAACTGACAACAAGAGATAAAGTCTCCCTACTAAAGGATGGAGCATCTTATCCCCCCAAATACTATCCCAATTCCAGCTTCACATGTGTTCCTATATTTTGATTTGCTATCATGCTGTAATGAAGAAACCTTGTTCTTATTCCTATAATCTGTGCTAAGAACAGTATCACCAGCAGCACTTTCTGAAGGATTTGAAAAAAGAAGATAAATAAAGTGAAGTAGCTAAAATTGTTGACAAGAATTTTCAATTAATTTTCTTTTTTGAGTCATGGTACAGAAGTTTGAAAGAAGACTTGACTGAATCTCAGGAATAAGGGACATTAGCCAAAAAGTATTTTCCACTTACAATCAAACACTTAAGGAGCATTTTAAAATATATGAGATTTCCCCCTAATTTTTAGTATGTTTATCTTTGTTTTGGTTAGATGTGTGTGTGTGTGTGTGTATGTGTGTGTGTGTGTGTGTGTGTGTGTGTGTGTGTGCCAACATGCAAGTGTATGTTTATGTTTGTATTTATCTGTCTGTGTGTCTGTGTGAGTATTTTATTTTATACAAGGTCTAACTATATAACTCTGGTAGCTTGGAAATCATTACTTAGGCTATGCTAGCCTAGACATCACAAAGACCACCTATTTCTATGTCCTGAGTTCTGGGATTAACTACACATGCCACCGCACCTTGCTCAAATGAACATTTTTGGAAACAGCAGGATATGGGCTAATGAGAAATCTTTGCAATTCTTTATCATATATATATATATATATATATATATATATATATATATATATATGAATACATCTTTCTGTTGGGGCCTACTGATAACCCAGCACCTATTATTGTTGAAATGAAATTATCTCTCAAGCCACCTAGTCACTTTATTGTATTAGAATTCCCCTGTTTCCTCTAAATTGAGAGCACCATACCAATAGTCCAGCAAAGCTGGTATAGCAAAAGGCTATTTCCCTTTTGAACTATGCACTGGTCTTTTCCTATTAAATCTAAACTGGGTTAATATGGAAGCTTCTTGTTAACATTTAATTGCACAATAGTGTTTCAGAAAAGGGGCATTTAGAGGGAGCACACAATTGCCTAACAGGAGACTCTTGGATCTGCAGAAATGTACTTAATTAGCAGTGAGGCAATTTATATTAAAATGAGACTGAGGAAGCAATATAAAAAAAACAGTAACCAAAGAAGTAGGGTCAAGGTTAAAGGTCTAGGAAGACTTTAATCAAAGCGAGGCAGAAGCAACATTTTACTGAGAGATAAGGACATGGGAGTGAAGAAGACAAGGGGACCATAGACATAAGACTTCATGGGAAAGGAAAAGTTTTGCAATGTAAATTGTTTCATTTCCATTTCACATTTCTTTTCTTTGCCTTTGAATTCCAAAAGTCCAGTGGTACTGAAAATAGCTCCATCGCACAAAGTATTGCATTAATTTTGTGATTTCTGCAAGTCTCCCTTTTAGAAAACCAATTCTAAAAGTAGCAGTTATTTTTACAATTGGAAAGATGAATTTAGAAAGTTATTCATGGCTCATAACTACAAATGCAATTTGTGGGACCAACTCTGGTAAAAGTTCACAGGATATTGTGAAGACTCAGAGTAACTATAAATTTATTCTTGTAAGAACTTAGTTTAAGAGAAAGAAAGTTTAGATACAAACATTTCAAACATAAGTTAAATATTTTCTTATATTTATAACTCGATTTTATTAAGTCAAATTTAACCTTTGAAATGATTACTCTGAAGATAAGTTCTCTCTTGGTGCTATAAGCACTAGTGGCCTAAGAGCTAGCTATTCTTGATAGCTAAAGGTACTAATTTAGAGCTTAAATATTATTTAATTCATTGATTAAATATTATTTTATTTATAGCTTAAATACTAAAATAACGACTTGAGTTCTTTTAATCTGTAATTTAGTGCCATGTCAAAAATCCTTAGCAATGTAACAGGAATGGAAACCATATAAGAAGATCAGAGAGAACTGGTAGCAGTTTATTTCTTCTTATGCTGCTTTTGTGCCTCTTTCTCCATGTTTCTCCTGAGTATGAACTTCTCTACATTATCTTCTGTAGACCAATCTGCCTTACACAAATGGTTTACTGACAATAGTGTCTCACCCTAAAGATATACATCCACACAAACTTCCTATAGCACTAAATATCATCTGCCTTGGGGGACGCAAGCAGGGCATGAAGAAAAGAAAGAATTGCTATCTGACTGAAGCTTACCTCCTTTGGATTAGTAACTCCCAAGTAACTTGTCACATGTATCCTGGTTAAATATAGTTTGCATATGGTTCAAAACATCTGTGATTTTACATTCATGCATAAATTATTTTGTACAGTGGAATTATTGCAAAAAGCACTCTCCTATCACCATGGTTACTAGTCCATACTGTAGAGTCTTCTATTAACATCTACTGTGAGTACAATTACAAATGAGTGGCAGGGAGAAATAAAAATTGCAGAGATGGAAATTCGCAAGCCACCAAGATGATACTTGGTAGTGCTAGTAATAAGCAGAAAATTAGCACTAAATTGACTTCTTTGAGATAAAAAAATCAGAACACAAGATGATTGGTGATTACATAAACTAGAAAATAATGTACACTTGAATAAATTGGCCTTGTTATTGTTGAGTTTCAATAAACTTTAAACTCTCATAAAGCTTTGACCTGCAACATTCTTGCTTATGTCTAAGCTTGATGTGTGGTCACTGTCCTTTGAATC
The DNA here is from genome assembly GCA_030556225.1 of Cricetiscus sungorus. Taxonomy (NCBI): domain Eukaryota; kingdom Metazoa; phylum Chordata; class Mammalia; order Rodentia; family Cricetidae; genus Cricetiscus; species Cricetiscus sungorus. The sequence continues at coordinate 34,499,547 of JANBXA010000372.1, read as the reverse complement.
TTCTTACTGTGATTCCTGTCTCAGTGACTTTGGCTTTAGTTCCTACTAGGGGTAATGTTAGAAAATAATAAAAAGGGCAAAACAGATGCTGTGAAGAACTGTACACAATGAATTGGAATAATTATAAGAGATCTGTGCTATCCTAATTATACTCAGTATGAAATCGTGCTCTCTCCTCAGTCTTGGTGTCTAAAACCAGCTGGGTTTCATTCCTTCCAGCTGAGGAGTGAGTGGTAAGCCCAGTCACCCTGCAGTGATAAGTTTCATCATCATTTAGGAACACACACACACACACACACATGAATGAGGCCATACACAACACTATTCCTGAATAGTATTCAGCTCAAAATATAACACCTGTACATTAAGAAATTTTAAGAATTTAAATTTTAAATCTTAGTGACAAGGATAATAGGTGGAAGTTCAATGCTAGATAAGCACAAACTTGAAGACGTTAATTAAAAATACATTTTTAAAAACTGGATTCTTATGATATAAGATTATTTTTACCTATTTAAACTTTGATACATTACAGAACATAGTTTTTACCATAGCCAACAAGAAAATATTACAACTTAGTGAAAGAGTGATAAAAACAGTTTCAGAGTGTCTGATCAAGTAATTGAGAGAGGTTGACCTCTTCTTGGGGGTGCATATTTTGTGTGTTTACTGATTCTTTATAAAGAAAGATGGTCTCTCCTCTGTTGCCTGTATTATCCCTTCTAGTACCTATAGGGAAGATGACATAAAGTTAGAAACTTTTATTTAGGCAGCTCTATACTCTCACATAAATCAGACAGATAAAGAATTTGAAGAAAAGAAATTCACAGATGAACTCAGAAGGTTCTTAAAATTCAAAGGAAATTTTCTTGACATCAGCTAGGTAAATTATAAGAAACACTTTGGAATGTAAATATCAGTAGGCAGAGGAAAATAGCACAAAAAATATAAGTATAAGAAAAAGTCAACATAGACAAAAAGTATGACAATGAAGATGGATTTTATTTGATGAGAATCTTCTCAATCCATTTAATTTCAGCCTCAGGTGTAAATTTTAAGAAATATGAATGGAGATACCTGAAAAACTAATCCTGCTACTACATAAAACTGAAATATAAGTGGAGTGGACTCAAGAGAACTGATATTTGCCTGTGATGATATATATGTCAGAGTTAAAGTGGCTAGAAGAAAATACTACAAGCCTGCTTATTTAGATATCTTATACAACATAAATATTGAATCTCTTCACACTTGTTCGGTATGCAGTTAATAATTGCTGTGGTAATTGCTTTCAAAATGGCACATGAACTCAATATTAGTCACAGAGTTACGGAACAATTATTGAAAGTCAACTCAAAGTAAAACAGGTGAAAGAAACAATAGAAAAGAGAGAGAAAAAAATTTATACCAATACACAAAACAATTTTGTAGTACACTTAATCCAAACTTCCTAAAAAATAAAAAATATATATTGCTTCCATGACACAGATAGATGTGTCAGAGTAAAGAAAAATATTATACGTTCTTTTTTGTTGTTTACAAGAATTTTATTTAAAATACATGAGAAAACACATGTTTGAAGTAAATATATATCAAGTAAGTATTAACAAAAAAAAAAAAAAAGCTTGGGAAATGGTTGTAGATGATGGGAACAGGGTCAAGCACTGTGTCTGTTGCTTGCTCCCTTTCTAGGACTTGAATCTGTGCATCACAGCTTACATTAATTTTGCTGTTGATTTTCCCATATATTATTGTAAATGAAAATATATAAACATCATATTTTAAAGATTGAGTCTTTAATTTGGAAACCAGAAGACTGATAAAGATTCATGCTGCATGACCTCTTGACTACTTTAAGATTCTGCTCATGTATTCTACTTCTATATTTCACTAAAAGAAGTTCCATTTCTTAGAACAGCTAATACTCACTTAACCATAGTATTTATGGTGCTAACTGTACTTTAAGTATATTCATATCCTACTTTTTCCATTCATTTGGTTAATTCAAGAAAAAAATGTTCTTATATTAATGCATTCCTAATTTCTTGTTCCATACAATATTAGAATATATTTCTAAAGTAAATGATAGAACAAGTGGGAAGGTGACAAGTTGATATAAGGGAGGGGAAAACAAGAAAACAGTGCCCCTCCACACTTTACAGGAGTATTATTGTTAGAAAATGCCAAAAGATTACCATTATTCAATATATTAAATCTATGAGGCACAAAACACAGTTTGGTTTCTTTGCACATGATAAGTATTAGATGGTGATCACCTTTGCAGTTGGTTGGTTGAAAACTCTACAACCCTATACATGTAATTCTGCAACTTGTCTATCAGTATGACTAAATAATAAATACATATAATTTTAATAAGAAACAAATTTAGATAGTCATAAAAAAACAAAATATTATTTTAAGGCAAGAGGATTATTGAAGTTGAAAAAGAGTCAGTATAAAATTAGATAGGAAATATAATTCTAAACTCAAATGAATTTCATTATACACTATATACTTTCAAAGAATTTATGAGCAGAAACTATAAAGCTCATCCTTGATTCAGACAATACTGACTCTTTTTTTCCAATAAACTGGTCAGGTAGGTAACATTCAGCCCATCGAAAATGTGCTACAAATATATTGGCCTCATGCACTTGCATCATATACTACACTCCATAACATCAGACATGTTTTTCAAGAACACACACACACACACACATTCTTGCTAACCCATTGTGCAACAAAACAAGTCTTAGAAATTCAGGATAATAGAGCCCATAGTTTGCTTATTACAACACAATTATGCTAACTTAAAATGACCAGAGAAATGTTTAAAATTTCTGAAGTGTCTTTATAAGTAGAAGGGAATTACATGGGAAGAGGAAAAAGGATTGAGGGTCCAAGAAGTAATGGAGGTAAATATGATTGATGTTCATGAATGACAATGTTATAATAAAATTTGTTATTTCAAAAAATTATCAATTGATTATAAGAAAGCAAAAGAAATGACTTAAGGTAAAAATAAAAACAGAATAATTATTTAAATGTTTAGGATTTGATTACTAACCATGCATATGTATGGCAGGTAGGGAAACTATTTTGAGGGACATATTGCAACATTAAACAATAATAAATATTAAAACTAAATCTAAACACTCATAAGTTATCAAATCATTTAGAATAGAACTATACATGATTTCAAAACATTTGTAATATCACATTTAACTTCAAAAAAAAAACTACTGGGCTAACATCGTCTCATGGACACTTAAATGCATCTGTATATGTATGTATCTATATATAACATTGACATTACTGGTTGGTTACTAGTTCAGTAGGAGCTAAGGGAACAAAGAAATAGAAATGGATCCTACAAATGGCAGCCAAATCCAGAATCCAATGGCACACTTAATTGATCTTATAATAGATGAGGAGATGAAAATAAGAATGCCTTAGTCAAATTTAACTTTTAGCTTTTTCAGCTTCATATTTTGAAAATCATTGGCTTAAAGTATAAAATACTCTATTAAATCAATCCATTCATGTCCTTCACAAAGAATTACCCATTGTCAGTTGCTTATAAATCATAGTTCTATCATCAAAATTATTAAATGAACATTGGTACAAACCTCATCTTAAACACGTATTTCATTCATATTTCTAAAATACTTTTTTTCAATATCATTTTTCAATATTGTTAAGAAATTATTTATGCTGTAATTTACGGAAGAAATCTCCTCTCCAACTAGACATTTTCAGATATACATTTATACTGCTATTTTGTATTAAGGGCATTTGTCTAGTAATATATATATATATATATATATATATATATATATATATATATATATATACATATATATACATATATATATATATCTACCTATTAACTTATAATTATAATTACTTCCTGTGCATTTCTTTTTCTACTCTTAGACAAGAAAATAATACCATTGGAGCATTAATCTGGGTAGGATCATTCATTGTAAGAAAAATACAACAGATTTTGCACAGTCCTGATGAAATCTTAATGTAAAATGAAATTGTCACATATGAAAACTGTGCAAATATTTTCCTATGTCTTATTGCTATTTGAAATAGCAAATGTCAAGTATCATATAATTTTAGGAACTAATACTTGACTTAAATTAAAAATCTCATATAGCATCAAGCTCTCTAGGGAATAAATGTAAAATATGAATTGGTGCATGTATCTACCTTGACTATGGTAGCATTAAATTATCATGTTTTCCTTAAAATATATAATTTTATGGTTGTACTAAAAGTAGACTCCTGGGGTAAAATGTCATTATTGAGTAATAAAAGTACTCTTCATACTTATCTAGGTGATATCTTTTCACAGATGGAAGGGGGGCTCTTTCTAAGATAAGAATGTATAAACTGCAATAATCACATTAACCTAGGATTTATTTTTGAGGTCAGGGGGAGGTTGGTAAGACAGCAATATAGAGGACAGAGTGATAAACTATGCAGTTTGGAAATGTTATAGAGCCAAGGGAAATCAGTAAGAAGTAGACTAGGAATTGAATGATGTTAAAAACGGAGACTTTTTTCCTTAAAAGCAATCAATAATTATAATGTTTGTTTACACTAAAGTGGGGAAATAATTTGAAGACAAGGGATACAGTAAAAAAAATGATTATATCTCAACTGTGGGACACTAGATTGTTTTTCACATTATTAAAATTATTTTAAAATAAAATATTTTGAGTAAGAAAAAGAATTTTTTTCTACTTTTTACTTATTGGATAGGAGCACTTATCAGAAATTTGAATAGTGTTGCCTAAGAAATGGTTGACTATAGCTATATTCTACTCCAATAACTATAGACAAAATGTCATACATGTTTCCCTTGCTGAAAATCTTTCATAATTTGCTGGGAAGTTTTCAGACATCAATTTATCCCAACAATTGTAATCAGACATTGCCATGTTTTATGGCTGAAGCCTCTTTTATGCCTGAAATAAGTAAGTATATTGTAGTGAAGTTACCAACTGTTCTTCTGGGATGAGACATGCCAGGATGATTTCAGTAGATTATTTTTCCAATCACAGTGCAAGATTTGACACATATGTTCCATCACCAAAATCCTGTTTGCCAATATACTTTTCTAAAAAGCTTATTGTTCTATAACCCAATGGAGAAATATATCAAATTTTGTCTGAAAGGCATCAAAAGATATCAAGTTAAGGGAACAGAGAGTGAATTGAAAGATTTATCTTCACAGAATTGTGTAAAACAACCTAAATACAGTTTTAAGACTGTTTTGTTCTAAATACATATACAATATTCCATACCATATTACATTCAATACTTGTTAGGGCAGTCATTCCTTCCTGTATTCCAGGACTTTTCTAAACTCTGGGATGATAAAAATGATTAATAGAAAATAGGAGGTAGATGATGAGTTTTTATAGCCTTAGAAGGGTATGGGATAATGCTTTCTTAAATATAATGATTCCTTATAAAGACACGTTGATGGCTAGGGTGGTAAATCATCTATGTACTATACAATGGGGCCAAGTAACTGAAAATGTGTAAATATTTACATACCATATGTTACTAGCTAAAAACCCACTTAAAATAAGCGTTTTCAAGTTCTTCAAAGTGCTCCCTGGGCACTGCTGGAGATGACAAGATACATCAGACACTGGAAAAACAATGATGTAGAGTACACTGGAAAATATAAGGTACCAGCACACTGATTCTGCCCTGGAAGATTCAACAGGTGTTATATGTGTTATACTTGAACTATGGCTTGAAAATGAGGAAGACAAATAGATATAAAACAGAGGAATTGCAGGATATAGCAGTAAGTCACTAGTAGACAATAAAATAAGAAACAAAAGACCATCTTAACAACCATCTCAAAACGATAGGCTCAGTTAAAGCCTAACCCCCCCCACACACACACCAGTAAATGTCAAACATATGTAGTCCCTTAATTTAAAAAAAGATGATCCTCAGTTGCCGAGTTCCCTTTAATAGTAAAAGCTATATCATGTTTTATATTGAAGGATCAATTTAATAATTAAATGATTAAATATATTTAGAAGAGTATATTTTATCAATGTACAGACTACCTAGAAATAAATACTGTAGAATAGTATTTTAAAATGAAAACACACAAACCAAGCCTGAAAGTAAAGGTAACAATTAGGTGAGATAGCAGACTCTCTCATTTTTGTATAATGATGAAATCTAATAAATATTATAAATGAATTCATTTCTGAGAAAACTGGTTATCTCCATGTCTGTGTACACTCACTTAAAATGGTGTTAAATATCCATGCAGAAATTGTCGCTTATAAATTGAGAGGATTGCAGTCACCTGCATATTCTTAGAATCCTAATTCACTGTTTAAAATAAAGTAAAAGTTTTAAGAGTGGAGTCTCGGTTTTCCCCCTTTTGCTCAGATGCTATTCCCAAAGAATCATCATTTTTTGTCATGACTGATTGATGAAGAAGAATGTGGAACAGATGACATATAAGGCAATGAATTAGGGATAAAAGTTACTCCATGAGCTACTCTGGATGAAAGAGGTAGATCCAAAAATAAAAAAAAAAAATATCATGGTATTTGAGTGGAAAGCTAGGGTCCACACAATAGCTAAATTAAGAAAGTACATCAAAGAAAAAAGTTCTGACTTTGCAAGTTTGACCTTGACCAGGTAATCTAGAAACAAAATTTGGATATGACAAAGTAAGTAACTAAGGAAAAAAATCTAGAAAAGAGGTAGTTCTTCCTTGTCTGTAATTGCTTGCAACAAAGTAACATCTGGGTCATCTGCTAGATTCTGAAAGAACATGCAGTTTGACAAGCATATATTCAGGATGGCTAATTGGAAGTCAGGCTCCTCACACTTCCACAATTAGCAATGAATGATATTGTGAGTATATTTCATTGTCTGAACCTTCATCATGAATGTTTCATTCACTTGGACCATACCCTTAAATTATAGGCTTAGAAAATTATAATATACTACCTTATGTTAATGAGGAAAATGTCTCTGAACAAAGAATTGTACCATGGATACACAGAGCTATAAACTAATATGAGAGCACTTTTGTCTCCTCTTTTTGTTGTGTTTTAAGTATATCTGTCTAGAACTTGTATTTGAGAAAAAAATTAATATTAGAATGAAACTGTGTAAGAATATGCTGGAAGTTATACAAAGGATTTGTGGGATGCAGAACAAGCATCTTGCTGGATTCATAGCTTACATATGCAAAGTGACTGATCACTTTCAAATAGCAAAACAATGAACAGAGGACTAAAGGGCACAAACTTTTTAAGAGAAAGAACTGTGTTTCAACTTCTGAATACTTGGCTTAAAGTTGTGGAAATGTTCCCAGGGTACAAATGTGAGAGGAGAGGTAATACTCTAAATTCTTATTATTTGGAGATAACTTGTTTCTCCTGCATCTCATAGACATCTACTTGGCACCTCCTGGAAGCTTCTTCCTGGACTACATGGCCACAGCAACATGTTTTAAGGGAAGATTCCTAAATCTTTCTCCTCTATGAGTTTTTCGCTTTTTACTATGTTACCCCAGGCTCATTCTGTTTCTTCATATAGCTGTTTCTTATTATTTATCTGTGCCAAATTAACCTTTATCTGATCATCTCAACTTCAAGTTAAGAAGACTGAGTACCTTGTCTGTCATCCTAAGACTTGCATACTCCCTTTTAATAATATTCATATATGGAAAACTTTGGATTTCATGATATACAGCTGATAAGAGTTGTTTAATGTATAATTTCTCTGTTCTTAGCACCCTGCTCTTATTCACACAGATTTAGTAGCTATTAAAAACTAGGAATCAGTAATATACAAAAAGCCCAAAAGTTGACAATGTAATTCTAGTCACAGTTGCTGGGCAATTAATATGTACCAAGTATGGACTGGAGTAACGGAGCCAGTGATTTTGCCCAAGTTGAGTATCACTGAAATGAATGATGACCTCAAGACTCTATATATCATCTAATGAGATAGTCATTTATGAACTCAAACTGTTTGTCTTACAAATAAAAAACATTGTTTTTCCTTCAAGTTGCTGTAATATTGTAGAAAACATATCAAAATGCATACATATTTCCATTGGTTATTTATACAACATCAACTACTTGTAGAGATTTCTAATATACCAAAAGTTTCTCAGAAACATTATTTCATTAAATTAACTTATTAATCACAAGAACCAAGTATAATTTTTAGTCATAAGGAACTTGCTGAAAATCAGCAACTCAGGAGGTGGGATAATAGAGTAAAATAAATTAATATACAATAGCTTCATTATGAGGCAATGGGTATTAAGTTACTAAATGTACAACATAAAATTAATGTCAGGCAGTGTGGAGGGGCTAGGCTTTGCTCCAAATGATATGACAGACTTTGAAGACTCTTCATGGAAGTCTTCTGCTTCCTGGAGAGCAGAAAGGGGATGGGATGGGAATTGGTGGGGGGGGAAAGGGGAGGACAAGATGGTGAGGGGCTGGGATTGACATGTGAAGCAAGCTTATTTCAAATTTAAATTAAAAAAATAACAAAATAGTGTCAGAAAATTATTTGAGAGGGAGAAATGCAATAAGCAAATGTAAGTAAAATATGTTTGTGGCAGAATTCCTGACAAGAAAATTTCATTTATGTCCCTGGTTTTCTTAGTTAATTCAGTGGAGCTTTCTTTGTCCCTTTCTCATATACTGAATACAACATGTAATGAATTTTCTTGTTGAGGCTTTTGCCCATTTTTGCATCTCAGATATTAATTGCGTACTCTGTTCCTGAACTCATTTGGTACAGCTAATCTTCCACTGGGCTTCATGCAATTTGGCATGTCACCAATTTTATTTGCATAGCATTGCGATCAGGAGAACAGTCAAGCAGTTACATGGAAGCCTTCTTCAGTACTTAAAGTGTTTAGGACCTTAGTGCTGGAATGGTCTGCTTAACCCCCTCCTATTCAGATGATTGAAAACCTATTACTTCACATTCTGAACTCATTTGGAATTAGGCTCTGAAAAGGTAGTTAATGAAAAACCATAAAAGATCGAGATGAGATTTAAATACAATAGCTGATATTAATACAAGACAAAATAAAATATGGACATATCCATATTATGATAATGCTGATATATACAGGAAGATGAAGGAAATATTTATCCCTGGAGTGTTTGTTTGGGGGACACACGGTACTGCTGATTCTTTGATTTCAAAAAGCTAAGCTTCAAAATTGCTAAAGAATAAGTTTCTATTGTGTTGTACAACCTGGTTAGTGATAATTTGTGGCAGTCATGGGAAATTATTTGAGGTTTCTTTCACACTTGTCCTCAGGCATAGATCAATATGACAATGCACCTATGTTATTGTGGTGCTGTTTTAACAAAAACAGAATTGCTGACATTATTTTCAACAATGAAGATAATACATGATTGTTGTCATGAAAAGCAGCGACTTCTTGATGCACACAAGCAGTCAAACTGTGATCCTTAGCAAGTTATGAACAGGAACCAGAACCCTCCAACTGTATTTGTGTGTGTATGTGTGTGTGTGTGTGTGAGAGAGAGAGAGAGAGAGAGAGAGAGAGAGAGAGAGAGAGAGAGAGAGAGAGAGAGAGAGAGAGAGAGGGAGAGAGAGAGAGGAGAGAGAGAGAGAGAGAGAGAGAGAGAGAGAGAGAGAAAGAGAGAGAGATTAATTTCCTGTTAGTCAACTTGTTTACTTCCAAGTCAGCATAACTCATAAAGTTTATGGAAAACAATGTGAGAAGATGCAAAAATTTTGCTCAGGGATACACACATGCTTAGTGTTAACTAAGAATGTCTTTGAAAAGGTATGCTTACACGAGAGTCACAAAGCTGCATGAAAAGGTAAAATAATCCATGTGTCTCAGTACAGAAGGAAGTGTTAGAGTTGCAGCAATGTGTCTCTCTTGTTCATCTAGTCTCTTTCCCATGGTAGACTACTAATGGTTCCAAGGTAATCGTAATGCTCTGATCTCTAACAGTGCTAAATTTGTAGGTATAAAAGTGTTCCAATAAAATTTCAGCATAAATTTCATACACCTTTTACTCATAGGCTGGCACCACCTCATCAGAAGATGCATAACTTACACTTAGTAAAATGCATATTTTACCAAGGAGCATGGTAAACTTATATTAGGAGTTTATGGGCAGATCCTAGTGAAAGAGAAAAAAGTAGGCAACTTAAAATGGCAGTGTTGTCTGTTAGCAAATCCTTTGCACATAATGATCTGTTTGGGGGTTTTATCTCTATTTCTGCTAAGAGAGGGCAGCTGGGCTCTTGTGAAGACACACTGGGAAAACATTGGCTTTCTCAGTGTCCAGAAGATAGAATCCATGTAATAACTGAATTCTCTTGATAAAACAGAGATAAAATACTGTTGACAAACATAGATTATCAGAGTAAAATTAAAACAAAACAATATTTAATAATAACTGATTATCACTGTTCCAGCATGAAATAATAGAAGAACAGTCAATAACTATATACTTATTTTGGAATTTTATTCAAGGAAAATTTTGAGGCAGGCATTTAAGTTGAAATCTGTCTTAGTACATTTGAAAGATTAGCCCTAAAATGTAGATTCAAAAATGCCAGGTGACCTCTTTCATACCCAATGAACAATAAGGTCTGGAAACATCTGGGTTACATAAGAATTAGTATGCCAGGTAAGCAATTAAACAGCATCTGTGACAACAGGGATTATGATTGGACCATCACTATAATTTAGTCTCATTTAAAGAACCTAACTAATAATCAAATAATAGCAAGTAAGAAACTATTGGTACCCTAATTTATACAAACTTAACACTGGATCACTTCCATATGAACAGTATCCCTTTGAAAAGGGTGCATGCACAAGACTTGTAGATCATACAGTCAAAATCGGAGATTGGTTGGAGGATTAGTCTATGAAGTCCCACTTCAAGCTAAGCAACTTTTCCAAATTGATGGCTATTGGTTGAGAAAGAGTAAGTTTTCTTCAGGAATGAGATACATACTAAGGTTCCCAAACTATAGTAGTTGGTTGTGCACCCACAAACATACTAGGGAAACTAACGAGACTCAGAGGATCAAACAAGAGTGATGGGAGATGTTATTCTGTAAATATGTTTTTCATACTGGTTAATTAATACAGCCCTGTTGGCCAATAAAAAAGGAAGGTAGGAGGGACTAAGAAACTAGGAGGAAGGAGGAAGTAGTTGAGAGGAGCCAGGATGTAGAGCATGGAGAAAGAAGATGCAGGAGGTGGCTCCTCAATAAGATGACCACATGGAAATACTTAGATAAGTAGAAATGGGTTAATAATTAAGACAGAGCTAGCCCATTAACAATGAGAGTCACTGGCCCACAGGATTGTATCAAATACAGAGTCTCTCTTGTTATTTGGGGCCAGTGCACCAAACTGGCGGCAGGTAGGCTGGCAAAAAACAACAAGCTACATGAGAGCACATGAGTTAGAAGAGAATAAGTATCGGGGGAGCTGTAAGATGTAGAATTAGAGTAAATGTTTATGGAGGGGCCACACAAAATACACTGCATATATGTATAATAATCTCAAAACATAAATTTGTAGGAGGTCATTAATAGTATTGATGCCATATAAAAACTTGAATCACAACTAAAATTTAGATCCTCTGGTCTTACAATTTCTTCTTATAAGGAAATGCAAATATTTCATTCTTCCCTGCTCTTATCTGTCCTTTTCTCTCAAGTTCACTCAGTTTTACATAACTTATATTCTCCAGCACTGACATCCAGTAATGCCATTTTGCCAAATATTTTTTGAAGGTTTTCTGAAGTGGTTAAGTAATTATTGATGGTTCTTCCTTTTCAACAATAGTCTAGATGTTAGTCTGTTGCTAAAGTAAGCTTATGGAAATATGACTAGGTACTAGATAGCTAGCTAGATAGCTAGAAAGGTAATGAAGATGAGATAAGTAAAGAAGTAAAACACTTCAAGAAGAAAGTTACAAAACCATTTCCAGAATAAGATATGGCCCAGTTTCCATCTTAAACATTAGAAAAATAGACTTGGATTGAAATTAGAATAAATTACTGCATCGTGCTGAATTTGTCTATGTTGGATTAAATGAAGAATGTAGTTTTAAGGTTATATATGATAATCACAATTCTCACAAGTATGTCAAGTTCTCTTTTGTTTTCTCCAAGAGTTCCTGATTTTACTTCTGATCTTTGCAATATAATGTGAAAACACAGGTTTCTAAAATATCATACTTCAGTAAGACTAATGACTAATAATAACAGCAAATATAAATGTTTACAGTATATAAAATTTTAAGAATTTCCTGTAATTGACATATTCAATTCCTTTACTAAAATATGAATGTTTAAATTATGTGTTGAAAAAGAAACAAGAGTGAGCCACTGGCTAGGATCAAGTCATAAAGTAAGCCCAGAGAAAGCCCATGTTTTTATAGGTCCAAGCTCAGAATCAACCACCATGCTAAGCTCCATGGAAGCATACATAAAAGTGAACAGTGTAAAGAAATAGTAAAATGCATCTACTTCTTTTAGATCTATGTTTTCATAGTATTCAGATTGTGTTCTGAAGGACCTTAGAAAACTGAGGCACACTTTTAAAAACATTGGGAATGATTTTACCTTAATTGAAGCTAGAAAGACTGTAATATTTCTGAAGTATAAATGTAATTCTACAAATGACTCAAAATTATCCTTTTATACTTTTAATATTGTCATTTAGGCCACTCCTTCTTCATGTTTTTACCTATGGATACACATGATTTAGGGACTGATTCTAAGAAAAACAATGTCTAATATTTCACCATTCCTTTACCTCTAGTTCATACAATGACTTTGAGTTTTTAACCTTTGGAATTTTAATAATTCTTCAGTATGGGGGGTTATTTCATGCAATGCAGAACCTTGTGATTACTAGCTAAAGGCACTAAATATCAAATTACTACCATGAATTCCATATTTTCCAAATTCCTCTTCAGGTAGCAGTGAGTTTAGATAAGGCCACTTGGCCCAAGTCTCCAAACTAGCCAAGATGTATCATGGACAAGATTTTCATCTTCAACTTCTTTAAATATTGTGCCTCAGAACATGTGAGAAATGATTAATGTTTAGGCACATGGCTAAAGCAGAACTTTCCTAATGTACTTTCTTTTCTCAACATGTTCTCTGTGGTCAGAACACAAGTTCCTTCTGAAGTGTGACAATTCTATATCTTCTATAATTAATGGGCTTAGGTGTTTTCAGACTAGAAATCTGAGAATGTATATTAGCATGTTATTGATGCCTTAATAAATAACTTATTTATTAGTAAAATCCAAACATTAATGGCTTTCTGTTTTGGTAAGAGACATTGTTATTTTCCAAACCTATACTACACGATATGTCAAATATCTGCTAGTTCAATTGCTACATCCATTCTTTACGGTTACTATTAGTATTTGAAGATATGGAAACTAAGATATATTAAGTAATTCTTTAATAATAATGATAATGACAATAATTATCATAATTGCAATGAGGATAATAATAATAGCAAAGTGCAGACCACCATGTTAAACACTGACTTACAAAACTACATTGGTTATTTTTTAAATGCAAAATACTAGGCAGCTGTATAAAGGATCTTATGGGGTCCCCTCCAAAAAACATCTTGCCATATCTTGATGACAAGTCTTAACTTTTTTCTGTCAGCCAAGAACCCAGTTAGAAAATTTCTAGGTCAAGACCACAGTCCTGAAAAACAATCTGTAAAGGACAGGAAATAAGTAGCATACCTAAAATTTAGAGAAAAAAAAAAGTACTTGCCTCTAGTTACTTTTTTATGCCACTGGTTTAAGTCTTTTAGTCTGTTATTCATAAAACAAAATAGTTTAATCAAAAGTGCTAATATCCTTGAAATACAGTTGATGACTTGATGGTATTAAGTTTAGAAACTGTATAGCTGATAGGCTAAAGAGATGGCTCAGATGTTAAGAGCAGTTCTTGCTCTCCTAGAGAACTTTAGTTTGGTTCCCAGTACCAAAACTGTATAACTCTCAATCACCTGAACTGCAGCTCTAGGAGAAATAATGGCCCATTCTGATTTCATGGGCACTTTCATGCCCATGGAGTACATATCTACACACAGACATACACATAAAATGAATAAACCTCAAAGAAAAACAGAAAGTCTTAAACTGAACAAGAAACTTTCCAATTCACACACTGCCTTGCTTTCATCTCTTATTGTCATAAAATGATCCTGAACATTTCTCATACAAATCAAAATAAAAAATATCAATTTTCTAACTAGTGTGTTTATTTTACAAGAATGGCTAATTCAGAGGAGTAGATTTCAAGACTAAGAGTTGCAAGAAGAACATATTCTACGTGGGCGGGCACATCACAACCAGGGCATGAAATTACAGTACAAAGGATCAAAGAGAAAAATTGCCTTTGGAGTGACAGGCTCTCCTTCACAAAGAAGAAATAACAAGTAATTTATGCTCTGAAAGTACTGTAAGTCTCATATTTTAGCCTGCAGAATTCCTCAAGATTGCTATAACAGGGCCACTTGCAGGGAAGAGCTATTAATCCTTTGCATGCTTCGCCATTAATATTGTTTATTGGGCCACAAGAAGAGGACATAAACCTTTAATGTCACTTTTTCACAGTACAGGTTTTTTCCGCTAAAAGATCCAATGGTATCTGCCAATTTGATATGGCACTTTAAGGGGACTAGAGAAGCAGATGGCTGATTCTTGATGACTAATTTTTTTTTTACAACAACTGAATATTTGTTTTTTGATTCAAACTGCACAGAATTATAATGTTTCTCTTTAATGGTGTTAGGTTATGTTGCTGAAAGAAAAATGAAGAATTTATACTGATGAGTTTTTTTAAAAATTAGATTTAGAAAATTATGAAATATGAACAGATCATTGGGAAATACAAGCTTATCCAAGAGTCAAATTGTAAAGAAGATCAATGAATAAGAATCCAGTTGTCTTCAATATCACTTTTTATGACTGCTGAAGCAAGAATATTTAAAACCCTCTGGTTAGGTGTAAGGAAATATTGTGGGTCCCAAGGAAATATCTGGGAAAGCTAACTGCATTGTGGACAACTTAAACTGGTTTAGTGAACATTGCTTTTAGTAAGAGTAAAATGTGGGGGGATGATGTAGCACATTTAATGTTCTTGGGTTTACTTGTAAAAGTTAGCAAACATCTTTCTTTAACTAATCTAAGCCATTTCTAGGTATATTTTCATCTCAGCTGTTTTTTTTCTACTCACTGATAAATATGTGATATCTTTAAATGTATCAAAAGACAAATGCTTCAGGAAAATGGAAATGTTACCATTTTACAAGATTCATGTCAATACTGGTTTCAGAAATCACTCAATTTAAAAAAGCTAATTGTTTCAGAAAATGAAGCACCATGTTGAGAGGTTTTCAGGTAATAAGTCAGATATTGGAATATAACAAATGTACAAATGGTTCTAGAAGAAACACATCAACTTTTACTGTGTGCAATAATGGAAAGAAATTAGATTAACCATGGTTTTTGAAAGACAATTTCCAGCAGTTAAAAGAAAAATAAGGCTGTGTTGTTTGATTAACCAATGGATTGTGCACATGGCTCTTTATATTTAAAATAAAATTAAGATCAAACTCCATTAAAAATTTGTTCCTTATTCACACTGGTGACATGTGAAGTTTTAGGTAGTCATGCATGGCTTATTACTAGACTTTATTACAGATTATAATCACCAGTGAAGGAAATTCTGTAGGATCAGTCTTTGACAAGCACTTATTTAGTGACTATTATCTGTCTTCTTCTTCCTTATATTAACTTTACAAAGATGACTAAATTAGGTCCTGACATCTGTGGTTTCATGGAATTTATAGGTTAACTGAAAAGACTGGCACACTAAAAAAATATAATTAGCAGACTTAATGACACAATTACTGAACACACAAGTGTTAAACATTCAGAAATCATATGCAAATAAAGGAATAAATAGTATGTGACTGGAAAGTCCAACTGCAGTAACTGGATGTTAGTTATGGAAGTGCAAGTCAATTGTTTGAGATGCCTAATTATTCATTCATCCCTTTACACTTTTTTATATTTCCTTCATTTTCTTCAAGTGACTATTATACAAGAGTTTGAAGAGTTAGGGATAGTAGGAGATTTAGAAATATATATTTTTATCACTGTATGTGTGTCTGTGTTTACATCCCTCTGACATGAATATTCACAAATGACTTCCTGTAGTGGTTAAAAGAAGACATTAGATTCTATAGAAATGGAATGAAAAATGGCAGTGAGCCACCCAGCATCATACTGGGAACTAATCTCTACCCTACAGCAATGGAAGAAAATATTACATATTTATTTATTTATTTATTTTTATAGCACATCTTTTTTTTTTAAGATTTATTTATTTATTATGTTTACAGCGTCTTGCCAGCATGTATATCTGCATGCCAGAAAAGAGCACCTGATCTCACTACAGATGGTTGTGAGCCACCATGTGGTTGCTGGGAATTGAATTCAGGAATTCTGAAAGAGCAGTCAGTGCTCTTAACCTCTGAACCATTTTTTAGCTCAAATAGTGATTCTATTTTGATTTGGTGTTTATTTTGTTTTTAAAGACAAGGTTATTCTGTGTAGATTGGAGCATGTCCTGGAACTTCTTATGTAGACCAACCTGGGCTTGAACTCACAGTGATCCTCCTGCCACTGCCTCTGCTCCCAAATTCTGGTATTAAAGGTGTGTACCACCACTACCTAACCAGAAAATACTCTTAACATTAAGTTATCTCTCTATACCCCAAATGTAGATTTTCTGATTCATCCCATTTTCCCCAATACCATTGGGTTTTCAAACTCACTACATGATGATGGAACCCTAAAAGACTTTCCACTTGAATTTGAAACTATCTCACTCATGATTCATGTAATGATTCAACATGCATGAGTAAACATTGGCTATGTTATAAGCATCACATTAATAACATATGAATAAAAAAGTAATGAACTTTGTCCAAAAATATATCTAGTGGAATAGATGATGATACAAAAGGATTACGATACCATGTGACTGAGAAATGGACAATAAGGTCTCAATAATAAAATGAAGAGGAATTAACAAATATTTAAAGGAGATATTCATCTCATTCATTACTTATTCAAGGAATAATGTGTTTAATTGACTAGCTGTCTTCAAACAAAGATAAAAACCCTTGCACACTATATCAAGCCTTGCTCAATTATAATCCATCAAATTGAAATCACTTCCTCACCACACTTTCTTTGGGAAGAAAGAAAAAAATCAAAATCAACAACATGTTAAGGATTTTTCATCTATGGTTTACCAGAATTCATGTAAAAACTGTACACATATACTGGTATTTATGTTTCTTGATTAAAATGCATTCCTTTAGGTATACTCATATGCAGTGGATATTTGCTGATAGTGTTGTGTTAAGTGCTCTAAAAACATGGAAATGTATATGCTTTCTACATGCCACTAATGTACTTATACTGAAATTATTTTTAAATTGTATTTTTGTATAAAATTTATAATTGGCAATGTGATTTAAGAAATCAGAGAGAATCCTTATTTTTCTTATACATAAAGAATCTCTGATTGGAGATGCTAATAAGATTTAAATACTAGAGCAGGAAGACAAGAGGCCAAGAAATATGAGTCCCAGACATAGAAAAGATCATCAAAAATAATGTTCAAAAGGAAATCCAGTATGTAACTCTTGTTTCACTAGGCAGTTTCTATGTAGCTGGCTCTGAATTCTGTTCTTGGCCATTTCTTATTATAGTTATACCACAGTACTGTGGTATTATCTAGCTACTTTTGGATATAATGAATAAATGATTATTTAAGATAAAATACTAAATTTACTTGAGATCACAAAATTAATGCATGCTCAACACATCACTGATAAGAATACATTTTTATGCCAGGCCCCAACAGTGATATCAGTATTTGTAGGAGGATAGACCTAACATGATATTTAAAGGAGATTGTAAATAACATATAAAATTTTATTTAAGCTAGATAATTGATCTTTCAGGATAAATGATAAATGTTTAACTCATCTCTATGTCCACATCCAACCCATTCTGTAATCATTTAAATACATAGGAGCTCATTTATCTACTATCTTGCTTCATAAGCTAACTTTTGTCTATACCTCAGGTTTTTAATGTCTGAGACCCTATCAAAAACTAACCAAAGAAAGTAAAGGAAGTGACATAAATAAATAAATAGATAGATAGATAGATAGATAGATAGATAGATAGATAACAGCCACAGATTTCAAATGCAGGTGTATACATATGCACATGTGGAAATTGTACCTTCTGCAAACACACCAAACCTATAGGCTCAGAAGGTAAGGCAAAGGATCATCTATGAATTTCGACGATTTAGCCATTACAATGAGAGTGCCACAGTGGTTCCCCACAAAATAGGGCAAATGTTTGTTAATTCTACAAGCTGTGTGCCAATCAGTAAAAAACAACTAATTAAGATAATATTGGGCAGTTTATGATGTTGACTTTCCTGAGGGTGATTCTGCCAAGGCTGTATTATTGTATTTCTACAAAACGGAAATTAGCAAATTTTATGAGGGTTAATTTTTGTCTTTTTTTTGATTCCACTCATTTGAGCACATCATCACCGTTGGTTATACTTTTATCTGCTTCATCATCACTTTACTTTGAAACAAATTGAGATTTGCAAGAGAAATGGTAATCATTAATTCCTTGTTCCCTATGGCACTGTGATGGTAGATGTCATCTGTAAATATGTTTCTCTTATCGGTTAATGGATAAAACACCGTTGGCCAATAGGAAGGCAATATAGGTGGCACTAGGAGGAGAGAGGAAGTAGTAAGGAGGAGATCTAAGATGGAGGATGGAGAAAGAACACCAGCTTCTCTTTCCGGAAAGATAAGACCACATGGAAGTGCTTAGATTAATAGAAATGGGTTAATAACTAAGACAGAGCTAGCCAATAAGAATCTAGTAACTGGTGTTGGCACAGCTTTTATCAAATACAGAGTCTTTGTGTTTTCATTGGGTCTGGCGTGGCGGTGGGACCAGACAGACCGGAGGGAAAAAACTACTCATAACAGCACTTAGAGGGTTTGGGGTTTTTTTTTAATTATTATTTTTTTCAAGAGCAACCAACACCCACACATACATGCATAAGCACATAAGCACATTTGTCCAAAAGTGTACAGGTATATATGTACATGTGTACACACACACACACACACACAGCAATAACTATGCAACAAGGATGCAACTTCTGATAGGACTGAAAATGATAAATGAAACATGGTTGAGGTAAATTGTCATAGGTGTCAGAAGATGTCTTTTGGTGACACCAACGGGGCATAATCATTAATTTCAATATCTGACATCTATAAAGTTGAAAGGAACCCACCCTCTCATCATTTTGGGTATTGTTTGATTGATGCCAACCTCCCTCTCTCATGGCAACCCTTCAACTTTGGACATCTTATTATAAGATTCCTTCATTTCCACAAGAAAATAAGCTCATGCCTATTAATAGAACTAGATAGAGTAGAAATATATAAAGGTCAGGCTTACTTTCTTATAAGTTGTCACCTAAACCTACTGTCTTTCAGGTGTGACCAATTATTGTTTCAGTGGAGAGAGCCTGAGTCTCTCTAGCATCATTCTAGGCAACTTGTGAGGCATTACTGATAATCTACAGGATATGCATAACGAGGCCACATGACATTTTGCTGCAAAATATATGTGCTTATACTTATTACAATAGATTGAAAGTAAATGAGGATCTACACCACCACAGGGACAAGGATGTTGCTTTAAATAGTGATGATGACAGCTATGATCTGAGCCTGTGCCCTGTCTGGAGTCTGCCCTTAAGACAAAAATTATGTGTTTGTCAAGTGTAATTTGGTCATGGACTTTCAAAAGTTTCAGAACACCAATTAAGAGCAAAAGATATGTAATCAACACTGTATACTAATCAATAGTAATGACTTTAAAAATAAAATATAAAACTCGAAGACAGTCACTGAAATAATTAGCATACATTCTTAATGTTACACGTATACACATTTTGAAAACAGGAAAAAAAGAAAAAAAGACATAAAGTTATTTTATCATTTAGAATGAGCATAAAATATGCCACAAATTTAGTTTTCAGTTATGCCACTATCTCCAGACACAATAAGGATCCTAGATAAATCTCATATATAATTTCTTAAAGCACTGATAATGAATGAAAAAAGGAGCCATGTCACTAGAACTCATTTTGTATACTTCAGATGATTTTAAATAATAAATTATTAATTAAATAAACATAAAATAACTTTGAGCATTTCAAATTCAATACGATAACATTTAAAATAAATAATCATTGCATTAGACAGTCTTGATAAAGCCTTTAATGTTCATTTCATAAATACAGCATATTATCAAAATATTGTCAAGAAAATATGCAAATAATAAAAATGAATACTTTGAAGTGATTTCCACTTTGAACTTTATCCAGAAATCTTATCTAGATGGCAGGAAAAGTCATCAAAGAACATGAATTAAAGGGTAGAAAATATATAAATAATAACTATTAGTTTTTCCAGCTTACTAAGTCAACATTTTCCATCACTACCAGGCTTCTCAAAAGGGAAATTTAAACAAAATTCATAAACTAGGCAAAAGTACAAAAATTATTCAAAAAGTTGATAAAAACGGAAAATATACTTAGAGATGTTGCCGTTTATCTTCTGCTGATGGAAAGTCTACCCTGGAGGAAGGCTATATGTCTTCATTACCTGCCCTGACTTTGATAGATTCTCAAATCATAGTCTGGGACAAGAACAGACAGAAGACAGAATCCATCACTTAAGGCAAAAAGAAATCAATTCTTTTAAAGCAGCAATGGGTACAAGATGAGAGAGATGATGATGCTTCATTTTAATGGTCTGTATTTTATATTCAGTGAGTACCAACTATGCTTATACCTTTGAAAGTATCTGAGAATGAAGAAAATGGGACTAGGGAGAAGCTCTCTTAATAAGTATGTTCCATGCATTTGTAAGACATTGATTTCAGATCCCCAGGTCCCACTTGAAAATTAAGTTGCAGCAGTATGCACGCATATAATCCTGGGGATTTGGAGGCAGAGACAAGAGAATCCTGGGACTTGCTAGCCAACCAGTTCAATGTAATCAATGTAATTGAGGTCATTTAAGAGACCCTATATCCAGTAATAAATTGAAGATCTATTGAGAAGATACACAACCTCAGGCTTCCACATGTCCAAACACATACTTATTACATATGTACCTACACATATCAAAATCTATGTACACACCATAAACACACACACACACACACACACACACACACACACACACACACACACACACACGTTAAAAAAAAAAATGAAGGGAGATCTTACTCTGAGTGAGATTTTTGTTCTGGTGAAGGAAAGAGAAATATAAGAGGAAGTCTAAGTATGCATGCTCTAACTGTTTGAGTTTTTAAACTGAAATTATTATATTATGAATACAATAAATGCATATGAGAACAGGCATGCCACAGCCTGCTGTGAAGGTAAGAGGACAACTTTGTGGAGTCAGTTCTCTCTGATTTCACATGGGTTCTGGAGGTCAAACTGGTTGCCTGAATTATGTGATATATCGCTTACAAGCTACACCATCTCACCTGCCCTTTAATTGCTCTTAATGACATATTGAACTATTTCATAGGGAGCCACTCCCCCAGTCCAGGAAAGGAAAGCTCCATTTTGTCAGTTTTATACCAATTTGATGTAAAAAGAATTGGGAGTAATCCAGTACTGAAATAATGCTCCCGTGTGTGAGTATGTCTTAGCAGGTATTCATACATAGAAGAGGTAAACACCAAAGGAAAGGTACTTTGAATTCTCTTACTGAAGCATTGCCTGAGTTGTGCAATATGCCAGCTACTCCTACAGGCAGAAATAGCTGAACCTAGGGAATTCACTGCCTGGTGAATTCTATGATTTACCTATCACTTCACATAGGACTCACCTCTTACTACCTTTCCTTCAGAGTGGAAGGATGCAGCCATCTCTATTCATTTGTGTTTTTACTGGAACCTGATCAAGGCATCTCCCCCTTGACTCCCACACTACCTCTCTCCAACTTTCTTCAACACACACACACACACACACACACACACACACACACACACACACACACACATTTAACTACAAAATATTCAGATACCATGTACAGATAATATGTATACCTTGATTTGAAGGTATGTAGCATCTTTGGTCTTTACCATGAAACATAAAGTGCTAGAGTGAAAGAAAACATTACGTTGTTTAATCCACACTTAATTGTGATTGCTAAGTCAAATGCTAATGTTTTACTAACATGTAAAAAAAACTAGACTGATGAAATAAAGATTGCTACAGAAGGAAGAAGTGAAATTCTACAAATATGTGGTAAGAAATATTCATTTACATGTTCATGTTTCCTAACACTAATTAAGCAGAATGGTCAACAATTTTGAAGGGTTTGTGTGCATATGTGTGTGTGTGTGTGTGTGTGTGTGTGTGTGTGTGTGTGTGTGTTGTCATTGGGAGTGGGTTATTGTGAAAATTTGAAATATTGCAGACTCTATAATTCTAACACTTGTAATAACTAGGTTGCACTATCTCAGTTAGATGAACAGGAACCATGAAGATCAGAGAACACTCCTAACCTAGAGTCACTCTGATTTTAAATTGCAAGCATAGAAGTAAATCAGGCATGCTTTTCAAAGTCAGACTTTATAAATTACACACTCCTCCATCCTGAGAAAATATAGGATATTTATTTCTCTTTAAGAAACTCCTGTGGGAAGCTGCAGTTGTAGTAGCAACAAAACTATCCTTACAGTGTTTCAAAAGGCTTGTCTCAATTATTTTGTTTTCTTAGTAAGGGTCATGATTCAGATTTAATTCAGGCAAAGATGATGTCACCATGATCTAGCCCAGCAGTGATGTGTAACATCAGTTGAACCTTCTTAGCATTGTTAAAATTCAGGTTCAGTGGCCTGACCATACTTTTTGAATTAAGGTGAAGAAAAACACTGTCCATCAATGACAGGAAGTTGCCGGTAAAACAAAGCCTTCAGACATGCTGATACATACTCTGGCCCTCTGCAAGGTAGACATAGTGTTAATCCCTATGCTTCTCAGGTCATTTCTTCAACTAATATTTTTGTAAGCAAAACAGATTAATTGTTATAGTCAAGAGCAAGTCAGAAAAGTGGCTGAATTCTCATCAGATCAGAAAGGAAATAACAAGCAGAGTTAGAATTTGTACCCAGTTCTGTTGAAGTCTAGAATCCAAAGCAAGTATCACATTTTCTTTATCCATTCTTAGGTTGATGGTAGTTTAGGTTATTTCCAGGTTCTGGCTATTACAAATAATGCTGGTATGTACATGGTCGAGCAAATGTTTTTGTGCTATGAATGTATCTTTGGGTATATTGCCAAGAGTGGTAGTACTAGGTCTTGAGGTAGATTGATACTCAATTTTTTGAGAAACCTCCTTACTAATTTCCAAAGTGGCTGTCCAAGTTTGCACTCCCATCAGCAGTGAAGAAATTGCCCCCTTACTCCATATCCTTTCCAACATAAACTGTCATCAGGTTTTTTTTTTTGTTGTTGTTGTTGTTGTTTTGGTTTTTTTTTATCTTAGCCATTCTGATAGGGGTATGATGGTATTTAAGAGTCATTTTTTATTTTCTTTTTCCTGATGGCTAAGGATATTGAGCACTTACTTAAATGTCTTTTGGCCATTTGAGTTTCTTCTCATGAAAATTCACTCTTTATACCTATACCTCATTTTTAATTGGTTTATTTGGTGTTTTGATGTCTAGTTTCTTGAGTTCTTTTTATATTTTGGAGATCAGCCCTATATCAGATGTGGTTTTGGTAAAGATTGTTTTCCATTCTGTAGGCTGTTTTTATCTTATTGAATGTATCCATTGCCTTGCAGAAGCTTCTCAGTTCCAGGAGATTTCATTTATTGATTGTTGCTCTTATCATATGTGCTACTGGTGTTATATTTAGGAAGTGACTGCTCTCCTGTGCCAATGTTTTCAAAGCTACTTTTCACATTCTTTTCTATCAGATTCAATGTAACTGGATTTATGTTGAGATCCCTGGTCCACCTGGACCTAAGTCTTTTGAATGAGAAAAGAAAGATCTATTAGCATTCTTCTACATGGCCACATCCAGGTATGCCAGCACCATTTGGTGAAGATTTTTTCTTTTTTCTGTTGTACAATTTTGGCTTCTTTGTCAAAAATCAGGTGTTCATAGATGTATGAATTCATATCAATGTCTTCAATTTGATTCCATGATTCTATTGATCCATCATAGTTCCACAGTATCTGTTTCTATGCTGATACCAAGCTGTTTTATTATTAGTATTATTATTACTGTATAATAATCTATATAATCTTTAAGATCTATAATGGATCTAAAAGTCAAGTACAATGAATGGAATATTACTCAGCGATAAATACAAAACAATGGCACCTTGATATTTGCAGGCAAATAGATGGAACTAGAAAAAAATATTCTGAATTAGGCAACCCAGACCCAAAAATAGAAACATGGTTGTGGTGATATTTGTTTATGATCTATCAAACAAAGCTTGCCTGAAGATCTAGACACACTAATTGGCCATAGAGATCAGACAATGCCTTTAATTGAAGCAGCCACACTAGTTAGCCATAGGTCTAGGAAATATTGTTTAATACCTTTAATCCCAGCACTAGGGAGAAAGAGGCAGATATATCTATGTCAATTAACGGCCACCATGAGCTACATGAAATTGATCCAGTCTAAAAGAGAAACAGAGCTCACACAACGATGATCTCAGCACTGGGGATCCCAATCCGTTATTCCTAGCACTAGAGAGGAATAATGGCAAGAGGAGACAGGAGCGCATGGAATCAGAAGTTTGGTGGAGAGCAGAGCAGTCTGGGTATGAAATCTGAGGTTCAGTGGATCACCCCTTATATCTTCCCATTGGTAGAAATGAGAACTCTCTAGTGAATGACTACTTTGCTTTTCCGATCTTTATCTATAATCCCAAATGTCTCCAGGTTGTTATTATTAAGACCTATTAGAATCTGTGCTCTACATGGTATGTATTCACTTATAAGTGGGTATTAGTTGTAAAACAAAGCAAAACCAGGCTACAAGCCACAACCCCAGAGAAACTAGGTAAAAAGAGAACACAAAAATGGAGGGCCACAGGATGGGAAAATAGTTAATATCTCCTGGGTAAACTGGGATGTGGGTAGAAGATGGATGGAAATAGGAACATGAGGGATCAAGAAGACTGAGTTAGGGGAGGAATTGTGGAAACAATGAAAGACGTGTTTTGATAGAGGGTGGCATTATGGGTCTAGGGAAAAACCTGTTGCTAGAGCAATTCTCAGTAATCATCAAAGATGATCTGACCTAGGATTCCCAGCAATAGTGAGATGGTGTGTGAGCAAGCCTTCCCCTTTAATAAGATTAGTGACTACCTTAATTGTCATCATGGAACCAACATCTAGTAATTGATAGAAGGAGATTCAGTGACCTACAGCCAAACACTAGGCTGAGCTCTTAGAGAGAGAGGAGGGATCATATAAACAAGGGTGGTCAAGATCATGATGAGGAAAACCACAAAGACTGCTGACCTGAGCTAGTGGGATCTCATGGACTATGGACTGACAACTGGGGACACTGCATGAGACCAAACTTGACCTTCAGAATGTGGGTGGGAGTTATATGACTTGATCTGTTGGAGGAGGGCTAGCAGGGTCACCAGGACCTATCACAGGGACTTAAACTGATTTTTTGGAACTCATTCTCTATGGTGTAATACCTTGCTCAGCCTTGATAGAGTAGATAATACTTGGTCCTGCTTCAACTTGGTATGCCAGTCTTTGATGATTCCCTAAAGAAAACCTTACTCTGAGGAATGGATGGTATAAGGGGTCACGGGGTAGGGAAAGTTAGAAGGGGAAATGTGGGTGGCAGGAGAAGGAAAGAGAGGACCTAGCATTTAATGTAAAAAGAAAAATAAAAGTTTTAAGTAAAAGAAATTAAAAAAAGAATTCAAAGCATTTCTATTATACTCTGTAGTATGGATTACAATAATCACTAGGACTGCATAAGATCAGGAAAGCAAATTATAACAGTTAAAAACACCCACAGCTAAACACTGAGCTGAACTCCTGGAATCCAGTTGCAAAGAGGGAGGAGTGATAAAAGGGGTCAAGACCAGGCTACAGAAACCCACAGAGACAACTGACCTGAACAAGGTGTAGCTCATGGACTCCCAGACTAATATCTGGGAAACCAGCATTGGACCGATTCAGACCCCCTGAACATATGTCTCAGTTGGAAAGCCTGGACAGTCCAAGAGACATCTGGCAATGGAATCAGCATGTATCCCTGATGCATGAAAGGACTTTGTGAGCACATTCCCCAGGAGGGATACTCCCTTAGCCTAGAGGCAGGGGAGAGTGCCTGGACTCTACTCCAAATGATTTGACAGAATTTGATTATCTCGCCTGGAAGGCAACATGCTCCCTGTGAAGTGGGGGTGGGGTGAGACAGGAGTAGTGGTTGGGGGTCATTGGAGGGAGGGAGGAACAGGGAACTGGGATTGATATGTAAAATAAGAAAAAAATAATAAACATTTTTAAAAGCATAAAAACTTGTTGGGCATTAATCACATCCCAACACTCTGCTTGGACCATGGATAAATGTTTGGAAGGTTTTGTTTTGTTTTCTGTTGTTGTTGTTTATTTTACATACTAAACACAGTTTCCCTTCCCCTCTCTCCTCCCAGTCCCTCCACCCACCTCTCTTCTACCCCAGCTCCATCCAGTCCTCCCCCTTCTCCATTCAGAGGGGACAAAAACTTCCCATGGGAGTCAAGGAAACTTGGAATATCAAGTTGAGACTGGATCAAGCCCCTTCTGAAGGAATGTTTTTTTCAGGCAGCTGATTAGGTGGGTCTACCAGACCTTCCTGCATTTTCTTTAATAGTAAGTGATCACTTTGCCAGGAAAACATTTGCGGGAAGTCAAATGTCATGGTCTCTAACCTACTCGTTAGGAGGACACATACAATTGATCTTATTAGATATTACAACAATGATGTCTGCATTATTTCAATATAAACATATGAAAGTTTTATAGGAAATTTACACCATTTTGTTGTCACAATTCTAAGGGATAGATATTTTTTTTGTTAAATGAAAAAAACTGGATCTCAAAGATTACCTGGCTCTGTTCTCAACATAATTGGAAAGTGAAAGGGCAAAGATTCAACCAGAGAGCTATCTACATTAAAATACCTCTCCTGTTTCCCCAGGTAAAACTGCAATCACAAGAGATTTTAAGATAACAATGGCAGTACCTATGCCATCAAGCAAGCACTCCCCTGGTAATCTGGTGAAGGTGCCATTCCATTTTCATGGACACAAAATGAAAACTGCAGATTTAGCTTTCATGAAATGACACTTTGTTTCTCTGTTTGGCTGGAAACTCCTGTCTGCTCTGACCGATGTATTTGTTTACTCCTAGGAGTACATGAAGGGCAAACTCTCAGCACTGGGAAATGCTTACTGCTTTTATAATTATTAAAATTTTTTGGTCACTAAATTTTTCTCTAAAGGGTGCAAAATGTCTTAGTTTTCAATTAAATTGGCAAATAGCTGTTAAAACATAATCTGACCAAGTAAATCATTCAACTCTTAGAAAAACTCTAAGGAAAGAGAATCAGTGTGAATGATAAATAAGAGAAAGATACATGTTCAGTGCTTGCTTGACAAAAGGCCAAGGGTATTACATGCATTCTTTCATTCGGTTTTCACGACATTTTATTATTTAATCACTAAAATGACTGTTCCAGACATTAACAATTAAAATAGACATTCCTCACTGAACAAACCAGAGCCATGGAGACACTACATTTATTCTCCACAATTCAAAGATTACGTGGCAGTAGGTTTGTCAGTTTTTAACTGCTGAGCTTTAATAGGGGTGCAAACAGGAAGTCAAAGTTGAGGGCCCAAACAATCTTAACAATCTTGTGAAAATAAGAAAGCAATTCAGAATTGCTTCTGTTTCTTGAAATTCAATATAATTAATGCATTTCCTCATCATTTATAAGACACATGTCAATGGGAAGTGTTTTTCAGACTTATGACAGTGACCCACTGTGAAATTAAGAAAGGAAATTATCTGAACGCTGTTACAAGCGATGCTGCTCCTTTTTATGTAACTTTAAAATATGAGTCATTTTGTTTAAGTCTTCCATCACCCTAATTATTGAACTAGAAGCAAGTGCTCTGTTTAAGAAAATAGCCTCAACAATGCAATCAAAACATATATTTGGGAGTATATATTTTCCCTAGTATGATGTTTTATAATTTAGAAATTAAAATGTTTTCACAGGGACTCTATTTTGCTCTGAACCCCATCACACCCACTGTGTTGCAATACAGTCATTCCTTGTATTCAGATTATATTGTATGAGAAAACAATCTATGTTTAATTAAAGGAGGGAAAGAATGACTCAATTATGCCAAGGGAATATTTAGCATCATGAGACCCCACTTGGTTTGGGCTATATCCTCTTACTGCAATGTTCTTGGAAGCCTACATAACCTGCACATACCATGCAACCACACTCCTTTCCTTAACATGAATCTAGCAACCTGTTGGTAACTTGGGATCCTAACAAAGAGCACTGACAACTGCTCTAAACAGTGGAATTTCAGTTATTCCTTTTAGAAATCCCCTGATACAATCCATTTCTATCCAGAAAGTCCTAGAACATCTGATGAAATGAAGGGAGGTGAAATGGTCTGGACTGAATTGGTTTGGGGTTGCACTATATATCATTAGTCTCCCAGCTTTGCACCTGTTTAAATGATAATAATCTAACAATAAATAAACAAAAAAGAAAAAAGGAAAAGAATATGAGAATGTGTGTGTGTGTGTGATAGGGAGAGAACGAGAGAGAGAGAGAGAGAGAGAGAGAGAGAGAGAGAGAGAGAGAGAGAGAGAGAGAGAACAAACCTTCCCTGCAAATTGGATTATTATGTCACTTCAAGAAAGGCAATTGAAGAAACTGGTAAATGGCACTGAGAGAATTAAATAATAACAAGCAACACTAACATAGCACCTTTCCTCTCCAGAGCACTTACAAACACTAAGTAATTAGACCAATTAAAACTTGAAAAAGTAGCTCATTTAGACACAGTTTTCTTTCCATGTACAGTTGGGGATACTTTGCAATCCTTGATTTCCATGCAGAGGGTGTTCACAGGAAAACAGGTTGCCCACAAATAATTAGTGAGGGCTAGAGCAAAAAGAACTGAGAGGAGGAACTTTTAAGGAATTTAAATCAAACGACAACTTCTTGCATGCTGATTCTTTTCTCATGTCATCCCTTTCATAAGCCCTATGTAGGCAAATACATTCTGTGAGTGTCAGACAGTTACAGGTGGATGATATCAGCTAAAGCAAAGATGATTAGTCCTGTGAATGAACAAATGAGCAATGGTCTAGGGTTTGTCTTTCTATAGCAACCCAATTTCCAAAGAGGAGTCTCAGAATGACTGAGCAAAGAATGAGTTGAATTGTAAAGTATTCTGAGGTAGAAGAAAGGGGATTTCTGCTCTTATTGAAGTTTAAACACTAATTCACTACGAAGCTTGGGAAAATAATTCTAACTATTTATGGCTTGAGCCCCTTAAGTGTGAACTCAGCTGTTAGGATTAGAACCATGGTTTTCTAAGTATATTGATAGGGCATGGGGCTTCCCTGAAGTGGATGAGTAAAAGCTTTGAGTCTCCCTTCTGGCTCAGGAGATCAGCAACAATTTAATTTGTTTCAGATAGTGGATTTTTTTATGAGATCTTATAATAGTTCTATGTCAAAAAAAAAACTTTCAGAGTGGTCTCTAAATTCCTCTTCAGTTCTGTTATTCAGTAACTTTATGAGTGTTTACAAACTCACATTGTATGATTCAGGAAATGCTTATATTGCCTTAGGTTAAAACTCTAGGGTCAGAGGAGGAAGGAGAACTAATGAAAGTATCCTCAAGTTCCTTAAGTGCTTGTGAGGCAAGGATGAGGAAAGTTATTTATCTGAATTGGCCCACCTGAAATGTGATAACTGTTACCAGAGAACCTCTTGCTTCAACCAGGTCTCTTTATTCTCCATTCAACAGTCCATGCATGATTCTAGGTCTCTATTTCTACTACTATAAGCCTTATGCTCTAGAACAGGAATCAAATAGAATAATCCATTATATCCCCAGTCTTATTATTTGAATTTAATTTCTGTATAAGTTGAGAAAGTTGAGAATATTATACATGTCTACTATGTATGTTGAGCATATATGCCATGTCCTTACCTCCAACTTCCCCTAGACACTCTGCCAACTTTATAACCTTTTCCTCATTTTTAAAATCATATATAACCCACTGTGTCTAACCAGAGTTGCCTGTATATGCATAAGTATAACCTATCCACTGAATTATGGGCAATATGCAATAGGATACACATCTCAAAGAACCTTAAGTAATGCTTTTAGTTTATGTTATTTCTTTGTTCATGAGGCCATAGCCCAGAAGAGTTTTAGGTAATTCAGTTGCTTGTATTATCTTTTGGCTGATATACTATTTCTTTGGTTTTACAAAATCTTGGAAAAGAAATAAAATGAACAGGAGGATTAAGGCAAATTATTATGACTGCCCTACTAACCCTGGCCATCTATTTATCTAGAAGTATGTGGCTGTATGATTCCTCTCTGACAGTAGATCCTGACAAAGGGATCCATCTGATACATTTACTTATCTTGACCACATATACCATTCTAGATTGTAGAAAGAAGCATGGATCAAAAGAGTAAGTGCACAAAACCCCAAGCTTGGTTGTTTTAACTCTTAATCTTTGCCAGTCATTAATCTGCTATTTAATACAACATCAATCAATCACATCAAAATAAGATACATTTTCTACTTGCATGTGGTGCCAACTGTGCAAAGACTATCCTTCTCTTCAAATTTGTTATGATAGTGTCGCAATATGCCCCTGGATTGAAGCCTCTGTTCCTGATTTGAAAATTACAGTGATTGTAAAAATGGTATGCCTCACTGATTCTTGTTTTGAAAAAAAAAGTGTATTAATTCCAATTATTGTGTATGTAACTACACTACAACACTGATAGTTAACATTCTCTTTCTTTAATATCAACTCACACATCCTTTGTGATATTTAAGATGTGTTCGCCTCTGATGTTTTCCATCTCCTGCAGCACAGAATTTGAGTAATGAGCCAAGCTTAAGAAGTTCCCAGGAGCACAACTTTCTCCAGGAAAAAAAAAAGACTTGTAAATCCAGATGGAAGGCATTTTTCATCTCCTTAGAGAATACCAATACTGAATTAAAATAGAAATAGTTTCTTCTAGCTGAGTGGAAGTCTAGCAACTCATTATAGGCCAGTCCACATGCTAATTAAATAGAACAATTATTGGGGAAATTGTAATGGAATACTATCAGTACTATTGAGTGTTTTCCAACTCTGACCATCACAGAGAATACTGTCAAAATTCCCAATGTTCCTATATAGAATACAAGACAGAAACACTAACTTAGTCTACAGGTTTCTAGGTTTGAGAAGAGAAATATAAGTGTTGGCCTTAAGCACTTTAGAGTGAAGTGGCACATCCTGAGACAAAGTCACTTCTTCCTTAAAGAGAAATGACCTTCTCTTTTACAAGCCTAGACCTAAAAGCCAAGAAGTGCCTTAATGTATGTGAGATGTGCTCTCTGCTTGTGATGATTTATACAGAAGGAGCAAATTTCTCACTAAAATCCACTGTGTGAGAGTTTGGCATACTTCTCAGCTTATTTTCTCAGTTGTGACTGTCAATCACACAAGTCTACAAATCAACAAATGAGCACAGTATCTCAGGACCAGAATTAAAATTAATAAGCCAACTCTAAAAGTTTTCAGCTTCTATCAAATGGAAAATGCTATTTGGGTTTTACCAACATTCAGCTCCCTTAGTCCCAAATTATCGTACTAACAAATGACACTAAGCCATTCAGTCTTCAATATAAATGTACTATATGTATAAAATAAGGGTCCCCAAAGCCCTCTTTCTGAACACTGTATGTTTTATAATATTTCATAATGGCCATCTTTTCATTTCTGCCTATAGTCATTACATATAATATATCCATTTTCTATAAGTTCCATATATATATTTCCTGGATCCAGTCTTAAACTCTATTAGAAAATTACCTGACTAATCCAAATGATTTTTTTCTTGTTTGCTTTTTGTTTTTGTTTTTTGTTTAGTTTTGTTTTTTTTGTACTTAGCCTTATCTTTATTTCCCTTCCAACCTAATCTTAAAAATCTAATGTTGATATTAGGAGATGACTCAGTGAGTACAATCCTTGTTATGCAAGCATGAGGACCTGAGATCAGATCCCTGATATCTACAAAAAAGACCCCCCCCCATAGCATGTGCCTCAAATTCTAGTACTTGGAAGAAAGAGATGAGAGAATCTCTGCAAATATCTGACCAGCTAGTCTTAACAAATTCCTGGACTATAGAGTCAGTGAAAAAGAAACAAAAAGAGAGAAAAAGTCTAGATAAATTGGTAGATAGATGATACATAAACAGATGGATAGATAGATGATAGATGGATGGGTAGATAGAAGAAAATAGCAATAATCACTTTGTGACCTATTGTCAGTACACACAAAAGCCAGCCATACACACAAACACACACTCTTGCCCATATACAGGAACATATGCACATGGTTACATCACTCCATCCATCAATCTAATGCTGCTTTCTTAAAAACAGTTTTCCTAAGAATTACTAGATTTTGAAACATTTATCTAAATTTTATCTGTATGCTCTTAGTAAAACGGCATTAACTTCTTCAGGAATTTAGGAGAAATTTGTCATTATGTCAGGTATAACACAACAACAGCTTCTGAAACACACATATGATGTTCATGCACATATGCATGCACACACACGGGGTTCCTAAGTTCTTTACATTTTCCTGTAATGTTAAATTGAAGGTAAGATTGAATTCTTCTGTATCACAACACACAAAAATAAATAATATGACACAAGATAGCATACACATCCAAAGGAACACTGATGGCTAAAATGAGTGATAAAAATATTAACAATGTAAACTTACCCAGACATATTATAACTGTGATTACAATGTAACTCAAACTCTGAGATAAAACAAAAATATATCTTTAGGGATTGGAGATAACAGAACATGCTTCTGAGCTTAACACTTATGTGAATCTAACTAAATTATTTCCTAGTGCTCAGAATCTCATGTTAAATTGAAACAATAAATTCTACATTATAGGGCCATTGGAAAAATTATATTACATGGCATAAGTTAATGCCATAATACAGAGTCCAAAATTAAATTATTAAGTAGTTTACAGGTAAAAGATGGAATACATTTTAAACTCTTTTGAAGTGAAATTAGAGCATTCATAGTATACACTCACTTCCTAAATTATCAGTAAAACCATAACATATATTTAAGCATCTAATAAACTAAGTGTTGGTTTACACTTAGTTCAGAAGAAATAATATGCATCAGATTGACTTTAAGGTAAACGTAAACATTGTAAAGAAAAAACATAGTTCAGAATAAAAATCCCCCTTGCCTGATTTCCGTTTTTCTCTTTTGACTGTAGTTGGACTAAGCAATTTACAGCTCAGAAACCCAATTTCTAAATGATGTTGAATCTAATTAACAAGCTGATAAAAACAGCTTGAACCCATAGCAGAGTCAGTTGTATCATTCATAAATATGTATATCCACAAAGCTTGATTTCATTGAGTTTGAATGAGAGATTAAGATTTATTTTACTTGAAATTTTGTGTGTGTGTGTGTGTGTGTGTGTGTGTGTGTGTGCATCTGGTGCTGTCATATGTGAATATAGTGATAGAAGAAACCAGATTAGGGCATCAGATCCCCTGAAGTTACAGACACTTTGAGCAATCTGACAAATGTACTTGGAACTGAATTTGGTTACACACACTAGATGGGTAAACCATCACTCCAGAATATTTTTTTCTTGAGAATTTGAACTAAAAATATAAAAGATAAGACTAGTACTACTGGAAAAAGTAGCTGGGAATGAAAGGATATAAGAGATAAAGCTAAGGTAAGACACCCTGGTTAAACTGTCCCTATGAAACCCTAAGAAACAATTTAACATAGGCATGTGACAATAACCAGAAATGTTATGAGAAACAGAACCTGAGATGTAAACATTGCAAGATCTTCAGAATATGCTTGTTACTGACTTTTAACCATAAAGCAAGGGCATTGTATGACTATCACAGTGACTTCAAACTACTCTGCCAATGCATTACTCATGCTGCTTGCTTTGAGCATCAAGAAGTGTAAAAAAGCTTTTCTCAATGCACATGTAAATTACAATAACAGTGAAAGTGTAACATAGTGGTTCTATAGCTCATGATTGGTTTTGAAGCCAATATACAAGCCCAAGTCCCCTGAAAACCCAATTCTAGTATCTTCATTTTCATCCTGTTTTAGTTAGGGTTTTTGTTGCTGTGAAAAAACACCATGACCACGGAAACTCTTATAAAGGAGAACACCTAATTGGGGCTGGCTTACAGTTTCTGAGGATTATTCCATTATCATCATGCCAGAAATCAAGGCAGCATGCAGGCAGACATGGTGCTGGAAGAGTGGCTGCAAGTTCTACTTCTTGATCTACAGGCAACAAGAAGTGAGTGGAGACCCACTGGGCATATCTTAAGCCCACCCCCTAAGTGACACAATTTATCCAATAAAGTCACATCAACTTCAACAAGGCCACATCTCTTAATAGGGCCATTCCATTACACCAAGCATTCAAACATATTAATCTGTGGGGGGGGGGGACATACCTATCCAAACTATCACATACCCACAGTCTGCTTTTGCCTCTAAAATATTACTTCA
This sequence comes from Cricetiscus sungorus, assembly GCA_030556225.1. Lineage (NCBI taxonomy): Eukaryota > Metazoa > Chordata > Mammalia > Rodentia > Cricetidae > Cricetiscus > Cricetiscus sungorus. Next base: position 34,464,390 of record JANBXA010000372.1, on the reverse strand, counting down.
CTCTACCTGCCTTTGTTGAGTTCATTTCCTTTCTCCTCTCTCTCTCTCTCTCTCTCTCTCTCTCTCTCTCTCTCTCTCTCTCTCTCTCTCTCTCTCTCTCTCCATATATATTAATTATTTTTTTAAGATGAGATCTCATTCCATAGACCATGCTGGGCTCAATCTCACAGTAATTCCAAATGCTAGAATTACAAAAGTATGCCTCCACAGTCTTTTCAAACTGGAATAAGAGGCCTCTCCACCTTTAGATACCCTGTCTTGTGCCCTTGTATTATTCAACAGGGAAATCCAGGCCACAAAAAGCATTCTGTTGCAACAACTGATGCGAGGGGCAATAGTAAATGCCACAGGGAAAACTGCTGTTCCTTTCCAGGAACATCTCATTTCGTGTGCAGAGCATTTTGGTATGTCTGAAGAGGAGCCTTTAATAGCTTTTGAAGAGGCATTTTGGGATAATAGAACCTTAAAATAATAATGAGGCAACTTTTCTTGAAACCTTCGAAGCACTCCACAGGAGTCCTCTTTTAAATGTCTACAACATTCCTCCAAAGTGATTTGGGGGCAACACAGCCATCTCCCCGATACTATGCCACAAAGGGAGGCACAACAAGACCCTGAGGCAGTTCAAAAGAAGGTTTGCAAGGATTAATAGATCTTGGGGCACTGAGCACCACTGTATTGAAAGCTGTGTGATTCCATGGCAGTATTATTTTTCGTTTAATGTCTAATGTGAGCCTTTAAAAGAAGACTGTCATTTTTTGCTTTTCTACAAATAGTAGTGTATAATGAAAGCCTTCACTAAAAACTGACATCAAAAACACTTTTCAGTGAGTGAATGAATGAAGACTTTAAAAAATTTTAACATAATATGTTTGGCTTCCTCTAAACAAAGTGGAAATCATTTGGTTAGTGTTTCTTGTTTTATCAAAAAATCACCTTTTCAAATACAGGCTCCTGTGAAATTTCTATTCTGTTTGTTTTAAGCTTTGAAGTTAGTGCGTATCTTCCTACAGTTCAAAGATCAAAAGCATCTTAAGGAGTTAATAAGTATACATGTCCAAGGGTGAGATCATGTGGAAGATAAAAGAAAATAGTTATTTATCCATAATATTGCTTACTGTATAAACAAAAATAAAGGTTTATCATTAAGTATTATCCTGTTGCTACATTTCCATAGATGACAAAGCAGTCTGTTCCACACACATCCAAACAAGAGAGTATGTAAGGATAGGGCACATAAGAAGATAACAAGATGTAGCAATTATTAGTGGGGTTAGGAAATAAATATTTTGGAGGCCAAGCACTGCTATGGTATTGGGTGATGTTCTCTATGTGTCTACACCTCAGTGTCTTGATGTTTAAGTAAGGTTACTAATAACTCCTGCATGATAGAATTGCAATTGTGAGATGAGAACTAATATCCAAAGTGTATGTAACATTATAGACATTCATAGTAGACACAGTCCAAGTGCTTACCATTATTGGTTGTTATAAAATTAGTGGTTATCATAAAATGACATACACAAATCATTCCCTAGCTTTGTTTTCTATATACAGAGCTATTTCTGCAGCCTTTTGTACTTGTCCCTTTGGTAGGCATGAATAACCCCTCCCACTTTGTTGCCAAGATGTTTGTAATGTGTCAGGGTAACACTATTCAAAAGGAAGACAGAAGAAGCATGGTTATTTGCTTAGGGGTATTTTGCCCAAGTCTTCTAATAATATTTTTTTCCCTTAAACCTGCCTGGAGTAATTATGGCTCTTAGCAATTGTTATTGCTCAGTAGCAAATGTTGAGTGACTCCTGAAAACAATTTTATCAAACTGACATTCTAACAAATGTCCCTTACTAAATGTCAAGTGAGATTTCTGGAGGGGAAAGTAAAATGCCTCTTTGTGTCTTCTGCATCCCAAGTTTACGTAGATCAAGAAGACACCGCGTGGCTGCTGTTGTTTTTGTAAATCAGACATCTGCAATAATCTGCCAAGAATCCTTAATCAGCCAAAGCTCCATTCTTAACACTGGGAAGAATTAATTATGAATGTGGAATCAGCATCATTGTCAATCCAGGAAGCTGAACTGACTCCCAGCAATGCTCTCCTCCTACAGTTTTAATTAAGCAAGGAGGAGTACAGGGCTGTAGGACAGAAGCATAGTGAGGCTGATAACTGACCCATTTGATCTCCATATATTTTGCTGCATATTGTTCATGAAACAAGCATTATAATTCCCATGCCCTCACAAGGATAATGAAGAAAACATAATGTTACTAACAATAGTTGAAAATGAAGGGTCAATGAAAAAGGAAGACTATTTCCTTCCCTAGAGTTGGATGAGACAAGAAATTACAAGGTTGGTGGGAAAGGTCTTGGTTACTTGATCTGTTGCCTATACACTGATGCTTTGCATTCACAGGATACTGGTATTATTCCAAAGTACCATAGGCACTGCCTTCTAAAGAGTCCTACCACCTGCTAGCCTGGCATAGTAATCATGTCATGCCTAACCATTTTTAATAAACAATTCCTATTTACAGGGACTGGTGGAGGAAAGGCCCTACAGTATAGTGGTTATCCATTAGCTTATAAGGAATCCTGACAGCACTTCATCTAATGAAAGCTCTTTGCTTTTACAAGTGAGATTATATATTAAGAACTATATACAAATTCCATTCTTAGGATTTCTATAATCATCTTGAGGTCATATGCTTTAGGTTGAGTCTCAAAATCCTGAAAATGATATGTAAGCTCAAGTACCTTATTCAGAATTCTCAATGTAAACAGATTTCTGTGGAATAAATGTATATTCACAACAGCTTTTCAGGAGTTAATTTCTCACTTTCACAAATAAAAAAATGTGTTTATATAAAATAAATTATTTCACCAGTGGTGACCCATCTCAACTTTTTACTTCAAACTAAATCACAACCTTGTATTAAAGTATTAAGTAAATGAAAGTTGCTGCATTGTATGTATAAAGCACAAGATAAAAGCTGCTCTTTGTGGGTGACAGAGGTCTTCTAATGGTTTTCTTTATAAAAATAATAAAACCTAACAATGTCTAATAAAGTGTACTTTAGAAACATGATGCTGGACAGATGGGCAGAGAAAGAAGTAAAGGCAGGAAGTTTGGACAAGTGAAGAGGAAATAGGAGAAAATAGATGCCAGAAAGCAAATAACTTTGCCAACTTCAGGTGCCAACCCAATATTGAACAGGAAGAAACAACTAAATGAGAAGAAGCCCCAGAAAAGGGAGACTATAGGTAGAAATATGGAGGGGCTTTGTTCATACCATTTGGTCATTGTCTCATGCCTTATGATAATAGAAAGAGCTCTCTATCCCCATAGTTTGTGATGTGGAAGAATAAAGTTTCTATTACTATCTAAAGTACATTAGATTGAAATTTTTGTCATGCAAACAAAAGTACTTGATCAAATATATGGAAGGAATAATAATTTTAAAAAGCAATTAAAATAAGAGAATTTATTAGTATTACAATGGGGTTGAGAATGGGGACAGGGCACATAATGACCCCCAATTTGTGGCTTGTTTGGAGAAACAGCCATGTACCAGCAAGGAGATTAGAGACAAAACAAAAGCTAATGAAGATTCCAAGAATACACCAATTTGGTTTTCAAAGTGTTTAATTTACATAGTTAAGGGATAAACAGGTGTTCATATAATGTTTTTTCCCCTTTAATCACCCTATAGCCTTAAAGAAAGTGACAAGATACTTTAAACACCCTTTCAAACAGATCACATCTGGGGTCATGCTTCTCCACAACATGTTCAGATATTCCTAGAGGATGTCTAAATCTAACACAATAAATAAAATTGGTATGTTTAACCCAATAGCTAAAGTGTGAATGGAAGAAATTGTATAATTTAACCCATAAACAGTATTAAATATTATTTTTAGAATGCCATGATACAATGTAGAAAACACAAGGTACCTTGTTGTTATTGGCTGTATCAGGTTATGAAAGCTAAATTCTCAGTCACTCTGATCAAAGTGGAGTACTTTGAAAACCATCACTCAAGAGATATCGGGATTACTTTTATAAAGGAGTGAATTGCATCTCATCAGTCTTCAAATATAACAAGAATCTGTGTTCTTTCTAGAAAGGCAGCATTGGGTGACTAAAACTGAGAAAGGAGAAATTCTCATCCAGGTACAAAGGTTCAAGAGAAGACTAAATTAACAATTGACCTGGTTTCTACTTAGAACTCTGGCATGGTTTTATTCTATGTTTTTGGAAAGGATCATTACAGACAAATGTAGGAATGAATCCCTATTCTGATATTTGCTTGTTCCAAATGGGCTTGGAGCTAAGTAAGGTATACTTCAATATTTACACTGCTGTAAACATTTGAATTCAAAAGTGTTCAGTTAGAAAATCCTCCTAATAATTTCAATAATAAAAATCACATAAGAAAGGCCCATAGACATTAGATGTGTCAAACAGTTCTTGCTGAATGATACTTTGATGAAGTAATTACAAATGAATCACTAAAAGTAAATTACCCTTGAAATAATAACAATACTTAGCATTTTCAAAGTATTTAATAAATTGCTATTTAATTAATTAAAAATGTAGCATGAGAGATTAAAATATAAAGAAAGGAAATGTGCTCTTGTGAAAAGATCTTCTAGAAAGCATGGTGTAAGTTACAGAGTAGGGAGAAAGTAAGGGAAAGAGTCTCTATGGTGTAGATAGCACAGTATTTTTTTATTGCCCATCTTTTTAAGGCCTTCAATATATGAAACATTTTTTTAACTTCCGAATAGAAGTACTGTCTGCGTGGTTTGGATGTAAAATATCCTTCACAGACTTATGTCTTCAATATCTGGTCCCAAGCAAATGACACTACCTAGAAAGGCTGTGCGGTCTTTCAGAAGCAGTGATGCCTTACTGGGAGAAGTAGATCATGAAGGAAGGTGTCAGGTGATACTATAAGATTCCATAACACAGACCTACTTCCTGTTCAGTCTCTGTGTCCTAACTGTGGATATATTGATGATGCAAGTTGCCTTTCCTCTCCTGCCACTATGAATTTCCCACCAAATTTAACCCAAATAAGCACACTTCATTTGCATTTTTTCCTCTCAGATTTTTTTTTTTACACCAACAACATGGTCAAGAGTCCATTGTAAAATATTTCCTAAGACATTTGTTTTTGATATCTGAGTAGCTGCAAAACTTGAGAAACTGTACCTAAATTTGAGGAAACACATACAAAAAAGGAGACAACGTTTATGTTGCTCTTTATGGACAATCATGGGGCTCTTGCTTTGATGACAGCACTAGGTAAAATATAGTCATAGAATCCTATTGACTTTTCTCCAAATGTCTACTGTTACAGAGTGCAGAATTATGCCCTGAAAGTTCAGCACATACTTCACGGGTCTTCTCATCAGAGATGCATATCACATGGAGACTTAGACTTCATTTAGCAAGGCTATTACAGATATTGTCACCAGAGATGCACATTAATGGAGACACGTTATTTAGCAAGTTGATAAGGTATACTGCCTTCTGAATGTATTAAACTGTCCTCAGTGCAGACTTCATGTGTGCAGAGCTCTTTCCCTCACATTATAGGTTAGGGATTCTTCCCATAGTACTACAGTGTGTTGTTTACTGGGCACATTTTTTTTTTTTTTTTTTTTTGTGGATAGTCAGGAGATGACTTTTCATTTAGTTATATAATGTTGATATGTAGAGTATATACTGGGATATGCTTTATAACTGGATCTCTTTGTCTCATAAAGACTATGGACCCTTAATAGCCTGCCTTGTTCTTCTGCTCTGACTACTGCACACAATTAGCTAAGTTTCACTTCAGAGCAAGTTCAAACTAGACTAAAGACTTTTAGTAAAAAGAAAACTTTACAGCTTGAACAAGGTCATAGTCACAGATGTCTATCAAAGTTACAGAAAAGCATGTTAAATTTTCATTTTCCAGTTTACTAACAACATATCTGTGTCTTAAAGTTGTCCTTGGGCACTGTGCCCTTCCCTGTCTGATTATGGTTTTGCTTCTATGGCCTTGGACTCCTGTGCTTTTATGGTAAGTGGCATAGCTTCTTATTGCTTGCTCTTGGAATTTGTTTTTGACCAATGAAAGAAACTTCTTTATCACTTCAAAGCTCCTGAAGGAGAAGAGTATAGAATAAAAGAAGAATCATGGAGAAGTTAGAAGTAGGACAGGATTTTTAGAGTAGAAACAGAACAATACAGAGAACAGGTAATATAATCAGATAGTGTGTTAGGTTACTATTGAAATTTTTTACCCCCTCTTTCTCTTCTGAGAAGCATTTAACCTTTGGAACCATAGGTAGGGGCTGGAGCAGGTCTCTTAGCTCCCACACTCTGAAAATTCACAATGGAGATTATCTTTCTACTTCTTTTCCTCAGCTTCTGTCATACAGTTTAGACTTTGATGGCTCGTGTCCTTTGAAGACTTCACAGACTGTTACTATAAGTTAGCATTATAGTTCAAAGTGTATTTGCATCTACTTACCTTTTCTGAATTCTAATAGTTGGCACTGTTTCACCTGGAATTTCTTCTAACAGTTGAAAGTTATGCTGAAGTATCACTATTCAAATGATGCTTATAGTAGTCTTTCTTACATTTTAGGGCTACACTGGTGAACTGACAGCAATGTATAACCCATCTCCCAAAACAAGCAGGCTTAGTGACTGTTTTTCTCACTTCTTCTTTACCCACGTTTTTATGTCATTTATATATTTCAACCATCTCTTGACAAAAATTAAACTGTATTGAGATTTAGTGGCTTAAAACAATAACTTCCCAATGTTCAATAAATTCATCTTGTCAATTATTTGTTCCACATCACATAGTCTAGAGTTATCCATATGATGAAGATGAAGATATGTTGGAAGACATGGAGAGTGTCCAGACATGATGAGTATCTTTCCTAGACCCTTGCCATATGATCATAAAACATGAAAGTACAACCCATTATTCAATAATTATCACTACCCAAGACAGAAAATACATAACTCTTCTTTAAATCTAGATTTGGCTCTTATAGTTAGGAGTAAAGCTCAGTCACCACCCTTTTGTTAGATCTCCATAGCAAAGCAAAGCAAGCAGACCAAACCAAACAACAACAAAGCCACCAAAGCAAGTACCCTAATTCTACTGCAATTGTTTTATCAATGAAAACTAGACAGTATAATATTTCAAGAAGAATGTCACTGCAGAAATAGAAAAGACATACACAAAAAAGAAAAAGGACTTGGTAGGTGGATTTGGAGATTCTCCAGGGCACATACATTTGCCTTTATAAAAATTTGATATTTGGAATTACATTAATTTGGATAGCTTGCCCTGTTGCTTTATTCATTTTAGTTACTTATTCATTTTTAGTATTTACTTTATTCCTCACATACCTTTAGGATATAGGAACAAAATAATCAATAAGAAATAACATTTCTTTTTCTATGGGAACTAGACTCTATCATTCATAAATAATGACAAGGTCAATAAATTGACAGCAACAAAATAATACAGTGATGTGTTTTTCAAAGAATTCTCATAGCAGATTCTCTATCCATGATTAGAAAGTGTGTTATCTTATCCAAAGAAGAGATATTTCATCTAAAAATTTAGTTACAGGGAGGTTTAACATAAAGTTCCTAAGCAATGACCCAGTTAGCATACATTGGGATATGTAGGCACCCTAATGACATGGGGTCCAGAAACAGAGACATTCTGGGAAAGAAAAAGGTAACCAATGCTTGATTACAGAGGTATTTTTAGGAGATTTTCAAGACTTCCTATACCATTTCAGGTCTGGTAGAAGTCATTAATTTGTTTTAAGTATTTGCCTAAGTTGTATTTTTAAGGTCTACTTGAAGAATTAGCTAATAATTTGTATATTCTAAGTGAGAAAAGAATATGATAACTCTGACTCTTTACTTGACCATATAGGCAAGTAAATGGTTTATCACTTTTGAGCAGGTTTAAAAAAAAAAAACAGAAACATGAACAAAATTAAATAAAATTTAGATCTCTTTTTTTGGTGGATAGAGTCCAGATGTTTAGTAGTACATTAGTAGCACTTTTCTTTATAATCAACAAATGCTTCCTGAAGACCAGAAATTTTTGTTTATGGTGTTTGCAGTGGTGATAGTGATGATGGTTATGATGATGATACAGAAAGTGGTGGTCGTTGTTGTGCTGCAGCTGCTATTAGGATAGAAATTATCTAGGAGTTTTGTGAAAATTTACAGGAAGGTTTAGTACCATTTTGTAAATGTTCAAATGGTAGCAACTTTGTCAAATAGGAGGACATTAACATTCTTTCAACAACATACAGGGCATACTAGAGGCAGTGAAATTGTATTCTTTTTTTCTCTCCCTTTTCTCTTTTCATAACTATAAATTGTCTATTGTGTATCAAATATGGCCCTAAAATACAGTACATAGATTGTGACATAATTACTGAAGCCTAAGGACTTAATTATCCTCAAGGTCTATAAAGTTGGAATGCATGCAACAGAGTTCCACAAGAAAGAATGTGAATAAGCCCACATAAGTGTGCCTCCTAAAAAGAAAAGAATTTATATTAAGCTTATCCTATACTTTATTAAGCCATGAACGTCTCTCATGGAATAGAGTAGCTATGACCACCAAGGTCTAAAAGGAAGAGAAAAAAGTACACAAATGCTAAATTGCATGATGGAGTAGGCCACCGGGACAAAGTTTGGGGAATATACATGGCATTATTAGAACTTGAAGTATCGCTTAGAAACCTGAATTAGCCTTTGTAAGAACAATGAATATGCGGTTGATGTTGTTGCCCAAGCTCAAGTGTCACCATTATTCTTCTTTCTTTCTTTCTTTCTTTCTTTCTTTCTTTCTTTCTTTCTTTCTTCCTTTCTCTCTTCTTTCTTGGTAATATTTATTTATTTATTTAGGCTTTTTATTTAAATTTGAAACAAGCTTGCTTTTACATGCCTATCCAAGTTCCACTACCTCCCTCCTGTCCTCCCATGCCCCCCAACCCCCATCCCATCCCCTTTCTGCTAACAATGGTTCTTGAGAAAACTAAGAGTTATAGTAGTGAGTAAGCAGGAATTTTAAGAAGACTCTCAACAGAGATATGCAAAGGGAATACATACATACATACATACATACACACATACAAGCTATTTATATCTATAAAAATAAAATTAAATCATCTAAATAAAAGTACATGCAACTAGAAATGATAATATTAAGTGAATAATTCAGACTTGAAAATATGTATCTTGGGTGTTTTATCTTATTTGTGGATTGTAAATTTTATAGGGACATAAAGTTATGTTTGTATATAGTATGTGAAATTTTGAGGTTTTCTAGGCAATGAATGGAACTAATAGAAAAGAGGCTATAGATACAGGAGGGGAATAACACATGGCATCTCAAAATGTCCTTATGAGTTCTTGTATTGAGTATAATAGTTAAACATGAATGTTAAGAATAAAATATAATAAGAAAACTCTCCTAATATACCTAATGTTCAAAATGCAATGGACCTATGAACTCAAAAGGCCACTGAGAGTCTCCACAGAAAGAGAAAGGAGACTTAAAGTGATGCTAGTGTTATTCTGGCTAAACTGGCCAATGATGGTGTTTAGGAAATAAGCAGTGTGAGGGAATCCATCACACCAATTAAACCAACCCCAGACCATTCAAAACTGCCCAGGGATGCTAACAATTCAGGGAGTGCAGAGCTAAACTGGCTGGATTCAAGTCTGATTTTGTAGATACTAACAAGTTTTTTAACCTTTATGTGCCTGGGATCTCAGCAACAGTAATAAGGTTGGCTTTGAAGAATACATGATTTATTTATTGCAAAGGTCCAAAAATAACAGTTGGTATATAAAAGGCACTTAATAAATGTTAGTTATTGTTTTAAAGATACAATGCCTTATAATTTATAACTCATACTAAGATCATTAATTGTTAGTTATTATCAGCCATTTTAAAACCATTCAGAGTTGAAAATGGCATGCTTCTCTCTCTTCTTTGATAATTGAAAATAAAATTAGCTAGTAAATTTTTGTAGTCATCTTGGTCATTTCAAGTGGCTGAAAAGTAAACTTAGCTGTGTGCAATTCCTACCAACTATTGTTCTTGTCCTCTGGAAATGACTGTACCTCAAGAGCGCAATGGAGATCAGCTTTATCCACTAAGCTACTGACCAAATATACCAGGAGTGATTTCTAAAACAAACAAATAAAAAAACCCACAACAAATAGCTGATGTTTTATCCTCTTGTTCTATATGAACCTGTCACCATTTAAGATGGATATGGATAGAAATAGAGTTCAATATTGTTATGATTGCACTTTGTAAGAGAGGATGTCTTCAAACCATACAAGGTTCCCCACAAAAGGGAAAAGGGAGAAGATCTCCTGAGTATATTGGGATATTGGGAGAAGGGCTGGGCAATGAGTGGAGAAGGAGTTAGGAGAAAGAGAAGGGGAGAACATGTGGGACCAGGAAGATTCAGTCTGGGGACCAATAGATGAGAGCAAGAAAAGAGGTACCATAATAGAGGATGCCATTATAGGTTTGAAGAGAAAACTGACACTAGTGAAATGTACTGACACCTACAAAGATGACCCCCAACTGAGCAATAGTGGAGAGGCTACCTGATATGCCTTTCCCTTATAAGAAGATTGATCACTAACTTATATGCCATCCTAGAACCCTTACTTAGTAACTGATGGAGACAGAAACAGACACCCACAGCTAAACACTGGGCTTAACTCCTGAAATCCAGTAGCAAAGAGGGAGGAGTGATGAGCAAGGGGGTCAAGACAAAAATCTACAGAAATCCACAGAGACAGCTGACCTGAACAAGGTGGAGCTCGTGGACTCCAGACTGAAAGCTGGGAAAGCAGTATTGGATTTACCCAGACCCTATGTGTGTGGGTCTCAATTAGAAGGCCTAAGCAGTCTATGGGACCTCTGAAAGTGGACCAGGATTTATCCCTGGTGTATGAAAGGACTTTTGGTGGACATTCCCCATGGAGAGATACTCCCCTAATCTAGAGACAGGAAGGAGAGCCTAGGCCCTACTCCAAATGACTTGACAAATTTTGGTGATCCCTCTTGGAAGGCCTCACCCTCCCTGTGGAGTGGGTGGGGAATGGGATTGAAGGAGGGATGGGGGAGGTGTGGAAAAATATGAGAGAGAGGAACTGGGATGATATATAAAATAAGAAAAAATAATTTAAAAAGTAAAATAATAAAAAATGGAAATAAGAAAGGATGTATTCATAAATACTAAAAAGGTACCATTATAATGGAATTATGAATTCATTTCAAAATGTTTTACAATAGTTTGAGCACACTTCTATTTATCTACAAATTGTGATTTCCTTATGACTGTAAATTGCTAAGTATTTACTATTTCCTCTTAACTTATTTTTACATGATTACGGTAGTATGTGTGATAAATAGAAGGTGAGTACAGTCAGAGATTGGTGATCCCGTCTGTCCCAGTTTAAGGATTCATTCTCTTGCTTTCCTCTGCTGAGCTGAACATGTACTGTTGGACACTTTAGAATTGTTTGGTAATGGGGAAAGCAAACATAATTATTTTCAAAATATAATGCTTTCATTCTTATATAATTCTAAATAGATAACCATGTTAATACAACTAAATGTTAATAATAATCTGTATTAACCACTAATTTCACAGTTGTACTGTACAAACAGATTGTCTTCCTTATCAAGTAAAATCCAGCAAAGCATTTACTGAGATGTAGTGATGTAAGCCTTTAGGGTTAAAACAGAACAAATAAATAAGATCCAATATCAAATCTTATTATTTCCTAAGTTAAAGTTATTTTTAAAGGAGCAATAGAAGGAAAATAACTGAAATAAGAAGGATGGAAAGGAGGGAAGGGACTCTGCAGGATGACAGCTCCACAAACCAAGGCATAATGGGGAGGAGAGCCGTGGCCAGAGATGTTGGAGCAATTTCACCCACGGTTATGGCTTTTCATTCTGAAAATTAAACAATGCCTCATAGTCTTTGTGCATATATATTATTGTGATATTCTGATTATGTATATTATGCATGTGTATACGTACTGATATTCACTTGTACATATCCAGTTGAAATGAGTTTTCACATCCACAGGTTCTCTTGGAAACAAATGGACATTTTGTATTAAGTTACACAATCACATGGACACAATACCTAGAGCAACTACTTAGTTTATTATAGGGCTAGCTACTATAGTGTCCTACAGTAGTGTAGTTATCTGGAGTTTGGACATTGTACTGAGGTTTCCCTTCACTGTTGTGGCAGGCCATGTATCTGATTTGGCCCAGAATGTAATCACAGAGACATCTAGTGGTCAGGTTCAGTTGTACATCATAGGAAAACAAACAGAAGTGGAGTCCTTTCCACAGAGGCACCGCTAACTCTGTTCCAAGAAAGCAGTACCCAGTAAGTAAAGATGGGTTCAAATGGTACATTGTGCTGAAGTAATAGGGCTCTTCTGTTCAGGAACTTGGCAAACTTTGAGATTAAAAAAGGATGCAGTGAATAATAATTTAAAATACAATATGCTAAGGAGTTCTTGTTTTCAGTATTTTTGTTCTACCTAAAAGGAGGCTGTGTAAAGAGTACTGACAACTACCACCAGGACTCCTCACAAAATTTTCTTATTTCATAAATGACAATATTAAGCACAGATACATTAGTATATAATTTTCATTGTACATAAAAATGCTAGTTTCCTTAAGATAATAAAAAATGGTATCATAGTTATTTTGCATTATTAGGTCTATTATGGTTTCTATTGCTGTAATAAAATAAATGGGCCAAAAGAAACTTGGATTCAGTTGTGTTAACTAAGGAAGTCAGAGCAGAAACTTCAGAGATGAAGCTGGAGTCAGGAATGGAAGCAGAGGCCGTGGAGTGATGCTACTGACTAACTTGCTTCTCATGGCTTGCTCAGTTTTCTTTCTTACACAACTCAGGACCATCTGCACAGGGGTGACAAGGCCCATAGATTGTTAGGTTTACTGGTATGATTGTTAAGTTTACTGGTATGATTGTTAGGTTTACTGGTATCATCCTTTAACCCAGAAAATGCCTCAGAATTTCACTACAGGCCAGGACTAAGGCATCATTGTCTCAGTTAAGATTCCCTCTTCCAAGAAATGTATACATTTGTGTCAAATTGACACAAAACAAGCTTGACTCTCATTAACACTGGGATATGAATCTGATTAGAAAAAGCTAGGAGCAAGCCAGAGAAGAACTTGATAGTTCTGATATGGACAATTTAAAGCAGTGTTTTTCTAACATGGAATCTTAGTACAGTCCCAGCTACTCTACAGGTTCAGGATCAGAGAATGAAATGGCTAGAGCCCACTAGTTATATGTCATTCTAATCAACATAGAAGCTACCAATCTTTTTCTTGGAAAAGAAAAGGATGATAAAATAATAGGCAGTGCTATCATAGAGCTGTAGCAACATCTGACATGACTCAGTTTTTAATTACTGAAATAATACTGTAACATAAAAGTTCCAAGAAATCACATGGTTTAGGGGCTATTCTATAATTTTGAAAATAGTTTAAGACGTGGACAAGGAAATAAAAATAAACACAGAGAAAAACATGAGGGAAATACACACTGAAGACACAGACATGTGCTCATCCTGTCTCCACCAAGCACAGGCACACAAGCAGATGCTCCCCTATCTAATCCCCTGTAAGATACTGCCCCAAAGGCCAAAGTTCTAGATGAGGTTTAAAATTAATTCCATTCACTTCATTACAGTCTAAATCCAAAATAATGAAAGCAAATTCAGTACTGAGACCTTTTTAAGTCTCTGTGATGGAGGAGGAAATAATAAAAGCCTATAATCTGCATGTTAACCTGAAGAGGACTTTAGTATATCCATGAGATTTCTCAACTCCTGATACATGGATATTTCATGAGAAATAAGAGGGTATTCTCAACTCTTTCAGAGGATATTATATAAGGGCTGGGAAATTCTCCCAATGGCCACATTGCATCTTCAACTCTCCATACCCCAGTGCATAACATCACCAAATAAGCCATTTCATCTCAAGTAAAGGAGAGAGTGTAAATGTTTAGACAGTAATAAGAGTTGGGAAATACATGCTTATGAATGTAGTAGATTTGGAAAGTATGTGCTAGAATTATTTAATATTATACTTATAAAATTATTTAATTATGAAGCCTATATTTTGATAATATTGATAAGCTACAGTGGAAGTTGTAGGGGAATATGTTATCCTTAAGCACATGTAACCTTATTTGTTTCCCTCAATAATTTCACTCAAATCCTGCCACTCTTGATTTCGATGAAATTTTCATGATAGGTTTAAATTAAGATTTAAATTGATTCTGGAAGAAGAAAAGTAACATGAATTCTAAATCTGGCTTCCACAGTTGTTAGTTTTCTTGAAAGTTACTCTTACTAACCCATAATTGTACATACTTTGATACTCAGGTAAAGGCCGAGCAGTTTCCTGTGTTGCCCTCATAGCTGAATTACTAAATAACTGGCTAATGGATAGAATATAAAAGACATGAGTAGACACAGGTCTAGCATGGTTATTCAATAACAATCAAGGGCCTGCAGCTGTCCTTGGATTCATCCCACAAGTGCTCATTCTGAAGGCTCTCCTCTGATCCCCCAACTTCTCAGTAAGTATACTGAAACTCACAAAACATTGATCTAGAATATTTTAACCAATTATCCCAGTTATTGACATTGTCTTACCTGAAACTGTAGAACTCCCACCACTGGTGGAAGTAGAGGAAATACACAAAATCATGGAGATCTGTTTGACAGACTTCTTTAAGAACTTTATTTAAGAAATCTATGAGATTTTAAAACTCTTCTTACTGCCTTCTATCCTCCATTTATGTAGGATAGCCTCTGATCTTGAGAGTGACGATATCTGTCCAAGCCTTTAGTTCAACTTCCTTTCTTTCCTTGGCCTCAACATTTGACTAAAAAATAATATGCACCAGGCTGCATAATCCCACAATTTTGTATTATACTGGGAAGGACTCCATGCATACATGCCAGGCAGTTGTGGTATACACTTTAATCCCAGAACTCAGGAGGCAGAGATGGATAAATGTTTGTGAGTTCAAGGCTAGCCTGGTCTATGGAGCAATGACACAGAGAAATTACACACACACATACAAACAAACAAACAGAATTCATTATTATTATGATGGTCCTAAAGAGATTCCTACCATGCTTGCATTTGTGTCCTGGTAATTCCCATCCCATGGAGATTGGAAAGATAATTAAACCTGAGGAAGTTAGACTTCCTGCTTAGGGAATACACAAGGGTATCTCTACTGTCAGTATTAAAGGGAGGATGTGGGACAGCTTGAAGACTGCAGATCTCTGTTCAGCTGCAGTTCAGTGAGCAGCTGGTAATGCAGCATTCATATCATGCTGGCTCAGCTAAGAATACTCTTTCTATTCTTGTCTGCTCTTTTGTTTTGTTTTGTTTTGTTTTGAGGCTGAGGTGTTAGGCAAAGAAGCAGTATCTCAATGCATATCATGGATATCCTGCATTTTATAACCCACAGAATTATCTCAGCCAACCTTAACAACACAGAGACTACCCTCTCCTCCAAGAAAGCAGCCAATGTCTGAAAGACTCTGGAAGTTAAAATCCCACAAGCTTTATGTTCCTGGATGTTTACTTAGATCAAGTTATTGATGCTGCCCCTTAATAAAATCTCAATCGCTGAAAGTGATGGAATGCTATATGGCTAAAAATTGCTTTGATCTAAGATATTGCATACTGCTTGTTGCACATGTAAGGTACTGTGCATATTCAAACAATATCAACATGTTTCTGCTTGTTGCACATGTAAGGTACTATGCATATTAGAACAATATCAACATGTTTCTGCAGTCATATTTATGGAAATTGAAATGATGTTACCATGGACAAATGGTCACATATTCCATCATTAAAGACAGTTAATTGACCTCTACCTGCACAATAAGTGGTTGGTTTCTCAATGTGAATTTGTGATTGAACAATGGTTTACCCTAAAGCAATCAAGAGCTTGCCTTGTGCACCTTAATGAAGATGACAAGGTACCTTAGCACTTATGTTGCTCAGAGACTTATGTCATATAGCAACATTTAATTTTTATTTACTCACATATGAATCACATGAGGATTGGTTGGTAAGCATGTTTCCTATCACAGTACAATTGTTATATGTCACTGTTTCAACATGGCTTATATGGGAACACTATTAATTTGCTACATATTAACAGATGTTCCATAAAAATAGAGTTCCATACTTGAATAAAATTGGAAAACACTGAATTGTATTAAATTAAACATGGCTGTTTAATACAAGACTTCCAAAATTATTTAAATACCATTCTTTACATATCTCTATAAAAGAAAAAAAGAGTAGTGGACATTTTTTTAGACATATAAGACCCAATAACAGCTTATTCCTTGGGCATATGGTAGTGTTTGGGTTTTGAAAGTATATGATATATTTTTCTGTGGCAATTGTGTGATATATACATACATCATTTTAAAGATGTCAAGAGTGACAGGGCCACATTGCATGTCCCTTTTTATTATAATTCGTTTAGCCTCTCAACTTTGCCTACTCCTTCAGAACAAAACTGGAAATTACTGACAAACCAAAAAGAACCAGAAAAGAAAATTGTTGAAGAGGTAAGAGGCCCTACAAATTTAATTTTCCATTCCTTCATAATGCATGACAGACCCTGGCTCTACTCTCACACAGTAAGTAGATAAAAGGCTGAAACTGACCACAAGTTTAATCCTGTTTTTAAGCAGCCCAATTCCTGGCAACTCATGTATTCATATCATTTTAGTTATGCAACTAATTTCAATCATAAATTGTCAGAACTTCTGTATAAGGAGGTATACCGATCCATGGAAAAGCAGCTTGGATAAAGAAATTCAACTCGTCAAAGTCCCACAATAGCAAAAACATCTCAGAACTTGGTTTAAAAAGCAGAAAATCTTTTACAGAAATGAGTCACTAGCTTTCACTGCCTGATATACAGAAATCTTATATGTAGCCATAATCATCACGGAGAGCCTATTTTATAACACCAGCTTCTTCTACTGAAGCTGAGCCAGTGGGACGTAGCATATAAAATTCCACTTCTTCAAATCATTTTTCCATGTACATCTCAGCCCAGCTCCAAATGACCTCTACCAGTGTTTTCCAAAAGAGGAATAGAAATCTCTGCTCATAGTTTAAGACTTCCAAGAATTAGTATCTTTGAAATGGGGTTTATTTGCTCAGCATTTAAAAGGGGAAAGATCTAATCACAAATACCTTTCCTATAATGACTTCCTTTTTGTCAACCCAATGAATCTGATAAATTCCAGAACCTGATGATATGGAAACAGATAAAAGTAACTGTGCATCTGAAAATCTTTCCAGGTTATCTCTCCCTCTGACTCCAAATGTTCAATCCTTTTCAAGTTTTCTACTTGGGGGAATTACTTTTCCTAAATTTAGTTCACTGATGACACAAACCACAGCTTATTCTCTGGCAAAGGACATCCTTAAAATGTAGATTTGGTAGTATCTAACAACAAACTCTACCCTTACCTTACTCCGGCATACTGAATTGACTCATCTCTTTCAATGCAATGAAAATGTTAAGAGGTCAAACTTTGTGCAAAAGATACGGCTGGAATTAATTAGCTGAATGTGCTGTCATTTATTATTGCAATGCTATCTTGCAAAGTTTTTTTTTTGTTTGTGATTTTTTTTTTTTTGGTATAGATTCTCACAGACATTCAGCAATCACATGTACTCACCCATCATGTATTACTTTCTGTATGGATTCATTGGGGAAGAGGAGGCCAAATAAAATGTTCCAGTTCATGCTTTTTGTCTATAAGTCTTTCAACAGTTCTCCATCATGCCCCTTTGAAGGCTATACTATCTATTACTTTCTGAGGAATGTTGCATTTTCCTTTGTCCATGGAAAACTGGCTTCATTCTTCCATGGCATTTTTAAGGATAAAAGTCCATTAAGTTTTGCATGTAACTGTAATAGAGATTATGTTGGCTATGGGAATGTAGAGATTGACTTATGCAATCTTCAGTCTTTTGAGACATAGAACTAGATGAAAAAAAATGAACAGACTTCTATAAATAGGTTTAACATATGTTGTATTTCATGTTTACATGATGTTAAAATTCAGTTTCTCCTTCATCTTCAGAACACCATAACTTATTGAGCAATTTAAAAGACATACATAGTAAATCTGTTACATAGCAACAACTGACTAAATACTGAAGAACCATGACCCCTGTTCCTTTTTACATTCTGGAGATATAGGCAGCACAATACAAGGCAATTAGCAGATATACAAAAAGATTTTCAAATAGAACCCAACAGAGGACAGAGCTAGAAGACAGCTCAGATGTGATATCCTTGCCAAGAAGACCACAGTTACAGAAAGATCATCTGCTTTCAAGTTAAGAAATGAAATATGTAGGTTCAAAGTAACTTGCAAAGGCATTTTGAAACGATGGAGCAAGGGACAAAATGGTGTTGTGTTGACCTTCCAGCCAAAGTCGAATAACAATGATAAAGGAAGAAAATAAAGCTAAAAGTGTAAACTATAAATTATGTAAAAGCCCTAGACATGATTTGAAAGAATAACTTTGACCTCAAATATAAAATGAATAAGATATTGTGACTGATAAATTACAAACACCTTTCAGATGGGAATTGTGTCTTCTCAAATCCTGCTTTAAGTAAGTATTAATATTCCAAGTGTGAAACTAATCCATAAATAATTATCTGAAATGCATATGCCCTTTAATTTATAAATAATTGGGATATAATTTGCTGTATGTGTTTATGGGGGGGTAACCATGGTAGGTAGGGGTAGTGCTTCCTGAGAATATGTACAGAGCAATTATTGAGAGCACCATAAGTAATAGAATCCTAAGGGACAGTACCTATAGATGTGTTTGTGAGAGTAGAACATCCCTCACAGTATTTAATAAAATTTAAGTAGACTGCATTTTTGAATATGTACATTCAGGTAAATATATATATATATATGTGTATATATATATATACACACATATATATATATATATATATTGTGTGTGTGTGTGTGTGTGTGTGTGTCTGTGTCTGTACATGGCTCATGCCTTTTGGTTTCATTTGAAGGTTTCATTCTCTTTGTATCAGCTGGCTTGCTTAATATTATTTACCTATTTGATCCTCCATTAATTGGGCAAATGTGATGATTTATGATTGGTCTCCAACTCATTAGTGCAATTTAGCCAGGTTCTACTGTATCATATCAGACAAAAAAACAAGGCTGCTGCACACAGCTGTTTCTGAATCTATTTCATAATCACCCATAATATTGGTGCTTTAAAACTATGAAATGATTGCCACTTAATCAGCTGTTTGTTTTCCTGGGCTATACAAATATTAAGTGGTATATTTCCATAAATAATTTTAAGATAAAACATAACAAAATTATTATTTGCATAGAAATGTAAAGTTTATTCACCTTTTAAAGACATCTAACTATACACACACACAAATACATACATACATACACACAAATATACATATTTCCTTAAGAAGGAAGCAATTAAATATTCTAAATGACCTAGAAAAGAACATTTTAGAAATACTTCCAAACACAGTTGTATGCTCCAATTTTTTTATATCCATTTAACCTCTCTTCTTTTTACTTTTTAAAATATACATTTCACATTTTTCCATTTTGTAAATGAATACGAAGTTATAGACAAATGAAAATCACAGAATACATGCCAGTTGTGATTCTGATTTGGCAGATAAAATGCTGCTCCTTCTGAAGGATGTTTACTTATAACAACAGCAAATTGAGACAGCTGTCAAATGCTTGATGTGGGTCTGCAGACTGGGAAGATTTGGCAATTTTGAAGTGAAATCAGTGACAATCCCACTCAAGAAGCTGAGGAGCCAGTCTTGTGGGCTGCAGTCAGCCAACTCGATGCTACCAGTGTGAAGTTCTAGACTGCTTAAAATAAGAGTACACAGGTGAGAGACTACAGTGCATTAAGGCCGGGTAAGAGTTCATGATACCTCCAGATGAGAAAGTGAACTTGAGGCTGATGTTGGAAAGTTGAAGCTGAGCAGACAGTTGAAAGTATAGGGAAAGCTGATAGCCAGGAGGAAAGAGGATCCTCTGATTAAGTATAACAGACAGGAAAAGTAGGATATACTGGGGAAATGACTAAGGTAGACAAAGGTTTCTTCTGATTCTGGATGCCCAATTTGCCAAACATTACCGAGGGTAATTGGAATGGGGGTTGGAAAGTCTCAGAATTAGTATGTCATCTAACTGACAGCAGTGACTTCAGATAGAAGATGATTAACAGCTATTTGTTGGTAGAAAAACAACAACAAAACCTTGCACTTCTTCAAGTAGGTGATATGGTACAATCTGAATTTGGATACCCTGTCTTCTAAGAGCTGAGCTTCTGTTTTTCTTGGTAGTTGACCTTGAATCAAGACCCTAACTCAAATATCAGGTCACCTTATGAAGAAATCTAACACATTTGTAAAACACTCATTGTTGAATAATCACGGCTCTAGCTTAAGAGAAAGAGAAAATTACATTTCTTTGAAGCAGAGAAAGCAACTCATAGATCTATCAAAACTCAAGCCTAAGTATCATGCTAAGACAGACAGATCCAAGAGCTAACCTTTAGTCAGATCTGAAGGCATTGGTAAAGCATTATTCCATTCTAAGCTCTAGATAGTTAAATATGTTTTCTCTAGAACATGACATAAGACTGGTTAAAAAGCTATCATTTCGAGGTACTGGAACCATTTTCAGAAAAAAAAGGAAAAACCTAAACACATTATAAACAGAAAGAGAAACTAAAGAAACCAGATGGGTGTATGTGTTTATTTTGACTTCCAACCTCATATTTTACAACAATAAATAAAATAAAGGAAGTTTTGAATATTGTTTTACACAGAACAAAAGATCCCAGCAATGCAGGAAAAGATATCCATAAGGGCACAGGTGAATGTAGAAGACAATAGAGGGGAAAATAGAGAATAGTGCCAAACTTTGTTTCAGGCCAACTGAAGCCTTATTTGAGTTGGGGCACCTGGGCTTTGTAGCCAGGTGCAATGCCACAGATATCTGCACAGCTGGTAATGATTTATTTCTTTTGGCAAATCAGAAGTTGAATAAATCTTGGTTTTCCTGTTAGCATCTCCAGAATAAAGATGTCCCTCTTTGCATGATTGTGGGGCTTAATGCATCTGTAGCATCAGAACAATGAAACAGCTTCACTGAGTACATTGTATGGGCTCTTTTTATGTCCTAAGACACTGTACAAGCTGTCAACTCATTTCTTTATTTTTGTTCACTATAGAGTTATCAATACAGTGTCAACACCAAGCTGCCCATCTGTATTCAAACATTCCCAAACAAGAATGCCTCAGTTTTGCTTCTGCAATACGTTGTACTATTTTGGTTACCATGTTAACTTCATCTTTATTAATGTAATGGCATCAGTAAGGCAATATATTTTAGGAGAAACTCATAATTTAAATCTCTGTGTTCTACATGATAATTAGTTACACATAGCAGTAAACCATATAATGTGTTTAATAAACAAATATGGAGTAGTCAACACCAACAAAATGATCATAGAAGTAGAAAATAGAATATTCCCATATAAAACATTCATTCAAAATTTTGTATTACTGATGTAAAATGATCTCAACCAAGATTTATGGCATAGTTATGAAATTCAGATGTAGGAATTAGTTTATTGATTGTTTTTAAAGATATATCTTCTCATATAATGAAGAATCACAATATAGTAGGTAGATGAAACAAAGTACTTTTTGCAGAATCTTGTGGAAGTTGGAGGATTGAATGTAAAGTATGCTGACAACGATGATAGAAATGAAACTCAAACTTGGAGTTTCCAAGACACACAGAAGAAGGTGGTAAGGAGAAACAAGAAGAAAAGGCAAGAGAAAGAAAATAAGGAATGTATAGTATCAATCAGAAGAAAACATGAAGAAACTCTTGGACAAATCTTATTTCAGGCAAGTTCTAGGAGCCAGGTGGACCTACAGACATTTAAAACCTATTATCATATATTCTCTTCAACACTGGAGTCAAAAGTGATTTACTAGTAAAATGCTTACACACTTCCTAATAGCCCAGATTTCTTCACAGATGAAAGATCCTAACCAGACCATGTAAACATGGTTTTGCTTTAAATAAGAAAGTGCTGGGTTTTGCCCTCCTGTAAATCTGTATCCTATATTGCTTATGACATATAAAGACTTTACCAGCCAAAATCACAACATCCATTTCCTTTCTACTAGCTTTACAGAAAAAGATTTTACTTTATTAAAATAACTATTCAAAATGTTTTTCCTTCACATTTTTCACTCTTTTGCTCATACATTGTGTTGTATTATAGAAAATCTGGTTTACTTAAGCTTATCTTCTTATTGATGGTCTACTAGATTTACAATATATATATTCACATATTTGATTTAAACAATTGTTGACAAATGTGCCCTGAATATTATGTGTCTACTCCATTCTTGTTTCTATGAACTAACACGTAAAACACACATATCTAGGTAAAAAGTCATGTACAATGTACTGAAACCTGTCATCAACGAGGGGTTTACTACCAAACATTAAAAAGCTAACTTGTTTCTCACATATATCCTCACATAAATGTAAAGGTATAGCTAAAACAATGACATAGAAATGTAACTGAATATTTTCATTATTTGCAAAACGTACATATATTTTGTTCAGAGATGAAAGATTAAAAATAAAATTGTCAATTTTTTTCACAAGTAAATCGAAGGAAGCTTGTTATCCCTTTTCTTAACTAGAAAACCCCTCCACATGAGAAGATGGCTTAGTCCTTAGAATAACGTGCCTTGCAAGGTAGGAGGTTGGGAACTTACTTTCAAAATCCCACCTAAAAGTTACCAGGCATGGTGGGGCACTTGTGATGCCACTGCTGGAGAGGCAAAAAGAAGTGAAGCTGAGGCTTTCTGGCCAGCCATTCTAGTCAACTTGGTGAGTTCCAGGACAATTAAAGGCTCTGCCACAAGAAGAAATGAGCTTCACCCAAGGAATAAGAGTCATGGCAGTTCTAACTTCCACATGTGCTCACATACACATGCTTTTGCATTCACACACATAGGAGCACACACACATGTATGCACATGCAGACGCTTCTAAAATGTGATTTTTTTTTCCTCTCCTTTTTATAGCCAATCTGGGAGTTGTATTCTGAAATCACAATTTCTTCATACCTTTTGTATCTGTGTATCAGACAGAAACAAACACTTAGTATTTTGTTCATCCATGTCATATAGCTTTTATAACACACACAAATAACTATATAAGTTGTAATTATAAGGTATTAATCATAGTTACTATTAAGTATAATAAGTAAATAATGGTGATTAATAGTATAATGGAGTAATTTTTAATGAACACAAATCCCATTCCAATCTCGATTCTCAGTGTTTCATAAGAAGGGCTCCTCATAGTCATTTTACAACAATTATACAAGTGAAGGTACTGAAGTACAGATATACAATTAACCTACCCAAAGTTATACCACTTATATGTGGGTACACCCAGTGATATTGCCTATAATGTGCACTCTACCAATGCCTCCAAACTTTCAAGTGAAGTATAATACCCCACCTGAAGCCACTTTCCAATATGACAATCACAAAAGAAACAGACACCTGCCTAAAGCTCTGGAGTCTTCTAAGCACCATAAAAATAAAAGTAGTGATATATACCAGGTATTAATACCAGCACAGCAATACTAATAGTAATATCAGGTACTAATTGGATCACAGAGAAAACATTCTCAGATCTCTAAGAAACAACATTGATATAGAAAAATAGACATGAATTTTGAAATAAGCTTATATTTGAGGCAAAAATTTAACCTGTTTTGCCTCATATACTGAGAAAAGTAGCACATTAATTTTTTGTAAATTTAGTTATATTTATTTTATACATATGAGTGATTCCTATAAGTACATGTACCACCTGCATACCTATTGCCAGAGATCAGAAGAGAGCATCAGATGCTCTAGAATTAGGTTTACAAATGGTTATGAGCCACCGTGCTGGTGCTAGAAATCAAACCCTGATCCTCTGCAAGATCAGCAATACTCTGAATTCCTGATCCATTGCCCCATTCCTTAGATTCACTATTATTTTAAGAGAGTACATAAATACCCTAACCTGTATAGCACACAGAATACAACAATTGTTTATTTGGGATAACTATAACTTACTGCATTAGCTTGATGTGTGCTGTCAATATAATGTGAAATATACTATGGAGAGTAGAGTATTTCTCTAGTTCCAACCCCAGATCATGGCACAGAGAGCTGCAGTGTGAGGATGTGTGTTATTGTGAATCATTGACATCCTTTCTCCATCTTTTGCTGCTGTAGACCTAGATTATGTAAAATGGAATTTTAAGTGCTGGGAGTTTGGATTCGGTCTTTGTTGCATGCAAATCATAAAGTATAGTCCATTCATTATTGGATAGTAAGAGTACACATTCTGAAGGGCAAAGCCCAGCACTCTTCATGTACATGGAAAGGCTGACTAGGCAGAACAGAAATACCTGGGTCAAGTGGTACCAGCCGTGCAGAGTTAGCAAAGCAGAATTGGCCTCATCACTGACAGCTCAGCTGGCTACATTAATAGGAACAAGGCTTTTACATCTTTAGCAATATGTTCTTGAACTAAATAAAGGTCGTATACAATGACATAGCTCCATATGGGTCAGATGCTAGAAGAGGAATCTTAATTCTGTTTAACCATCAAGTCAAAATTCTAAGGAGCAGTCCAGCGACTGCAGCTTGCCACATCCAAAAGCTGGAATTGCAGCAAAGAGAAATGAAGAGAGATCTTCGGTACTTCCTATAGCCGTGACCACAGTGGCAGTATCTGCCAGCTATCTACCTAATAAATAGATATCCTTTCAATGTCTGTGAACAAAAGACAGTAGATAAAGAGCAATGTTAACACTACTTGCTACATTTAAATTGTTTCTGCAACCAATTATTCATGAATGCACATGATTCTACTTACATTCGGTATCATTTTCAAAATTTATTTCAAAATAAGTACATCTGGAAAGTGCTTAGTCTGCTCTGAGAAGGTCTGATAAATCCTTCAACCTAACAGAGAAACATAGCCCATCTCTCCAGTCTTAACCTAACTTTCAAGTTTTGTTTTACACTTTAGCACTCTGCATATGGATAAAAATATATTGAATTAGGTTGGTCTTTCTCTTCTTTAAACTAAATTAAGATATATGAAAGATTATTTGTAAGCTACAAGCATAGCTCTAATTTACTATGAAAGGTTTTACTAACTGGATTATAGACTTGCCACAGAAATCTTTATGATTAACTACTCCTGTTTTACGGAACAGAAAGCTGAGGCTCTGAGAAATGATCTATATCAAGTCTGTTTAACTACAAAGCTGATATTGTTATCGTTGTCTTCATCACTGCCTTGTAATCCTAGTCTGTCTCATTATTCAATTCAGTGTGATAATGCTTGTCCTTATTAAGGCCTGTCATTATAGATAAATATCCTATTTATACAGTTTCTAAATGTCATTAAAATTATAGTGAATAGTTTCATTATGGACTAGAATTTTTTAAGCTTACAAACCCAGTAATGGCCTGAGCATTCTTGCCAAGAAAGTTAGAATGTCCCAGTGTCTTTCTTTGCTTTGTTTCCTCCTTCTTCCTTTCTTTTCTTTTTTCTTTCTTTCTCTTTCCTTCCTTCCTCCTTTTCTTCAACACTCCCTCACTCCTTTCTTTCCTCCATTCTTCCTTCATTTTACAGTCATTTCTAGAAATTCAGTACCAGTAATCATCACACTTTTTTTCCCATGAATCTAGAGTTATGGCTCCTAGAGCCTGACCAATCACTTAAAAAATTTATACATGCATGTTTATACATGTACACACATACATGTACATGTACTCAAACAGACACACACACACACACACACACACACACACACACACACACACTAAGAATCTACCAAGCAATTAACAAGAGAGGGTAAAATTAATACTTGAAAAATATAACCAAACTATATCAAATAATAGCAATAACTGATCACAAAGAAAACTCATCCTGTATAATCAATTTCATTTAAAATTGTAGCAGATATAATACTTTATTTCTAAATTATGTTAGATGATCATACTAGGCAATAGACAGTACTATCAATGCCTGACTGATATCTTCTCATCTCAACCCAGAGTTTACTGTCTCCTGGTTGTAACCCAATCCTACATCTATCATAGTTGGTGGCTGTGTGGCCCCAAATGCAATACTGATAAGTGAATAGTTTTCTTTAGCCTATTGCAAACTACAAACTCCCTATCCAATTCATACAACAGTTAATCATCTTTTATTTTATAATAATATATGTCTTAGAAAATTTGTTTTACAGTAGTAGGGAATAGGGAGGGAATGTAATACATCTGTTACTGTAGAATACTTATTTCGTTGTGAGACCCAAGACTCTGACCTTGTTCCCATCACCATTGCTTGCATCAGCCTAAGATATTATGCAGCTCTAAGCTGTAGTAATGACTCAGCAATCAAAATTCCAATTCAGGAGGCTTGGTTTGTCTTCACTGCCAGTACCAGACAGCCAAGAGTTCTTTCTCTTCTTGAACAATCTTCCTGGATTCCTTTAAAGGATTTCTGTAGCTAACTTTCCAGCTGTCAGCTCTGTCTGTCTGAGAGGGAAGGAACTATTCATGTGTTAAATGTCTTGGGTATTAACAGCATAGAAACACACTAGAGTGTTGGGTCTGGTTGGCTGAGTAGAGCAAAGAGCCAGAGAAAGGCCTTGCACTGGCTGGAACTCAACAGAGGAGGAAATGGAAGTTCCTTTATTCTCCTCAATAAATTCAAAGCATCCCTTTATCAATTCATTCTTTAAAAATAACCTTGCATCTATTTCTTTGAAGGAACATCATTGTCTTCATTGCCTACTCTGACATACTATTCCTACTGAAATGGAAGTTTCCACCTCTCCCCTTTTCTTGCCTTTTGCTTTTGAATTCACTAAGTAAGAAAAATACGCCTGTTAAAGCTCAAAATGCTCTCTGAAAAACCAAACAAACAAACAAAAACACAACAACTAAAAACAAAATTCAAGAATATCTGCCATGGACCCTGGAGTCAAGTCTGAGCAAAAGCTGTTTGGTGTTGTTATACCTGAGCTAAACATAGTGATGTAAATTTGCAGAGGGTCAGATGCATCTGGAGCCCTTGAGATGCAATGGCTTTGCTTCACACATTGTACAATCTGGTGTCAGAACATGATAGGTTGGCTGATACTCCACTGTCATTATTAACCTAAAATAACTGATAATGAAAATGTTACAACTGCTAGAAGATTCTGTCATTACAATTCTTAAATCTCAAATAAATAAAACATAACATAATATCATTTGTTTTCAGATAGTGTTGAGAGCTAAACTATGCAATTAATTTCCCAACCCTACCAGTCTAAATACACCTTCATACCTCATGAGGATGTGAATAGGTAGAAGGCAGTTAAAGTTAGACAGTCTCGAAGAAAAGAAGCACTAGTCTGCCAACTTCAAGAACTGGCATTAGGAAGGGCTTCTCTTTATACTGAACAGTTGTAATATCAAACAGATGACCTCTCTCCTTAGGACTGGTTATCAGAAGCTTTAGCTGAGTGAGCAGTTGAAAAGGAAAGGAATAACCAGTACCTTCACAGAGTCTGGGAAGTCTATGTTGGCCTGCTGTGACCTCCTGGCATCTGGAGCTTCCTTGTCCTTCTCTTCTTAAACTTTGTGTTACCTATTTACACATCTATCCCTGCCTTTAGGTTTCATGATCCTTACCTCATTCCCCCTCTAAAAACTGAGTTCTGTTTATGACTGCTACTATGCTCCAGCAACTCTTAAAAAAAATAAAATAAATAAGGAAGAAAAGTTAAATGCTCCTTGTTTGATACTGAAACAATGGTGGGAAACTAAGAGAAAATACACCAGTTAAAAATATCCAGCAAGAAGGACATATCAGAGTTTCCCACAGTCTGTCCGTCTAGGTCCTGTGTGTAGTGTCAGTCAGGGCCAGCTGGGGTTAGGGAACATCTATCTCTGCAGTTCAGTTCCTCCAACATTCCTGTGCAGCAATCATTAGATAACAATATCTTTACATTTTATTTTCTGCTCTTTTGATAGTTCCCCTTCTGAGAAAGAAGAAGAAATATCAAGGTTTGAGTGTGAGGTCTGACATCGTTAAACGTGGATGTGCTTATGAATATTTGACAAGATCAGTCATGTCGGAATAGATCTCCTATGCTGCAATTAGCATCTTTTAGCTAAATATAGTCATAAGTAGTTGGAACGAATCACCTAGGTGTGCCCTCCTCTACCTAGTTAGTGCACTTGTCATCTCTGCCATGAACATGATTACAACAGCCCTTAGAGTTGGCTCACAGCCCATAGAACGTCACCACTCCACTTCAGATACACCACTATAGACATTCCCTAAGAAAGACTAACATTCTAGAGTTTCACTTGGGTATCTCAGCGTTTTTCATATCTATTTACAGATTGTTTTCCCTACACAGTAGAAGCTAGGTACCACTTCAGAGATAAATATATTAAAAAATACAAAGACGTAGATGATGTTACAGTAAAACTGTATTTTTTCTTTCTGGAGATCAAAAGAGGTAAAATATTACCTGCACTACAGTTTCAAGGAAAAGAGAGGCAAAGGGAGCCATCAGGGAGCATTAAGGAGACTGAGTTCAGCTAGGTGTTTGACTGAAGTCACATGAATTCTGACGCTGCTTCCTTTTACAGCCAAGAATACACAATTATGAGCAATTTGCAACCACACTCCCTTCTGTAGGGACTGCAAAGGGTGAGAAAATGTTCCAAAATAACAGACACCACTGGACTTATGAAGGACACCGTGTTTAAAAGAGTTAATGAGATGCAATAGAAATAGAGTCAGTCCAAAAGTGAGGCTGAAAACACAAACAATTCCCACTTTGTTCTCATTTGCTGCTATCCTGGAAAAAGCTGTAGAGGAATAGCCACTACTCCTCAGAGCAGATATATCTGTGCTTAAAAAAAGATCTGCGGGGTGGGGTGGGGTGGGGTGGGGTGGTCTACTTTCATGTTATCATGAAAGTTGAATTAGACCCCTACTGTCATCCCATGCCAGTCTCTGACTTGGTTCTGTTTTACCTCTGTCTTAGTACTTCTGCCAGCAGCTAACTTGAATGATTTGCCCCTGAGTTTTGGAGATTTCAAAGAAGGCAGGACTTTTTATTTTTATCACAAATTTGCAGATTTCAGATGTCCAGATTTCACCATGAAAACACAAAGAGAGGTATGAAATGGTGGTGGTGGTGGTGGTGGTGGTGTGTGTGTGTGTGTGTGTGTGTGTGTGTGTGTGTGTGTGTGTGTATGTGTGGGGGGGTTTAATCACACAAATAGAAATGGAAATAACCTCCTTGGCATGAGAATAACCCCAAATGCCACACACTGGTTTCTCTCTGCATTACAATCTGAAAGTGCGCGCTTATGAACTGCATATGGAATTCTGAAAACAACCCAGAAAACACAAACATTGTAAGAAAACAAGGTACCAGAGCTAAGCAGTCTGGTGACTTACCTTCTCAGTGGATCCTCAAAGTTCACCAAGGGAAATTTTAAATCCTCTAGTTTGTCATACACCACTCTAATTTCCTTTTCTCTTCTCTCCCTCTCTGTGTGCGTGTTTGTCACATGAGAAAAAAATAATCAACTTTCAATGGTTCCATTTATTTGATCCTCCAGCAACGGCAAGAACATGTCCAAGAGATTCCGCCAAAAGTAACCCAAAAACTCAGCAAAGGCGAAAGGAGCCAGGGAGTGGGACAGAGAAGGGGCCGTGAAAGGTGGGAGACTACAGATTGGGAGCCCCTGTACCTGGAGATTATTTTCACGCTGTTGAGATCTTGTCTTGTACGTTATACCTGCTTTGGCTGTCACACAAATACACACACACACACACACACACACACACACACACAGGACGGACACTCACACAATCTTTTTCAAGAGAAAGCAGGCACCCACACGCAGGAACACATACAAACACATAAGCACTCACAGAATGTAATGAAAACTGTCAGTAGTAACCTCCAAGAGGTGCTGTGAGCTGCAGATGGTATGGCTTGCGGTTACCTTCCCAGGTCTGTGGAGAATCAAAAGAACATCCAAAATCAGGGGGGCGGGGGTGAGAACTAGATTCCGGATTCCTCTCCCCCAGGCAGCTGTATCAAGCCAGGAGCGAGTCAATCAGCAGAGGTGTCTGCTTGCACGGTGCCCCGGATTATGGCAAGGTTATTAATCTTGATGCGCTGCATGCCCCCACCCCCAACACTCGGCAGCCTGCATTGAGATGATTGCCAAAGCCGTGTCTGTCCCTGCTCTACTGCATTTTGCTCAGCGCTCTGATGCTGCAAGTGAGACACAGTGGAGGCAAGAATACTAATAAGGTGGTTAGCTACAGTTTCTTCAAGGCAGTCGGCACGCAGTACAGTAAATGTGGACTTCCCAGGGCTCTGTGTGTGTGTGTGTGTGTGTGTGTGTGTGTGTGTGTGTGTGTGTGTGTGTGTGTGTGTGTGTGTGTGTGTCCTGCTTGTCTGCAGGGACGGCAGCGAATCCATCTCCCGCCAGCAGGAGAAATGGCTTGCATTCTGCTGGGGAGGACTCTATCATCAGAATCGTCACTATCCTGCATCCATTGTCTCTGACAGTATTTTGCTTGGGATCAAGAAGGGGGGTTAATGGTTTAGAAGCCTGGAGCTGGTATTTGAAAGAGGTGGAGGGGAAAAAAATGCCCAGGGAGTCAAATTAGCTTTATAAATAGGCTCCAAGGAGACCAAGGCAGATTTTTAACATGCTGCTGCCCTAGCTGTTAAATGGAAATACAAAGCAATTTCAAAAATCAGCTTTAGCCTATAAATCTTAGAGCTGGCAACAAGTATCTGAATTTGACTGATGGGACAGTGGATAAATGGATTTCTGGGATAGAAAAAGTTTGCTCATTCCTTCGTCCTAGCCTGGATCCAAAGTATGCTGAAACCCAAATTTCATGGATTTAAATTTGAATTTAAAATTTACCCCTTCAGCTTTTATGTTAGTGTATTGATATTATTATTATTATTATTTCTTATCATTATTACTCTCTAGTTGTAGAGAATATTTGAGTGTCACAATGGCATTGTATCTTTTTTACTACCAAAACTTAAAAGTAAATATATGCCTATTATGCTAAATGAAGAATCCTTCTGCTTCTGGACTCTAGTCTTCTTCTTTCAAGGTTGAGACTTACATTACAATACCTCTTCTTTAGCCAAGTACTCACTGAATTCATTCAGTCCTATTAAAATGATATTTCTGGAAAAGAATTGCACAATTAGAAAAGATGATAAGAATGAATGAGAGCTTTGTAATACTGGGTAAGGCCAGCAGATGTCACAAAATAGGAGGCAGGCAAAAGAATGCCACCTAGAACAGCAAACATTAATTTGATTAAGTAAATATGGGTTTTAATAAAAGGGATGGCATTAATTTGAAATATTAAAATTTTATAAAATTTAAAGGGAAAAGTTACCCAGAGAACAAGCTGACAAGTGTAGTGTTCCAAGTATTTCCCTCCACTCACCATTCCACATGGTTCAATATCTAGCACTAATATTACAGAAAATTGTACACCACTAAGATTGGGATTTTTGTCTCTGGTGACTTTTATACTCAATGAAATAGAGAATTCAATATTGCATTAGTAATACAGCAAGTATGAGATAAAGACACAAAACAGGTCATGGGCTGAAACAAAATAGGTGGTTTAAGATTAATAAGTAGAAAGTGTAACATTTCAATCTTAAAGCAATAATCCTGTTTGATCTTGATCATGGTCATAAATGTAAGCTCTATGGAATTGTTAGTATCTACCATATTATTACTATTACTGAGCTGTGAAACATTAATAAATACATAATCAAAAATATACAAAACTTTTGATTAATTGTTATCCATTTGAGTTATTAATTTTTTGTATTTTTTAAGGTTTATTTTGTCCTGTGGATTGAACTCAGGACCTTCTGCTTGTTAAGCTGAACCCTGCCACTAAGTTACAACTTCATTTTCTCTACATACTATGTGACTACTTTTTAAAAAATCTACACATTAGTCACCTTATTTAATCAAATGTTACTAATCAAAACCTCCTTTCTCACAACACAAATTAGTCCATAGGTCAATAGAACATGGTGCAGAAAGTTTGGGAGGGATTTAGAACTGACACAGATTTAGGTTCACATATTACATTCACCTTTCTTTAAGATAATCTCTAGCATGCACTGGGCCTCTGTATCATTTTATTTGGTGATAGGGAGAGGTCATTCTGACATTATTTTTGGAGGATATTTTTACATAGAGTTATATAAAAACTAGAATAAATCAATATTTCTATATCCCTGATGTACTGACTGACATGGCTTATAATGTATGTGTCATGTGTGTTGATAAGCAAAGTAGATACTGATTTTTACTATAATAAGTCTACCTGAGTAGACCATCAGGTGACATCAAACAGTCAAGCCTTTTGGTACTAAAAGGTGTGATTTTAAATTTAAGAACAGCTGTTTCCATCTTATTTTTGTAAGGCTATAGTTATATAACATTTGGTAGTCCTGTATGCTTGCATTCATCTGTGTGTTTCAAGACTAATGTGGGAAAAAATTTCTCTTTCTTGATTGCCTGACATCTGGACTCAAATAGAGTATGTGTTTAGAATGATAATTTAATGGCCATGCACTGGTTCCTAGCTCTAGACTTGCTTTGAATTCAGTAGTGTCACCAAACCTCAAAATACTGGTCCTTTGCAAGACAATGAACTGAAAGTCTGCAGTCCACTAAAGTGGGTACCCTAATTCCCACTAAGATGACATATGGAGTTGGAGTAATGGAATCCAGGAAGAGATACTTCCCAGAATGACACTTTGGTGTTTAAACAAACTGTAGAAACAGACAAGTAATTCTTATTTTCCTGGGTCCACTTCTCTCTCTAAACAGGCAATAATACCTAGCTGACTTTGCCAAAGCCTTCATTCCTGGTATGGATTTGCTTCCTAGCACCCAGAAGGAAATGCACAGTGTTTTTCTTTTGTTTTTTAAATATTTGCATGATTATTTATTAATGTGTACATCTGTGTATGAGGAGGACAAAGCAATGTAGGTTTGCCTGGAGCTGGAGTTACAGGAAATGGTGTGCTGCCTGTTATAGGTGCTCAGAAATGAACTCAGTACCTCTACAGAAGAAATAAGTGCTCTTAACCATTGAGCTGACTCTCCATTCCCCAAAAATGCAGTGTTGTTTTTTGTTTTGTTTTGTTTTGTTTTTTGGAGGCACAGACACAGCAAGAGGAATCTGAACAATCAGGAACTGGCCAGGTTTCCCAGTTCATTACCATTAGTCCAAACTTTATCTGATTCCTTCTATTATTTTACACATCTCTTGATAAAATTACAGACACATTTTGTTGGACCTTTGTTTCTGAGGTTCCCCATGTCTCATGGAAGTTTTTTAGTTAAGTTGAAATGACTTACTCCTCCAAATATTTTTTTATTATTATAGAGTCCTCAAGTAAAAGCTTTATGATTGATGAGGAAATATATTATAATTTTTCCTTCAGGAATCACACCTTTACCCTTATGAGTGGGATTTCAAGGAAAAAACTTGATGGAGATGGGAGATGATCTGTTTTCTACATGAAGATGTAGTAAGCAGGGTCGATCTACAAAAAAGTCTGAGGACCCTTATCAAAGCCAGACCATCTAGTGACAACTGCACTGTGAACTTAACTATTCTTCAAAACTGAAACATATTTGTTTATTCTGTTTAAACTGCTCATTCTAGAGTGGACTGCTTGAGCTATGTACTACATATGTGAAAAATTCCATAAGAAATTGGTACAGTTCATAAATGTTCGGAAATGATCAATTCCAAGACAAAATGCAGCAGATTATCACTACAACTGAGAAGCCTAAATGCTGAACTTGTTGGCTGTCTATCATTGAGGACTTGCTATCTATCTTTTACGGTACTTAGCAAGGAGAAACAAAACCAAAATAGTGGACATAGGGTGTCAATTACATAGGACACTATACAGAGTCTCAAAAACACATTTACTAGATAAAGACTTCAGGTCATATAATTTGAATATTTGCTGTTGTGCTCAATGTTCTTCAGTGAGCATGTAATGAAACATTGAACAACTTGTATAGTACAGCTATGCAAAGATTCCTTTGCCAACCAGGTTGGTTTTAAAAGGTAATATTTGTCACAGTCAGTTTCATAATCATTCCCTAACTATAAACTGAAACACATGCAATAATAGAAGCAGAGAAATCTGAATATGGCTCTACCAAGAGGGCCTTTCTTCCATCTATCTACTAGAACAAGCCTCTCTTTTAGATGTCACTATCAGGATGCCTCGATTTTGAAAGTTGTGCAAGCAAACAATCTGGGACATTATGAACAAAACATTTGAATTAAGAACAACCCTACAGACCCTGTACATTTAGATTCTTATTACCCAAAAGTTTATAAATTCTGCAGGAAATGAACTGATCTAGGCTGGACAGTAGATATATTGATCATTTGACATGTTGTATTTTGGGGACTCAATAGATATTGTAAAAGAATCCCATCCCAGTCAATATAATATTCTCAGAATTCCCATATGAAAATTCCATCTTTGGATTTTCTTTTACCTACGGCATGCTACCTTTCTTAAATTTGCTTTCTGTGTCATGTGATATGCAATGAGGCCGTAAGAATGCAAATGGGGTTTGCCATTTTTCCTCCATGGCTCCTTATAAAATTAGTTTCCCTGCATGTCAATCACTCTGTATTGCTTTCCTAGTTTGAGTTGCCACCTAACCTAGTGGGTAGAGCAGGACACTTCTAGTTTACTAAACAGTCACACCCCATTAGTTCATCTTTTGGAGTTTTCGTTATTCACAGCTTCGGTATAACTTGGATCTTTTATTTAAAGTGTTTTAGCAAGTTTCTGAGAATTCGACACCATCATATGTCTGGAATTATTTAGCCCAGTTTATTTATAACATAAATTACAAGCTTAGGAAATTGTAGCATAAATACTGAACTACTTGTATCCATTTCTACCTAAGCATTGGATTGGACTTTTATACTGAATTTTGCTCACTAATCAAAAGATACTTAATTCTTCATTGTATAATATGTATTACTTATTATTTTATTCACAATATGGCTTTTTTATAATATTGGTTTTTTAAAGACTAGCTTTTATACTTTATTTGTCTCCTAAAGAGCTTAACACATCTTCCCCAAACTACAGATACTATATGAGTCTTGAATGTTACTGAAGAAAATTTGGTACATACAACTCAATTTAAGGATATAGAACATCTTGTTCCACCTTTACTCCTTTAAACTTGAGCTTCTGAGTAAACTCACAGTTGTCATTGTAAATAGTCAGCTAACCATGGTAAAATAAAATTAATATTTTGTTATTCATTTGGCAAATCATAAACACTCTACTCTTTTAATGCCTATATGATGCTATCCCTGGAACTGAACACTTGCATTCTCTTTAAGTCCAGCTGAAGTGTAGTCAATTTTATTGAACTCTTGAAAAGGTTCCTGTGTTTGGTTTCACTTTACTGATTTTATTATCTTTTAATTTATTTTCATTTCTTTGAGACAGAGTCTCATTATGTAGCACAGCCTGATCTGAACTTGCCAGGTAGTATAGGCTAACATGGAAATCATGAGCCTCCTATGATACATGTGCTAAAAGGCACATGTTCATGTACCATTGTTAATTCTTCTGTTTAACTTTTATTTGATTTGGTTTATCTAATGCTTCAAAATTATTTTATGTAATTTGATTATTTTATATACCATTTGTTTTTGTTTACATATTTATATTATGTAGGACTTGTAGAGGTTATTAATCTATGAATTTATGATTTTCATCAAAATTAGTAGCATTCTAAAGCATTAATATTTTACATTATTCAATTGGTCTTTTTTGGTGACCTTCATTTCTATGTATATCAGGTATCTGCCCTTCCCACTGAAAATCTGTTTATTTTTTCCTAATCTTTTTTCTTATGTGTTTTATTTTATAGAACTTTCATTTTATAAATCTTCAAGTATGCCACATTTTTCTTCTATAGAGTCAAATGTGCTATCAACTCTACCTATACTTTTTTTTTAAAAAAAAATCTGAGCTTTTACAGTCCTATGTCTCTGTATTTAATCTGTGGCAATATATTTTGTACCTTTACATTCAAGTTTTACATTCCCATGATAAGTTTTGCTTTTATTTTCTTTCTTAGAAACATGGAATTCAGTCATAATATATACTTTGCTACCCTTGTCTACTCTGTCTTTCATCTGCATTATTTCTAAACTCTCTTCAGTTGATTTATGACTCCTACTCATCGTGGATCATAAATTACTACTTTAATGAATTTTTGTCAATGCTTATTGTTTGACAGGAATTTTTGATCATTCTTACTGAATTCTGATCCTTAAAAATGATTCCTAATGCTTTTGGGAATCTACTTATTAAGAAGCATTTTGAAATTTTCATGTTTGCAATTGCTAAGAAGAGGAAAGGAATCTGTGGTCTATGATTCATTTTCCCCTCCAGAAAGCCATGCTTCTCTGCATATTCTACTTATACTTATATCCCACTTATTTTAATGTCATCTCAACTCTGCTTGAAGAAACATAAAACATCCTGTCCCTCTGAAAACTATTGAGTTACCTACCATGATCCTTTATATTATTTGCACTTTATTAATTTCTTCCTCCTTCATCTAATCAGTCCTTCAGTGAAAACTAACTGGGGCCATGTGATGACTTTTAAAATATCCTCGCTTTATAGTCCTCTTCCATAGTCTGTACTGTCAAACTGACATGGTTTAACCTCATCAAAATCCAACTTCTTTGTGTGAACACAGAGAGACTGATGACCCCAATCCGAGTTTATTTTCTCAACTTTATGACCAAGAAATTCTACAGGTGATAAATTGAGGTAGTCATAAAATCTACCATGTTTTCCTGCAACTCTTTAATGATTGTCCAATGCTAACTATTGTCAAATAAATCTTTTCTTTCAAATACTTCAGCTTGGCTGTTCTGCTGTTTAGAGGACAAAAACAAATCTATATCCTCTTGTTCTTATTTGGCTAAATATGGAAGTCTTAAATTACCCACTCAAACAATCTGTCTGTCTGTCTGTGTTTCTCTATATCTAGATCTTTGATGCAAGTGCATGTGTGTACGTGAGTGAGGGAGAGTGAGAGAGGTTACTACACTAGTGAACTTTTTCCTTAATGTCATAAAATACCTAACAAATGTAACTTAAAAGAGAAGTGTTAAATTTTGCTTACAATTTAAATATTTATTCTATCATAGTAAGGAAGACATAATTGTAGGAACATGAAATAGCTGCTCACATGATGTCTCCAGAAAAAAAAAAAAAAAAAAAGAGGTAGATTCAAGCTGCTACCCAACTCTATTCTTTTAATTCAGACTGTAATTCCATTGCCATTTGAACTGATTCTGTCCTGTTCAGTTCAATCTCTAATACTCTTTAAACAGATATTCCCAGAGCTGTGTCATAGATTGGCATCGACTGCTTGACAAGGTTCCAGAATTTCAACATTGTATACCAAACTTCTCTAACACCTTTTTACTTTCATTTTTGATGATTCTCAATCTTAATGCCTTTCACTTTGGGAATTTTTTTGTGGAATTTGGTAAAGAATAAAACTGTGTACAATGGTAGCCTCCCTAAACAAATTGATTCTTAGGGGAAAAAAGCAAACAAACAAAAATTCCTTGCCACCATGGAACCAGGTGTGCCCTCCTAATTACACCAAGAACAGGAAAGTTAGAGATTTACTAGACTCTCCTGATCCTAATAATAAAATGCTTACAATTCAGATCCAGAACCTGAAGACATGAAGGGCAGGTAGTCAGTTAATATTTATAGAGAAATCAAAATAGTACATTATACTGAAAAAAGACAAATGAGTAAGACATCAGGGTCTTCCCTTTGGGAGCATGTGAGAGGAACAGGCCCTTATAAAAAAGACTGAAAAATCATACTATAATGTCTGCCACCCAGACACTATATAGTGCGTGATTTAGATTGTTCCAATCTAAGAAATCACTAATTTGGTTTTTGTTGGCCATGTATATAGTATACAGATTTCCCCCAATAAGGTTATTACATTAACATGATGTTTTATTACTGAAGAAGAATTGGAACCTTTTATACAATCAGTCTGGATAAACTATGTCCTAATATGATAAATAATAAAAGCCAGTAGAATAAACAAAATCATCACAGAACATTTTTCATTCTTGGCAGAAGAGTTGGGTTCACTGCAATCACTTAAGACTGCTGGTTCATAAAACCCTTGGGACAACTGAATTCATAACAAATTTCAAGTAACAAAGAAACTATAGAAAGTAACACATTGTCATTTAATACGTTCACTATATTGTTGCAACTCAAGTTTTATTTACAAACATAAGATATATTGTCTAATCTTACTTTGAAGGGGCAAACAAGCTGACTTCTATGATGTTTGTATAAAAGGCCATAGGTATTTGAACAAACTACAAATGGAGAACACACCTTTGAGTGTCGAATCTATATATTCATAGCTTTCATGAAAACAGAAATCCACCCTGAGGTCATGTTCTGCTTGAAAGCATCATTCACCGAGTAAAAGAACAGGTCATTAGCACTAACTAAAAAGTATCCCAAATTCCCTTTACTTTATTTGAATTTGAATCATTAAAGTGGTACTAGTAGATTACTTCAATTAAAATGACTGGGTTTTAAAGGCATCATCTTACCTTAGGAAAACTTCCAACAGCTTTGAAGGGAAATTTCTGCATTTAAATGTGATGTCTGATTTCTAGAGGCAAGCTTTACAAGAAGGCTACATGGAAGTGTCTCAAGATGCTGCATAAAACGACAAACTTCTACATGGGAAAACATTACATAGGAATAAAGACATTGAATCTGGGAATACTTAGGCATTGCTAAATAAACAAACAAACAAATAAACCTTTCGTTTTCCTCATAGTGCTTTCAACAACAGGGGTTAATGGTACCTTCTCTCTTAGAACATTAATTTTAAAAAAAAAGTACTCAGGCCAGGAAACTAGTTATGATGACAAGGAGGCTTAGTTTGCAGTAATGACTCTCTTCTGTTTTTAATCTTGGAGTATCTACTCTTGAAAGATAATGATTTCTCACTTGGGAAATTCTTTGTCACGCTACCTTCCTAGACCATTCAAGACCTTGAGATTTGCTTTAAATCATTTTTTTCAGTTTTTTTTTGTTTTGTTTTGACTATGCATTTTCACTGGATCTCTGTTAGTAGTGTTTTCCCACTATAAGAAAGTATGCAACCTGTTTTCATTCAGAAGTTCAGCCAATAGGTAAGAGAAGACAAATTTATGAGGCAGCATCATTTGTCTAACACAAGGGCAAGGAGATTTCTACATGGGAGTTGGCATCAACGATTACCAAATAAATATACTGTCAGATTTTCGTGAAGGTTTTCCTAAACTTACTACTGTCCCTATGTTAAGGATAGCATAAATTGATACTGTGACAAGTGGAGAACCTAAACAAGCTCATTGTCTTTGTTACTATAAATATTTCATTGTACCACTTTTTAAAGTATTGATTGCAATCTAATTATGTTTTTGTGCTTTTTTCTTGGAAATCTGAATTGCCTGGTCTTACTAGCTAATTGAAATACTGCTTCTAATAGCTTAATTTTAGAATTCAAAGTCTATGAGGATACTGTACTTCACAGTGAGTTATATGCATACTCATATGCACCCCCAATATAAATACACTCCTACACTATAGATATGAGAGATCCATTCTCCTTGTAAATAGTCATGACCACAGGAATGGTGTTGATCACATCAATAATACTTATTCAATCACTCTCCTTCAAAACCACTATTAGAAGAATGGGTATATCGTGTTCATTCCTTTTTCAATTTCTAGCTTGAAAACGAGTTATATATTTAGAGAGGGGCTGAGAATGCAGGATTATCTGCTATCTTTCTTTTAACTATTTTCAGTTTATTCTGAAAGTTCTATCTAAGTCCCAGACCTCCAAAACTCTGAAAGTAATTGTAAAACTCTTTTCTTCCAATGTGAATCTTTGATTATATGGATGTCACCTTCCCATTTGTCCTAATTGTGGAATAAGATTTTCTCATTGACATAAGATAAACTCCTAATAGAGAGTACATGAATTTGAATTTACTCCAGTACAGAACACTAGATATGTTTGACAGATCACTGTTTTGACTTGACATTTCAGACTGAGAAAAAATTAGTTAATATGCCCCAAGTTATATGTGATTTCCATAAAAATTTGATTTAAATTTTTAGAAAATCCTAGCAAAACCAACTTCCTGTACCTACAGATATAGGTAACTGTTACGAGCATGTTTTTTCTGCCTCCACTGCCACCAGTCTGGTCCCATTCTTTGTTCCTCCCACCAGCCTGCCAGTCCCGCTGCCACATGAACCCCAATAACACTCAGAGACACTGTATTTGATACAATCCTGTTGGCCAGTTACTATTATTGTTTATGGGCTAGCTCTGTCTTAATTATTAACCCATTTCTACTTATCTAAGTATTTCCACGTGGTCGGCGGGCTGGCATCTTGCTTTCTCCATGCTCTACATGCTGACTTCTCCTCACTACTTCCTCTTTTCTCCTTATCTCCTAGCCCCGCCTATCTTGCTTTCCCATTGGCCAAACAGTGCTTTATTATTTAACCAGTATGAGAAACATATTTACAGAATAACATCTCCCATCATCTCTTCTTTTCTGTCTAAAATTAAAGAAAGGTTTTAACCTTAACATAGCAAAATATACCATACAACAGTTATCAAATAAGAATCACAGTTAATAATATTTAGTCCGTTAACATTTTGTAAGACTTCAAGAAAATATCATCTATCCTATCTTTGAGAGTCTAAAGTCCTATATGTAACTTATCTTTAATCCTAACTAAGGAAAACTATAACCATAACTATCTGTCTTGAACTCCATCAAATACCACAGAAGGATAATATATAAACTCTAGAAATGACAGAGACAACTCACTGCCTGG
The DNA here is from genome assembly GCA_030556225.1 of Cricetiscus sungorus. Lineage (NCBI taxonomy): Eukaryota > Metazoa > Chordata > Mammalia > Rodentia > Cricetidae > Cricetiscus > Cricetiscus sungorus. The sequence continues at coordinate 34,422,950 of JANBXA010000372.1, read as the reverse complement.
TCAATCACCAGAAGTTCTTCTGTAGTGTTCCATCTTCAGCCCGTAGGCCATAGTGTGTCTGGCAGACCTCTCAGGAGAGCAGGAAACTTTAAAATGCCCATCCGTATTGACAGTTTGTCAGTCATTTTTATCTGTGTCTTGTAGACTGTCTGGCAGTCTGGTAGCCTCTTCCATGAAGCAGGAATCCTGTAGCAATGTCCATCTTGTTTCAACAGTCATTTTTCTGTGGGTCCTACACGTCCAGTTTATTCAGCATATAGTCAGTCTAGACAAGAGTAATGTCTTGTCCAAATGGCTAGTCTTGCCATATTAGAAGTAAACTTCATTACGCAGTTCTTCAATGTCCATCTTCCTTTCTGATGCAGATGGTGTTGCCAGGAGAAGTTATGTCTCACTGTCAAAAAAATCCCTAAACCATTTTAAATGCCATATTCTCTAGGTCTTTGAAAGGTTTGAAGAATGCCTATTTATCTCAAATACATCTCTGTATATCTAGACATCCTAACTAACAACTCTAAGTTTTAACTATCATAGGTAACTCTCTAAAATCTGTACTAAATTATACATTACATTATTCAATGACCTATATAAACATAATACCTATACAAGAGAAGAAATATACATATCAGCAAATTGATCTTAAATTGTATCAATAAATGAAAATCCATTCCAAAATGAAGTATTCATATCTATACCATAATACCCTATTTTACTTTTAAAAAGATTGCCTGTAGTCATTAGCCATTTATAACCAAGCCCATTTAAATGAAAATAAACATTTATAAACAATATTTGGGAATTTGGGCGTTGTTCTTTCCAAACTACTTTGTGGAGGATCCTAAGAAGACGCAGAAATCTTGGCTGTGGTCTGCAAGGTTTTGTTTCAACTGCTTTGAATGTTGGATCACCTGGGGTGCTGTTTGAGGGGGTCTGGCTTGATCAAACCACATATGCCTGTAAGGAATCCACAGCTTTTCATTTTCTGTGGAAAAAAAATAGACATCCTTTTCCCCAATAACTTGTCCTTAGGCTTAAATTTTGGAGTCAAAGCATTTTTAAAATATATAAATTGAATTAATCCAGCAGCCTTTCTTTTATCAATTGTTGTTATTTCTTAGCAGTCAAACAATTTAAAGACAACAGAATCGCATATAGTATCCAAAATTTCTCTGTGCTTTCCCTCTTTATGTGGCTTTTTTATTACTCTATTTCTTCTACTTCTATTTTTACATATTTTGAGACAGGGTTTCTCTGTGTAATTTTTATCTGTTTTGGAATTCACTGCATACCAGGTTTACTTTGAAATCATAGAGATCTGTTTGCCTCTGCCTCCCGAGTGCTGGAATTAAGGGAATGCATCATGACACCCAGCCATTCTACTTCCTTTTTTCTTTTTTAAACCATTGTATCCTGTTTCTTTTTCTCTCCCAAGCCAGCATATTTTTTAAAACACAGTGTAAACCTTCATTGCAGCTCCCATACACACCAATGAACTATTAACAGAGCTCCTTAAAAGCAAGGCAGTTTTTTTGCTGCTCATGCTAATTTTGGAAACCTCCCTTAAAGAAACCGTGCATATCTCTGTCTACAGCAAAACCAATCCAACTGAGAAGATGCTGCTACCAAGAAGTCTTGCTAGTCTCTGTTCCTTTGTTTCTAAAATCCATTTTTCAGCTTTTATCAAGTTATAAGTGAAAGTTCTCAGTTCCACTTCTGACACCATTATGTTATGAGCAGGTTTTTCCTGCCACTGCTGACCTGCTCTGCTCTGGTCCCATTCTTTGTTCCTCCCTGCCAGCCTCCCGGTCCTGCTGCCACGTGGACCCCAATAACACTCAGAGACAATGTATTTGATACAATCCTGTTGGCCAGTTACTATTATTGTTTATGGGCTAGCTCTGTCTTAATTATTAACCCATTTCTACTTATCTAAGTATTTCCACGTGGTCATCTTATTCGAGTGTGGCGGGCTGGCATCTTGCTTTCTCCATGCTCTACATGCTGACTCCTCCTCACTACTTCCTCTTTCCTCGTCTCCTAGCCCTGCCTATCTTGCTTTCCTATCGGTCACAGTGCTTTATTCATTAACTAGTATGAGAAACATATTTACAGAATAACATCTCCCATCAGGTAACAATGATTATATTTGTTACAAGTAATATAATGTAACTTATATTTTATAATAGAATAATATTGTGCAAACTCATTACTCTTATAGCTTTTTAAAGTACAATGATAAGGCAACTAGATCATTATATTAATATGATTTTGAACTAGAAGTTGCCACCAAGACCTAGTATCATGAGATATTTTAAAAAAGTGTATTTTTCATTTTCTTACCAAAAGCTAAATGCTTAACATGAGCTATTTCTATACCAGTCTTACAGTAGGGACCAGATTCAGTGATATTATCAAAATCATTATAAATACCATTATAAACACTCTCATGTGGAATTATAAATATTACTATTAATATTATGACAAAGAATAAAATGAAAATTATAATCTTCCTTTGGTATCCATGGAGGATTCATTCCAGGATGCCCTGTGGATAGCAAAATCTGCAGAAGCTTGTTCCTTATATAAATAGCATACCATTTGCATATAATGGATACACATCTTCCCTCCACTTTAAATCATAAAATTATCATTAGTCTACTTGCAATACACATGCAACCAAGGAAGTGCTAAATCAATGATTGTCATACTACATTGCATAAAGGATGAGGACAAGTAGGGGAATGCATGTAAACATTCACTAAAAAGGAAAAGCCTTTCCTAAATTTATTTTAAAACATGGAATTATCCCCCAGACTACTCACACTACCCAGTGCAATTCAAATATTTATGTGAATCATTGTCACACTATATTGCTTGGAGAATGATGACAAGGAAAAATGTCTGCACGTGCTCACTAAAGATGTAAACATGTTGCCTAAGTATTCTTTTTCATTGAAATGGATGGGAAAGACAATTACAAGAGGCCTATTTTCACATTAAATAGAAAACCCAAATACATTTCATTTAACAAGAAATAAAAATAATACTCAATAACTAGCAGTGTATAGTCAAGGTAAGTACCAGGATTAAAAATAAGCATGCCACTCTACAGCATCAAGAATATATAAAACGAATTATTCAAATAGTCAAACACTTTTCCAATTAATATGTTGATTATAGATAGTAATCTCAATAATTTAATAGTTTGGTTACTTTGTTTTTCAGAATTTTAGCTTCTTATCATCTCTAGCTGCTCTTCATAACAATATGTTTAGGTTAGGATAGCTAATAACAACATCATTATATTATATCAGATTAACTTTCTCTGTCCACATACATTCTCATATGCTATGGATTTACTATAAAGTCTAAAGCTGTATCCTCAACTCCAAGTCATTAGATTTTTTTTTTAATGTAAGAAATTACCATAAATAGTCAATTTTTTCTGAGCACACTTCAACTTTATGTAGATCATATCAAGTGGAATTAATTCTTATTTGACTCTATGTAGATCATATCAACTGGAATTAATTCCTATTTTCTCCTAATTAAAAAAAGAAAGTTCCACATTTACGTTTTCCAATCAAGATTTGTTTGATATCAGCTATACCACCAGGAGCTATACATAATGATGCGCTCTGAGTGAATGACGCCATTCCCTACATCAAAAAGGAAGCAATTATACAACTACTTATTAACAGAAAGATATATAATTAAATCTCCAAATTGGTCATTGCTTCCAAGTTTTGATCAATAACAAAACAAATCATTTATAGTTACTATCTTCAGGAATATTTAATGCATATTCCTACATGATTAAATTGGTTTACTTGGATGCATTGAAATAATGGAAATAAAAATGATCTGTGTGATGTTTGTTGTATCCTGAGAAGGTGGGAATTATATATATATATATATATATATGTACATGTACATATATATATATATATAATACAATACATATACATACACACACACATGTATGTATGTATGTATGTATGTATGTATGTATGTATGTATGTATGTATATGTATTTGGGACCATACAAGAGGAAAACTTTAGTCTGATTGTTTTGATAATTTTTATTTAAATTTGAAACAAGCTTGTTTTGCATGTTATTCCTAGTTCCTACACCCTCCTGTCCTCCACTGGTCCCCCACCAACCCAAGTCCCTTCTCATTTCTTCTCCCCAAGGAGGGTAAGGCCTTCCATGGGGGATCTTCAAAGTCTGTCATATCATTTAAAGCAGAGCCTAGCTCCTCTCCACCATATGTCTAGGCTGAGAGAGTATCCTGCTATGTGGAATGGACTTCCCAAGTACATTTTTATACTAGGGATAAATACTAATCCACTATCATAGGTCCCATAGACTGCCTAGTCTTCATAAATAACACCCCCATTCAGGGGGTCTGAGTATGTCCTATGCTGGTTTCCCAGCAAACAGACTGGGGACCATTATTCAGGTTATCAGTTTCTGTGGGTTTCTCCAGCCTGGTCTTGTACCCTTTGCTCAAAACTTCACCCTAACTGGATTCTAGGAGTTCTGCTCAGTGTTTAGCTGTGGGTATCTGCTTCTGTTTTGATAAGCTACTAGGTGAATAGATAAAGGCTCTAGAATGGTATATAAGTTAGTCTTCAATATCATTATCAGGGAAGGGCGTTTAAAGTAGCCTCTCCAATATTGCTAAGATTGTTGTTGGGGTCATCCTTGCAGATCTCTGGATATTTTTCTAGTGCCAGATTTCTGTTAAAACATATAGTGGCTCCCTCTATTATAGTATTTCTTTCCTTGCTCTCCTCTATCTTTCCCTGACTCAATGATCCTGCTACCTCATGACCATCTCTCCCCTTCTCTTCCTCCTAACTCCCTCTCCCCTTCCCACATGTTGCCAATTTTTTGAGAGATTCTGTCCTCTCTCTTTCTCCAGGGGACCATATATGTCTCTCTAGTGTAGTGGTTATCACATTAGCCTCACACTTATTTTTTTTGTTTATTTTGTATTTCTCTACATACTTATTATTTTCTCTTATTCATCCATCAGATATTTTCTAAGTTTTGTTCGATTAGAAAATTACTGTAAAATTATCAAGAAATATCTTTACTTCTTGGAAACTGAATTTAGTGAATATTGTATCATTATTGACTTATACCACAGGGTGTGGATGACATATGGCTTTGCAAGACTATAAATATTTGCCTCCCTTTCCCACCTCTTAGTTCCAATGACCGATTTAAATTTGGTCAGAATATTTTCTACTTGGTGACCCACTGTGCTCATTACAGGATGTATGAATTATAACAGTATTTACCAAAAAGTTGATTCACAAGCCAGTCAGATTAATAGGATTACTCATTACAAGTCCACATCTTGTAACTCAATTTATAATATAATATTTAATCTAGAACACTGTACTCTGGTCTTTAAAATCCCATATTTTTGTTATGCTAAAACAAAACAAAAAGTACATTTAGTACATCTATAATATATTCCATAATCTATAACAGTTTTAACTGTCAATGGTCATGTGAGATATAGCAGGTGTTAACTAGCAGGTGTCAACTATAGCAGGTGTTATCTCTTATTAGCCTGCATTTTTCTCTTACTCAGACTACTGCACACAATTAACTCACTTTTACCTCAGAGCAAATTCAAACTAGACTAAAGGCTTTTTGTAAAATAAAACCTTTACAGCTTGCACAAAGTCAGAGTCACAGATGTCTACCAAGGTTACTAAGAAAAGCATGCCAATTCTCCACTTGCCAGTCTACTAACCATAGATCTGTGTCTTAGAGTTTTGACTGGGCACTTTGCCCTCACCTATCATGTCATGGTTTTGCTGCTATGGCCTTGGAGCCTTGGGTTGTCATGGTAAATAGTTCAGGTCCTTATCACTTCCTCTAGGAATGTGCTTTTGACCAATGAGAGAAATTTCTCTATCACTTCAAACACCTGAATGGGAAGTGTTTTTAGAATAGAAGAAGTGGTTAGAAGAAGTTAAAAGTATGACAGGGTTATTAGAGTAGAAACAGAAAAAATAAAGAGCACAGAAAAACAGGATCACTCTCAGATTATATTGTGTGTGAAGTTACCATGGAAATATTTTAACCCCTTTTTTACTCCTGGGTAGCATTTCACCATTTCACTTTTGGGACCCTGGGTAGGGGCTGGAGCAGGTCTCTTAGCCCTTACACTTAATAGTTTTCAAAGGCCTAAAAATCTCTTCTGAGAATCAAGACAATATTTTATCCAAGAGCCCATATAAAATCATAAAACAAGTTATGTATATCAAACATACAATGGCTTAAATATAATACTCCTATTCCAAAATGAAGGAATGGGAATACAACAAGGAAAAAATTGGACCAAATCGGGACTGAAACCCCTAATGGTAGACAGCACACACATCAGATCTTTGTTCAGCAGCTGAGATTCTTGATGGCATCATGAATTCCAAGAAGCTTTGGTAGCAACAATCCCTCAATTATGCCTCCTTTACTATACACAACTACATTCTTACCTTGTGTCTACAGCTCCCACTAATAGACAACACCATGCATCTGCAACAGCCTGGTGTCTCTGATGTACGTTTCAGGCTAAAACTTCACTTTTTTGTACAATGCCCTCCTCATATCCCCTTGGATGAAATTTCATCCTGCAGCATATTGTGTGACCTCAGGATCTTTCTGGAACATTCATGAACTCTTCCATAGCCCCATTACAGTTGCATTTTTGAGTGCCAGAGAAGTCATACCATGTGTATGATGACACTAAGGTTGCCTGGAAGCTCAAGACCTCCTATGTCCCAGTCCCACCACAATGGTAGTATTTCTGTGAATTTTGGTCACTGAAGCCAGAAAAACATTCTCTAGGCCATTTTGCTCCCTAGGGATTCACCTGTGTACCTTTCTCTGTGTCAGACTATCTTCTTTCTGACTTTGCATTGTCACAGTTTACGACCATCTGTGAGTGGGACCATGCCCTCAGGGAAGCTTTCCAATTGTATAAATACAGAGCATTACTTTTCTCTTTAATGAAATTAATCTCTTTAGGAATTACACACTGTTTTTCATCACCTTCCTTCTCAAACTTATTATGAATTCATTAAGAAAGGACAGTGGTTTTTATGTAGATCTATATTATTTTTTATTTTGTGAATATTATGTTATGAGATATTTCAGACCTGAAAATATTACCAAGTTATGTTTATATATCTAAAAATATGGACATCATTTATACTTTCTGAATATACAATGTATTTTTGACTTATGGATATCTCTAATTAGATTCAAAAATCTTCACATAAAAAGTACACTGTCGTGTCAGGCACAGAGACAGGCAAATGTCTATACACTTACAAATTTGGGAAAATTAACTTCCATTTCAACTAGGAAGGAAGTATACTTATTAAGAGAAATATTTTAAGCATTCTCTTAGGTAAAATTTGAGGAAACAAAACTAAGTATAAATTTTTGGCTTAATAAAAAGAACTTTGCTTCCTCTGAAATAATCATTAATAGTGAAATACAAACACATTTTCACCATTCTATATGTTCTTTGAATACCTATAGGCCTACCTGTTAAATAAGCTAGTGTTATTATACTTAATATGAAATTATTTATTGTCACTTAACCACATCATTCTAACATACTTTATTTGAATGGTAATTATATTTTATATTATATAAGTTGCAAGATTATTTCTAAGACCTTAAGTTACTTTTAAACTTGACTGGTACTAAATTGATTAAACGAGTATTCACTAGGTAACTAGGTAATATTTAAGTAATACATAATATCAAAACAATATTGCAAAGCTTAATTTTAATTGATATACATTCAACCTTCTGTATTGATATTGATATGATAGAGACATATATAATAATTATTTTATTAATGTATGTCTTCATTTTTGTCACTTTTAGAATTTTTTCTGTGACATGTATTGTTGATGACTAATGAATATAGATTTGTATTATGCTAAAATGATAATTCAAAATGAGAGAAAAAATTAATAAAACATCTGAATTAATAAAGAATGTTACAGAATGGTTAGGAAATTAAACTTTAATCATTTTGGTAAATGTTTGCTGAAGCTTATAATGTAAATTTGCAAAAGAAATTCACATTTAAATTTTTTTATGTTGCCAGATTCCCATACCCTTCTTTTATTTTATCTTAAGAAATAACCCCTTCCATTTTAAAAATATCTTATATTTATTATTGGTATCTCCATATGGAACATATTTTTTTTAGTAGGGGCAGCTTAAGTCTCTTTGTGTCCCAACTACATGATCAGACTGACCAGTTGTCATCACTTAATAAACACTGCCTCAATAAATGAAAAATGTATTCGTTGCCCATTCAAGAGACCCATTTTAGGGAGATTAAAAGAGAGAGAGAGAATAATACAAGCTTACATTCTCAGTGACAAAGTAAAGCAGTAAACAATACTCAGTGCAAAGGATGTAGTAGAATGAGATCTAGTCAGGAGTGCACATGCATGTCAGAGACACATGTGAACAATTATAAGGGCTAAAAGCATATGGAAAATGAAAAGAAATAGTGTGGGGTAATGTTGAAAGTTCAAACAATAGTGTAAATGAAGTATAAAAGATAATATGGCCATAGGTCTGCTCACCTATCAAATATTTACCATTCCATCACCACTCTGTTAAGCTTAAGGGGAACACAAATTCTACCTGATGATTTGTGGAAGAGTAGAAGGCACTAACCAAAAGATATATGTCTAAAACTTGTTTACCTGTTCTGTGGTAGATTAGAGCAAAGCATAAATATGACTCACAACATTTAAAAACTAAATTCTCTGCAGGAAGAACCTGAGTTCAGGAAGTTTTTTTCCCCCAAAAGTCTGTTCAGAACAGAAAGTTACAAGCCAAAGATTTTTGTATGATCTGGAACCAAAAGGAAAAAATATCTGGTATCAAAGCTATTCTTTGAAATATATAAATGTATGTTTGTGTATGTGCATGTATGCATGTGCTAATACATACCAGTAGTGTCTTGGGGCTGGCAGAGGCCAGGAGAGTATTAAGACCCTGAAATAGATGAGCAGCAAGTGCTATTTTGTTTGTTTGTTTTAAATAATATTTTTTCATTTATTTTACATACCAACTAAAATTTCCCCTCTCTACCTCCTGCTACACAGTCCCAGCAACCCCCAACACCTTGTCTTTCCAAATCCTTCCTCCCCTTCCACTCTTCCTCTGTCTCCATTCAGAAAGGGGCAGGCCGCGACAGACTTGAACAAAGCAGAGAACATCAAGTTGAGGCAGGACTGAGTTCCTCTCCTTTTTTTACGGATAGGCAAGGTCATCCAGCAAGAGGAAGGGTTCCCAAAAGCCAGCTACACACCAGGGACTGGCCCTGATTTCACTGCTAGGAGCCCTACAAAGAGACCAAGCTACCTAAGCCACCTAAGCAGTGAGCCTAGGTCGGTCCTATGGAAGCATTCTAATTGTTGGTTCAGAGACTATGAGCCTTGTGTGTGGGTTCCCCATCATGACCTCTGGCTCTTACAATCCCTCTAGGAGTCAACAGGACTCCCAGTGGCAGTGGATGCTCTCAATGGTGTTGTTGTCTCACCAGCTCCAGTTTTTGTTGTTGTGGTTGTTTAATATTATTCTTAAAATTAATTTGGAAATCTTTTGTTGTTGTTCTATGAGTTTTTGCAACACATCTTCCCAAAAGTAGTTGTGTTTAAAATATAGTCCATATATGTGATTCCACTGTGTCCTGATCTTCCACAACAACATTAGTGGTTCATATAATGGTATAATAACTTCAAACTCAAGGAGCATGTACCTGATACCATTATTACACATGTTCAGGTATTTCAGCTTTTTATTTTCCTAGACAGTTTTAAAATCAGATTTATTCCATTAATTAGTATTAATTTTATCATAATTTTCTGAAGCTCTGTTTGGGCAGAAGGCACTTTAACAGTGAATTGTCACACTCCCTTTGCAGGTTTCAGTTTCTTTGGTCTCTTAGACACCTGCTTTATATATTTCATTGTAGAGAGTTTCCATTTTTCATTTTAGATTTACAGCTATTTTGTCTTTTAGGCTCTACTATGTCATTTCAAGCTGTGACAAATAATCCTTCTTTTAAATATTGCTATCTATTTATTTTTTGCTACTATACAAAGTATAAGTAATTTTACCATGCTGGTTTCTGGATTCCTTATAGCTTAATGCTTCAAAAAACACACTGAAGGCATTTAGTATTTTCATGTCCATAGACACAATCATGCCTTTGATATTTACTTATTCTGTCCCAACAACAAAGACCTCTTGCTTGGTTCTGAGCAGGGTGTGGCAAGAGCCTCATTTCTGTCCCTTCAGGGATGGATCTAGTCTTCACCAAGTATGCTTTTATGTACAACATTTAAAATATTAAGGAGTGATTGGTTGTGATACACAGATCAAATCCAGGCCTTGAACCTGAGAGCCAATTTCTTTAACTCTGAGGTTCTTCCCTAAACTGCAAATGTTTTCATATCTCTATGATTTTTTGAGATTTGGGTCTGTTTTGTGTTTATTGTGAATGTTACCATGTTACCTTTTTCACAATTTTTTGCTTGTACATTTTATTCAACTTTATTCTAAATGTTTAAGTTTCATTGTATTATAAAATTTTTGTGATTGTTCCAGATGCAACAATGTTTATAACTATCACCTAATATTTTATGAAAAGGTAACATTTGAATATAGCAAATAAAATATCACGGTCGTTTAGTTCATTTTTCGGTCTCTCTACAGCATGGCCACACAAATGCACAAACACTCACAATCTCTTATGGTATGGTGTGCTTTCGATATCACTTGTGCACCAGCAACATGGCTAAACATAGTAAAAGAAATTGCCATTTGCCCTGCTCTCCAGAATTCAGTAGCTGGTGAATGGCGACCACCAAATACTGCAAGTTGTCACCTGACCTCTATTGATGTATAAAGACACACACTAAATATAAAACATTAAACATTCATCTATGTTTTTAGAAGTCAAGTGAAGAATAAATAACTTTTGAGTTAACTCATATTTAATACATTTTCTTCTATTTTCTCACCTCTTAACTACCAAGTTTATGGTCAGACTCATTTTCTACTGGCTATAGAACTTATTTGACTAACATTTTCTTTGGAGCAGATTTACTGGTGACAAATTGTCAGTTCTCCCTCATCTGTGAACGTTTCTATTTCATCTTCTGTCCCGAAGGTGATTTTCAAAGTACACAGAAGTTGCAATTGGCAGGGTTTTTCTTTCAGCTTTTTAAATCTATTGTTCTGCTGTCTTATGACCTAGATTGTTCTGGTGAAAAATTGAAAACAACTTTTTTAATCCTCTACAGAACATCTCTGTTTTCTCCAGCTGCTTTTAAGTTTCTTTTTGTTGTGATTGTTATTTTTGGTTTTAGTTTTGTTTTATGTGTGGTTTATTCAGTTTTGGTATGATGCTTCTGTATGATTTTCACTTTTTTCACTTTCCTTGCAGGGGGCCAGTCTCACAGATGTTTAACTCTGTAAATATGACTTCCACTAAGTTTCAGGAGTATTAAGTGACAGTTTCTTTGATTATTTTCCTGCATCCTTTATTTTGTGCAGTGGATAGCATTTTCATGCATATAAAACAGTGTGTGTCATGGGCACATTAAACAGATGTAACATTTTTTAACCCAGATTTTTCATCTTGTCATTTGTGTAATTTCTCTCTTTTATAGAAACCTCTTGTCTTTTTCTGTGATGTGTATAGGTAAGTCACAAAATACTGTTGTGAGAGATAAATATGGTTGTTGTTTAATTTACCAGGCCAATATCTGGGTCACCTCATAGGCAGCATCTGATACTAGTATTTTTATGTAAGAACATGACACATTTTTTCTGGTGCTTTGTATATGATACCAAATTTGATTGTGCTATACTTATAAAACCTTCAACTGTATAGAACAGATACAAGGCCTTATTAAAGTCCTCTGAAGAACACCTGTTCTCCTTTTGGCAAATGTTCAACCCAGCTTGATTCAAGCTTTTACTCCTATCAATCACCTGCATGTGATATGTCCAGTATGAGCTTTGCTTTCAAATCTTTCTCTGTACTACTTGGTTTCTGTCTTGCACATGACAGTTCAAAATGAGTTCAAGATTTGTGCAAGTTTGTAGTAAGATGTCACACCCCAGATGTCTTCTCGCTGACATTTACCCTCTTCCTGCAGGTTTGAAGGACTCTTTTGGTCAGAATTTAAAGAAAATCAGACAAGCAAAAACAAACAAACAAATAAAAAGCAACAACAAAAAATTGAATTTTACTAACCTTTTCATTCTGCTATTGTCCCAAATAAACTGTCTCTCTCTCTCTCTCTCTCTCTCTCTCTCTCTCTCTCTCTCTCTCTCTCTCTCTCTCTCTCTCTCTCTCACACACACACACACACACACACACACACAAACACACACACACAATGACTATGCTAGGTATACACTACATTGATGGCACATCTTGTTTTTTGTTTTTTGTTTTTTTTCTTTTGTATATTTGCTTTTATTTTCACTCAAGCTGTAGCTGGCTTTACAATAACAAAAATATAGAGGCTCATGAAGAGGCACTGTAGTGGATAATATGGCAAGCTTATGATGACACTGTTTACATATCAACCAGAGAGCTCCGTGTTTATGTGCAGGATGTGACAGAAACTTATGTCTACATAGCTTTCTTCAAATGTACTTTAATGTAGCAGTTATCTTCAAAAATGGTTTTACTGATGCTTTTACCTGTTTTTCCTTCACCTTCCTTCCTTCCTTCTTTTCTTTCTTCCTTCCTTCTTTCCTTCCTTCCTTCCTTCCTTCCTTCCTTCCTTCCTTCCTCCCTTTCTTCCTTCATCTCTCAAAACAATTCCAAAATAGAAATGAAACTATTTCAAGTTTGTTTCTATATTCAATTCATGGCACCAATCTTATTTTCCTAGAAGGCATTTCTATTACTGACAGTGGCATTCAGGCACTGAGGACCACATGTTACTTTATTATACATTGTGTAACACAAGAAAAAGAGAAAGGCCAATAAAATTGCTGGTCCAACTTTTCATGAGCCAGCAGCATTTGGAGCAGATTCACATTATGCCATAGGTCCATACCTCTTAGATAAATTGACCCTTGTGTAACTGGTAGAGAATTAAGTTTGGTATTCATGTGTAAAAAACCACTGCTCCACACATTATCATAAAAGAGCAAGGGCTCTGCCTGTGCTCTTCTCTGTCTAGTCTCCATAGAACAATCTCTCCTGTCTATGGTGAATCTATGGTGAATCTTCCATATCATGCTTTTATTCAGTGGCTGTTCTGCATGGCTGGCCTAGACTGGGACTTCCCAAAATGGACTGAGACATAAATGTACCAAGAATATTCATCTGTCAAGTCTCACAAGGGCAGATAGAGATAAGACAGACCAGAGGAAGAAGCTGAAAAACCATGCGACTTCAAGTCTTTATCCATCATCTTTTGAAACTTTGGAGTTATGATAGCTTTTTAGAGTGACCTTGGGGCCTGGCATGAAAGCAAGGACCTCGAAATCAAGAATTTTGAAAGTAAAGGCATAATGATAGAAGTTGGAAGTCACCCATGCCAAATAATTGGCTCAGAGCCAATCTGAGCTACATTAGTAAGACCTTGCTGGAAGGAAACAAAACAAACAAACAAACACACAAAAAACAAAAAGATCCTTTCAGAACTGAGGCAAGAGTAAAGCCTTTATAATGTCTTAACAACCAGCAAGTACTGGTGTGGCTGGGAGTGCTGTGTGCCACTTTCTTTTTAATTGAAACACTATTTGCAGGAGGGAGCATTAGCACAGAAGATAGCTTAGGTCCGGAAAAAGGGGTGGGGAGACTTGGAAGATTCTCTAGGACCTCTCCCCAACAGTACTAAAGGTAACCAACTGAAAGGGGAGGAGCCTGACCAGGCAGTAGTAGAGAAGCCATTCTTGAATAGTAGAAATGCTTGTAAGTCGTGCAGAGTTCAGGGCTGAAGATTTAGTGAGTCATCTCTAGCGTTGGGATGGCCTTTTTGGTGATGGTTTTGCTTTGGTGGCATCCTTGTTCTTTAAGACTCCTCACACTCATATTCCTATTAGTAACCACAATAGAAATCTTATTTATTTACAATTTATTCGTGCAATTGTTACTTTGCGTGAGGAAGTGCACTGTGAAATGGAGGAAGAGGAGGAACAGAGGAAGGAAGAAGAACAGGAAGGGGAAGATTTACAGAATACCCAATCAATGACCTAAAGACTTCTTAGCAAGGTCCATCGCTTAATGGTTTTACAGTGTCCTCATGGTGTCACAATGGGAAAAAAAAACCTTTTACCACACAGAACTTCTGTAAACATTTATTCAAAGGAAAAACAGCAGTATTGTGTGCACATCATACTATGTTCCTTAAAAACACCTTAAATACATAGATATTCAGTTGGGGTATTCATGTATTTACTTAGGGAACTATCTTATTCAAAATTTCTGAATAAATATGTGCTAAGTTCCTTGTTGTTCAATGTAGAAGTCAGTGCATTGGCAATAGTAGCTGAGATAATTCATCTTGATATCTTCCAGGAAACAGAGGTGGAATGGGTTAACACTTGATGTGACAAAACTTATATAATAAATTCCTCCTTATGTCTCCTGATGACCTTGCTGTTATTGCTATGGACTATTATCTGCCTAACTAGTCTGAATGTTTTTAAGGCCAGTTGAATCAGACAGACCTTTGGGTATCTTATTTCTTTCCCTGTTTTTGTTTGTGTACTTAATTGTTATTTGTTTCTATCCCCCTGCAAGCTGGCAGTTTGCCTATGCAAGATCAAGCTTGCATAGTCTACTTTCTACAGGGGGGTAGAGTGGAGGACAGAGATTGCTTGTTTGGACAAGAGCTCTTAAATTAAAAAGAGAGTTTAAAATAGAAAATGCAATTTCGACACATGCAGATATCCACATGCTGAGGAGACAATTCCATTGTAGTTTTCAAACATTAAAGAAAAAGTGAAAAAAAAAAAAAAACAGCAAGAAGGGAGGAGTGAGGAAAATAAAATTAGGACATCAGACTGAACACAGCCAGGCAGTTGGCAGAGCTTGCAGAGATGCTCCTGCCCGTGTGCAGCAAAGCACAAAAGGTCCATGCTGCTGATGGGCATGGATCATGCAGACCACTGATTGTGCAGATGACTAGAGAAGTTTAAATTAGGATGAGTAATCACAATTTTCATTTCACATGTGATTCAACAATCTGACACATACCATTTGGGTGGAAATTCAGGAAGTATTTTTATTTCTGTTCAGTGGATAATTTTTTTTATCATTTTCACATAAAAGGTGATTTTTTTTTTCCTCAAGGGGAGATAAACTGAGGGAGACAAGGAAGGAGGTAGGAGAAGGGAAGAGGGAGAGGGTGGGAGAGACAAAGAGAGAGAGAGAGAGAGAGAGAGAGAGAGAGAGAGAGAGAGAGAGAGAGAGAGAGAGAGAGAGAGGTAGAAGAAATTACAATATAAAAACTCATTGTTGTCCATACCGCCCTTTTATGTAACAGCAGAAATGGCTGTGAATGTGTCTTCTCTACTTCTTGGTTCCTTTCCAATAGGCTTCTATTGCCACAATTATCATGGCAACAATACTTTCTGTATAGCGGAATGATTTCCCAGTCCAGCTGTTTAAAGAAACTCTGATTTCTCACTAACAGAAATGAACATTGCCCTGTGGTTGGGTGTGATGAGGGAGAAATAACGTTTAACAATAAACATAACCTAGACAATGCTGTTTAATGCAGAAACAGTTTCTCTGATGCTGACCCACCTGTCCCTCCATGTCTATCACTCCATTGACCTATAAATAGTGCATGTGGGTTCATTCGTTGTTCTTTTCCCTAAACTTGTCTCCTTTATACAGGGAGAAGGGGAGAGTATTCTTATGTCTTTGTATTGACCTTTCCCCTATTTCAGGTTCACAGGGAATCCTGACTTTGACCACAATTGCAACATGGCCATATGAATAAGCTACTATGCATGTATAATTTTATCACACAAGGATAAACTAAGGAATGGAATTAAATCTCTGGCTTTTGAGAAAATTTTTGAGAACTGAGCCCACACACACACACACTAAAGTAACTGACATGTCAAACAGCTACTAGATGCTGATGGCTATCTTATGCTTAGCTAAGTCAGGAAAGCATAAAGAATGTGCCTCAGGTTCAACTGAGAGGACAGCAGAGATGCAAGGATTCCAATGTGTGTGGCATTAATTGAATTCCCTTGGGTCACTCAAACCATACGTGGTGAACATCCTATCATGTTTCCAAGTTGTGCGAGCTAATCAAGACTAGTCACTAGTCTTCAGATTCAGGTAAAGCAAGATTTCTGCTTCCCTTACCCCTTAAACTTAGCAAAGCCTGAGAATGCCAGGGAAAGTTTTCAGAATGAGTGCATTTACTCATTCACTCAGAAGTTTTTAACTAGGGAAGAAGTCAGTCCCCACAAAATGCCTGTCCTTTGTGTAAGAGACAGACATCAGGTCAGACTCACAAGGCCAACTTCTCAGAACACAGGAGATTTATCTGCCCCAGAGGGATAGAGGGCAGGGAGAAAAGAAAAGACAGGAAGTAGAAGAGAGAAAACAACAGGATTAGGGAGAAGGGGGTTGTTAAGGGGTATTTGTTCCAGAGTGGGGCAAAGGACTGCCTCTGGATAGAGATTAGACAGGTGTGGCCCATTTGAAAATGGCAGTTAATAAAGGGAAAAGTCTGTGTCAGAATGAGGTGTTGAATTTTAATTGTGCAGGTTATTTAAGAGAGCCAATTGGGGCCTTTGATTGCTAAACTTCAGTACTTTGATAACTGGACCTTGATAGTCAACTTCAGAAGGAGTAAGTGGACAAATAAGGGAATATACTTTGGTGACTAGCTTTAGTAATGCAATCTAATGCTTTTTAGGAAGGGAAAGGAAATAGGAGATAAAGGCTAAACCTTCCAGAACCATTTTTTGCCATGCTTGGGCTGGGCTGACTTGAGTCCCTTACTTTTGTCTTTTGTTTCATTAAATGTTACATGAGAGCAGATGACTCTGGAAGGAGATGGGCTTTGTGTTCCCTCCTTTAAAAAAATTAATGATCTCTACTTATTTAGTCATACTTTGTGAGGTGACAATGTCTGTTCCTCCTCTGTACCATGGGATAGCAGTATCCTAGGCTTCATAGAAGAACATGACTCAGCAATGATGAATATTCAGAGTATTGCTATTCAAGATTCTCTGCATGTTGATTATAATTATTATCTTTGAGACAATACCCAGAAACTCTCTCAGACATATACAAGCCTTAAAAATTGTCATCTCCAGATTAATCAATTTCCTAAAACAAGGATATTAAGTCTCTCTCTTGTGTCTGATATTGCAAGTGGAGTTAAAAATCAAATAATAAGGAAAGTCCTCTGGTGGTGGCTGAAAACAATCTAGAATCTCAGGAAAGTGGAAAGGATTATAAAGCAGATTCAGAGGAAGTGGATCAGATTAAGAGTAGTTTTGATGTTTGCTACCAGGACCTTTTATTTTCTAAACCTTTTTTCACAATCACCAGAGTTCCTTTCTTTCTTTGTATACACTACCCACAATGAAACAAAAGTGAATGAATAAAATTCACACATTCATATTTATCCTTTGAAATGTTACCCCATATAGTCTGTTTATCCATCTTTTATGTTACAGAAGATGGTAAGCAAGAACCTACCAACCAAGATGTTGTGTAACATGTCACTTGTGTCATTTTTGAGACACTTTGAAACTCTAACTCGAACTGCAAAAGACAGTGCTTTCTTTTAGTTGTCAGCATTTACAGCAACTGCTAATGCTTTAGCAAAAAGTCACAATTATGTAATAAGCTACAATGTACATAATTAATGCAGAGGCTTTTACATTCTACCCTATGTATCTAAGATTGTGACTCTAAAACCTGTAATTTTCACATTTTATGTTTCATTAATTTAAGGAAAGACATATTGTGGGAGAAGCAAGCAGGGTACATTCTGACACAAATCTAATTGGCATGTATTATTATTTGGTGAAATAAAAATAACCTAAATTATTTAAAATGATTTCTGTTGGCAGCTGTTTCTAGCTGGCAACTTTGATTTGCACAGCTAAGAGACTCAGTGACCTTGAGAATATTACATGAGTTTGCTAGGCTTGGTAGGAATTCTGAGACATTTTGGGGCCATCAAACTATGTATCTCATCCAGAATTCCTAATGAAAGAATACTTAAGTGTAGTACAAAATACACCTTGTTGTGTAGCATATGAAACCAAAACAGTCATTAAACAAAACCAATAAAAGCAGGGTAAGCAGGTGCTGGTTAGCCATTCACATTCTGTCTGAAGGCAAGGGACAAAATCATACCAGATGGAATCTGATCAGGTTACAAGGTATATGGCAGCTTACTAAATGCTTGTAATTTAGAAATGCTCATATTTTGAAAGACACATCTCTTGTCTTCGGGAAAACTGCTTTTTTCTTAATTTTATCCTCACTGAGAGTGTAATATATGGATAATGAGTTTCAAAAATTTGTTCCTGAGTCCTGAACTGAGTATCCCTTTGGCAGCCAAAATACACACATGTGGGATGTAGCATCAGGTAACACAATAGTTTGACAACCCTAAAGAAACTGTAGAAACATGACATCCAGAACTTAACAACAATCTCCAGTCGAAATTATGAATGAATCTAGATGTGACATAATGTGCATACTAGGAAGATCACAAGATTTTCAAATACAGATTAAACATCAGCTCCCATTCTGTATAAATGGTTTTCAGAAAATTATTCCTCATCTGTAAGATAGAATACTATCAACTTGGCAGTTTACTGGGAGAATAAGTAGTAGCATGTTTTAATGGATAGAGGCAGTATGGATGCTTTTATTATAAGTCATCCATTCTAGTTACTTTACACAAAGAAAGGTTGGTCTTTCACTTTTCTGAACTCAGGTATAAAAAATAACAGATCCTGGAGGCAAATGTTAAGAATGTGCTTGATCTCTTCCCCTTTCTCCAAACCTGTCTTTCTTAGAGTCAACATTTTTGAGTTGCAATTCCAGCTCTACCCAGAGAACTATTATCACTCCTAGGTTTCAAGTTTACTGGCAACTTCATTCATGATACAGAATTGTTTTTGTTCTATTTCAGTGAGCTTCCAACTCTAGCCCAATTAGCTGGAACATAGGATAGAATTGGGACTGCCACAAGAATGAAGTGAGGTCGTACATGGAGTTGGTGTCCCCACAAGAGGAAACACTGTTCGGTAAAAAATACACTGGAAGCTTGGTGTTGAATCCAAATTTTCTTAAGATGTATTTATGACAGACAAAAGATGCATAAAATACCTAACATAATGTGGGGCCAGTAGCAAGAATCGAATAAGAGCCAGTAATTAATGTTAAAGTTGACACACACAAAGATAAACCTCACCTATGCCATCACTGAATGAATATTGTCTGAGGCACTGATAATAACATAAATGCTGGCCAGGCATGTGTTAGAAACAG
The DNA here is from genome assembly GCA_030556225.1 of Cricetiscus sungorus. Taxonomy (NCBI): domain Eukaryota; kingdom Metazoa; phylum Chordata; class Mammalia; order Rodentia; family Cricetidae; genus Cricetiscus; species Cricetiscus sungorus. Next base: position 34,403,361 of record JANBXA010000372.1, on the reverse strand, counting down.
TGAGAAGGTTCTTTATGCCATGTAAAAGAGGATGGCAGTATCTGATTCCCAACTCTTTAGCTCAACAAACTGTCATCTTTATGAAATTATTTCTGAATTTATGATATGGTCAATTTGTCAACTTTTAAAGACAGAAGATATGATCTTTCTATAAACTTTTATATAAATTAACCCTATATTTTTAGGGAAGTAAGCATTGTGGTAAGCAGTGCACTGAAGGAACACTTTTTGTAAAAGTATTTCAACAACTTTAGGAGGGTGATATTAGCTCGGTGCATTTCACACTACAGCTGTGCAGAGAAAAAAAATAGAAACAGCTATTCAATGTGTAAGACAGTGAAGGGTAGTTGGCAAATGCAGTGCTCCTCCCTCTGGGATGCTCATGACAAACTCATTGGAAATTGGAAATGCTCATAGATAGGGTGATCCATGTGTTAACTATGGTGTATAATAACACAAAATGTCCATGTCCTCTGTCTGGGTGCCATAGACGAAACAGGTATTTAAGATGAAGTACAAAATTTTATGATCCTGAAAGAACAATAAATACTGATTTCTTGCCTGGTTTTTCAACCATGTATAGGTAAACATGTCTTTTCCCTATCCTCTTTATTTTCTTATAGGAAAAGAAAGAGTTTACATTTTACTTTTTTGTGTGTGTACATGTGTGTATGTTCATGTGTATGGGTGTTTACAGGCATGTGTACATAAGTGTAAATTGAAATTGACCTTTGAAACTTGTTCCTTGGATGCTCTCCATTTTGATTCTAAGAGACAAGACCTCTCCCTGACCTAAAATTTAGCAAATAGGCTAGTCTGACTGAGATACATATTTCTCTATCTCCAAGTGCTGGCACTACAAGAATCTGTTACTACATCTAGTCTTCTTCATATGGGTTTTGAGTATCAAATTCAGTCCTTCATACATGTAAGGCTATTACTTTAATGACAGATCTATAGAGATAAATCTAAGTTTAAAATTCTGCAGTACTTCTTATTCCATGTCAGATATTGCAGATCATGGCTCCAGCATACAATTGAGAGCATCAAGCTCAGATGCTTCCTTTTACATATTGTATAATTTAATATGTATGTATCATGGAGTACTTAAAAGAAGACCAAGAGGACAAAGTATAAAAGTACACTAACTTATATATTCTATCCTCTCTCAATTCTATTTTACTATAGCATGAGGTTCCACTCCTCAAAGTATTTATTACTTCTCTTCATGAATGTGTACTATGCTTTGATTAATTGATGCCCCTATGTGGTGTGAAGTGTTTGAATATATTGATTATGTCATGTGAATGTAGGGAAAATATATTATATTCTATATTGACACTTATTCTACTTTGCCACACCAGCCCCAGTGGAGACAGTGTAGCAGTGCCTGAGAGAAATCTCAATGGCTACCTGTCCAGAGGTTTGCACCACACGTTGTTATGCCTCCTGGGGAAAAGTGGTCCAGGTCCCTGCAGGTGCTTGCTTGGCTGGTTGTTTGGAAGGGGTGCTAGATGAGTTTTGTGCTATAACAATAATTCTTTTTGATCATGGGAGTTTCGGTCTGTAAGCTCCACTGTTAACCAAAACCCATAGTGCCAGGTGTCAGCCCAAGGCCCAAAAACAATTGAAGCTAAATCTGTAGAAAGCAGCCCACAATGTGACCTTGCCTATAATCAGTCTACCGCAGCAAGGCTACTGTGGGAATTACTAAAAAAAACTCTAACTTGGGATTTTAGGGCCCTTGAAATGCTGACCACAAGCAAGCCAAAATAAACAGAGGTTCCCAGTTATGCACTTGCTTAGATGTATTTACGATCTCACACTTCAAAGGGAATTGCTGACATCTATAGAAATGTCTGTTTATCGTTAAGCTGTGACCAAAGATCTGTTCTTTGAACTTTCTGTATAAAAATACAATATTTTAAAGTAAACATTGCAGCAGTTCACAAACCTCCTCAAGTGTGTTTGTGTCTGTCTGTTAAGCCGAAGACACTCCTGACCTGGTCATCCGAATCTTGGTCTCCACACAGACCTGTTACTCATTGAGCAGTCTGTGGTACTACTTCAAACCTCTTATCCATGATTGTAGCTATCCCTGAACCATGATATTAACTCAGAAGCAGTCTTGATCACTTGCATTCTTTAAAAGCTAGAAAACGGGTCTGCTTGATTCAGCTTCTTCAATGACAAGCACCAGATGTCTCCGTCCTGAGTTGAAAAATGAATGACAGTAGAAAAGAGATTGATGTTGAATGTATTTCTCAGCTCTGTTTAGACAGAGGCACTGAGTTTAAGGAACCTCAAGGTATGTTCATGATCTTCATGGCAGGTCCCTTTCAAATGATGATGACCTAATGATGACCCTCTATGCTTGTGATTAAGATTGGGAATTGTATAAATCCTAAAACACAACAGAAATTGGGTACTTCTCCTGGCTGCCTGTTTTCATATTGTAATTATTGGAGCATCCTGGAGTTTGTGTGTACTGATTAATATTAATCATAAAATTTACCACATAAATTTTGTAAGTATATTTCTGTTAGTAGCAGAAAATTTTAAGTGACCTAGTTCCATTTTTTTGACAATAGACTTTCATTAAGAATGCCATTCAGGGGCCAATTAAATATGCTATTATATACACATAGCAACATGCCTTTAACTTCATTGTGTATTTTTTCAATTATTCTAACTTCAAAACCTCCCTGGACTCTACTTTGTTGAAGTGTTAATGAAATGTTTCCTATTTCTTCTGGATCTTTATGCAATTGTATTAATCAACTACACTTTTCCTGATTGCTTCTTCCTCCTGAATTTATATATTTGCTAGGAACTAGGTCTTTCTGCTTATACTTATACTAATTCATTATTCTTACTGTTCATTTTTAAAATTAATCTTACACTTACCCAAGCAGAAATCCACAAAATTGGTTGATGCACAATATATTGATGTATTCTTTCATTTTACTGAATGTTCAAAGTACACTGGCAATTTGCTGTGACTAATTCTTGGGACTAATAATATGTGTCACTGACTAAAAAAGGTTTCTTGTCATAAAATCACTTTAACATTTATGGACATAGAACTCTCATAATGAACTATATATTAAATATTACTAAGATGTGATCTGGACAGTGAATTTGGAGCTTTGGATGGACTTGCATTATATGTACTGAGATATAGATGGCAAAGCCAGAATTGATATCTAAAATATTTTTGCTCTCTTTACACTTATTTGTTTTTTTTTTTTTTCATTTTTTTCATGGCTCCTTGGCTTCCCCATCAGTGTTTCTTTCACTGCATTGGGCTCATCATTTCCAACTGCATTAAACACAAAGATGTGTAAGGCCTTTTCTTAGCAGGTGGACCTCTGCTGACAGAGCAAGTCTGGTCACAGCAAGCTGTCTTCTGACTGCTTTGAATTCATCAACACAAATGTCTGTTTTGCTGCTGTATTCCAATAGTAGGATTTTTCCATTTCTGATATCTCTGGCTGAGTGAGAGATTGTGCAGATAGCTTCAAATGTTGCTCTGTCAAAAGTGTGGGAAACTGATGCTCAATCTGTACTGTATCAGAAAATAAAAAAGAAATGTGCTCATTTGTCAGTGATCTCAGTCACCATGCTTGAAAAATTATGCCAACATCTTGATTAAAACCATTACCTCTTCAAAAAATAAATAATTTTATTTTTTCTTTAAAGGTTGGTGGAAATCAGTTAAAATCCAATATAGTGGCTAAAACAAATGGAATGTCTAGCCCCAGGCTTTTACTAAAATCAAAGTTCCTTACATGTAGGTTCTATTTTAAGCACCTGGTTAGTTATCTCTGGTATGTTAATAATCTCAAATAACATTCTTTGAAATCATGTGTAGTCCTATTTCAATTAATTATTTAGTAACTCTATTTAGGATTGGCACTCCCAAGAAAGGGAACTAAATAAAAAACTCAAAAGATATCCAGAAATTTCCGTCTTCATCTGTTTGTAATTCAGTTGTATCTGTCCCATTTAGAACTTGAGACATAAACTTTAGTGCCCACTAAATAAAATAAAACTAACCCACTACACACTGCACTAACACATGCATTTGAATTTCTTCAAGAAGCCAGAAGAGGGCAGAAGATGCTGTGTATAAGAGCATATTTGCATAAAATATGTTTCTTTGAATTGAAATCAAAAGTAACCACATTTCAGACAAAGAGATGAAGAAATGTGTATTTGTGTGAAAATGTGAGTTTGTGAGTGTGTGTGTGTGTGTGTGTGTGTGTGTGTGTGTGTGTGTGTGTGTATGTGTGTACAAGCACAGGGGATCAAATCGAAAGCCACACATACACTTAGCAAGCCTTCCTCCACTGATCTCACCTCCAGCTTAATTTTAATAGTTTACAGCCCAATGTGAATGGGGAACCTTGCATAATGGGACAACTTCATTTTCATACCACTCAACCAATTCTCAAGATTTCCTGTTCTCTAACATTTGATAAAAAACATTTGATAAAAACAAGAAGCATTGACATTTATTCAGATATGATATCTGTTGTTTATTAGTAACCTTTTACAAATTATATAGGCAAGACCCTGGAAAAATGATTCATTCATCAACAATGAAGGATCTCAGAGGGCTGAGATCACCCCACTCCCACCAGTTGTCTGGTGGCTCACAAGGGGATCCCGGACCTCTAGCCTCTATAGGTTTCTGGATTCATTGTACACACCCCTCCCCCCCACATACACATACTCCTGTATATTCACATATTTTAAGATAATAAAAATAAATCTTTAAAAAGTTATATTCCGGTGAGACTCTTGCTAGGCCCATTTTACAGGTGGTCAAACTGAGATTCAAGAGGTTAATTCACAGAAACAGTTAAGGTGGATGTGAATTCCACCTTCTACTTAAGCAGCATTGTAATGGATGATCAGTCTGATGCTGCTGGGTAAAATGACACAATATTTGTAGGACATTTTTGCCTGGCACGAATCATTAATAACATTAATTAATAAGTAAATAAAATGCACAAAGGCAGCTATAGTCACAAAGGAGTCTGCTCTGGGAAGCTGAGGTGCAGTTTTTCTGGAAAGTCCTTTTCTTTCTATAGGTCTGGGTTTCTTGGGTGCAGCTCTATGCTAAACAGCACTACTATATGCCATGCTCTTATGTGTTTCATTGAATCACAGTGATTCTCAGGTACTGCCAGTTTGCCTAGACCCAATGTCACAAATGACCTGGAAACAAAACATATTTGAATAGGGCTGGATGAGAAGAAGATACAGGTGAGTTTCTTGCTATGGCTTGTTAGCTGAGTGAACAGGGAAAGGCTGTCCCTAAAAGAACAAGTTATGTGTAGCACTGCACATGTTCTTAGGACTCGGAAGAACCATTCATCTGTCACCACATGCCTGTAATTAGATACATCCTGAACTCGCTATAACAAGTTGAAAATTAAGAACAAAAGTTGTTTATAGTGGCTGCAGAGATAGCTCAGTGGATAATAGTGTCTTCCAAAGGATCCAGGTTTAATTCCCAGTCTCCACATGGCAGCTCACAATTACCTGTAAACCAAGTTCTGGGGTATCTGACATCCTCATACCAACACTCATTTAAAAAAAATTATTTATAAAAACTTGACAAATTAGACTCTGTGACTATATTTTGTCTGTTACACACACCCATTAACAGAGTCCTAGGAGTAAACAGAAGACCAAACAGCCTTTGTGTTAGGCTCTGCTTGTTACATTTCTTGAAGGGTTGCACAAGAATCCCTGTTTATTGCAGATGGAGAAAGCTCAGACAGGGCAAATGAGACATCCCATTTATGTGAGTATGTTGGGATTTCTTACTAAAGCCTGAGTGGTGTCAGTCAGTCCACAGCAGCAAAGGAGACAGGTCCACCAAACTGCATCACTGCAACAGTTCATTACACAACTTGCAGAAAGCTACATTAGAGAAGAGCATCTTCCTTCCTCCCTGGCAATTGTTCATGGCTTAACTCAGTTCTAGGAGCCTCATGAGCACTGTAACCATGAGGAGATGTTTCAATCTGGAGGGAACAGCTATACAGCAGGCGCAAGACAATGACTTGCTAAGTGATGGATAAAGCAATCAGTATATTCCTAAAGACAGTGAAGCAAGAGAGAACTGAAAAAGAAAGAAAGAAAGAAAGAAAGAAAGAAAGAAAGAAAGAAAGAAAGAAAGAAAGGAAGAAAGAAAGAATAAAGAGAGGGGAGTGAAATACAGGAGAGAGCTGAGAGAGCCAACCCCTGTAAAATGTAAAACTTATCACCCAAACGGGAGTGTGGGAGTGTGACTGTTTATGCCTAAATTGCATCTGCCCTCCAGAGTCCCTGAGAGTGTTCTATGTGAAGATACACACACACACACACACACACACACACACACACACACACACACACACTTATATGAGAGAACCTAGAATAACTCCTGGCACCCAGCAAGCAGTTGATGAATGGTAGTGATTATTATGATTATTAGCTTCTAGTTCCTATAACCTTTAATAATAGTCCAAACTCTGTAGAAATCTATTTCTCCTTGCACCACAAAAGAAAAACTAAGACATTTTGCTGAACTGTAAATGCACAAAATTAAGTGAACAGGCATGTGAATTAGCATAAGCAATATCTCTCCACAAAATTGGCACTCAATATCTCTCAGCACATAATCTTTACCATCAAATGAATGAGCTACCTAAAATAAGCACATTAGTTAGCTACGAGAGACAAGCCATGTTAATATCTACAAATCACCGAACAACTATAACATATTTTTTAGAGGAAACTAGCAGAGTAAAGAAAATCTGACTTCAGTGGTGTAAGTATGAAGATGCAATGAGAATGAGCTTAATAAATATTGAAAATATAAGTTATATTTTCGAGAATCAAAAAAAAATGCTGTTCTATACTGAGGACCACTGATCACCCATCCCAAGGGTCATGTTAGAAGATTTTTAATTACCCAAATGTGGAGCAAGCAAAAGGCCCTTAGACGTTACTGCTTTCTAAGTTATTAAATGACCTATACAAAATACAGATTTAAGCTTGTGGCAAAATTGGACTAAGTACATATATTTTTCATAAATTCTCAGATTCATTAAGTATTGTTTCACTTCATTACCTTTTATCTCTACTCACCAGGGCCCATGGATTATAGTGTCTTGATTTCTTCCTGTTTGAATATCAAGGTGTGGTCATATCTTACTTCATTACAAGCCAGTGTTCTTTCTTTGTCTCCCATACATCAGTCCAAATATTTTACCTCAATGCATATCTAATCTTGAGCCTCTGCCTCCATAAATCATTAAATAAATGGTCATGATTATTTAATATATTGTTCAAGGGCCTACACATCACATCTCATAATCAACGTCTTCCCTATGAATACTTTCCTATGAACATGTTCTGTCCTCCGGGTAGCCTGCCCTACAAGAAGTTTGTCCATACTTTTGACCTGTTGCCCTAGAGTCTATGCACCTGTCATTTTCTCTTTCGGCCTGATTTCCTTCTGTGCTTTTAGCTCACATTCTCACCTCCAATACCACAAGTCTCTGTGACTTTAAGGTTTTCCTTGAATTGAAGTTTCCCATATGTGTCTTCATACTTTATGTGTACCACCATTGCACCTGAATGGAAAACATCTGCCAATATTCTTCTCCTCCTACCAGATTGTTAGCTCCTTGAAGATAGAAACAAACATATTCTTCATTATATTCCCAGTGCCCTAAATAAATCCTGACATAGTACACACTCAATAGCTCTTTTAAATCTAATTCTTGCATTCTGACTCCAAGGTCTAAGATATTCTGGTATTTCAGCTTACTTCCCTACCATTTAATTACTTACTATTTGTTTTGCATGGATTAGCCACAGCTCACCAATAATATGACAAGCAACTGAAGGGCAGATATTGCATATTTCTTCTTATGTCCTCCAGGGCAAAGCTAATAATAAGCAGTGATCTATTGCTAGAGGAGTTTATAAAAATATAGGTATGTTTATTTTCTTATCATAGATTCTCAAGAATCTAGCATACATAATCTACCAAATATTCATACATGAATACACTTATAAATACATACTAATGTGTGCATGCACGCACACATAGAAAGAAAGGTGGGGCTTTGTTTTAAGGTGGTTTGAGGATGTGAGTGTCCCACCCTCAAATTACCCCAAGGTTTTTATTATTGTTATATCTCTTTTTAATCTGTAATTGTGTTTTTCTAACAGCTGGTCCTGGTCCAGGAGAGAAGAGTAACATGCATTTACTGAGTTACAGTGTACATTGACACAATTAAAAAGAAAATAAAATGTACTGGGTGTTGGTGGCTCATGTGTTTAATCCCACTACTCAGAAGGCAGAGGCAGAAGGATCTGCCAGCCTTTTTGAGGCCAGCCTAGTCTACATAGCTAGTCCCAGGACAGACTCCAAAGCAATACAGAGAAACCCTGTCTCTTAAAAACAAAACAAAAGAAGCAAACAAACAAAAAACAAACAAAAAAAAAAAAAAAAACAAAGAAAAGTTGAGGTTCCTCACATCCAGTAAAGAAAGATCAGTATGGCTATAGAAACTATTAATCTGTTAGTACACAATAATCCATAAACACATTTTCTAATGATGAATCACCATCAGAAAAGCATTTGAAACAACTAACACATTGCTAACTCACTAGCTGAAGATGTACTTCCTTCATTCCCTCCTCTGTTTTCCTTTCCTTCTCAGCATAAATTGCCAGATTTGGTTTCTAGACTTAAACACCTTGTTTGCTCATCAAACAGTTGTGGTGATTATTAAGTACAGTGACTCAGTGAATGTGTGTGTTGAATGACCCAGGAGTCAGGACCAAAATTTCTCAACACCTCCTGTCTAAAGACACTTAGATATGTCTTACATCCATGCTTAATCTTTTAGTCTTCAGATCCAAACATTATCCTTAATCAGCATACATGTTTTGGAGGAGGTAAACTTAGAGAGGATCAATTCCTAAATAAGACTTTCCCAGACTTCCTGGTTATCTTGGATGGTAAACCTACTGACAGAAATGATGTCAAGTTGGCTCCTCATTAACAATGATTTGAGGTGCTCCAAAATAAAATAAGTTGCCCAAATGAAAACTGGGACAGCAAAATCATTCTGATGTAATGTTTCTCTCAATCACTGGAAAACTTTGAGGCACCAGCTTGCATTTACTGCTGGCTCTCTGCCTCCTGCTTAAAGAAATTCTTTCTAAAATAGGATGCCTTATAAGGTAAAGTAGAAGAAATTTCTATCCTGTTGCCTCATACTAATCATCTTACAAATATATTAAAACATTGTTGGATGGATCTATAAGAGAAAAAAAAAGACAGTTCAGTGTCTTTTAGTTCATTTGGTTGCTTATAGGGCAGTTAGGAGTAAATGCTCAAATATGCAGGTTATGCAGTTGACTTCTGTTTTACCAAAGGAGGGCTTGACTGATCAAATGGGTCAAAGGCCTGGATGTAGAACTAAATTTCATGCTATTTTTCTAGGCTACTTTTATACAAATTGTCTTTATTCATTAAGAATGAAAATTTAAACTTTACTCCATATAAAAATAGGTTTCCTCAATGATTCTAGGACTACATTGACACTTCAAAGAAAATGACTAGATAGTTATTAAAAGGTTACAGATACATCCTATAAAAGAATACCTGAAGGCAACATATTTATCATCTCCCCATTTTGTTGCCTCAACTACAAGTTGACTGCTTAGTCCTCAGTTTGCTGATGAAGCTGTCTAGTTGACAGTGGTTTTCAAAAGCTTAGTTGCTGTATTAGGCACCTTTCTATTACTGTGTAGAGTCATTATGACTCGGGTAACTTGTTAAAGAAAGAGTTTTTTGGAGTTTGACTAAAGTTTTCAAGGATGGATTCATGATCTTCATGGCAGGAAATATGGCAACAAGCAGGCAGACATGACAATGAACTGGTAGTTAAGAACTTACATCTAATATACATGTATGGAAAGAAAGAGAGGCAGAGACAGAGACAGAGACAGAGAGACAGAGAAAGACACAGAGAGAGGGAGGTAACTGGGAATGGCATGAGATTTTGAAATCTCACACCCTGCCCCAGTGACTTCTCTTCCAAAAAGGACACATCTCCTAATACTTTACAAATATTTTCAACAATTGGGAACAAAGCATTCAAATATATGAGCTTATAGGAACAAATTTTCTTCAAACCATTATAGCTGCAGTTGAAACTTTATGTAAAAATGATGGTGTAGAAATAATAATTAATAATCTAGTATTATACAGAATGGGAGATGTTTCCTTCCTAATAAATCACTCACTCAACTCTCATAACATCTCACGATTATAGATCCTGCAGTACAAACTATTCAACAATAAAATCAAATCTGACCCAAAGAATAGAACAGTTTTTAAAACGTACAAAATCAGGATCATTCTATCAGCAATCAAATTTGTTGCTGTTGTTGACATGTGTGAATTACATAATAATGTCTAAATTAGTTATTGTAACTGTAACTAGAGTTGGCTGTTTGCTTTCTAGCAAATTCTCACTTAAATTACTATATCATGCACAAGAACAAGCAGAGCATTTATCTATCTATCTATCTATCTATCATCTATCTATCTATCTATGTATTATCTATCTATTGTTTTCTTGAGACAGGGTCTCATTTTGTCTTGGATGTTGTAGAATTCACAATGTAGCAGGCCTGATTTGCCTCCTGAGAAAGAGAATTAATAAGCTGGCCAAATACATCTGATTTAGAACATTTAATTAGATTTCACTTTGTAAAATAAGCATATGAAAGTACTTATACAAATCCTTAAGAAATTTAACATGACAAAACAGAAGTCTCATGTTGCTATATAGGCCACAAACTAAGTAGACAATTTTGATTATATATCAGATTTGAACAAGGTACTAAGAGACCTTACCTCATATAAATATTTGATTTTGTGTTGATTTTTGTCTGTGTCAGACAGGAATTCCAAATTCACAAAAGCTTAATATTCAAATAGCCATTTTTCATTCCTACATGGTGAGTCAGCAGTGGGATTCCTGGGTATGGGTTCAAGACTGCTTTCACTGCCTTTAATTCTGGAGCCATCTTCTGAAGCACAGAAGCTACTCCAAGGCTGCTGATTTCTCATGGTCACAACAAGATGGTGAGCTATGCAACAAAAAGACAAGTAAAGCCAGATCAGATATGTTCATATTCAGTGCCCAAATAAACCAATGTGGAGAAATCCATGGTTAGAAAGTTGAAGAGTTGATTTCAAGAGGTGGGAAGTAAGGTTGCTAGGAATTTCCATTGTGATGCTGCTCTTTGGGGAAGCAAATAATAAATAATCTAAGGAGGTGATCTGACGAAGGCCTGATTCTTCATTTGAGTGACATTCCAGATTGGCCTCAAGTACCAAACACATCAGATTGATTTATTATCCAGTTCAAAGTATAGCTGAAAATGGGGACAAGGAGTAAGAAATAGTGGCCTTAAAAGTTGAAGTCCAATTGAATCGAGACACTCAGCTCACCTCCCTTTATTAAAACTGAAAACAGGAGAACCTTTTAAATTAATGAATAAAATGGAGCTACAGGAAAGAATGCCTGCTGTTTCATTTCTTGATGTGATGTCCATTCAGCCACATATTTGCAGAATTGCTTACACATAGTTATACTAAATATAAGAGCTGATGAGGAAGAAGTTTAAGTCTATAAAGTCCCACCAAAGGATCCTTCACTGAAGGCTTCATATGGAGCCTATGGTGCTTTGGGAAAGTAGGAGAAAACTTAGTAGGTAAAGACTAGTGAGAAATTAAACCATGGGGGAGAACAGTACCCTTGACGGGGTTACTACTATGCCAGTGTCCTCTTATTTCTCTCTTTCACTTGTGGTTGCTATGAACTGAGTAATTTTTTTCTGGCATGTTATCTCACCACCATGTGCTGACTGCTCACAGTCATAAAACCAATAGAATTAATCAAGCATGGAGGGAAAACTAAAACCAAGAGCCCAAAACAAAACTTTCTCTTTTATAATAAGTTGTTCTTTCAGGTTGATTGTTTGTTTGTTTGTTTTCCGGTAATAACAACTGAATGCCACAATGAGGTCAGGGAAAAAATATTAAAGATGCAACCTGTTTTCCAACCATTTGATTTAGAAACTACCTAGAAATTTTTGAAATCTAGGGATTTACCTTGTCTGACTTGCCTTCCCTGCTAAATTTAGTGGCATTTAAATCAGAGAACTATAACAAAGAAGTTTGGGACATCAACTATAAGAATCAACTAGGAGCACAATAGACCTGTCTATCCACACGGGACTACCGGTAATTTTCACCTGCATGGTCTATGAACCCCACCAGTCTTCTATTGGTGTTATAGGCCCCTCCCAGAGATCTGCCTATTTCTGCAAGACTAGGCTGAGTTTCTGCAGGCTGGATCTTTGACCCCCATCGCAGAGCCTCTTTAGAAGCTGCAGAGTGCCAGGTCCCAGCTAGACCCGCCTATCATGCAGAAACATCCTGAGTATCAGCCCAGCCTTTGTTATCCATCACCAGGCCTTGGCCTCAGAGGTGAGTCTGGGTCTAATTCCAGTGGATTCTCCCCTACAGCCTCCCCCGGGAAATCCCTGGATGGATCTCAGATCTTGCACCCCTGTGTCCTATCCCCATTGAGAGTGCTCTTGGAGCTCTGATACACCCTGACCCACCCCCATCCACCCCCACCCACCCCCTCCAAGAGCCTGCCCTCCCCATTCCTTCTGACTTACCCTGCCCACTGTCTCACAGCTCTAGTTGATCAATGAGACAGAGGGTAAAGCTAACAATCCAGCCACCTTCGGGGAAACACAATAGACCTGCCTATCCATGTGGATACCCATAATTTCCACCTGCCTGGTCTCTGACCCACACCACCAGTCTTCTACTGGAGTTCTGGGCCCCTCCCAGAGATCTGCCTACCTCTTCAGGACCACTCTGAGTTCTAGCAGGCTAAATCCTTGACCCCCATTGCAGGGCCTCTGTTACAGAGACCTTAGCTGGCCTCAGCTGGAGCCTGAAATTTGACCCCCATCAGCGGGCCCCTGCCTGCATAGAGACCTCCTAGAGAGTTTGGACCACTCAGAGCTATAGATATCGAACATCTGACACACCTAAGGCCACAAAGAGAGGGAGAGACCACACCAACTACTGGAAGAAGCTATGGGAAGATGGCAATACAAGAAAACACCTAACAAATCCTACAAACTCATGGAAACTAAACATTGTGCAATTGTACTACACCTGAGTTAAAGAAGAAATAAAATAAGAAATTTTATTAAAATTTATTAAAAACTTAATAAAATTCAACAAGATTGAGGACACGACATATCTGAACTTATGCGACACCTTGAAAGCAGTGTTACAAGAGAAGTTCATGGGACAAAGTGCCCATGTGAAGAAAACAGAGGATAGTCACATTAAAGAATTAATAGTGCAACTGAAAGGCTTAGAACAGGCCTTCACCCTGGAGGAGTAGACACCAGGAAACAATCAACATGAGGGCTGAAATCAATAAAATAGAAACCAGGGAAACAATAAAAAAAAAAAATCAATGCAACAAAGAGTTGGATTTTTGAGAAAATCAACAAGAAAGACAAACCTTTATCCAAACTAACAAAAAAGCAGAGAGAGAGAACATGCAAATTAATAAAATCAGAAATGAAAAGGGGAACATAACAATGGACACAGAGAAAATCCAGACAACTTTCAGGTCATGCTTTGAAAACCTGTACTCCACAAAATTTGAAAATTCGAAGGAAATGGAGAAATTTCTAGATAACTATCACTTACCAAAATTAAATCAATAACAGACAAACAACATAAATAGTCCTATTACCCCCAATGAAATAGAAGCAGTCATCAAAAGCCTTCCAACCACAAAAAGCCCAGGGGCCAGATGGCTTCAGTGCAGAATTCTACCAGAAATTCAAGGAAGAGCTCATTCCAGTACTCCTCAAATTGTTCCACACAATAGAAACAGAAGGCTCATTACCAAACTCTTTCTACGAGGCCACAATCACCTTGGTACCCAAGCCCCACAAAGATACAACAAAGAAAGAAAATACATACCAATATCCCTGATGGACATCGATACAAAAATACTAATAAAATACTGGCAAACCGAATCCAAAAATACATCAGAGAAATCACCCATCATGACCAAGTAGGCTTCATTCCATTACTGTGTTGCAAGGATGGTTTAACATACAAAAATCTATCAACGTGATCCACTATATAAACAAACTGAAAAAGAAAAACAACATGATCATCTCCCTAGATGTTGAAAAAGCCTTCAACAAAATTCAACACCCTTTCATGATAAAAGTATTGGAGAGAGCAGGGATAACAGGAACATACCTAAACATAATAAGAGCAATATACAATGAACCAACAGCCAACATCAAAATGAAAGGAGAGTAGGTTAAGGTGATTCCTATAAATCAGGAACAAGACAAGGCTGTCCTCTCTATATATCTCTTCAATACTGTAGTTGAAGTTCTAGCTAAAGCTATAAGACAACAAAAGTATATCAAGGGGATCCAAATTGGAAAGGAAGAAGTCAAACTGTCTCTATTTGCAGATGATATGATAGTTTACATAAGCGCCCCAATAAACTCTACCAGGAACCTCCTATAGCTGATAAACACCTTCAACAAACTAGCAGGATACAAATTAAACTCAAAAAAAAAAATCAGTAGCCCTACTTTATTCAGATGACAAAGAGGCTGAGAAAGAAATCAGAGAAACATCACCCTTTACAATACCCACAAACAACATAAAATATCTTGGGGTAAAACTTACCAAACATGTGAAAGGCATCTATAAAAAGAATGGTGTAGCTTTAAAGAAAGAAATTAAAGAAGATACCAGAAAATGGAATCTCCAATGCTCTTGGATAGAAAGAATAAATATAGTAAAAATGGCAATCTTGTCAAAAGCAATCTACAGATTCAATGCAATCCCATTAAAATCCCAGCATAATTCTTCACTGACCTTGAAAGGATAATAATCAACTTTATAAATAAAACAAAAGACCCAGGATAGCCAAAACAACCCTGTACAATAAAAGAACTTCAGGAGGCATCTCCATTCCTGACTTTAAGCTCTACTACAGAGCTATAGTTCTGAAAACATCCTGGTATTGGCACAAAAATACACAGGTAGACAAATGGAATCAAATTGAAACTCCAGATATTAACCCACACACCTATGAACACCCGATTTTCAACAAAACAGCTAAAAGAATTCAATGGGGGGAGGAAAGAGTCTTCAACAAATGGTACTGCCACAATTGGATGAAAGTGTGTAGAAGACTGTAGAAAGACCCATGTCTATTGCTATACACAAAACTCAAGTCCAAATGGATCAAAGACCTCAACATTAATCCAGCCACACTGAAGCTATTAGAAGAGAAAGTAAGAGGTACCCTTGAACAAATTGGTATAGGATACTGCTTGCTGAACATAACCCAGTAGCACAGACACTGAAATCAACAATTAATAAACAGAACCTCTTCAAACTTAAAAGCTTTTGTAAGACAAAGGACACAGTGGACATAACCAAACAGCAGCCCACAGACTGGGAAAAGATTTTTACCAACCCTACATCTGACAAAGGGCTGATCTTCAAAATATACAAAGAACTCAAGAAACTAGAAAACAAAACGCCAAATAACCCTATTAAAAATTGGAGTACAGAATTGAAGAAAAAAATCCTCAATAGAGGAAATCAAAGGGTCTGAAAGACACTTAAAGTGTTCAACATCCTTAGCTATCAGGAAAATGCAAATCAAAACAACTTTGAGATACCATCTTACTCCTGCCAGAATGGCTACAATTAGAAACATCAATGACAAATTATGCTGGAGAGGATGTGGAGAAAGGGGAACACTCAACCACTCCTGGGGGAAACAGAAGCAAACACCCATAACTAAACTCTGAGTAGAACTAAAATCCAAATGCAGAGAGAGAGAGAGAGGACAAGACCAGGTTGCAGAAACACACAAAGACAGCTGAACCGATCAAGGAGGAGCTATTGCCCCCCCAGATTGATGGCTTGGATTCCAGCATGGGACATACTCAGACCCCCTGAATATGGGACTCAGCTAGAAGTGCTGAGAAGTCTAAAGGGCCTCATATAATGGAACTAGGATGTATTCCTGGTGCACAAAAGGATCTTGCTGACACATCCTCCATGGAGGGATACCTAGAGACAGCAGAGTAGTCCTAGTCCTAGTCCCTATTTCAAATGACTTGAAAGATGTACATGACCCCACCTGGATAGCATAGCCCTACATTTGGAATGCGAGTGTGGGAATGGGAGGGGAGGGTGGTCAGGGTGCATGTGAGGGGGGAAAGAGGATAAGAGGGAGGTAAGGAGGAAGGGAAGGAGGAAGAAGAACCTTGGATCGACATGTAAAATTTTAAAATTGTATCATTAAAAAAAAAAAAAGAACCAGAACTAACTTGGCCTCATACTTCACAAATACTGATCCAACAGCTAAGGAGGCTGCATGGGGCCAACCTATGCCCTTTAAATATGTGCAAGAGGTGTATAGCCTGGTCTATTTGTAGGACTCTTAACAATAGAAATGGACTTTGTCCCTGACACTTTGGCAGGCTTTTAAGAATGGGTTCCTCATACTGGATTGCATTACCAAGCCTTAATACACAGAGAGGAGCTTAGTCCTACCTTAATTTGATATGCCATTCTTTAATGAAACTCACTGGTGGTCTCTTCTTTCTAAACAGAAATAGAGGAGAAGTGGATTCCAGGAGGGGAATAGGGGGAAAAATGAATACTATATACTTTATGATGCAAAGGGCCTGAATAATGAACATGACTGTCACATAATACAAAAAGAAAAAAAAAAACAGTAGGAGAAAATGTTTTATCTTCAGCACAGTGGCTGTGGCTTAATCTACTGCATTGAAGCCAACAGTTGTGACTCCACAGTTACTGACCTGTTTTTCTGGCAGAGCCCAGGCTGCCCAAACCACAGTCTGGTAAGAATTTTGTCCGCATAGGTCCTGACCCAGCAGATGACAGTAAATAAGACTGGAAATTCAAAGGCTGGGTGAAACCTGCTAACTCAAAGAGGTTAAGTAGAAACTACCTAACCTTCTCTCCTTGCTATTGTCTCACAAAAGTCCATCCTTCTTCTGTGCAGTACCCCCCAATCTGCTTCACTCAAAATCCCTACTAGTTCCAGTACATTTCTTCCAGATGCCATCTGATGTTCTTTGATTATTTTCTGTCAAATAGTTGCTATCTCAGTCTCCTGACCCAAGATTAATTTTATGTAATTAATGAAAATGCTAACTTGGGGTTCATAATGTGATCAAATACTCTCCAACATTTCCAGCTTTTTGTTTAAATAGAATGGAACGGATTCTAACACGGCAAAACTATATACAATAGGAAAAATCATCAGGTATTATCTAAATAAAAAAGAAAGATTGTAACGTTAACACAGTAAAACTATACACAATAAGAATAATTATCAAGTAAGGATTACATTCACACTGTCCCTTTCATCTATCTTTTTAGCCCTCCAAAACATTTTTTTGATAAATGATTTAAGCATTTATATCTCTCAACTTTATATATTTTATATGTCTTTTGTGAGTTTCTTTTTTGAATTTTATTAACAAAGAAAACTGTAGCTATAACTATTTTATCTTCATCTTCATCAGAGACCTGAGAAGAATAATATTTTCCTGATTAAACAGGAAGTGCAGAGCAAAAATCTTTCAAAACCATAGAAATGACATAAGCAGGTAACTACGTGGATAGTCACCCAAGGTTCCTCTGCAACAATGGAGTTTTCATCTTCAGACTATGGACCAAGAATTTGCTGTAACAAACTTTTCTGTAAAACAGAAATTTTGAAGGACTACTGTACCTAGACATAGCAAAGTTCAGAAGCTGACTTTTGTGGGTCCTGTTCCACTAATTTGAACAGCATACAGTCAGTAGTCAAGACAAAGGTAGTTTCTTACCCAGTGGCTAACTTTGCCACAAATGAAAGCAAACTCTATATGGAGGATTATTGATGTCTATCATCCTTTTTGAGGTACTGCCAGGAGCAGAAGTGTTTCATTGTCATTAAAAGCCTTAGATTATTAAAATATCTTAAATGCCATATTTTGTAGAACTCTGAAGTATTTGAAGACCATCTCTCTATCTAAAATACATCTCTGGTGAACTTGGAAACATACCTAATATGACAAGTTTGGTTTTGATTATTATAGATGACTAACTAATTATGCATCATATTTTTAAATAAACTACATAGGTACAGTACATTAAACAACCTTCAATTTGCATGAATATGCAAAAAAACCATAAACAAGAGTAGAAACACATATAGAATATTTTAAAGATACCTTAAATTTGTATCAATATATAAAAATCCATATGAATGTAAAATATTTGAGATCAATTGTTGCTTTTCAGTTTAATGGAGATTCAATAATACACCGTTTTATCCTGGCTTTTCCATAACCTTCTTCTTCTTCTCTTCAAAAAGAGATCATTGAATCCAACATTCTTTGCTTAGTTTCCACTCTTATCATGAACAGTAACAATTTACAACCACCCCCCTAAATGATGACAAACATTCATAACCCACTGGATGACCAAAACTACTCATGCCACTATACTGGATCCCCAATGGTGTCCTTTGTGGATGGGAAATACTAGGTGCAACACCTATGACACAGGCACCAGGAACAAGTTCAAACAACAGGTTCAGTTTATTCCAACAAGTGGTAAGCTTTATATACCCCCCAATCCTTCCCCAGGGGAGGAGACCCACTGAACTGGCACCTACTGAGGTGATGTGGTTGCTATCCAAAGTACACATCATCTCTCATAGACTCAGCTGCTTTTTTAATGCCCTCTGGCAGACTCAGGATAGATGTCAGGAAATATCTGCTCTGCATGCTCTAGGTCAACTGTCAGACCCATTGAGGTTTAATAATTCCACATCCCACATCTTGGGAATTTAAACATAGTATTCATAAATTATTTTGTTTTCTAGGAGTGATAGCATCTGTAGGGGATCCTAAGAAAATGAAATAATGATCAAGTTCCAGGAAAACTAGCTGTAACATTAATTGCCCAGTCTGTGTATAATGGGAAAGAGCAAGACTCATCCAATGTCATGACTGGAGTAGTTTGTAAGGCTGATCCATCTCAGCTAACTGACTTCAAATTGTTCTTTGTTCAGTTCTCATATTTGGATGTTGTTTGTCAGTATATTGGCTTTGCTGCCAAGTAGAATCATTGTGGAGACTTCAAAGGTGGCTGACAGGAATGACCACACTATTGCAGGAAACTTGAACATGTCAAATGGCATATGCAGCAGATCTCAAAGAGGTTAAAAGACCGCCATCTATTAAGTATATCAAGTGTACACAAAATTAATTCCTAGTTAACTGCTTCAGACTCAAGCCCAAAGTCATGTATAGGAAGAGAGATGAAGCCTATCTCTAGAATTAGTTAGTACTCTTTATGACCATTAATGTAACAGCAAAAAGTGTAAAGATACATAGTAACCATATAAATAAAAGACAAACATTAAGGGACTATTCTATTGTCATAATTCTCAATCTTTTGGTTTTGTTTTGACTCTCAAACTTTTCTTAAGATATAAATAGTATCTACAATTTTTGTCTTTTTCTGTCCCATGAAGGCGGCTCTTCTAGCATTCAAGAGAGATTTGGGGATTTGGTTTAACAAGAATGCTTGGATTTAAAAAAGGAAACAGCTATGCTCCAACTCAAAAGTTGACTTTGATTTTTAATTGAATTTGGACCAGAAAAAAACCACTTGCTTTTTATGTTTGTAGAGAGCTTCAGAAACAAATATTTGAGAAGATCCATGAAATTATATTCCATTAGGCCAAATTTATTAGATTTCAGAGGGAGAACATTTTTTCTCTGAATGATTTGGATGTCTCACTGGTCTACAGATTCCTTAGTTAGATGTTTTTATTCTTCTAGAAAGACAAAACAATACCCTTCCCCAACCTAAGTTTGGGAAATACCTTTTTTCAGGTTATATCTTTGTTAAGACAAATGTTTTTTTGTTTTGTTTTTTGTTTGTTTGTTTTTTTTTTGCATCAGGAAAAAGTATTATCTTTTTTCTTTTTTATGTTAAGTTATTTTTTTATTTTTATTTTACATATCTATCCTAGGTCTCCCTCCCTTCCTCCCTTCCTACCTCCATCTTTCCCTCTCTCTCATCCTCAGATGGACCCTGATCATCCTTCACTCCCATCCCTCCATACTCCACATGTAGGCTAATGCCCTGCAGGAGGGGTCATCTAAATCTGTCAAGTAATTTGGACTAGGGACTAGGACTCCTCTCCTGTCTCTCCCTCCATGGGGGATGGGCTGGCAAAGTCCTTTTGTGCAATAAGAATACATCCTGGTTGTACTGTATGAGGCCCCTTAGACTGCTCAGGCCTTCTAGCTGAGACACATGTTCAGGGGGTCTGAGTCAGTCCCATGCTGTATTCCCAGCTATCAGTCGGGGGCCCATTAGCTCCTCCTTGTTCAGGTAAGCTGCCTCTATGTGTTTCTGCAGCATGGTCTTGTCCTCCCTCTCTACATCTGGATTCAAGTTCAGCTCAGTGTTTAGCTGTGGGTGTTTGCTTCTGTTTTAATCAGCTACTAGATGATTGCTCCATAAAAGTGGATAAGTTAGTCATTGATCTCATTATTAGGGAAGAGCATTTATGGTAGCCTTTCCCCTGTTACTCAAATAGTTAGTTGGAGTCAGTCTTGTAGGTCTCTGGACATTTCTTTAGGTTCAGTTTTCTCTTCAAACCTATAAAGACTCCCTCTTTTTATGCTCTCTCTCTCTCTCTCTCTCTCTCTCTCTCTCTCTCTCTCTCTCCTCTTCTCTTTTCTATTCTTCCCCTGACTCAATCTTCCTAGTCCCACGTGCTTTCCTATCCTCCCTTTCTCTTTCTCCTAGTTCCCTCTCTACTCACTGATCCCCCCACCCAGCTCTCCATATGCTCTGGAGAATTTGTCCCTTCTTTCTGTGAGGGACCATATATGAATCTCTTAGAATCCTCCTTGCATCCTAGTTCCTCTGGCAGTGTGAATTATAGGCTGGTGATCCTTTGCTCTAGGTCTAAAATCCATATGTGAGCGAGTAGATACCATGTTTCTCTTTTTGTGACTGGGTTACCTCATTTAGAATGGTTTCTTCAAGTTCCATCCACTTGTCTGTGAATTTGAAGATTCCATTTGTTTTTCTGCAGAGTAGTGTTTCATTGTATAGATGTGCCACATCTTCTTTATCCATTCTTCAGTTGAGGGGCATCTAGGTTGCTCCTAGTTGAGCACATGTCTGTTTTGCATGAATGTGGATCATTTGGGTATATGCCAAAGAGTGGGATTGCCTGGTCCTGCGGTAGACTGATTCACATTTCCCTGAGGAACCGCCATACTGATCTCCAAAATGGCTGTGCAAGTTTGCACTCCTACCAGTAGTGGAGAAGTGTTTCCCTTTCTCCCCATCCTCTCCAGCATAAGTTGTATTATCTTTTAATAATAAAAAGTATTTTATTTTATGTTATTTTACATACCTGATCACAGAAAATGCATTTGTTAGTCTTAGATGTTAGTTTAGATTGAATGACAAAGCTGCTTGATAAATTATTGCATCTCCCAATCAAGAGGTCTTGCTGATCAAAACTAAACTTTACAAATCTTCATGGTATCCGTAGGTTTTCATTTCCTATGAAAACAAAAGCAAAAACCTCATCCCCAATGTTGAGCATATCCTGGTTTCCATTCTGGGGTCAGTATGTCTTTGAAATATGTTAATTAACTGCTGATTTAGTTCAACAGTGTTTTCTACTATACAATGTCTCTCTGCAGCTGTTGTTTCTTTCTCATTAGCTTTCAAAATTTTGAAGTAAAGTATTGTATAATTTATCTGTGGGGGGATTTATTGCCCATTTCTGTTTACTCAGCATATCATTTAAAGTGTGATTTGATCTCTGTATAACTGTTTGTCCTAGAAGAGTGTAAAATATGTTTTAAGTTGTAATTTTCAAAAAAAAAAGTGTTTTATTAGAACAAATGCAAAAGCATTGTCAGTTTTAATTTGTACAAGTATTCCCATAATGGCCATAACTTCTAATAAATGTATAATTACAGAATCAGCCTTTTCAGAATTTAAAGCAGTTGCCCATTGAAATTCTAAATATGTCTACGTTATGATACGCATATTTTAATCTTCCAAACTCTGTAAAATGAAACACATCCATGTGCCAAATTTCATTTCTTTGAGTACCTTTTGGGTTGCTTCCTGCAGGTAATGGAGTTAGAGTATACAAAGAACAAATAGGACATTTTCTTATAATTTCTTTGGTTTGTTGCCGAGTGGTAGAAATATCTTTCTGCAAACCTTTGTGATTGACATGGTATTTCATATGAAATTCTGAGACTTCTAGCTCATTTTCTATCAATAGCTGATTAATTTCATCATCCATTACCTTGTA
This sequence comes from Cricetiscus sungorus, assembly GCA_030556225.1. Lineage (NCBI taxonomy): Eukaryota > Metazoa > Chordata > Mammalia > Rodentia > Cricetidae > Cricetiscus > Cricetiscus sungorus. Next base: position 34,380,781 of record JANBXA010000372.1, on the reverse strand, counting down.
CTAAAGGCCCTGGTAGACTTGTATGTTATCTAATATGTGTTATATAGACAGGATGATTTCTGTTTCTGATTACTTGTTGAATAAATAACAAAGTCAATTCTGAAATATCTGGAATAAGGTCAGCAGTTTCAATATGTAAAATAACTACATACTGGGAGTCACTAACTATATTAAAAGGTTCTGGAAAAAATCTAATAGTACCATGGGAGTAGCTTATAATTCTGTTTTCTGAATTGAATCATAAGAACTTTGAGCCACTTTACTTAGTTTTCCAGCCTTATAACCTGTCTTCCCTGATTTATTTGAAAAAAAAAATACGAGGGGCTCCAGAAATTGATGTTCTTTTTATTATATTTAAGTAGTTCTTTTTTGTGATATGTATTGTTAATCTCTCCCAAGAAATACCGTATGCTCTTTGCCACTGATTTTTGTTTGTTTGTTTGTTTGTTTGTTTATTTTTCTGCCCATAACGGGGCAATTGCAGCTTTAGTAAAATGTATCACAAATTCTGTTCAATCCATTTCTGATAATTGATGAAATCTAAATTTTCTTTTAGAATCAATTCAGAAACATTTTAAATATAGACCTTTATTGTTTTTCCTTTTGTGTGCTAAAAATATCCATTCTAAGAAATTATTTTCTATATGCATAAGAATTCCTGTGCGAGAATGAGTAGAAGGTAAAATAACCAGAATATATTGATACTCTGAATCTCAGAGCTCCACATGTGCATCCTGTGATTTCTTTCCTACCAATTCTTTCTTAGCTTCAGCTGAGAGTTTTCTTGCAGTGTTTAAGGCCTTATCATCTTGTAACGTTTGAAATAAATTACTTAATTCTTAAGTTGTCATTCCAATTCTGGGATGGAGCTAGTTAATATCTCCAAGCAATTTCTGAAACACATTAAGAGTTAGTAATTGACCTCTTCTGACTTGTACTTTCTTTGGTTGAATTTTCTGTAAACATATCTTATATCCTACATAATAAATAGAATCTCCTTTGGGTTCTATTCAGGAGCAATTTTTAATCTTCAACGAAGTAAAATTCTCTTTATTTTATCAAACATATTTTCTAAAATATCTGTGTATGGCCCGGTGTTGGTGGCACAAGCCTTTAATCCCAGCACTCTGGAGGCAGAGGCAGGCAGGTCTCTTTGAGTTCAAGGTCAGCCAGGTCCTCATAGAGAGTTCCAGGACAGGCTCCAAAACAATACAAAGAAACCCTTTCTCAAAAAACCTAACTAACTAACTAACTAACTGACAAATAAATAAATAAAATAAAATATCTGTGTGTCAATCAGCCAATAAGATATCCATAAAATGTTATTGACTGAAGAAACTTTATGAATTAGTCATTGTTGTGGGTTACCCTGCTCAGAAACCCCTTGGTGGAAAGGATGAGAAGATGCAGACCCAACGACTGAGGCACCCAGAATGTGCTGCAGACTCTCTTTATTAAGGAAGTTAGGCATGCCTTTATACCCACTACTAAGGTCCTATTGGCTCAGCAGTCCTTTTCTCATTGGTGTTTCTGACTCAGGTGTCTCTGCGTCAATGTCTCTGACCGTTGAAGCAGGCTTGTCAGCTTGGCTCAGGGAGGAAGTGCCTGCTGCACAGGTGCATGTGCATGCACATGCAGGCTGGCCTCCACAACAGGGACCAGGCAACTGCATCTTGGGTAGGCTGGCCACAGTTTTTCCTACATATCCACCCTTTTGTTTTGTTTTTTCTAATGCAGCTTAGAGAGAGTAGAAGTTTTGGCCTTTTTGTCCTTCCTAAAAGAGTATCCAACATGATGTACTATACCTGTCTTAAGTTGGCCGGTCTCATAAGTCCTTACCCATCATAGACTGGAAAGATGACATCCCTGGGAAGCATGCCTCAGTGGGAGGAACACCTCTCAAACTATGCCTCAGGAATTTCTGTGAGCCAAACCCAAGAAACCTGCAAAGGAGGGCCACATTTTGGGTGTTGAAGAGCCAGGTGAACCTGGAGTATGGTGGGAAACACTTAAGAATGATCAGTAATAAGACATTCCCCAATCAAAGCATAGGAAAAAAGCAGTTACTCCTTGGCCCATTTCACGCTTTCAGGCAAGTAAAAGCACAGGTATCCAGAGGTCAGGCCACATGTGGGGCCAACCTATGGCCTCATGCCAAAAATCCTCCACATTGGCAGTCTTAACCTTAAGGGCCCCCAGTAAGTAATATTAATTTTAATGCTCTCCACCTTACAGTGGAAGGGTAAGTTCCCTATTGTGCTGAAAATGGCTGGAGACATAGACAAGAACAAAATCTCAAATAGACAAAGACAGACTAGAACACAAACAGGAAGTGTCTTGGACCTAAGTGTAATAGCTATTCCTACTTAATGTACCAGGGATACCAGACAGACACATAAGAAAAGACAGAAAAGAAGGTGGGTTCCCACACTCATCTTTGTGAGGACACCAGGGCCAACTTACTGAACAAGTCACTGAAGAATTGTGCTTAAATGCACCTTCCCAAACATTCAAAGCTGCTATAGAGCATAGAAACAAAGTGTGATCATCAAATGTATACTATCTTTGCAAACTAGCATACTTGCCCTAACTGAGAAGCTGATCTTGGGAAATGTCCACACATCTAGCCCTACTTTGTTAGCCCTCTATCTACTATATTTTCCATTATAGCTGAAGATCTGCTTCTAATATTGTTGTAGCTAAGGCTTTCCAGCATTATTGAATAATTCTGTTCCAAGTTATTCAGGAATTTAACATCTGCTTCACAAAGGATGAATTCATACCATATGAAAGAACTGCTTCCTTAAATCTCTACAGGATTCTAATTAACTTCTGCATAGCCCTGGGGGGTTGGATATTATCTAGTGGTCATTCTTGTATGGCAACTGGATAAACTAAAGTTTCTTTTCTAATAACCTTGAGAGGCTCTTTTTCAGTTTCATAAAGCAATGCAACAGCAGATTCTGCTTTAAATTCATCTTTCTGTATCTGAGTATTTTTATTTTCATTACTAGATATTTCTAAGTTTGCATCTTATCAATAATAAGTATTTTTAACACTTGTATCTTAGAAGTCAAATATTTCTTATTTTATTAGTAAATCTATTAAAGGCTTCTATCTTACTGATTAAATTTTTCTTATTGCAATTAGTGAGTCTTTCTAAGTCTTGTATCTTATCACTAGTATATCTTTCTAAAGCTTGTATATGATCAGAAAGTTATATTTTGCACAGTTAGCAAACTACCTTTGCCTTTTTAAGGATAAAATATTAATTACCAAACAGATAGTAATCATCATCATGTCAATCCCAGTTAGGTCATTTATCATCTATGTAAATTTTTCATTTCAACACCCCAATCCTACCCCCTCTCCACCCCACCCCCATCCCACCCCTGTCGTAGCACTATACAGGATTAAAGCACCCTGGAATTTTATGTCTTCATTTTTAGTGTGGGAGAGATTTTTCTCTTTAATATTATTTAACTATCTCCTAAAGGGCTTCCTAGGCATTTCATCAAATCTGCTAACTTCTCAATTTGTCCACAGGGTGGACAGTGAACTCAAGACTCTCCCACAATTTACAAATGCAAGCCTACTTTTTGAAGTCCCAGCAAGCCACAGCCTGATGTTGTGAGCATTTACCTAGGTGGCAACTGCAGTGGAGCTAGCTGGTGTGATTTGTAAATGGAGTTCTTAATTGGTCTAGATAATAAAAACCTGGAGTCATTTGGAGTTGGGACTAGGACTTCTCTCCTGTCTCTAGGGAGTATCCCTCCATGGGGATTGGGGTGGGGAATGGGAGGGGAGGGTGGGGGGGAGCATGAGAGGGTAGGAGAGAGGGAAAGAGGGGGGGAGAAAGAGGGAAATGGGTCAATATGTAAAATAAAAATAAAAAAATAAATTGGTATAAAAAATTCCTGGAGTCAGATATAGGGAAAAATGCATGGAGATCAAAGAGATGAAGGAGCCAGTCACAGCCACACATTATCCCCGTAGTGTCTCAGCAGACAAGAGAGTGAGTTCCTGTTTCTCTCTGCTTATTTCCTATTTCTGCCCAGATACCTCACTTCCTGTGTGTCTGTACAGACCTCCAGAAACTATGGTTAGCACTGGCAAGCTCCATTCTCTAACATTCATACAGCTTTATTTGTACAAGCAAGATATTACTTTAGTGACTTCTCTGTCATTGTGGTCATAACACACATTGGAATGCCAAATGTTTTATCTTTAGCACAGCGAATGTGTCTTAATCTACTGCTATTTAAGTCAGCAATTGCAACTCCATAGTTACCAGCCTGCTTCTCTGACAGCAGCCTGGACACTCTGGCCACAGCCTGGTGGCAATTCTGTACTCACAGGCACCAGCTATGTCACTGCCACTGAAGTTGGATTTAACTAAATCTCTCCTTGCTAGCATCTTCCAAAAAGCCCATCCTTCCACTTCACCAAAACAAGAAGCAGCTTCTCTACTCACTATCACTCTCTACTACTTCTATCGCATTTCTCTATCTCTTCCAGATGCCCTCTGCTGCTCTCTGATTTTCTGTCTACTAGTTGCTAACTCAGCCTCCTGAATCAAGGTTAATTTTATTTGATTGATACAAATGCTAACCTGGGGTTTCACAGTGTGATAGAATATCCACCAACAGGGAAAATTTTATAAAATAGCTAGTAACTAAGTACCACCCACACAAAGCCAAGATGAGGTAGCTGGTAAGTGTTCATGTGGCATGCACATATCTCAACAAGAAAACTGTAGCCAGAGACTGCAAGATCAATTAGGACTGAATAAAAGATACAGCAAAATTGTCATTAAGTAATTGCATTTTCTCTTCCTACTTTGTACACTGGAAGAATAACCACAAAGAGAAGGTAAAAACCTTAAAATATAGGAAAAGAAGATGGACTCCACACAGTGTTTTCTTAGTCCAAGATCAAACAAGGATCACAGATCTGACCAATATATAGTAGGAAACTTCTAGTACACACATAAGTTTAAGGTGAAAAGGGCTTTTAGTCATGAGTTAAAATGAGTACCTGCAACTTATAGGACTTAAAGAAATATCATTAATTATTATAATATAAGGAAAAGGGGTCTGACTAGTTAGCTAAGGGGCAGTTCCACATATATTTTCTTAAAAAATATAAAATAAGATAATATAAAAAATTATTTTAAAAATCAAAATATGGCTAATTGTGTTTTTGCTTTGGAAGTTTACTGAATGGGATACAAATCAAGAGGAATGTATTCAGTATGCAAGATAAACATATGATTATCACTATTTCATTCCCAAGTTATAATGAAACAGATCCAGTCTGCCAATTCTGGTACCTGGATCTTGATATTTCTTGGTTATTAATCCTGGGCTGCTGAAATATTTTCAACAATTTTGTGGCTGATATTAATTTCATGCAGACATTGCTTTCTCTCTTAAAATTCTACATCTCTTTCTATAAATGTCAGTGCAGTCAAATTTTATCTCCCCCTTTCTTTCCTTCTTTCTCATGTGTAGGTTTGAGGATAATGGTTTGATCCAAGGGGTCATTATGTTCTCTAACTTTTAAAGATTTTTTTCTTGTAAATAATAACACCAGACACCTGATAATGTATAAGCCATAAAGGGTTATTTGACTAATTGCTTTGTCAATGAAAAGCCTGCATTTCTGCATCTAATTGTTTTAGAAACAGGATGGGAATAACTAACTTTTATAGGAAACCATTCTTGTAACAATTCTCTCATGCCTAAATAGTATCAATCCAAATACTCCATTATCAGGCCTTATAAAGCAATAGTTTACATTGAGAACGTAGCCCCTGACTCATGAAATTTGAAGGATACTCTAGTAATTGGATTTTGTTTGTTGTTGCTATGATAAAATCATGACCAAAAGTAACTTGAGAAAAAAACGTTTATTTCAATTTTCAGGTTATATATAGTTCTTCACAGATAGAAGGCAATGTGTGAGATTTAAACACAAACCATCTGATACTTGCCTGCTCCCAGACTCACTTTAACCATTAGGTTTACCTTTTATATGCAACCCAGGAAAACTTATCTAGGAATTACATTTCCCACAATGAGCTATGCTCTCCTATCACACACACACACACACACACACACACACACACACACACACACACACACACAAACAGTCAAGAGAATGGTCTGCTTATATACTCACAGGTGAATTTGATGGAGCCAAACCCTCAGTTGAGCTTCTCTCTTCTCATTGCCAACCTAGATTCATACATAGATACACTGAAACCATAGCCCTCACTTTTCTATTGCTTTCTGGGTCACATTTCTAAATACCATTTTTGTTAACAATTTATATATCAGACTGTGCACTCTTTCATACTGCATTTCTAGAAGAGATTGATTAATAATTTCGAGTCTGTCAGAAATCACTGTTTAAACAAATATAAAAGCAAAACAAAACAAAAACTGCTGTTGTCCAATTAGGAGAGAGGACGCTCTCCCTGCAGGAACATGAGTCCATGTTGGGGCACTCTGTATATCTTGGCTCTTCTTCTCTAAGTAATTCTTCTGCATTTCCACACAGTTCTAAATCTGTGTACTTCAAATTTCATTCCTGCAATATATGGAAAATACCCCTTTCTTTTTGTGCAATAATTCCATTGAACTGGCTGACATCTTACAGCTCTTAAAAATCTTTATCATTGATTTTGCTCCTTAACTCAGGTTTTCAGTTTTCACATTTTCTTGCTCTTTATGCAGTTCTGATGTACAGCTTTGAACCTGTGACTCCAAATGGTTCACCTGAGACTCTTGGATGCCCTTTCTCTGTCTTATAGGAATATCCTCTATGCTGATAGATTTCTGACATCACATACTTCATTTGTTATCTAATTACAATCAAAATACTTATCCTGTTCCTATTCCTGCCCAACCTGGGCCCTTATTCATTTACTTTCAACCACACCCTTCTATCTGACTTCTACCACCAGTTTTCTGTGTCCACAACCACTTTATCTACTTTCTAAACTCACTGCAAAGAAATACTTCCCTTTCATTTTAAACTGAAACATTAGATTTTTGTTTCTTTCCTTGGATTTTTGTTCTAATTCTGGATTTGAGTGAAGTTTACAACCATCTTCTCACTAATCTATGTTTCCTGGTTTCTTTAATACCCCTGAATTAATCAAATTACATAGGAGTTCCAACTTTTTGAACTTTGTTATTGGCTTGTGATTTGTTAAGCCAAACTAGAAATGCCTACAGTACAAATGCACTGCAAATTGTACTTAAAACCTATATAATTCATCCTTTAGAACCACACTGAAACCATTTGCTGGAAATATAAACCTCAGTCAATGACAAAGCTTTTGAATCTCAAGGTGAGCTCTGCTATACTTCTTCCCATTGGTTCCAGTTGTTTAAATACTATGAAGGACAAATTCAATGGCCATTTGTTTAAGACGCCAATCCCTTTTGCATATGATTGAAAGTAATTCAGCTGGATGAAAACCAAAACCTTGCCCATTCCATTCTACTTATTTTATTAAACCAGGCTAAAATAACACACCAATTATCTTTGTACAAGTATTTTTTTTTATCTCTTTTTGTGCATGTTCTTTTTTATCTCTTTTTCCATCTGTACAGTCTGGGAGCAACTTTGGTAAATTCTCCCCCACTCTCTACAGGCCTTGATGAAAGAGAGTACAAAATAATTGGCCAATATGGTACGGTTAATTTTTGTCAGTCCAAAGACAGCTGATGGAACCACAAAACACCAAAGGGATCAAATATTTTTTCTTCATTGTTGTTAAAAAGTGGGTCAAATTTGTTTTCCATTATGAGTCTGCATTGTGTAGGGTACAGCTATTTTGCCCCTGTATTTTATTCAGAAAGGGTCTCTTCTTCCTGCTGCCATAGAACAGAAATGTCTGTATTTTTCTGAAAACAGATGAACCTCTCAGCCTGGAGATATAACACAATGGGCATGTCAATTGTAGCTGTCCCAATTTGTATCCTCCATCCCTTGCTGGACAATTTCCAGCTCTGGTCTTTAATAACATCTTCACATATAAGAAAAATTATTATATACAAAATGTACCTCTGAACAGAGATGAACAAGTGGAAGTCACTTTGGACTGAAGCAGGTCCAGGCAGTATAGATATAAGGCACATATCTCAAACAGTAATACTGACTTGGTCATTGCAAGAGAATATGGCAATACAGTATCCGCCAAGATATCTGTCAGAAGTCCATTTACAGAGCATTGCCAAATGCAAATGTGCAAAACTGAATACAGAAAGTATCTGGACAGGATGTGACCAATGCACAGTTCCCTAATTCTGACAGACATCACTGTTTGACCCTAAAACTTCTACTCAGCTCAGATACTTTCAAAGAATTACTGTCAATATCATTCTCCATGTGATGCTATCTATAGAATAGAATAGAATAGGTACCTGAAATGTAAAATAAAACTTTACCACCAATACTCCAAATAAATAAATAAATAAATAAATAAATAAATTAATAAAAAGAAAAAAGGAGTCTGAAGTCTCAAGTGTAGACACTGGAATTCTACATTTTATTGCCAAGTGTGACTTTTAATTGGGAAGATTTATTATCCTCTTGGAATAGTATATTCTAGAAAACCTGACATGTCAACAATAACATTTCTGAAGTTAATGAACTAAATATATCCATTGCTACACTAATCCTGCAATGATTACACTTTAGTGGAAGAACAAATAAAGGTATATAGATGTTTAAAGGAAAAACAGACAACCTGGTTAAAAAAAAATCACTATAAAAGCAATAAGCTATTTTACTTGGTACCCTTTTAAATACTTACTGGCAAGGAGATGAAGTCCTTATTGAAGATTGTGCATTCACATGCATGCATGAATGCATTCAGGCACATGCATACTATGTGGTACACATGTGAGAATCAGAGAACAATTTTAAAACCCAGATACACCATGCTGAGGCAGAGTCTCTCTTGTTTCTGCTGCTCCTGTACAGTACTTCAGGCTTCCAGGAGATCTCCCTGTCTCTTGGTAGCCATGCTTGGATTATAAATGCTCTTGTTAGGAGACTATCTGACCAAGTGAGTTTCAGGGATAGCATTCTTGTCCTCAGGTTTATTTAACTATTTCTTTTAACTCCTGAGTGGTCTTCCCAGTTTGTGAAATACCTTTTCTAAAGAGTTTGGAACAAGAATGTAAACCACACCCAAAATGAGATATGATTGAAGCAGACGTCTATCAATCATTAACTCTTATGGTCAAGAATAGGTGTAAACTGAAGACAACCTGATTTTGATAAAATAACACTGTCCTGGTGATATTGGAATGGTATATATTAAGACTCCAGGCTTCTATTCTCTTCCAAAGTAACCAGCACAAAACGAAGGTCATTCTGTCAATTTACAACTCCCAAGTTAGATCACTTGCATCACTAACAATTTCTTAGGAATAAAATATAATAAGGATTAGGAGTTCAATTTAGTAACTGCAGAAGTAGATTTATTTCTATTTAAAATATGTTTGTGATTGTCATATAACCACAATATTTTCCTTTTCCCTTTCTCTCTCCAATCCCTGACATGTACTCCTCCTCACTGTCCTCCAAATTCATAGCCTCTTTTTTCTTTAATTCTCAAAAAGAAAATGCAGGGTATATACACAAGGGAGTTTTCTGGTAACCAAGCAATGGCGCAATATGGCTCTCCAAAGGAAACTTGTCAGCCCTTCCCATTCCTTCTCTATAAATATTCCCAGTTTGTAAATAGATAGTGGGCTTTGAGGTCTTACAGAGACCCCTCTTTCCAGACACCTACATGAAATAAAGGCCTGCACTGTCTTAAGTTACGCTAAAATTTTGAAGTATTTTTCTGTTTGATCTTTGTGGAGCAAGGAGGAACAACGGCATATCCAAAAGATTACACTATTATTGTACTCCACTGCCCAAGACTAAATGGCAAGACAAAAGTGGGTCAAAGAAGAAAAGAAGAAAGCTACTGGGTTACACCTATGTCACAGTTTAGATAAAGAGTCAGACTACTTATATAAATTTGTCACTATGGTATTTTCCATTTTGCCTGATATTTTATATTGTGGTTTATAAATGTATATTCACAGACATCAATGGCCATGTAGCTGTTTATAGTTTTAAACTAACAGCATCATATATTGCAAGTTGCATATGCTTGGAGACAAAAATACGTGGTTTTTCATCCCATTTGGGTCATTTATTTGTGTGTGACTTTGGGACAGGCTAATTAAACTTTATATATCTTACTTTGAAGTCTTTTATGTAACTTCCATTCTATAGTCTTATAAAGATGCTTAGGGGATTGTCTAACTGAGATTGGAGATTTAGCAAGGTTACCAGTCCTGCTCCATTATAAAAAGAAAAAATAAAATACTTGGAGCAATTTCATTTGCAGTTAATTGCTTTAGAAATGCAGGAGTCACCAGGTTGGTGAGTTTCAGCCTCAAACTCAACTGGAAATTAAAACAACCTCTCCAACATAAGGTTTTTTGAAATCCTTCAAGACATCAGGGGTATAGAGAATATAGTGCAAATCTCAGTTCTTCCTATTTCTAGATGTATGACTTTGCAGAAGCTACTTAAATCCATTGAGCCAGAGTTTTCTCATTTGTAAGATGAAAGCAGATATGTTTCTGCCCTTCAACATTGTTCTGAGGGTTAATTGATTTACTGAGGGAAAAGTCTTATGTGGCTGAGTGACATGAGGTGAACAGCATATGAACATTGACTATCAATGTTATATCTATAGAGCTTGCTTATCACATTCTGAAGGGACCATCATCTAGCCCCCTGCTTTGGCAGCCATGACAGGCTATAGAAAAAATCCAGAAAACAAAGGCCCCTGACTCAGCAACTTGTGCTGAGCTTCCTCCATTTTCCTGTCCTGGTCACTAGGAAGCCAGATACTTTCCATATGGCAAGGATCCAATCAGAAGTTAGCTCTGGATGTGCTTTATGATAACAGAGGAATGAAGAAAATAACAACTGCCCTGGGAAGGCCTATGGGCCATAGTAACCAGTTGACCAATCACCTCAAGACAGGTTGTCCAAGCTCAGAAATGCACCAATCCTAAGATGGAGGCTGTTGCAGAAACCTAGACACTCATGTTGTTCACCCCAATAAATCCAGTTTCTCCAGGTACTTTTTGCCCTACCTGCTATGTCAGTTTGAAAGAGCAACCAAGTTAACTCTAATTTAAACAGTAAAAGACCCTTTGCTTTTGCACAGGAATAGGTCTCAGTGACTCTGTGGTTAAGAATGTGGGTACAACAATATTCATAAATTAATAATTGAGGGATATGCAACCCTTCCCTATAGTAAAGTCTATGCTAGGCAATTTCCTAACGGTGAATTTATTTAATGAGTAGATTAGGAGGTGTAGAAGGTCTGCTTCCTCACTTTTATCTAAGTATGGTTAAGAGTGATTATATTCAAAAGAAACCTAACATTGTTTGACTTTCTAATTGGCACTGTGTGTGTGTGTGTGTGTGTGTGTGTGTGTGTGTGTGTGTGTGTGTGTGTGTGAAGGAGGAGGGGAGTTGAAGGGAGAAAAGAGACAGAAAACAAAAAAAACCAATTTGGCAACTGGACCTAGGATGGTAGGATGGAAACATATCTCTCCCTTATTTATATTGTTTAATTTTAGGCATGTAGATGTGGACTTCTTTCTCCCTGATAGTAACATAGTCTCAATCTTCCTATTCTTTTACTTACACATTATTCAATTATACACAACAAATTTTGTGGTAGCCTTACACATAAAAAAATCTTTCTGATCAAACATTACAAGCTATGATGGTCACTCTTACATGCAGAGTGTGGAAGACCAAGGCATTGGGCGAACATAACAAGATATAGTCCCTCTGAGACCATCTACCCTGAAAAAGTAAAAGAGATAATTATAAAACTGCTCAATGATGGTAAAGGAAACTGAAAACCCAACAAATTAAAGTATGTTATATATTTTTGTTTTGCCCAAATTCTGAACCACAAAAATAACCAAGAGATACATACTGATTCAAAAGCAAAGAGTCTTTTATTATTAACTAGTTAACTGCATTAACTCAGTCCCTTTGTCTATCCAACATGATGGCTGACATGAAAAGGACCCCAAGGGGCTGCAAGGTGGGAATTTATAGGGGAAGCAAGGGGAGTGTAGAGAGGTGTACAACAGCCATGGGATTGATGCACTTCCCGGCTTGGGCAGTCTGTCCTATGTTGATTGGTCAACTGGGTCTTATGGCCTATAGGCCCTCCCAGGGCTGTTACTGTCGGGAGCCGCATTCGCCATTACAAGATGGCGCTGGCTTCCTGTTTCCTGGTTCTTGTTTACAGCATTAGCTATGCTGACTGCACATGCGCCACTGTATGGTAATTCCTATATGGTAGCTCTCCCTATCAGAGAAGCTATACCATTCAAACATTTTGCGGAGCACCAATCACAGACGAATACGTCGCCCTGCAGGCTATTTAAGCCGTGTGCATTCGGGGCTTGGGGTCCTTCTCCATCAGCATGTAAAGAGCGCTACAATAAAGATTCTGCTGGACACATCTTCGGTTGCCGCGTCTTCCTTATCGGCAAAGGATGCGCGCGACAAGTGGTGCCGAAACCCGGGAACGGCCGACCCTGGGCGGAGGAACTACTCGAAGGACCCTCGACTGCTCGTCGAAGGAAGATTCAAGCCAGCGGAGCGAGAAGCTGCAGCACTTTTCAGCAAGGTATGACCCCTGTGGTCTAGGTGATCCCGTTTCTTGTTGTTTGTTTCGTTTTCGTTTTATTGTGCTGTCTGTGTTTTAATTGTCATAAACGGGAGAACACTCGCCGCTCACCCTTTTGTGACCTAGCATAAGTGGCCTTAAGTCTCAGGTAAATATCTGAGCCGTCACACCCTCCCCTGTAGATAAAGGAATAATGGGGAACCAGCCGACCAAGCCTATTGCAGATGCAGCGCGGGCGCTGCTAAAGCAGAAGGAGCTAAAGATTCCAGATAGAGTTTTGCAGAACTTCCTTAAGGAAGTTGACCGTGTTGCTCCCTGGTTTGTGGTTTCTGGGACCCTCTCCAAAGGAACATGGGATAAGTTAGGAGGAGATCTTATGCGGGAGAAGGAACAAGGAACTTTAAGGACTGGTGTATGGCCATTATATAAATTGTTAAAGTCTTGTATTGAAGATGAGAGATGTAAGGAACAGGTCAAAGAGGGACAGAGAGTGCTTTCGGACCATCAGGATAGTCTATCAGAAGCTGAAAAGGGAAAGGGAGAACAAAAGAAAAGGTTCTCCAGAAAGAAGTCAAATAAGAATGAAAATGTGCACAGTAAACTAGCAAAGCTAGGAAAGAAAGCAAAACAGCTCGCCGAAAAGGAAAAGGAACTTAACCGACGAGCTAAAGATTTAAAGCTTGTGCCTGCTCCAAAAGGAGGAGCATGAAAGGATTGTGAGTGTGAGGATCCAAAATTGTACCCTCTCCTCACTGAGTTTAAACATTATACTATAGATTCTTCCTCCGAGGAGGAGACGTCCCCCGGAGAGGAGGATGAGTCTGACCTATCTGGGTCAGAAGGGGATCCAGAGCTGAACCCTGCCGAGCAGGCAGAATTAGATGAGGAAGCTAAAAATTATGAGGCTGGGAGATATGGGCGTGCCCCACCTTATGCTCCAGGCTATGAGCCAACGGCACCGCCCTATGATGTTGTACAGCAGCAAAAAATGGCCAAAAAAGGAAGAAATTCTATGATATCAGATAAGGAGACAAGGAGAATAAGGGCAGCGTTCCCTGTCTGGGAAGATGCCCAGAATCAGAGACAACATACACCATTGGATCTGAAACAATTGAAGGCCTTAGTGGAAGCAGTACAAACATACGGAGTTAGCGCTTCCTTTACCACAGCCCTTATTGAAAGGCTGACCTTGAATGCAATGACCCCAGATGATTGGAACAATACAGTTAAAGCATGCTTATCTATGGGTCATTATTTAGATTGGAAGTCCATTTATCAGGAATTGTGTGCGGCCCAGGCAAAGATAAATATAGCCAGTCAACGACCTCAATGGAGCTTTGATATGCTCACAGGTCAAGGTCAATGGGCTGTAAATCAGACAGCCTACCCACTAGAGGTTTATGAACAAATAAATAAGGCTGCCGTCAGAGCATGGAAAAGTCTACCTAATAAAGGACAAGTGACAGGAAATCTTACAAAGATTATTCAAGGAACAACTGAACCATTTTCAGATTTTGTGGCTAGGATGATGGAAGCAGCAGGAAGGATATTTGAGGACGCTGAAGGGGCAATGCCGTTTGTGCAACAATTAATATATGAACAATGCACAAAAGAATGCCGTAACACTATCACCCCTGGAAAGCAAAAGGAATAAATGCTTGGATGAAAGCTTGTAGGGAGATAGGGGGACCTCTGTCTAATCAGGGGATAGCGGCAGCAGTGCTATCTGCACAAAAGGCAGCAAACATGAAATGCTTCAACTGTGGTAAGCCCGGACATATGAAACGTCAATGTCGGGCTCGACCTGGGGCTCGACCAATGAGCCCTGGACCCCAAAGTTTCACTAATCAGAAACAACCAGGAATATGCCCCCCGTTGTAAAAAAGGGGAAGCATTGGGCCAATGAATGCCGCTCTGTTCGAGATGATCAGGGCCGGCCTCTTCCTGGACGATCTGCTGAGCAGTCAAAAAACGGGAAATGGGGCCCCCCGACCCCAGGGCCCTGCACAAATGTATGGGGCAATCCAACAACCTCCATACCCGTTAAAGAGGTTTGTAAAGATGACACCGTCAGGAGAGCAACCTCCGGATCAGCCGGACTGGACTTGCGTGCCACCGCCCGAACAGTATTAACTCCTACTATGGGCTGTCAGCCTGTGCCCTCTGACCTTGCAGGCCCTTTGACTGATGGTACGGTAGGATTAATCATTGGTCGGTCGTCCACTGCCCTGAAGGGATTGATAGTTCATCCTGGAGTGGTCGATCAAGACTATACAGGACAATTAAAGATATTATGCTCCTCCCCTCGCGGGATTAGTGCAATTTCCCCTGGAGATCGTATAGCTCAACTCTTGATTTTACCTAGTCTACATCATCAATTTCCTAGCAGAGATGTTCAGAGAGGGGAAAAGGGGTTCGGTTCCTCAGGAGGACAACATACTTTCCTTTCTATGCAATTAGATAAAAGACCCATGATGGAATTGGTTGTTGAAGGAAAGAAATTCCAGGGGCTGTTGGACACTGGCGCGGACACTAGTATTATCTCTACCAGCTGGTGGCCGTCGAACTGGCCACTTGTTCAGTCATCCCAGTCTCTACAGGGGCTGGGATATGAAGAGGCTCCAGCCAAGAGCGCAAAAGAATTACATTGGCAAAATGAGGAAGGGAAAAGAGGAACTATTACCCCATATGTGCTAACCCTCCCTATAAATCTATGGGGAAGAGATGTATTACAACAACTAGATTTTGTGCTCACAAATGACTATTCACCTCAGAGCCAGCAGATAATGAAAAATATGGGCTGCGTCCCTGGTCGAGGCCTTGGAAAACACTTGCAGGGACGTACAAGTCCCCTGCCCTCTAATGGGAAACAAGACAGAACAGGACTGGGTTTTTCCTAGGGGCCGCTGGGGAGGCAATCCCCATTCCTTGGAAAACAGAGGACCCGGTATGGGTTCCTCAGTGGCCCCTTACCTCTGAAAAACTGGAAGCCGCCAATCAATTAGTCCAGGAACAATTAAATCAGGGACATATAGAAACCTCTCAATCTCCTTGGAATACCCCTATTTTTGTAATTAAGAAAAAATCTGGTAAATGGAGATTATTACATGATCTGCGAGCCATAAATAAACAAATGCAGGTCATGGGTCCCATTCAAAGGGGTTTGCCTTTGTTATCCACCTTACCAGTTCGCTGGAGAATTTTAATAGTGGATATTAAAGATTGCTTTTTCTCTATACCCTTACATGAGCAAGATAAAGTTAGATTTGCCTTTACCTTGCCTAGCATTAATCATGAACAACCTGATGAGAGATACCAATGGAAAGTTTTACCACAGGGCATGGCGAATAGTCCTACTATGTGTCAACTTTATGTAGCAAAAGCTATTCAGCCAGTTAGATCTCAATTTCCCGCCATTAAGATATGTCATTATATGGACGATATTTTGTTATGCCATTCTGATCAAGCCCTTCTGCAGCAAGCTTTTGGCGTTCTATCTAAAGAGTTGAATAATAAGGATTTGTTTATAGCTCCTGAGAAGGTACAAGAAGGAGATATTGGAAATTTTCTTGGCTCTACCATTTATCCGACGCAGGTAAAGCCGCAAAAGATTGTTATCAGAAGAGATGTTCTTAAAACACTTAATGATTTTCAAAAGCTTTTAGGTGATATTAATTGGGTAAGATCATATTTAGATCTAACTACGGCAGAACTTAAACCTTTATTTGCCATTCTGGAAGGAGACCCAGCCATCACATCTAGTAGACAACTTACCGCTGAAGCTGCCCAAGTGTTGGATAAAGTGGAAAAGAAATTGGGTGAAGCTTCTCTAACTCGGCTAGATCCATCTAGCCCATTCCAGCTATGCATTGTCTCCTCACCTCAACAGCCTACAGCTGTGCTATGGCAAAGGGGACCGCTATTATGGGTCCATCCTCAAACCTCTTCTGGTAAAGTTTTGAGCCATTATCCCACTCAAATAGGAGAAATGGCCTTAAAAGGTCTACAATTAGCTCTAACTCATTTCGGCTGTGAGCCAGAATCTATTATTGTGCCTTATACTGTTTATCAAGTCAATGTGTTATGTGCCACCTTGGATGTTTGGGCGATTCTTCGTTGCACCTTTTCGGGGCATATTGATAATCATTATCCTAAGCATCCGTTGTTACAATTTGTTCTTACTAATGCCATTATTTTTCCAAAAATTACTAGAAGTCAACCGATAATAGGAGCTATTGATGTTTTTACTGATGGGTCCAAAACAGGCATTGGCAGTTATGTTGTTAATAATCAGGTGTTTAAAAAATGTTTTAATTTTTCATCCCCACAATTGGTTGAATGTGCCATTGTGGCTGAAGTTTTGCGAGCTTTCCCTCAACCTTTGAATATTGTCTCCGATTCACATTATGTGGTAGGAGCAGTACAGATTTTAGAAACAGTAGGATTAATTTCCTCAAAAAGCGCTGTTGCACAAGTCTTCGCTGATATTCAGCAATCAATTAGAACAAGATTGCATCCCTTTTTCATACAGCATATGAGAGCGCATACACTGTTGCCTGGACCCATGACAAAAGCTAATGAATTGGCTGATAAAGCTACTAAGGCATTTTATTTTATTCTTAATCCCATGCAAAATGCTGTTGCTTTTCATGAGTTGTATCATGTTCCGGCAGATACACTCAGAAGAAAATTTGGTATAACACGAGCAGATGCCCGTGACATTATATTAAAATGTGCCAATTGTGCGGAATTTAGATCTGCACCTACCTTTGGTGTTAACCCTAGGGGATTAAAACCTTTGCATATTTGGCAGATGGATGTTACCCACGTTTCTACCTTTGGTAAATTAAAATATGTACATGTCTCTGTGGATACCTGCTCCGGGATCGTCCACGCCACGCCATTATCTGGAGAAAAAGTGGCTCATGTTATCACCCACTGCTTGGAGGCATGGGCAGCATGGGGAAAGCCACGGCAATTAAAAACTGATAATGGTCCTGCTTATACTTCTAAGACATTTCAGCAATTCTGCACAAAAATGGAAGTCCATCATGTAACAGGCCTGCCCTACAATCCCCAAGGACAGGGCATAATAGAACGTGCTCATAGCACCATCAAAATGTATTTACAAAAACAAAAAGGGGGAATCTGCCCCGCCATAAACATGGGACAGAAAGCAACTCTTTCCCTCACTATATTTACTCTAAATTTTTTAAAATTGGATTCCAATGGACAGTCTGCTGCAGACAGACATGTCACTCATACATCTCCAAAAGAGCTTGTAAAATGGAAAGATGTACTTGATAATCAATGGAAAGGACCGGATCCTATATTAATAAGATCCAGGGGAGCTGTTTGTGTTTTCCCACAGGGTCAAGAAAATCCAATTTGGGTACCAGCACGATTGACTCGGATGGTGAAGCATGATGGCCCCGCTCTGGATCCTGACCATGCTAGGAATGCTGATGAGCCCGCAGACGACGAGTCAAGAGATACGCTGGGGAATCCTGTCGACCTTCCCTCGGCCGATGCCGGTGATGCATGATGCGCAAGTTTTTCCACGATTTTTTACGACTAATGACTCTTTGGGGCTACCATATTTGCCAATATCCAAGGATGTGGCTCCTATTCAAAACAATGATACTTGGATTATTAATGGTAGCTTATGTTTTACTGTGAACCAGTCATCTAAAGATCCTTGTATTAAGTTAGGAAACTTTTCCTATGCCAAATTAGGGGAGGAAGTTACTACTGGAAAAGGGCTTGCCAAGGTGATTTCTGCTAATGCCACTGTCCTCTTTGGATGGTGGCCACACCTCGATTCAGGGATGAGCCGCGGCTGCCATCGTCATCAACCACAATATGCACCTTTCTGCATTGGTGGGCGCCCAGATTCTTCCTCAATTTTTCCTTGGACTGGCTGTCAGAGTCGCAGAGCTCACCCATTAAATGGACACTTTACCTTCTCACCTTTAGAAGGCTTTGGGAACTTTATAGAGATGGATCCCTGGAAATATGATATTGATCCTTTTGATGCTTGGTTACTTTGTGGTGCAAGGGGTAGTTGCACAGACCTCTCGCCTATGGTTACCATCCTGGGGGGATCAACGGGGATAACCCAGATGAGCACCAAGATCGGAGGTGACGTGTCAGCGTCACCGATTTCTAATGTGAAATGGGTGGATCCCACTCCAGTTTGTGTCTGGCCCCCATTCGTTTTTGCTGTATGTAATGATACAGGATGCCTTTTTGCCCTTTGCTGGAATGCTAGTGAGTTTTCCTCTGCTACTGTGGCCCGTATGCCCAGGTTTTTGCCAATGCCAGTAAAGACTAATAATTCTTTAACTTTATTTCGACAAAAACGTGATTTTGGCATTACTGCAGCTATAGTGGCTATTATAGCGACTGCGGCAGTTGGGGCCTCTTTGACCGTGTCGTCCTTAGCATTACAGGGACAGGTAGCCACTGCTCAACATCTTAACAATCTGTCTGCCTCAGTTAGTGAAGCAATAGATGTTCAAGCCTCTGTGAATAGTCAATTAAAAGGAGGGTTAATGATTGTTAATCAGCGCATTGATTTGGTTCAGGAGCAATTAGAAATTTTATGGCAATTGGCTCAATTGGGATGTGAAGTTAAGTTACTTGGACTTTGTGTGACTTCCATTCAATATGAAAATTTTACAAAAGCAGCAAATTTGTCTAAGGAATTATCCTCGCTGTTGCTATCTAATTGGAGTGTAGAATTTGATGAATTGATGAGAAAACTTCGTCTTGCCATAGTTCAGATTAATTCCACTCGTTTAGATATTTCTGTCACAAATGGATTGTTTTCTTGGATGTCCTCCGCCTTTTCCTACTTTAAAGAATGGGTTGGTGTAGGAATGTTTGGAACGACCTTGTTTTTGGGACTGTTCCTCTGTTTTTGGTTGCTTTGCAGATTCAAGAGACAACAACATGCTAAAAATGTGGCCATTGTGCAAGCTATGCTGGCTGTTGAGCAGGGAGCATCCCCCCAAGTATGGTTAAGTATGCTAAGCCGTTGAGACGCTGTCAGAACTCCAAGCACTCCTGACGGGCACAGGTTCCCATTGCACCAGGATGCTGTTCTGCACAGACCTTTGCATCTCCCAGGGCTCAGGTTCCCATTGCACGGGATCTCAGATGCAAGGGGTCTCCTTCACTGTGTAATCTCCTTGATCGCTCAAACTGTTGATTCAGCGGGCTGATCGGAAACTTCACAGTATTAATTGTGGCCTTGCATATAATTTTAAAGAAAGGGGGAGATGTCGGGAGCCGCATTCGCCATTACAAGATGGCGCTGGCTTCCTGTTTCCTGGTTCTTGTTTACAGCATTAGCTATGCTGACTGCACATGCGCCACTGTATGGTAATTCCTATATGGTAGCTCTCCCTATCAGAGAAGCTATACCATTCAAACATTTTGCGGAGCACCAATCACAGACGAATACGTCGCCCTGCAGGCTATTTAAGCCGTGTGCATTCGGGGCTTGGGGTCCTTCTCCATCAGCATGTAAAGAGCGCTACAATAAAGATTCTGCTGGACACATCTTCGGTTGCCGCGTCTTCCTTATCGGCAAAGGATGCGCGCGACATGTTACTATGCTCTGCACTGCACTGTTAGGCCACTTTTACCATAAAGTACCCAAAGTCTTCCATCTAACTAATGATTGGTTTCTTGTCATGTAGATATCTTACCTCCTAGTGATAGAGAGAAGGGGCAAGGTCAGGCAAGCACATGTTGGGTCTTTTCTTCAGCCTGTCATGGCTGATAAAGAGGAGTCTAGATGAGGTTCTGGTCCCTTCAATTGTTAGTATGAATAACCACATACACAGTGACGATTCATATCATTGCAGAACTCACAATAAGAATTTTTGAGGGTCCAGTAAGCAAGATGGCTCAATAGGTGAAGACACTTGCTACTAAGACTGGTTATTTCATAATTGGCACTGCATATTGGAAGGAATGAACTGACTATAATGTTTCATAAAGGCACTGGGTGTTGGGAACCAGCAGTCTGCTGACCCCATCCCTGACGATGAGTGGAATGCTCACAGCCATGTCAGGCTTTATCTGGCTGTACAGGGGACTCAGTTATGCATGTGCAAGCCCCCCCTTTTAAAGCAAGCACACCAAGAGTGCCACTCTCTCTTTCTCCTTCTTTCTCCCCTTCTCTCTCCTTGGCTCCTTCTCTCTCTTGCTCTTTCTTTCTTTCTCTCTTCTCTCTCCCCTGCTTTCAGTTGGCCACCAGCTACCCCCCTTTTTCTCCCCTCTCTCAATAAACTTCATGTGGGTGCTGAGTCTCATGTTTGTGTTTCTTAGGCAATAATTATAACAAAAGAACAACACTGGTTATGTGTCCCATATAGGCACTGTGGTATGTGTGTGCCTACACACACACACACACACACACACACACACACACACACACACACACAGAGAGAGAGAGAGAGAGAGAGAGAGAGACAGAGAGACAGACACATAGACACATAGACACAATGAAAAATGTAATAAAATGAATTTGTTTTTTTAAGAGATGCTTTAAATATAATTATAAATTTTACATATATATATATATATATATATATATATATATATATATATATATATATATACACTTTATCTCAAGAAAAAGAAAAAAGGGATTGGCCATTGCTCAGACAATCATAAAATGAACCCCAGCAAACCAAGGAGTTTATGATGTTAGGTGATGCTAAATGGGGCCTGGTAATCCTGTGGCAATGTTCTTTCCCTTCCCTAAGCATTAGACAAACCTGCCTGGTCAATCCCCCTAATGGCTCCTGGGAGACAGATTGAAACATTATCCCATTTTATGGATAAAGAGTTATAAAATATAGCATTAAGAGTTTGCCCAAGGCCAAGGGAAATTTGCTTCAGACTTCCTCTCAGATTTAAGCAGTTGTGTGCTATCTCAGAGAGGTGAGATTAGAGCCCCTTCAAGTTATGAACTGGTTAAGCCTCTTAATTCAATTTTAGACTCAGCTTTTTCAAATGAAAAATGTTTTGTGTATTTTAATTATGCCTCAAAGGGAGTGCTTCACCACTGAGAACTGAGGAGGTACATGATTGATGGACCATTTCTAAAACTACAGCGACTTTGCCAACTGTAAATTCTGTTCTTTATTTCTCACTTAAACCTATTCCCTTCCTCCATGCTTAAAACCTAGGCTATCAGAGATCCACTTATATATTGCTATCTATTAATTCATAGCTTCGGTGCCTCTAAACCTTTAGGAGTTCATATTCAATACATTTATCTGAACTAGAATACTTGTTTTCTGCTTTATGACATAGAAAATGATTATACCAAAATGAAGATTGATTGATTCATTCATTAATTGACATAACAAAAGTTTATTCATGTATCAGATACTTCTTGGGTTTTGAGTATTCAGCAGTGCCCATAACAAACTCATGGAAGTTTCTGACCTTCTGGGTAAGATAGACAACAAATATAATAAAGAAATTAAATATATAGCATGTGATATAGTAACTGGATTAAGGAAAGATAGAAAAACAAATCAGAACAGGGTACAGTGGGGAGAAAGTCTGCTCAAATATGCATATAATGGTAATGGGGATTAAATTTAGGGCCTGTGGCAAGTGTTTAGGGCAAGCAAGTGTTATGGCTGTGTCTCAGTCATACTGTCAGTGATTCAGACAAGTCAATGTCAGGCAACTTCAAGAAGCCAGCATTTGAATACAGAATTAAAGAAAATGAGTTGCTAATCTGTACTACAAACTTTTTTTCAGTTGTTTTATTAATACTAATTTACACTTCTGAATGTTGTCTTTGGTAAAAGCATATGTAATATATGTATATAATTCTACCAATTTTACTATGAAATTCTCATTGGTAAAGATTTCAGTCACTTAAAATATAAAATTTAATGAGTGAAGTAATGTATTTTTTAGTATAACATGACACTGAGAAATTTTGAAATAAAAATGAAATTTCTGTATGTGTAATGTTGCCAGATATTTCCAGCAATGATACATAACTGTGAATCAATTTGAATTTCAGACCAGTCTTTCTGAAACATTTTGATAGATCACCTTGAAATTTTCCTGAACTTAGAAGTCCTTTTATTATCTGGCAATTTTAGCTCAGTGCATCAATGCAAGCAATACATAATCTACGCATCTGGTCATTTGTGAAGTTGCTTGTGGACTTGGTCATGACTCTAATGTCTATACTGATGTGGTACAAGCTCTCACAAACTTCAAATTATAAAGGCAGAATACTCATAGAAAGAAAAATAGAAAAAGATACAGATGAGCACTGCAGAGCTCAGAAGTATGACTGTAGTTCACTCTGGGTGAGGAAACGAACATGTCCTGTAGGGACCTATCAGAGAAGGTAGAATCTGTCAACAACAAATAGTGTTTTAAGTTATCTGAGTAAGGAAGCAAGTTTAGGAAGAAAGATAAGTCATTTAGTGTTCAGGAAACTGAATTCAGGATGTCTCCATCAGTTTTGGGAGGCTTATGGGATTGCCACTTTGGATGATGTTGCCAAGAGAAAACATCTTTACTGAGTACTTAGGAAGACTAATGCTTAGTTTTGCCTCTGTTTACACAGGTTGCTTCCCCAATGACATAGTTACCAGGGAATCTGCAACTCCCTTTTGGAGTGCTCAGTTACATTAACATAAGAATTTAGAAACTAGAAATGACTCAAAGAAGCTCAAGGACAATTTTACTGAGTTTGTGAGGGGTGGGGGGAGGGACAAAAAACAAAACAGGGCAAGAATGCTTTAAATCTTGTGGCTGCTGGGAAGAGAGTGGAAGAGGAAAGGAATTTAGCAAGCCATGCTTTTGATTTAAGATCCAAGAAAGTTGGTATGCTCAACAGTGGAGGTGGGTGTACAGCTCCCTTGTGGAAAGGAGAGGGCATCAGAGAATGAATGAAAAATCCCAGAGTATGAGGGAAAGCATGCTTAGATGGGTAAAGAATATTTAAGATTTTGAAAGAATACATAGAAATAAAGAGTGGGATTAATTAAGTCTTTTGAGGTTAGAACTTACAAAAAAAACGTTTGAACTGTGAAATACTGCAAAACTGCACCAAGGGAGGGCCTTCTGGGAACCATACATACATACAATACCTCATCAAGGAATCAATTCCTCCCTTCTCCTTATCACATCTTAAGGTGAGTCAGCTATTCTGGGGAGGTGGATTCCTGTCAATGTGACTGATAGGCCCACCCAGATAAATTTCAAGGTAGGAGACAGGCGTTTGTAATATTTTAATCTTTGAAGAAGATCAGAATGTTATATCTATACACAGAGTCTAAGATTAAAGTCTATTTTTAAATTTATTTTGCAACCTAACAAAATTTTTAAAGCTCCTTTTATATGGTAATTTAAATTCTTGGAGGCTGGGAATATCTTTGTAGTGTTACCAGGAAAATAGGAAGTGAGATCAAAAGCTTACAACAAAAGAGAGATTCATCCTTAGTAGTTTCGAAGACTACTACATAACATTCCCCTTCAAGAGTTGATACCCTAAAATCACTTAGGAGCTGGCCTGAAATTGGGAAATAAATCTAACTCAGTTTTACCATGGAAATCCAGGTATCCAACTCTAAATTTTTTCTTCAGGAAGGATTAGTGTTTAGTGTTTGCATGCACTGAAGCTTTGGTTACACTTTCATGTGTATCTTCCAGGCAGAAGAGACATGCTTATGTAGGAGAGAAAAAACAAAAAAACAAAACAAAACAAAACAAAAAAAAAAAACAGAGATCCCACTTGCCTACTTGCCTACTTGCCTACTTGCCTGGCATTCTTCACTGGGGCTGTGATAAAACCAAGGACATTCCCTGCATCAGGATAAAAACACTTGATGAATGTCCCTATCCACATCTTGACCAATTTTCATCTCCTGTTCTTAGAAGCACTCTAGTCTGTTGGTCTGAATGAAGGACTTCTGTCCTGTTTTCTACCAAAAACAAAATGAGAGAGAGAGAGAGAGAGAGAGAGAGAGAGAGAGAGAGAGAGAGAGAGAGAGAGAGAGAGAGAGGACCAATAAATGATTGAATCACTTAGCAAGGTCTGAGAGAGTCCAAGAAAGTTAATAAAAATACTATCTACCACATTAAACATAAATGCAGCACATGCAGTATTCTGAGCTTCCTATTGTATACAATATTCATGATCATTCCCCAAGTTAGGTAGCATTATCCAGTAGTGGGGATTTATTCAGAAAGAAATATGAAGCACTGTCCATATTCCTTGGTTTCTTTTCTTAGGAGCAGAAAATTAAAACCATGAAAGAATTCTCAGATGTGTCCAAAGACTCCTGTGTCTTGGGGAGGCCACTGAGAAAGCAGGAGGAACAGATACACATGCAGAGGTATAGCTAATAAATGACCCTGTGTGCCTAGGCACAGAGAGTAAAGAGATGCAATATGAGCAGATATTTAGAAAAAAAGTTTGTACTAGACTTCTAGTTTTGTGAACATGTTATAATAAAGGTTTTGAAGAAAGAAATTCCAGTATTCTAAGACTTAGATTTAGAATAATGACAGAATCACAAAAAAATTAGGATAGATTGGGTAGCTTGGTCACAACAGCTCTTCTATATTAATTTTCTTCCTATGGAAATTTGAATGAGTTTTCCCACACATGTTTTGGTGTTGGAATAATTGGCCCCCAGGTAGCATTGCATTACTGGAATGTGTCAGTGGGAGCAGGGCTAAGGTTTCAAAAGACATATGCTATGCTCAGTGCACTCTCTGTTTATGGTTTCTGATAGGAATACTCCCTTCTCTGCTCTTCCCATAGCCATGTCCCTAACCCTCCAGAGCTATAGATCCCTAAGTAGTTCCTTCCTCCCCTAAGTTGTTTCTTTGGTCAGGTGTTTTGTCACAGGAAAGAAAA
This sequence comes from Cricetiscus sungorus, assembly GCA_030556225.1. Lineage (NCBI taxonomy): Eukaryota > Metazoa > Chordata > Mammalia > Rodentia > Cricetidae > Cricetiscus > Cricetiscus sungorus. The sequence continues at coordinate 34,355,108 of JANBXA010000372.1, read as the reverse complement.
ATAACTGAGACACTTTCCTATATAGTAACGAAAACCACCTCAGCCTTCGCTAACTACTCTCTGTTTTGTTTGATTAAGAGACTTAGTCTCCTTTGAAATATACTTAGCAAAAGCTGCTTTTAGATAATGAAGCCTTCACATGGCTTCTTTTGTAAAGGATCATAGGACAGAAGCAACAGTCTTGCAGGATTACTATTCCCTTCTTTGAGGCACTGCTCCATGTTATCCCTTACTTGAGATAAATAAAATAGAAATTTAATTCAATGGTTTAAAATGGTCTTTCCATTCTTTTCAACCAGGAAAGAATAAGCAACACTTGGAATAAAGTTAAACAATAGCAAGAAACATTTTTTTTTTTCTCCAGCAGGGACATTTTGCAATTCATACTACATTCGTAAGATTCTCACTGAAGTACTAAATTAAAAAGGAGCTTTAATTTCCCAAGTGCTTCATTTCTGGGAACACCTTTCTTCCTGAGAGTTGAACTACTACTCCCTTGACACCAAATAGAGTTTGATTCATGTTACAATTTTGAGAAATGTGAGACATAGTACTTCAGAATATAAGAACTTCCAAATATATCAATTCACCTTTTGGGTTAGTATCTGAAACAGGTAAGAAATGGATGGGAATTCCATTTGACATGCGAGACACATGTAAATTCTATTTAAAACAAAAAAGTAGTAATGAAAAAAAAACTTCATGAAAATGTACACTGAAAAAAGAAATCCCAAAACATGTTCAACAGAAATTCCTGTGGGAATAAAGCATAGCAATTCTGTAATGATTTAATGTTGTAAAATGCCTTATCAGATTGGAGCCAAGGGGTTCTCCAAAAACAAACTCTGCAATAGTTCTCATATGAAAGGTTTATTGGGGAGGGTTTGCAAAGGTAGCCTCTGAGGTAGAGTGGAAGGAAGAGAGCTTGGAGAAAAGACACTTTATTTTACAAGGGTAATATGACAAGTGTATAGTGAGAGTGCATGACTCATTCTTTGTGACAGTAGCAACAATGTTGCATCTTGGTGGCTGATGTGGCAGCAAGTCCTGCTGTAGCTTGGTTCCAGAGGGCAGGCCAGTAGAAATGCCTGAAAGCTAACAGATTCAATGAAAGACATACTTCTTTTCTCCCTGTTGTTCTTTGTGGAAAATGATTTTCAGTAAATTATTCTTTCCAAACTCAGGAATGTAAACTTAAGTGAATCCTTATAAAATTTTAGTTTCACTTACAATTCTTTTTCACATATCAGTATGATCAAACCTTAAAGAAGGGTTCCTCAATTTTATTTTTATAAACCTTAATAATGTGGTTTATTCTATTGTCAGCTAATCCCCAAACTAGAAATGAAAGGAGGATGGGAAGGAAGAGAAAGAGTAAACACATCTAGGATAAAATTTGTTCTCTTATTTATGTTGTTTGAAACTCTACCAAGGTTCCCTCAATTCACTCCATTTCCATTAATGGTTTTGCCTAACTGCTATGAAATACTTTCCTTTCCTTCTGTCTGGTCCAAGTCATCCCAATTCTAAAGAATGAACAAGAAATGTTTACCAAGACCACTTTATATTCTTTGTAGTATGACAACCTAGAGAAAAGAAATAGAACTCACATCTTATTTAGGGGTTTTTTGTTTTTGTTTAAAGGCTTGTTCTCAAGCTATCAAAGAAAGGAAGGTATTAGATAATATCTATCTAATACACTTAGCAGGAACTTTTCTCTGATATGAAACAGCTTGAAAATCAAGAAGAAATTATTGTTTCTAATCAGATACAAATATCACACAGAAACAATAGTATTTATTTTCCTTTTGTGCAAAGAATATTCTTAACCATTAAATTCAGGTACACTGTTGATACATTCTAATCAGAAGTGGTTTCCAGTCCAGGTGTGTAGTATGTATGTTTTCCACCAGCCCTAAGGTCGCCTGGTCCTGCCTTCGCACCAGCCCCAAATAACATGCAGAGACTCTGTATTTGATATAAGGCTGTTGGCCAAGTACTAGCTTGTTACCAGCTAGCTCTGTCTTAATGATTAACCCTTTTCTACTATTCTAAGTATTTCCACGTGGCTCATCTTGCTGGCCTAGTGGCGCTGGCTTGCTACCTCTCCGGGCTCTCCATGTTGACTCCTCTTAACTACTTCTTCTCTCCTCCTTGTCTCCTAGCCCTGCCTATCTTGCTTTCCCATTGGCCACAGTGCTTTATTCATTAACCAGTATGAGAAACATATTTACAGAATAACACTGTAGGATCCTGTTAAGACCACTTTAACTAAAAGAGTAAAAACTCCAAGCAGTAAGTTTAAAGGAGAAAAGGAAAAGAGCAAGCAAATGCAGATAGAATAGATGATGTTTTAAAGTTCTAACTTAAATAGGAAAGGGAAAAATGAATAAGATGATTATATTTTATTCATAAAGGAAACGTTGTTAGCATATTTGATTACTTTTTGGTATAATGCTAAGCAGAAATAAAAGAATACACACAAAGAATAAAAGGCAGTATTTTAATGATATTTTATGGGTAGTCAAGAAGTGACATGGAACTCAATGTACAGATATCAATAAAGACCTGGGGTTTGGTAAGAGGTGTAGCTAACAATACCCATATGTTGGCAGATGTAAATAAAAGTTTTTCTGAATTTGTGTAAGTTATTACAGTAAAGCCAGAAATATGGATATTCAGAATGCTGAAATAGAACAGAAAATGACTAAACAAACACAGTGGAATGTGATAGGCATCATCCTGGGACTTACATTTTGTTGCTTTAGGACATTAATCTACATATGACCTACTTGTAGCATCAACCTTTGTTTCATTATAAAGTGTAGATTCTATGTAAATGGAGATTATATTTATATAATATGTTATATATGTTATGTATTTTGTGAAAATAAAAGTCCATAAATGAGACAACTACACATGGACTGAGTTCGAATGAAAGAGGAAAAGATTATGACTAACATTGTCCTCAAGCTGAGCAAAGAAAGAAGACTACATGAACTTATTTAAAGGCAGCATAAAGTCAGCAGACTCAAAGAATGGGAGTCCCAGGGGATCTGAAGATAATTTAATTCTAAACGATAGAAGAACATACATGGAAAAGAAAGATGATGCTTATGACCTGGTAACTCACTTGTGGGTGAAATTCAATGGAGATTGGAATTAACTTAAGTGATCATTTAAGGATATTGCTTAAACCCACACAAGTAGGTCAGAAAAACTCAAGGTCAGGAAGAATTTTGAAACAATATTTTCATATAATGTGAAATTGTCAAAAGTTAAGCAACAGGTTAGAGAAACTAACATCGAAGGAGCTACAATTGTTTGTATATATATAAAAAAATAACTCAATGATTAGTAAGCTTGAAGAGTAGTGGTATTGAATAGTGGTATTGACATGACATAATAAGAAGACATGAGATTGCATAGTAGGGCATAGTAGGCCTTTGGAGAAAGGATATGGGGAACAGGAAAAGGAGCATCTGATTTTCTGTATTGGTGGTTTGAAAATTGTGGGAAAGCAAAAGAGCACCCATGGACAGATCATAGAGGTAGGTTTCATGCAGAAGCATAAGACTCAAGGACAGAGCAAAGACACAGAATTTTCCTTAGATAGACTACTGATTCCAGAAGTTACTCTGAAAAAGTTTTAGATTTTTAGAATATGTAGGCTAAAAGAAAAAGCTTATGGATGAGAGTGAGACATTCTACTTGCTGTCATAAGAGCCTAGAACTAATCTCATATCCTCATGGTGAGATCATGCTGGATTGATGAGAGATGTTATTCTGTAAATATGTTTCTCATACTGGTTAATGAATAAAGCACTGTTGGGCCAATGGGAAAGCAAGATAGGCAGGGCTAGGAGACAAGAAGGAGGAGTCAGCATGGAGAGTCTGGAGAGGTAGCACTGCCAGCTGCTCTGGCCAGTAAGATGAGCCACATGGAAATACTTAGAATAGTAGAAATGGGTTAATCATTAAGACAAAGCTAGCTGATAAACAATGATATAAGTGGCCAACAGCTTGTATCAAATACAGAGTCTCTGCATGCTGTTTGGGGCTGACGCGGTGATGGGACCAGGTGGGCTGGCGGAAAACATACATGCTACATCTACATTGGATTTTACATATTTATGTTAAACAAACAAACAAACAAACAAAAAAACAGGCTTAGCCCAGTGGTCATGACTTTAATCCCAACACTCAGGAGGCATAATCAGGCAGATATTCATGAGTGTCAGCCTGGTCTGGTCTGCAGAATTAGTTACAGGATAGCCAGGATTACAAAGAAAAACACTGTCAATAAGGAGAAGAAGAAAAAAGAAAAAGAAGAAGAAGAAGAAGAAGAAGAAGAAGGAGAAGGAGAAGGAGAAGGAGAAGGAGGAGAAGAAGAAGAAGAAGAAGAAGAAGAAGAAGAAGAAGAAGAAGAAGAAGAAGAAGAAGAAGAATTCATTGAGAATAACAAAATAGAAAATGCATTTTAAAAGATGACTCATATTTCTGAGGAGCCTGAGAGTGTTCAGCATGGTATGTGTAGAGAAATGACTAGTGTAATTCTGACAGGCTAAGAAGCTGAGTGCATTAAATGACTTTGTCTTCCCAAGACAAGATAGAGGCTGGTTCAGTGGTTAAGAACACTGGCTGCTCTTCCAGATGACCCTAGTTCATGTTCCCAGTACCCACATGGCTGATCACAACTCTCTGTAACTCCAGTTTAAGATCTCTCTCCCACTACTAAACTGAAAGGCATCATAGCTGGAGTTTCTTTCCCTTTATGTCAATCCATCTATATCAATATACACATTTTAGCACAGAGATTGCACTGAATACAGGCAGGGTTTCTTTTTTTAAGAAGATCAACAAATTTTCTTTTCACCTTTCTCACTCACTCCATTTGTATTCTCCATCAGATATTTGTTTTACATTCTTTTCTTCTGCAGTTGCTTCTCCTTAGCTATTATTAGATATCCCACTTAAGTTTATAAAGTAAATTTTCCAGAAGTCAACCTCAGTAAGTGGACTTGAAGGATCTGATTTTCTTAAGTTTAGGTGACAGCCTTCCATGCATTGGAAGCTTATGATAATAAAGGCAATGTTTCTAGAACTAGAGGCCCATATATTTCTGTATGGCCAAAGTTGTTATTTCATCTCTCAGAATGACCACAACAGACAAAGCTGTGTTGTTGAAGCTCCAGGATGTGGACATATAATCATCATCTTGGGATAGCACTGGAGCTCAGTGGTAGTAGTCATCCTAGTTTTCTCAAAGTATTAGATTCAATCCTCAGCACTACAAAAAACAAAATCAAAATTATGGACTTTCAAATGTTTAAAACAGCAGACTGTGAAAACCAATGTATAATCCATAAAAATTTCATGAAAAATGTAGTTTTCATTTAGAGTCAGAAGTTTCATATATATGGAATCAGAATCAGCAACTTGCCTCTTACAATTTCTACCCAGCTGCCACTACTGAAGAAGCTATTCTTGTCCTCTCCGTTTCCTTCTTGTCACTCATCCAGGTTAGCAGGGATCCTGGAACTATGCCCAGAATGGTTTTCTAGGAAACCTGCTATACATGGCAAATCATGTTAGCATATGTCTAGATATGTCTGAAGGTCATGGAACAGATAATATTCTAAGCTTGGCATTAAGATGGCTCCAATCATAAAGTGAGAAAAAGTGAAGTATAAAAAATGACTGATCCCAATTTCAGAGCCCATCCTACAGACAAGCCTGATGAACTAAAGGGACTCATGAAACACATAATGAGAAAATTTGCAGAAGCAAATCAAATAGGATTATAAGTGTTTCCATTAAAAGTAGCTTGTTCAGAAAGAGAAGCTCATACCAGTGCTTGCCAGGCATTGTACGTATGAAGAGGAATTATCACAAGTAGGAAAACACTAGGTCCATCTGATGACTGAGAGTAAATATAAGGATTATCATCCTAGCCACAGGAGAGAAACAAAATGATCGTTCCTCATCATTTGCAATAATGCGAAAACTGGCTTAAGTGTTTTTCTTTTCAACATTACCATTTGTGTGATATAAATACATATGGTGTTTCATGGCACAGTCAGAGTGTGAAATGGTCGTGAAGAGAATGCTCGTTTTGAATAGAGGTTTTACTCATGTTGTAATGGTTCTTTCTTTTGCCAATAATACAATACCACAGACCTGGGAATTTATTTTGGTTCATGCATCTTCATGTCCAACACTGTAGGACAGCATCTGGAGATACCCTTCTTTCTGCCTGAGTCCCAATGTCTGACAGTAGTTTGCAAGGCAAGAGGCTGTGTGTATGTGTGTGCGTGCGTGCGTGAGAGAGAGAGAGAGAGAGAGAGAGAGAGAGAGAGAGAGAGAGAGAGAGATATTTCATGTCTCTCTATTTGGTAGTTTGAATGAGAAATGTTCCCTATAGACTAGTACATTTGAACATTTGGTTCTTGGTGGTGGCACTGTTTGCAAATATGGAATATTCAATACGTATCTCCAGGTTGGAGAAACCATGTTACTGGGGGGAGCTACTTCCTTGACCCTCTTCTAGGGCTCTCTCTGATTTTTGTCTATGGTTGAAGATATGATCAATTTGCTTCCTGATGTAGTCCACCTAATGCCATGCCTTTGTGTTATTATGGAATCTGAAACTGTCAGCCCAAACTATTCCTTCTTTTCATTGCTTTTGTTCATGGTATCTCACCACAACAACAGAAAAGTAACTAATATACCCTCTCTCTTTCCTTCTAAGCCACTATATTCTAACTTGCCTTCAACCTAGGACAATATCATCTTATCTAATCACTCCAAACACCATTTTGAGATTTAGTTTCAATACCAATAACAGTGTGGATTAAAGTTTAACAAGTGACACCTTGAGGGACACATAGTAACAAAGGTGAATTACTAATGGTTGTGTAAATATTTCCTCAGTGCCATCTATTTTCTTGTCATTGAATGGGAGTAAGTGACAGAGGAAGGAACAATAAGGAGGCTCGATGTAAATTAGTTCACTCCTTTAGCCCATACTTACAGCATGCAAGTGTACCAAGAGCAAAGATAAGCTTACATCCTCATGTAAGCCATGCTGAGGATAGCCAAACACCAAGAGGCACCTCATGGACCTCATGTGTTTTGTTTTGGGGTGTGTGAAGCTGTCTATCTATCTACAAAATACAAACTTTCAGGCATCTATTAGCATGTCACATGACATTGTGGAATCTATGGGCTTTCACAGCACCTTCTGAGAGCTAAGAAATTCTGATGTACCTGACCTACCAGAGCTCTGTCTTCTCATTCAGTGAATGAAAACCACCTTTCCTGGACAGGAGTTGTTAAGGTTAGGAACTAATCTTCTGGCTCAGGAATTGGTGATGGATGTGCCACAACTGCCATAAATTCCCACTGTCCAGAAATACACATGAATCCTACTCCCCCATTTAAAAATTTATCGAGGAAAAAGATAGGCTTAATAGATGTTTATTCAGGGAGAAATAACTTACAACAGAGACAGATCAACACCAGCAGGTTCCTGGTCCCAAGGATGCCTCCAGATGCTCTCTGTCTCCATCCAGCAAGCAAGAGAGAATTCAGGGGTCCCTGCCCCCAGACCTTGTTTCCCCAGGTCATGTCTGCCCTTGCCCCACCCCCAACGGGTGTGGTTAGTGCAACAGGTGCAACAAAGTGAATATCTCACTATAAAAATTAAAAGATGCTTCATTAGAGAAAAGGCCTCTGAATTGCTCTCACAGTAAGAACAATAGTTTAGGGGCTGGAGAGATAGCTTACTGGTTAAGAGTACAGGCTGCACTTCCAGAGGACCTGAGCTCAATGCCTAGCAAACACATAGTATCTCACAGTCACCTGTAATGGGATCAATACAATCTTTTGGCATATAAGCATGCATACAGACAGAGCACTCACATATATAAAAGAATATTTTTTCTGTTAAAATAATAGTTACAACTGTGTCTTAGAAATCCCAAGATTCCAGATCACTAGATCACTAGATCCCAGGTAAATCAGGTCCTCTACTTTGATACATTTCCTGTGATCCTAACCTTAAGTAAATTTTTCTTTCTCTTAGAGCCCATTGTACTTGCATTTGTATTCCTTGTTTCTGATTCTGCCCCTTTGTGTATTACTTATTTATATCTGTCTCATTATGTGATTCTATGTTGAGTTACCCTTCTGATTAGCTCATCTTACACCTTATTCTATGTGTTACCACATTGTGTGAACTGGTAAATGTCACTGCATTCTCCAGAGTATTCTAAGGTCTCTCCTTGAATGATATCCTTTGATTCCCATAATAAAGTAGAGACATAGTTGTAAGTCATTCCAATTTTGTAGATGAGGAAGTTGAGGCTTTAAGTCAAATTTCCACATTTATAAAGCTAAACAGTTATGAAGTCTGCTCTCAAGTCGATAGAGCTGCTTCCAGTATTCAAGATCTTAAGCACTGTGCTAGTGATATAGAATGATTGCTTCGTAGGTGGACTTTCTTTCCCTATCTATATTGGACTGCAATTGTGACAGAACAGATAAAGTGACAGCATAGAATTTGAGTGCTCCTCAGAGAATGTGGTGTTCAGAACTTAATGCATCTGCAGAGGTATTTAAATTAACCTGTCATGTTTCCTCCTACACTAGCTGAGGATGTGAGTCATCTTTTAGGAGAAGCAGCATGGTGCTGTTACTGAACAGCTTCATGCAGCACTCATTCAGAGGGTGGTTTCACTCTGCACCATGTCACAAATCAAGGTGTATACAGTGTGCTCTGAGAGACGAATGATGTCAAACATTTTCTGGAAAACACTTCCCCAAGTTGTTACAAGCCAAGAAAATAAACAAGGATAGGAACTGACACTCCAATTATCTTGGTAGTGAGATTCTATGGGTCTCACTTGGCTGCTTATGCAGCAAGAAAGTTATTCAAGACAATGGCACAAACATTTTCAAGAAAAAATAAATGAGATGCATAAAGAATTTCATACATTTTTGCCATTAAGAAATTATAAAGGGAAGGAGAGTCAAGGACTCTGTGTATACATAGATGTGTGTTGTATCCATGCAAATACCAGCCAACTTGATGAAGACTAAGTGGTCTAGGCCAAAAGAAGATTCAGTATCCAGCTCTATATGACTTAGTACTTGCTAATTACATACCCCATTCTAGACTCTAATTATAGCCTTCATAAAAGCTTATTATATGTTCCTTCATTAATTATAAAATAAGGTATATACCTAGTATGCACCAAACATTGTTTTAGGAAGCAGTAATCCAATGAGCTCATAACAGTTAAAGAAGGTTCATGTTACTATGTACAGCTGCAAGAACAGCTATACTTCGTGACGTGCAACATCTAGACCATCAGACTAAACATCAGGTAGAGTTAGGAGGAAATACAAAAGAATTCGTTAGACAATGTCAGTGCCATGCTATTTTTATCTTTTGCTTTTTTCTCAAACCTTCTCATGCTAGTAATGCTAACTTTTACTTGCCTAACCCTATTGGTGTCTTTAGAAGGAGTTATTAGATAAACATGTCCTTATCAAGCAAGATATTTCCTCCTTCCAAATGATAAAAGTCAGCATCTGTTTTTTTTTTTTTCTTTGTCTTGTTTCTACTTTGTGTGTTGTGGTACTTTGTACATGCTCATATATATATATATGTATGTGTATATATATATATATATATATATGTTCATGTATAGGTCATAAATTATGCTCAAATGGCTTCATCTTTCACCCTGTAACATTTTAAATTTTTTTTTAATTTTTTTAAACATTTTTACATTTTATTTACTTACTTATTGCATATATGGGTGCACATTGCACAGCCAAGACAGTAAAAGGGCAACTTAAAGAAACTAGTTTTCTTCTTCATCTATATTGGTTCCAAGGATGAAACTTTGTGCCAAGTGCCCTTACTAGATGAGACATTTTACCAGTCTTCCACCCTACTTTTTTTTCCTTTTTTGAGGGATGATCTTCTGCTGAACCTGACATTTATCAATTTAACTGAGTAGTTAGCTCCAGAGATCCTTCTGCCTCTGTCTCTGCCTCTCTGCCTCTCTGCCTCTCTGTCTTTCTGCCTCTGCCTCCTCAATGCTGGGGTTAAGCATACATGCCATTATACCTGGATTTTTACATAGATGCTAAGAATCAGAACTCAAGTCCTTATGCTTGTACAGCAAGCACTTTACACAATGGATTACCTCCCCATCTTCCTGTATACTTCCTGTATATATATCTTTTCCAGTTGGAATTATTAGAATAGCATTATATTAAATAGAGGGTTTGTGAAGAAAATTATGGAATAAGATTTTGATTTATAATGAAAAAGAGAAACATTATCTCAGAAGATTGATAACAGCTTTCATTGATGCTGTATCAAAATGCATGCATGCAGCATGTCCTCCATTTAACATATTCTTCAATGTTGCATTGTATTGTAATTCTAGAGGACCAGGATGATGGTTCAGCCAGTAAAAGTGCTTGCTGTGCTAGCTTGATGATTTGTGTTTGTTTCCTGGAACCCAGGATGAAAGGAGAGGTGTAACCAACCCACAAATGGTGTCCTCTGATCACCACACACACACACACACACACACACACACACACACACGCACACACAAACACACAAACACACAAACACACACACACGAATGAGCAAGAAAGTGAATGAGGAGATTGGAAGCACACATATTTATTTATAGACCATGGATGAGAGGAAGAGCTAAGCCTAGGAAGCAGATGTACAGGTACAAATCAAAGGAGCACAGCCACTGGAACAGGAAGAATGAGAAACCTCTGTCCTTAAGTCCTACTGAGTAGTACAGCCACACAATTTGATGTCGTACTTCTAGCTTCTGATTATGATAAAACACAATTTGATATTTGAAGCCTCCTAGATTTGTAATTTGCTACAAAAGACATACAAAACCACTGCATTTAAATGTATATATATATATATGAATACATATGTAGATTTGTAATTTATTGCAAGATGACACAAACTACTGCATTCAGTAGTATGAATATATATATATGTATACATATACATATATGTGTACATATTCATCAATATTGATGAATACACACAGAGATTACCTAAACCAAGATGTAGCAACAACATTTAAAACCAATTCTCATTTTGTAATTCTGTAAATCTTTGTAAATATAATTATCTGAATTAAAAGCACCTTTAGGCCAATTACCATTAGATGTTACAAAATGAATATGTTTAAAAGAATGCAAGAGCCAAGGGTTTAGTAATTGTATAGTCTGGGAGTTGGTAGGAGGTAGTTAAAATCATTGATTTCTCCATTTTTGTTTTTCTAAACATATAGAACATATGCAGAGTAAGTTTTCCTTGGGTACCTTGATTAGATACTAAAAGTCTGAGTCGGTCACTGTTTTAAAAGTTGTTGAATTATCAATTGGATATTAAAAAACATTAAAAATATTTGGGAAATAAAATTACTTCAAATGTGTTTATTTATTTACTTTTTTAACAAATGTCATTGAGCCTCATACTATTGAAAAGACATCTTTTATTACAGAAGTCACACGTTTCTGCCTTACAAAGTATTAGGCTTCTCTGTGTGGGAAAGTTAAAATATGTGCAACTGTAGAACTCCATCAGCTAATATCAGATAGCAGAAAGTAATATAGAAACTAGCATTGAATAAGCACCAGAGCATGTGTGTTGTGGATGGAGGACATAGTGTGATGATCAGAGAGACATTTGAGTCGAGGCATGAATAATGGAAAACTCTAACCACATGTTGAACTGATATCTAGGCAATAGGGCAACAGATTCATAAACTAAAAGTCTACAGCAAGAGGTAAACTGGTTAAATTTGAATACTGAAAATGGTCCAGGCACAGGAGCATAGTAGTGGCTTGGAGGCAGAGTGCCCAGACAGACATGGGAAACTTTGTTGTGGCATGGAATCTGGAGCTGGAGGAAAAGTATAGTTGTAGTTCTTACTCCTTCAAGCCTCTTCTTCCACCATTTCAACGTGTCCAACTCATTTCAGAATGGCTCAGACTTTGTTTTCATAGACATCTAAGTAAGCTCACTGTCACTGTATGCAAAAGACTGTAAGTGAACACCAGTGACACTAAAAATAAATTGCTGTCACTAACTACCACTCTGATAACTGACTTAGAATTTTAAATTCCATGCTTTCAACTCAGAACCCTTTACTAAATATTGTGTAAGTGTTCTCAAATATATTTGAATTTCCCATAACAACCCATTTCCATATGTTAGAAAAAAGGGAGGCATTTGTACTTTTCAGACTCATGATGTCCTATCTGAGACTAGATTTAAACAAACAAACAAACAAAGTACTCACTAAGCTTTATGAAAAATTCACAGATATACCACCCAACAGTAACTAAGCCTTCAAAGATGACATTTAAAGCTAGCATATATGCTGTTGAAAGTTTGAATTAGTACTGAAATATGGAAATCAAAAGGTAGCATAGGAATCAAAAGGTCTAGACTTGGTTCTGTACCTAATTGTAAAGATGTCAAAATAAGTCAATTTCATTGAGTGTATTTTTTTGTATCCCTAAAGGGAAAATGATGAACAAATACCTTTAATGTTTTTTATCTAATATTTCATGAAAATATTACTATGCATTATATAAAATCTGAGCTGACTTTTCTTCTTTTTTACTATGCATATCCTATACCTGTGCTGTTTCCTGCCTTTCCCCCATTTTATTACAAGGGACTATTACTTTTTGAATGGCTTCTTTGAAATGAATAAGTCAATTCAAATCACAAGGTTAGCATCTTTAAAATTTTCTTCCCCAGAGTAAATTGAATGCATAGTTTTTATGCACCAGATACATTTCCCTTCTCATATTTAGAGAACCATTTTCTGTTTTGTGGTTTCTTGAGCATTTTAAAACCCATTCATTCAAAGTGGGACTGTCTGGCTTGTCTCGTATTTCCCAGAATATACAGTTATTCTGGAAGGCTTTGATTTCATTTGCGGGGATTTCCAGATCTCCTCAGCAAAACTCAATAATGCTTTTTCCTGGGAGAATATTTAGAGTACAGATATAAAGACCAATGTGTTTCATAAAGATTCATTGCTTTCATATTATTTTCCATTTGGGAACAATAGCATAAATCTCATAGGTAAATATTCCATCTTGTAAAATACTTACACTCATCCTCTGTGCGCACTAAAGATAGCTAATTAATAGTCATGAATTTTATATTGAAGGATTATAGTAGAATTCTGAACCTGGCCAAAACATGAGAATCTTATTTTATTATCCATTTAATTTGTTACTTTGGGTAGGCCATTCCTATTTTAAAACATTTTTTTAAATGCTTAATTGTTTTTCAGTTCGATAAGTAGAATAGAAATAAGTTGATCAGTCTTTTTTTGTTTGTTTGCTTGCTTTTTTTTTTTTTTTTTTTTTTTGTCCTGTTTTGTTTTGAGACAGGGTTTCTCTGTATTACTTTGGACTGTCCTGCAACTAGCTCTGTAGACCAGGCTGGCCTCAAATTCACAGAGATCCACCGGCATCTGCCTCTGCTTCCGGGGAGTTGAGGTTAAAGGCGTGAACTTCCAATGCCAGGAAAGTGAATCAGTCTTAACTGGTTTTTGAGTTCTTACCCCAGATCCAGACATTATACCAAATCTACCATAGAGTATTCTGTTATATCATCATACTACTTATAATTTACCTTATTCCAAAGACAAAGAATCCAAAGTTTAGAAAAGAGGTGTGTTTATGGCCACATAACTTGTGAAAGGTAGAGTGGGGATATTGGACAGTAAAATTCACATACTATCATCTCAATGATATAAACAGACACTGCCTTAACAGCTGTTATATCCATTACAGATAGGAGTGATGGGAATGGTGAAAATGGAAACTGTAATGCTGGAGATGGTGTCAATTTCAGAATAAACACTAAAGGAGAAACTAGTAGTTTTACAGGATTTGGAAATATCGACAATTTATAGTAATATCTGCTGCCCCCATGTGGTGTTGTTCTGTGTGACACTTTTCTCCTAAGAGCTCATTTCTTCTTTTTTTTTTTAAATATTTTTTATTAACAATATAATTTTTTAAAAAATTACATTTTGATCCCAGTTCCCCCTCCCTCCCTCCCTCTTACCCTCTTTCCCTCTTCACGTGTACCCTGACCACCCTCCCCCCATCTCCTCACACCCATTCCACATGTAGGGCTATGCTATCCAGGTGGGTCATGTAAATCTGACAAGTCATTTGAACTAAGGACTAGGACTTCTCTCCTGTCTCTAGGTTAAGGGGGTATCCCTTCATGGGGGATGTATCTGCAAGATCTTTTTGTGTACCAGGAATGCATCCTGGTTCTATTGTCTAAGGTCCTTTAGACTGCTCAGTCCTTCTAACTGAGACCCATATTCAGGGGGTCTGAGTCAGTCCCATGCTGGATTCCCAGCTATCAGTCTGGGGGGGCATTAGCTCCTCTTTGTTCAGGTCAGTTGTTTTTGTGTGTTTCTGCAACCTGGTCTTGTCCTCTCTCTCTGCATCTGGATTCTAGTTCGACTCAGTGTTTAGTTATGGGTGTTTGCTTCTTTTTCCAACAGGTACTAGATGAGGTCTCCATGATATTGGATAATTTAGTTGATGATCTCACTATCAGGGAAGGGCATTTATGGTAGCATTTCCCCTGTTACTCAAATTGTTAGTTGGAGTCAGTCTTGTACTTTCAGTTAAAAATGTTTCTGTCTTGGGGCTTGGCTTTGTAATTCTGAATACTTGTTATAGAAGGAAAGTAGATAATGAAAAATAATTGTGCTAAGAAGGGTAAGAAGCCTAATTATATGTTACCATGTATATTGAATTATGTTAGTTGACTATTTAATTTAAGCAAAACAAAGAAAGTATTAGAAAGTATTAGAAAGGAATAATGGGGATGTCTCAGGAGTTAATGGAGAAAATTCAACTGGAAACCTGTGGGAACTTGGTAACAACAAAACAACACCAAAATTTACCAACTCAATTTTTAACAGCTTCCAGTCAACATCAGTGCTCTGACAATATATGAGATAAAATGACGCTAAAAACTTGATTTCTTGAAAGTTTTGATTGGTTAAATGACTTATGTGGCCCAACAAGCCTGAAAGATCGCTGGTGACCATTGTCAACAGACTGACTTTCAATATTCTCAAACATTGTTAGAAAAATTTTAGTATGGACCACTGATGAAATGTGGATAATGAAATCCCCAAAAAGCAGAAAAGTACCCTTCTTAGGTGCCAATCAGTATCAGCACGCATCAGCTTCCAACCAGCCACAAGATCTTAAGGATTCACTATTAGAGTTCCGTGTTACTAAACCATGTTTATTAGTAAACTAACTGTGTGTGTGTGTGTGTGTGTGTGTGTGTGTGTGTGTGTTTATTTGCAATTCAACTTGTTGAACACTTGTTGGAATGGACTTTACTGTAAGACAAAGAACATTTGAAATCAATAGAGCGAGTCATAAAATAATAGCTGTATTAACATAATGTTTGTTCATAATGACATAGGTTTCTAACAAAGTATGGTTAAGACTAAAGAAGTGAAGCTCTTGATTACCAATACGCCCCTTAGTGTACTTTATATCCTGATGAACCTGAATGCAAGGCATCTAATGTAGACACTGAAAGTTCTAAATACTCAGAAAGTGAATATTTGAGTGAATATTTATGTATATCCTACCATTTTTGGTCACTGTGTATACTATTTATTAGAGTACACTACTGAGTCTATAGTATACTTCATTTGCCCAAATGTAAATTTTATGGGTAGCATAAAAGTTCTATTGCAGATAATATCTGCTTTCAAGATGTACATTTTTTAAATGTTCTTATCCAGGAAATAAATACCCATGGTAATACGTAGAATATGACAAATTCATTTTGATATATTTATATTTTTTGTTTGCATATATATATATATGTATATGTATATACATATATATATATATGTGAATAGTTGGTATCAGAGAAGTGCCTCCACTCATAAAAAAAGAAATATACAAATTCAAATCACATATCATTCTGATAAGGATCTATGTGAACACAGGGAAAATGCAAGCAACTGATTTAATAAGAAAAAGTTTCATAGTGATTAATTTACTCATGGAATGCCTGTTATTTGTAGAACATTTAGTGATCTATGAGAAGAAAAGGATTAATGTTCAAGAACTAAGAACCCAGAAGACCAATTCTGTTAGAGAAATGCTAGATTATTGTCAGATATTAGTTAACTAAAGAACATATTTAATATCCCTAGGAGGGTTCAACCTAAGCAGAAAATTAGAAAGAAGAATTGAGAAAGATGAATTTGTAATCTTAAAAAATATGAGATGCCACAGAATAAAAATGGCTCTTGGTCACCAATCCTAGAAAGACAAAATTTAAATAGAAGACTTACAGTCTTATTTGGGCTTAAAGCTAGTTTTGATTCTGTCATCCTTGTGTTAATTAACAAGGTCAATCAAATACTCTGCCTGTTTTAGTGATGAATCAATCTATTCTACAGTATATTTTTACATGTTTTAATTAATTGCTATATCTTTGTTATATTAAATAATGTATCTTTGAAGAATAAAAATATAAAAACTTCATGCTTTATAACAGACACAAAATGAAATAAGAACAACTTCAGAGAATCACAGAGCTTCAAGAGTCCATCTGAGCATGCATGATGCATCACACACACACACACACACACACACACACACACACACACACACACACGCACACAGAGTCACTTAAATTTCAGGACGAAGTACAGGAAAAATGGTTCAGAAGTAGTGTTTAACTTAAGACATAAATTAATATGTAAATTAAGAAGCTAGTAAAGCCTGAAATGAAAGAATGTAAAAGCACCAAATAAAACCCAAGCAAAACAGCAAAACATAACTGTAGGCACTTTTTAAAACTGAAAATTAATACAATATATCTGATCATGGTTTCTTCCCCCCAATCTCCCACATATTATTCTGCAACTTCATGTTTGCTTTCTCTCTCTCTCTCTCTCTCTCTCTCTCTCTCTCTCTC
The DNA here is from genome assembly GCA_030556225.1 of Cricetiscus sungorus. Taxonomy (NCBI): domain Eukaryota; kingdom Metazoa; phylum Chordata; class Mammalia; order Rodentia; family Cricetidae; genus Cricetiscus; species Cricetiscus sungorus. Next base: position 34,338,031 of record JANBXA010000372.1, on the reverse strand, counting down.
AAATAAACATAAATTCAGAAAATATAATACACAAGCAAAAGATTAGAGAGATAAAAATGGAACACATGCACATGTGTGTGCCTGCACATGTATGCGTGCATATACACAAACACACACACACACACACACACACACACACACACCATAAATCCCGAGAAATTTGAGATGAAAAAAAAAACTACAAAAACACCATTGAATTCATTTTCTGTTGCCCACACATACTGTTGCTAGACATGGAACCTACTCTTAAGGGTGATTTATAAACCCAGTGAGCTTTGATTGAAAAAATTGATTCTTCTTTTTCCATTGCAAATATTTGTTAGTTGCAGACAGCTTCTTAGTTAAGGATTAGAGATTGTACCCATTCATACCCTCAGCACTCAGAATCCCATCTCTCTTGAACCTGAGCAGGCCCTGAGTATACTGCCATAGTCTCGATGAGTTTATATGGGAATCATTTTTGCTGTGTCTGGAAGATATTGTTTTCCTTGGTCATCCATCTCCCCTACCTCTTCTTCTGCATATGTTCCCTATCTCTGAGGGAAGAGATTTTGTGAAGACATCCTATTGAGGGATGAGTGCTCCAAATTTTCTCACTCTCTGAACATTGTCCAGCTTGAGCCTCTGTATTACTTTACATCTATTGCAAAAGGAATTTCTTTGATGATGACCAAGTGACACTCTAATCTATGCATTTGGCAGAATGTCATTAGAAATCACTTATTGTGGTTCCTTTAACAGAACAATAGTATTTGCTCGTTTTTTTTTGTTTGTTTGTTTTGTTTTGTTTTTGTTTTTGTTTTTGTTTTTTCCCTAGATCAATGGCCTGTCTAATCCTAGGTTTTTGGCTACCCCATTAGTGTGAGATATGACTTTAATCTCATAGACTATGCCTTAAATCAACCAGGTAGGGGGTGGTTTACTTCCTCTGTCTTTGTGCCAAAGGGGTCAAGGACACCAAGAAAATACAGCCTATAGAATCAACAAAACAGAGCTCATAGGGGCTCACAGATACTGAAGCAGAAACCATAGAATCTACATGGGCTGAACTGGGACCTTAACATATGTGCTGTGGTTGTTTAGCTTGGAATTTTTATTGGATTCCTAACAGTGGGAATGGGATGTTTCCTTTTCCTTTCTGTGGGATTCTTTTCTCCTATTGTGTTGCCTCATTCAACCTTGATGTGAGTGTTTGTGCCTAGTCTTAATGCACCTTGCTGTGCCCTGTTCAGTTGATACCCTTAGGAGCCTTGCTCTTTTCTGAAGAAAAAATGAGGAGCGACAGATCTGGGGAAGATGGGAAATTGGAGGGATTGGGAGAAAGGGAGGAAGGAAAGGCTTTATTCAGGATGGATGTATGAGAAAAGAAAGGAAGAAAAACATATAACAAGTAATCAATAACAGTCAGAAGGTAAGTATCAAAATTTTAGAGATTAATAATGTATGAATTGAAAAAAATCTTTAAAATTGCTGTTTATATTAACTAATTCAAATTGTCAAATATTTAGAAATAATACCAATATTAGAAATCCTGATACTTTCAAAAGATCCTAAAATAATATACCATCATAGAACAAACAATTCAGGTTGTAATATTTAATATATGGTTTTAAGGGTAATATATTTAAAATACCAGTGGCTATGTAAGTGGGAAGTTCTGGGGTATTGATGAAAAGATTGCTTCATTTATAAGAAAGACCGAGAGCAGTAAAATAATGATATTCATTTCAGCATTTATGAAGAAACTCAACTTTTGGAGCAGATAAGAATTCAAAATCTAACCCAAATTCTGCTGCTTTTTATTTTCTTCTGATAGTTAATATTGTGGTGCAAAAGATAAGTGATAATTTTGTAGATTAATCATATGTCAACTGATTGTCTACAAGAAAAAATATATCTAGCCTCACCTCACAGAATAAAATAAGGCAAACCCCACAGAGATTATGGGTTGAAATATAAAAAATATGTGTTAAATATTAAAAAATCATACTAAAAGAATCATCTTTACAAATTTGCATAGGTGGACTTCTAAAATAGGATATAAAAAAGTACAATTAAAGCATAAAGAAGAAAAAGTGGTTTGATCCAAAATCGAGGACATCTATTAATAGATGTAAAGTACAATGGATTAAATGTGATAAAATGGTAGCATTCTTTCCTATTCTTCCTTTCTAAAGTAACTTTTAGTATGATTTAATTAATATGAATATCTTCTAGTTCTATTTATGGCAATAATGGCCTTAGACTTTCTTTAGCTAACTGAATATCATCAAAATTGACAGTATTATTAATTTTGATATTAAACTCAAGGGACATCATGCACTTCTCTTATTCAATACCATTTCTATCTTTGCCCTGGAAAGGATATGGTCTTCCTATTTAAATTGTCTGAGAAGATTACTAGTAAAGTTGAGTAGAGCTGAAACCAAGTTACTACCAGAAAGCAAGTCAAGTAAAACCCTCAGCATATACTTGAACTTCATGTTGACTCAGAGACATACGAGTGAGAAGAAATCATTGTTTTGACTTATTGTGTAATACTCAATTGTACAATTGTATATGTATCCATACTTAACTTGGATACCTAGGAGTATGATGTACTAACAGTAAAAACAGTATGACTCTGAACTCGTTTAAGTTTGAAGCTGTGAAAAATTACAAAATTAGTGTAAACAGTTATTCAGGAAAATATTATAGAAAATAGGATAAATATAAACCCATACCATACAGAGGCAATGCTGTTGGGCTCTTGTCTGTTACTTTAGATTACCTGAGGGACATGTGGTCTTATTAAAGGATGTTTTTCAGCAGGACAAAAAAGATGCAAAACAACTTCTGTCTCTAATACCTAGGTACCTGACGAACCATGTATGTTCAGTAAACAACCAGTTGTGTATAAATATAGAGAGTCAGTAAAATAGATTCTAGACTCTAGAGTGTCTGGAACTTGTTGAATTGAGAAATAACCTTTTTTTCTTATAAGAAAATAAAACTTTAAAAATATATTCACAACATTGTGATAACTAAGTAT